>JARQOC010000004.1:390036293-391236293 GCA_033576535.1 Allobates femoralis | reverse complement strand
CTATAGGCCAAAGGGACTTTTGGGGCCCCCCTAGGCTGCAGGGCCCGGGTGCGATCGCAACCCCTGCACTTATTGTAGTTACGCCCCTGACTCGGACAAGTGATAACCGATGTTTTATCACATAGCATTTACTCCAATGTTATACTGTGCAGAACAGCCCTTTTTGTCTTTGGCCATTCAGCATAGGAAACAATTCAGTGTATATCGGATAGCGCACACCCATTCAAGTCTATACGTGCATGCAAAACATTGGACTGCACTGAGATGTCGCCTGAGTGTCGTTGACTATATGCCAACACAGACAATAAAGAGTATAGAGAGATTACGTTCTCGATCTTCTCTTCACTGGTGCTCTGATTTTTTCATGCAAGAGGTTTGGATCACAGTAAATTACACTCATGCTTGCAGCAAAGTTTGAGCCATGTGCCATTTGCACAATCCATGATAGAATATAAGCTAGTGTGAGTGTACAGTAAAAATTATTATTCTTGTGTTCTTATTGGTGGAAGTTGTCATGTCATCATTTGCATTATCATATGTTTGATGAACATTAATATTATGTACCCATAGATACTCGAGTATAAGCCGACCTGTGTATAAGCTGAGGCCCCTAATTTTACCCTCCAAAACTTGGGAAACTTATTGACTCGAGTATAAGCCTAGGGGGGGAAATGAAGCAGACTCTCATCACGGTATACAGCCCCTCTCATCATGATAAATGGCCCCCCATTACTGGTATATAATCCCCCATCACTGGTATATAGGACCTCCATCACTGGTATACAGTTCCCCTTCATCAGAGGTTACAGCCCCCATCAGTGGAATACAGCCCCCCATCAGTGGTATATACAGGCCCCCTCAGTGGTATATATAGGCCCCCCATCAGTGATATATACAGGCCCCCCATCAGTAGTATATACAGGCCCCCCATCAGAGGTTACGGCCCCCATCAGTGGTATATACAGCCCCCCATCAGTGGTATATAGAGGTCCCCCCTCAGTGGTATATACAGGCCCCACATCAGTGGTATATACAGGCCCCCATCAGTGGTATATACAGGCCCCCCATCAGTGGTATATACAGACCCCTCCATCAGTGGTATACAGGCTGCCGCACATCTGTAAAATAATAGATCATTCATACTTATCCCCGTCGCTCTGTCACCGCGCATCCTCCGGTCTTCTTCCTGCCCGTACCCGGCTTCTATTCCTGTGGCGGGCGCAGCAGCGATGACATCATTGCTTCTGCGCCGGTCACACGATGCCGGGTACAAGCAGGATGAAGACTGGAGGACATGCGGTGACCGAGCGCCGGGGATAAGTATGAATGATCTATTGTTTTACAGGTGTGCGGCAGCAAGTGGGGTCTGTATACCGCTGATGGAGGGGGGGGGGGCGCTTACATAGTGCAATGTAATATGCACCGCTCCACCTGCCGCTGATGGACAGGGGATGCAGTGCATATTGCATTGCACTAATGAGCGGAGGCACAAAGAGCGGCCGCTCCTACTGCAGCCTCCCCCCGCCTCTTCCAGCTCCTGATCACCGCCCCCCCACTGATTCGTCACGCTGTGACTCGAGTATAAGCCAAGGGGGGAACTTTTCAGCACAATTTTTGTGCTGAAAAACTTGGCTTATACTCGAGAATATACGGTAAAAGCAGTGAATAAAGACTTCTGGTGTGATCCAGTTTATTTATTTTATTGTAAAAGTTCTTGCACTTAACGAGATAAGATACACTTAGTGTTAAGTGTTGACTGGGTAAGTTATGCAGGACACAACTTCTGTTACTAAGCAGTGACTAGGAAATTATTAAACAGTTTGGAAGCAGAAGGTGAGAGTAGTATTTTACATAGATAAGAGCACTTGAAATAGATTGCAGTTAATATTTTATCATTCAAAGATAAGAGCACCAATTTTAAGCTGGGTGAATAATAGACAAAATGTTACTAACAAAAATATGCTCTCTGTATAGGTTTCAGTACAGTCCATCCCCTAACTTACATTTGATTCCACTATTGTAAAAGTATATAGTGACCATGTACACCACTGTACAACCTTAATCACACACTATCAGTTCTTGCACTTAACGAGATAAGATACACTTAGTGTTAAGTGTTGACTGGATAAGTTATGCAGGACACGACTTCTGTTACTAAGCAGTGACTAGGAAATTATTAAAATGACAGTCTAAAAGACTCCCAAATGAATAATTAAAATAGGAAACTATTTTTCTTACCTTAGTTTGAATTTAATTCAAGCTAATTATGACTAAATATCACTGTAAAATCTTATACTCAGTCTACAAATAATCAGATACTTCAGCCTTACGCAGATAATTAGATGGTAAAACCGTATACATTAGTATAGACTGTTGCATGATAGTTGCTGCTTGCCTTACATTGCTTGTTACATGTAGAAGATGTAGTGGGGCTAATACTCACAACGTACATCTCATTGTGTGATATTGACAAAACTGGATGTTATTTTATAAAGATACAGATATCTACTATGTATTATATTTTAGTTTCATCAATTTATTGTATGTATGAGAGAAATAACCTTTATTTACTTTTTACCTGCTTAATGTTGAAGTTTTTTCACCCTAAGCACTGTAATTTGGAAGCACATGGGGTACATCAGTCTGAAGTTGTCAAGATTTGTGAGTGTTTATATCCAGCTGCAATGAATTTAACATAATAGACAGGAACGTGTCTAAAATTTAATGAGCGTTTTTTTCCAATATTTGAATTTTCCATCATTTCTCACAGAATTTGATTTCCATCAAATAAATAAGCTACAAATCACATCACTAAAAAGCCTCAAAACCATGTACATAACATTCTGAATTCCACATGGAGTCTACTGAACCTTTGGTCAGTTCTGTATTGCAAACGCAGACTTATTAAAAAGAATCTGTCAGCTGGTTTTTATTACTTCATCTGCATAAAGTAGGCAAAGAGACAGAGAGAGAGAGAGACATAAGAGGAGAAAAAGGAAATGACAAAGGAAGAACTGATGTAAGAAAGTCATCAAAAATAAAACAATTCCAGCTCCAAATAAAATGTAAGACAAAAATAGAGGCGCATTCATGAAAAGTACCCGGTGGTCTTGTAGGGAAACTCTTGTGAGGTGGGGGGGATGGCCTCTCATCTTGTCGGGTTGTACAATCTTGCACAACACCGGTAGCTAGCATGTCAGCTGAACACTGCGGGGCTGCTGCAGGACTGCTTCTCTGTCTCAACTTCCTGGTGTGGTCACATGGTACGGGATGCTGGTCACCTGAGCCTGCATCACTGGAAAACACGTCCCGCCAGGTCGTGGAAGGCTGGTGAGAGCTCACTGACAGCTTCAAGCCGCTTCAACACAATTCCCCGAAGGGGAACAACGATTTGTATGAAACCCAATTTGTGGTCAATTTTAGGAGCGCTAGAAAACAAGGAGAATCTCGAGAGAAAAATTATTATTAAAGACCTGTTTATTTGTCAAACACTACGCGTTTCGACAGCGACCCACTGTCTTCCTCAGGTGGGAGTTCCACCTGAACGTCGATCTGAGAAAGACAGCGGGCCGCTGTGAAAACGCGTAGTGTTTGACAAATAAATAGGTCTTTAATAATAATTTTTCTCTTGGAGATTCTCCTTGTTTTCTAGCGCTCCTAAAATTGACCACAAATTGTTTTTCATACAGCTCCAAATAAAAATCAGAAATAATTTATTTGGTTTAATCAAAATGAACCACGCAAATCATACTAAACTTCATGTGGGTAGAAATCCAGAAGTATTTGGGAGTTTTGCTGATAACTTTGATTTAACCAATGATGAGAAAAATCAATTATTTGAAAAGTGGCTACCTGTAACATTCTCTAGATGACTATCATTAAAATGTCTTTTGATAGTCACATGAGGTTTTAAATGATATAGACAGATTACGAGATCTGATTTTTTGTAAAATCCATGATAATCCAGATTTTGAAATTCTAGAGACATTATAAATTGGACAAAAAGGATGTACTTTTTTGTTCATGTCCTTTTTTAACCAATTATATGAAGCTGTAGTTGAAAATGTCAAATTACAGCCAATGATAAAATGTTTTGTGATCAAATTTATTTTTTTACTTTAATGTATGTGTTACGGCCTCAAACCAAGATAATTTATATGAATGTACAGAATTGCTGGATATTGCCAGGGGAAACATCAAAATCAGAGAGATAAAAAAAATATAGAGTTAATTGTGTAAAATTAGTCAAGGTAAAATCTTATAAAAGAAACAGCGTCAAACTCCCTTAGATCAAATTATTCCTGTGATAAAATGTATGGTGCAATTAGCATACAGTAGTTAATGCAGTTCTTTCACTAGGACGACCAAAGGGTAAAAGAATGTAATAAGATGAGTATAAATATAGATGAAAATACAAAATGGAATGATCAGGTACATAGCAAGATAAAAGCTATTTAAGTGAACTGAGTAATTGTAGTAAATGACTAACATAAGAATAGTTACCCAAGGGTTAAATATAGGGATGAGCGAGTACCGCAATATTCGGACTCACTATACTCGCAACAAGTAGGTCCCGGTACTTAGTACTCGTTGCGAGTATAGCGAGTCCGATTACTTTTGCAGTGGATCTATAGATACACTGCGAAAGTACCCTAAAAGTGAATAAAAGCTGTTAAAAATAATGAAATTAAATACTCACCTGTCCGACGCGTGCACCGGGACCGTCAAAGAAGACCCCGGGACCATCCCAATAGACCTGCGATCACCGGACGACAAGGACCTGTGACTTCTAGCCAATCAGAAGGCCGGTAGTGATCTGGCCAATCAGATGGCGAGACGTCACAACCACGTGATCGCTAGCGGCCACCTGATTGGCCAGATTGCAAAGTCCTGTCAGGACATCTAGGACAACTTTTAACAACTTTTATTCACTTTTAGAATGGACTACTCGCTACTCCCGAGTAATCATAAGATACTCGGAGAGTAAAGAGTACCCGAATACCGCTACTATTCGGCGAGTTCCAAATAGTAGCAAGTATTCTCGCTCATCCCTAGTTAAGTACAATAATCGCCTAAAATATATATTAACAGGCATTTTGTACCACCATTGTATTATAACTTAAGTGGTACCAGTGGTAAGTAAAAAGAAATAAAAGCAAATGTGTACTCAGAAGATTGTATCCAATACCACTATATGCTGAGATGGGAGAAGTATACATACTGAATATCTATAGCTCAGTTATAACATATCATAAATGTCTATTTTCCAGAGGCTTCCTTGTGCTGGTGTGGCACCCCAGGGGTTAATGTGCCACAATAAGAACACCACCAAGGGTTAACTCCCCACACAACCCACAACACTACACTAACACCTTCAGACCAGAAGGGGGAGTTAAAGCTGTTTCCCTATGTATTCTGGTGTGGAGAGGAAGTGGGCAGTTAGTCAGTTGGAGTTAGTTCAGTTCCTGAGAGGACTGAGGAAAAGCACCTGGTTGTAAAAGGGCTGCGTTAGGCCCACCCCACGGTCCACTGTCCAGTTCTTCATGCCAGCCAGAGTCTGAGGAATAGGAGAAGCAGAGGAACACACCCGGGACACGGATTTACCCTAAACTCACCCCGGAGGAGCGCAAAGACCGGATACCGGATCTGCAATTGTGTCTGACAGCACAGTAAACACTAGACTAGTGGAGGTTATATATCTTCACTGTACCACAGTGAAGCAAGACGGCGGGGTCAGAAACACAAAGATAAGGCTCAAGTTGCCTAGCAAGTGGATACCCATGAGAGGAGACAGGGACGGCAGCCTACCTAAAGAGGCAGCAGGGCCACACACACAGCGCAGGAGTGTGAGTCTGTGTAAACCTTGCGTTCAAGCCCTACTTCCCCTCACAAACTGCTATCATCTCTACCACTACCCATACCCTGCATCATCCAAAGACTTTCATCACCTCTGCCCCGGGGAGCCAGGCTCTGCCCGTGGAGAGCCGCTACATCACCGGCTGCCAAACATCCTCCCTGGAGGTTCTGCAGCAGCGGTGGTCACCCTGACCACATACCACGGGTGGCGTCACAACTATATCCCCTGTAAATAACCCCCAAACCCATTGCTTGTGGGCCCGGGACATGGTCCGGACCAAGACCACCGTGATACCCCCGTGATACCCCGGTCCGGTACCGAGTGCCCCATCCCAGTGGGCTCCACACTGGTCTAGTCAATGTATACAACGATCATGCAGTGTGGAGCGAAGTCAGAGAGGCAACTACAAGCAGTGCTATGGAGTGGGAAATAAGGATCGGCATCTACTGGAGAACATGGGGAGAACTGAGTGCATTAGTTGCTAGGAGCCTCCATCCGGAAAAGAATCTTCTTCCAGCTTCCATACTTCTAGTCAGGCTATTGTTCCTATGTGTCTATCTATCTCCAGCTTGTGGTTTTATACCATTATCTATACTAATAAAATTGTTATTTTCCCAATTATCTACATAAGGCAGTCTTGTGTAGGCAATACCCATCCCTGATGAAGGAAATCTGTGCACTTCAGAAATGCATAGGAAATGAGGATACAGTCCTTGTGACTTAGAGACCTGCACTTCCCCTGCGTTCGGTGATGACACCTTTTCTATCCCCATCACGTGTTTGGTTTGCTGGCACCACCTTCCGACCAGAGGCACCTAGTAACCAACGCACTCAGTTCACCACATGGCGCCTAGCAGACGTTGAGCCTTATCTCCTGCTCCCCAACACTGCTTGTAGTTGCCTCACTGCCTTTTCTCCATTTTGCATGATTGTTGTATACATTGACTAGACCAGCACAGAGAAGCATCAGGCAAGTAGCAATTTATAATATGTTATAACTGAGATACTGATAGTCAGTGTACTTCTTTCATCTCAGCATCTAGTGGTAGTGCATAGAATCTTCTGCATAAACATTTGCTTTTATAACTTTTTGTTTACCACTGGTACCACATAAGCTATGATACAATGGTGGTACACAGTGCCTGTTAATCTTTAATTTAGGCGATTTTTGTATTTAACTCTTTGGCAACCACTCTTATCTTAGTCATTTACTACAATTACTCAGTTCACTTAAAGAGAACCTGACCCCTCCAAATCACCCCCAACCTTACGAATACCTGTCCCTGCACCCTCCGACATCCTTTTTAGTGGTCCTTTTGTGTAAAAAATGAGTGGGGTAACATTGACAAAAAGTCCATTATACACTTACAATTCTGCGACCTCTTCTCCCTGAATAAGTCTCACAGGGCGCTCCCTGTGCGATCCTAATGCCGCCTGAGCCGCTTATTATCACACCCCGATGGACGTGATAAATAATCCTACTCCTCCTCACCCTGCTGTGTGGGCGTAATAGCCAGTGTGATGCTATTTGCATCATATCCTGTCATGGTGACATCGGTACACTCTTTAGGTGTAAAGCAAAAACCGCGCATGCGCAATGCGCATGGTAAGGTCGGCGGTACACCTATAGGGTGTACTGACGTCACCATGACCGGATGTGACGCAAATAGCGTTACACCGGCTATTACGCCCATACAGCAGGGTGAGGAGGAGTAGGAGTATGTATCACTGCGGTCACGGGATGCCGGGATGGTAGGTGGGGCTAGAAAAGAGTGTCAGAGGGAGGAGAAATGTCTCCTCCGCTCCGACACGACAGCTTTGAACTGCAGGTGCCATAGTGCCGGCAGTTCAATGCAGCAGTGCAAAGGTGAGGCCGTGTGTCAGCGGACACGGCTGCGCGTGTCCTCTCTGCCACGCATGCCATAGGTTCGCCATCACTGGTATAGTGTCTGGGGGACCGGGAGAAGAGTCCTCCACAGAGAGATCCGTGGGAGCTGGCTGCAGGCTCTATGCGCAGGACCGCTGAGGGAGGCAGGAGAGAGCCCAGGAAGGGACCCGACAAGAACAGCAGGCACCGAGGGTCCTGGGTAAAGCATCCTGATCCCTAGTGACAACCTAGGCCAGGCATATTTTTCTAGAAAAGTTCTCTATCAGCACACACTCTTGTCCAGGCAAGTACTTAATTACATCCTATATTTTGAATGTAGGACATCGTGGGTGTGCGGTAGTCCATTGTTATTTATGAAAACACAAAAATTATCAATGTAAATCAAAATTAATATCCTATTGAGGTATATATTTGGAATGCTACTCAAAAGCAAAGTGGAGAATCAAATTACAGGCTGATCCAACTCCTTTGGAAATGCCTCAATACAACGTCATAATGATGATAATAGTAATAATAATAATAATAACAATAATAATAATAATAATAATAATAATAATAAAAAAGACATTCTGAGAGTTGTTGGAAGCCCCTTAGGAACCCCAGCTTGAAGTGTCCAGCTCTATCACCACTCTAAATACTTTTCTCCTCCTAATAATAATAGTAATAATATTTTTAATTTGATGTGATTAGATTGAATATACAAGAAATTTGCATATATATATATATCTAATATATAAAGCTGAATGTGTGTGTGTATGTATGTGTGTATGTATGTCCGGGATTGGCATCTACACCGTCGCAACTACAGCCACAAAATGCACAGTCCCACGTCTGGACCCCGGGAGCGTCATAGGCTATGTTGTGAGGCGAAATTTTAACCCTGCGCATTCCAGTTCACCGAACAATTTTGCCCCTATTTACATAATGGGGAAAAAGTGAATGGATAAGTGTTGGAGGAAAATCGACAGCTGTCAGCTATAGAGACAAAATTTTGCACAGTCACACATCTGGACCCCGGGAGCGTCATATGCTATGTTGTGAGGCGAAATTTTAACCCCGCGCATTCCAATTCACCAACAGTTCATCAACAATTTTGCCCCTATCTACATAGTGGGGAAAAAGTGACAGTTACCAGTTGACAGTTGTGAATGAGAGGGGCTTAATGATAGCACCAAAGACTAACAGCACATACCAGCATATTGTCACTAAGGTGGGGCCCCAACATGAGATATTCACCACACACGCGGACATGTATACACACCACACGCACACAAATACTAACAGCAAGTGTATAGTCGCTAAATGCAGCCCCAACATTGGATACTCACCACGCACCCGAACAAACACACACACCACAAAGAGACACACACAACACAGAGACACACACACACTCCCAAGGGGACACACACACACACTCTATAGCGACACATGCACTCACCTCACAGGGACACACACACACCACAAAGAGACACACATAACACAGACACACACACCACACAGACCCCCCCCCCACAGGGACACACAGACATAGCCACCCTATAGGCACACATGCACTCACCCCACAGGGACACACACACCACAAAGAGACACACACACACACACACACCACACAGACCCCCCCACAGGGACACACACATACAGACCCTATAGGGACACATGCACTCAACCCTCAGGGACACACACACACCACAAAGAGACACACACAACACAGAGACACACACACCTCACACAGACACCCCCCCCACAGGGACACACACACATACACACCCAATAGTGATACATGCAATCACCCCACAGGGACACACACACACTGCAAAGAGACACACACAACACAGATACACACACACACACACCACACAGACCCCCCCAAAGGGACACACACACATACACACCCTATAGGGACACATGCACTCACCCCACAGGGACACACACACCAACCACAAAGAGACACACACAACAGAGATACACACCACACAAACCCCCCCACACAGGGACACACACATACACACCATATAGGGGCACATGCACTCACCCCACAGGGACACACACACACCATACCCATACGTGTGCTATCTTTATTTTCCAAACATAAACCTCTGAACAGCCAATGTGCAACACATGTGCCATATAGGGAATTAAGGCAGATGTCAGTCACATGAGCTGTCTATTATGTGCATGTGTGAGGTAACATATACTGCCCGGCCAGGGGGAGGGTTTACTGTTGGCTGGAGATTTATTAGGCTGCCTATAGCAACCAATCACAGCTCAGCTTCTATTTTCTTACAGGTCATTAATATGACATATTCAAATTCTATTTTGTTATAGCTAACAGCAGTTGTTTATTAACCCGGTCGTAGCCGGGTACTACAGCTAGTATATAACTCTATACAGCTAGTATAATACTCTTTATATGTGCATTAACAATTAGGAAGCAATATTTTATTAAATGTATCTATAGTTGAAACCAGAGGATTACATAGACTATATAAAAAGGACAGCATTTGGTACCATTGCCCTAAACCTGTATGACAAAGGTCAAACGTTTTGGATATCCTCCCACAATCTTTTCACAATAGTTGGTAGGAATTTGGGCCTATTCCTCCTGACAGAACTGCTGTAACTGAGCCATGTTTGTAGGTTGCCTTAATCACACAAGTCTTTTCAGCTTTGCCCAAAAATTTTCAATGGGACTGAGAACACGACTTTGTGATGGCCGCTCCAAAACATTGATGTTGTTATCCTTAAGCCACTTTGTAACCCGTTTCGCAGCTTGCTTTAGGTCATTGTTCATTTGGAAGACCCATTTTCACCCAAGCTTTAACTTCCTGGATGATGTCTTGAGATGTTGCTTCAGTATTGCCACATAATGTTCTTTCTTCATGATGCCATATATTTTGTGAAGTGCATCAGTCCCTTCTGCAGCAAAACAATGCCAGAACATGATGCTGCCACCCCCATGTTTCAATTCTGGAATGATGTTCTTAGGATTCCAAGCTTCTCCATTTTTCCTCCAAATGTAACGATGGTCATTATGGCCAATCAGTTCAATTTTTTTTGTTTTGTCAGAGCCAATGGTGTAACCAGAATCTGGCTACCCCAGGTGTGAAATTTAGACTTGGTCCCTCCCTCGCACACGCGTACGCACACGTTGTTCAGATGGATGGGCCTCATGTAACATTCTAAATCCTCTAAAGACTCACAAATTGACCCCTCTCCCCCTTCATTATGCATTAATGTCCGTCATCATAGTATATATTGTCCTCCTTCTGGAATATGGCTCTAATCGTGATATATATGTACCCCATCCTGGTTCATATGGTCCTCCTCCTCCCATCACCATAGTCGTCCAATTATTAAAATGCATCCCCATATTTCTCCATACAGTATATTACAATATATCCCCAGCCTCATAGCGTCTCCATATAACATAATGTCGCCTCATAGCCCTCCATATAGTGCAGCCTCAATACTCTAACTATAGTATAATACAGCCTCAAAAATCTCCATATAGGGCAGCCTCTAAACCAGGGGTCTCAAAATCCAGGCCTCGAGGGCTGCACACAGTGAAGGTTTTCAGGTTTTTACATAGAATTTGACAGTTAGTAATCAAATGACCAACTGTCAAATGCTAAGGAAATCCTGAAAACCTGGACTGTGTGAGGCCCTCAAGACCTGGAGTTTGAGACCCCTGCTCTAAACTGTCCATATGATGCAGCCTCAATACCTACCATATAGTGCAGGCTTATTTCTCTCCCTATAGTGCAACCTTATATATGCAGCCTCACATCTCTCCATATAGTGCAGTATTATATATGCAGCCTCATATCTCACAATATAGTGCAGTATTATATATGCAGCCTCATATCTCTCCATGTAGTGCAGTATTATATATGCAGCCTTATGTCTATCCATGTAATGCAGTACTACACTGTATGTGCAGCCTCATATCTCTCCATGTAGTGCAGTATTATGTATGCAGCCTCATATCTCTCCATATAGTGCAGTATTACATATGCAGCCTTATAAATGACTTCCCCTCCATAATTATCTGGCCATAGTGCACTCACTTATTTAAAAAATAAATCTGTACTTACCTCTCCTGGTTCCCTCGCTGCTCCGGCGGTCTCCTCTGAAGATTCAAGACTCAGGAGGAGGAGCAAGTGCTGGCCTGCGTTCCCACTGTGGAATGCATAAAACAGGAAGTGGGAGGAGGCGGCACAGTGGAACGCAGGCCAGGAAGCCAGAGGAGAGGAAGCGAGGGGTGGGAGCAGCAGTGGGAAGTAGGAGGTTTCACTCCCCTCCTCTCCCTGACACATGGGTCCTATAACGGCCTGTGCTGCTGTGCTGTCACATCAATGTGTGTCCTCAGGGATGCACATCCATGTGAAGCAGGAGCTGCGATCAGCGGGCGCAGGGGGCGGCTTGAGGCGCGTGCCCCTTACAGGTCCAGGCCACGTCGCAGCCGCGACCCCTGCAACCGCGATCGTTATGCCATTGGTCAGAGCACAGGACATGTCTCCAAAAACGTAGGTCTTTGTTCCTGTGTGCATTTATAAAAATGCATCTGGATTTTTTATTTTACTTTTGGAGTAATGGCTTCTTCCTGGCAGAATTGCCTTTCAGCTCATGTTGATACAGTACTGTGGATAATGACACAATCTCACCAGCTGCTACCATCATCTTCACAAGGTCTTTTGCTTTTGTTCTTAGGTTGATATGCACATGTCGGACCAAAGAACATTCAACTCTGGGACACAGAACTTGTCTCCTTCCTGAGCAGTATGATGGATGGACATTGTCATGTTGCTTGTACTTGTGTATAATTATTTGTACAGATGAATGAGGCACATTCAGGTGTCTGGAAATTGCACCCAAGGATGAACCAGACTTGTGCAAGTGTAAAAATCTCTTCCTGATATCTTGGCTAATTTCTTTAGACTTTCCCTTGATACTACAGAAAGAAGCAGTGTTTTCAGTTGTGCATTAAAATACATCCACAGGTGTGCCTCTAATTAACTCAGATGTTGCCAATTATTCTATCAAAAGCTTCCTAAAAGATGCCATCAACATATGGGTTATCCCAAATTATTTAAAGGCATAGTAATCTTAGTGTATGTATACATGTGACATTGCAGAAAGTAATAAAAAAATTCCTTAAAACATTCTCTCTCATTATTATTCTGGCATTTAGAAAATATTAATAATTATTGTAATCCTAACTGACCTAAGGTCAGTATTGGGCCCACTTCTTTTTAACATATTTATTAATGACCTTGTAGGTTAATTGTAAAACACTGGGCAAAACTACCACTGAAAAAGACCTGGGTGTATGGGTAGAGGATAATCTCACATTTAGTGCCCAGTGTCAGGCAGCTGCTGCAAAGGCAAATAAAATAATGGGATGCATTAAAAGAGGCATAGATGCTCATGAGGAGAACATAATTTTACCACTATTCAGGTCACTAGTGCGACCACACTTAGAATACTGTGTACAATTCTGGTCTACAGTGTATATGCAAGACATAGCTGAACTAGAGCGGGTCCAGAGAAGAGCGACCAAGGTTATTAGAGGACTGAGGTGTACGCAATACCAAGACAGGTTATTAAACTTGGGGTTATTTAGTTTGGAAAAACGAAGGCTTAGGGGTGATCTTATAATAATGTATAAATATATGAGGGACAGTACAGAGACCTTTTTAATGATCCTTTTACTCTTAGGCCTGAGACGGGGACAAGGGGGCATCCTCTACGTCTGGAGGAAAGAAGGTTTAATCATAATCACAGACGTGGTTTCTTTACTGTAAGAGCAATGAGACTATGGAACTCTCTGCCACATGATGTTGTAATGAGTGAGTCACTACTAAAATTTAAGAATGGCCTGGATGCCTTTCTTGAAAAATATAATATTACCGGTTATATACACTAGATTCTTTGATAGGGCATTGATCCAGGGAACTAGTCTGATTGCCGTATGTGGAGTCAGGAAGGAATTTTTTCCCCAATGTGGAGCTTAGTGTTGCCACATGGGTTTTTTTTGCCTTCCTCTGGATCAACATGTTAGGCTATGGGTTGAACTAGATCGACTTAAGGTCTTCCTTCAACCTTAAATACTATGTTACTATGTTAAGATGGGAAAGGTTTATTCTGATTTCATTTCAGATAGTGAGAAAAACAAGCATATGTGTATTTTCATATAATGTATGTAAACTTCTGGTACCAACTGTATATATTGTGTCACCAGTGACCGGCTGAATTATAAATGGCTGGTTTGTACTGAACAGGCGGAGCTCTACTGCGATGTAAGCGGAAACCGGAAACGTTAGAGGGTGCAGGGAGGCTGGACAAGTGGCACTGTCTGAGAATTTCAATGGAGTTGCAGTACTATGCCATGCTTCCATTCCATAGTGAATTCTCTTCCAGATTCTGAGGAGTTCAGGAAGAAGGCTGTGGTGATGTTACCAGTATCAACCGCAGGTGCAGTGGCAGACATCAATATGCTGCCAAAAAAACTGACACAGTGTGACAAAGGTAGTCCACAAATAGAAGACAATGAGAAGGAACCAGCCAAGAAGATGGTATGGATGTCAGCTTGAATGTCTGAACAAGTAGCTGATACTATAAAAGTAAAAGGTGTTGGGGAAGTGAGCCTTCTTGAAGGAAACAAAGAGCCAAACAGGAAGTTATCTAACTCTGAGGCTGAAGAGATGGGACGTGAGAAACCTCTGAAGTTTTGGAGAAGCCAGAGGGAACTAGAGGTGACAAAAGAGACTCAAGATAGGGTTGAAGGTGACACTGCTGAGACCCAAGAGATGGCTGAAGGTGATACTGCAAAGACCGAGGTGAAGACCGAGATTGCAGAGGTCGAAGAAACTACTGAAGAAGTGAGGTCTGAAGAAAAGACCTCTTTGAGTGAAAGAAGTTCAACTGATTCAGAGGATGGAGGAACCAACATAAGGAGGCCCGAGGAGATAGTAAAAATCCATCTGAAGCAAGAAAGACTGCCGAGAGCCAAATAGATGAGATGGAGAAAGAGGTTTCTGAGCTCAGAGGTTGACTAGCAGAAAGCCATAGACTGAATAAGGCAGCCTTGATGAAGATGAAGCAGCAGGTGTTCATTCTGATAAAACATCTCAAAGAGGTGGAAGTCCAGAGAGAGCTGGTTCAGAAAGCTGAGCAAGGTAATCATCTCATAACAGAAGAGAAAACTTCTCTGTTCAAGTGCATGGTAGATGTACCCAAAGCCTTGAGAGAAGAGTGTGCCAGAAAGTCTTTGCATAATGACTTTAGGAACGCTGTAGGAGTCTGTAAAATGTACTGGACCCCAGAAAGTAAGCAGCTGGTGGTGCTGTCCACAACTGAAATCACAGTTACGTAGGTGGCTATTATGAGTGTAATACCTAAATTAAAGTTTCTGGCAAATCAAACCACTTTGGGATATTTTTTATCATACAAACTTTTATTTACTGTATATACTCGTGTATAAGCCGACCCGTGTATAAGCCGACCCACCTACTTTTGCCCCCAAAACCTGGGAAAACCTATTGACTTGTGTATAAGCGTGGGTGGACCCCAGCACAGGTATACAGCCCCCAGCAGTGTGGTATACAGACCCCCTGCAGTGGTATACAGGCCTCCCCAGTGGTAGTATACAGCAGCCTCCCCAGTGGTAGTATACAGCAGCCTCCCCAGTGGTATATACAGGCCCCAGCAGTATATACAGCAGCCTCCCCAGTGGTATATACAGGCCTCAGCAGTATATACAGCAGCCCCAGTGGTATACAGCAGCCTCCCCAGTGGTATATACAGGCCCCAGCAGTATTACAGCAGCCTCCCCAGTGGTATATACAGGCCCCAGCAATATATACAGCAGCCCCAGTGGTATATAGCAGCCTCCACAGTGGTATATACAGGCCCCAACAGTATTACAGCAGCCTCCCCAGTGGTACATACAGGCCCCATCAGTATATACAGCAGCCCCAGTGGTATACAGCAGCCTCCCCAGTGGTATATACAGGCCCCAGCAGAATATACAGCAGCCCCAGTGGTATACAGCAGCCTCCCCAGTGGTATATACAGGCCCCAGCAGTATATACAGCAGCCCCAGTGGTATACAGGCCCCAGTGGTATACAGGCCCCAGCGGTATACAGGCCCCCTCCGCAGTGGTATACAGGCCCCCTCCGCAGTGGTATACAGGCCCCCTCTACAGTAGTATACAGGCCCCCTCTGCAGTGGTATACAGGTGCCCCCCCATCAGTGGTATACAGGGCCCCCCCTTGCTGCCGCACACCTGTAAAGTAATACATCATTATACTTATCCCTGTCGCTGTCGCTGCTCTGACACCGCGCTCCTCCGGGTCTTCATGCTTCTTCCTGCTTGCGACCGGCAGGCGCAGGCAATGACGTCATTGCCTGTGCGCCGGAGGATGAAGCATGAAGACCCGGAGGAGCGCGGTGTCAGAGCGGCGACAGCGACAGGGATAAGTATAATGATGTATTACTTTACAGGTGTGCGGCAGCAAAGGGGGCCCTGTATACCACTGATGGGGGGGGGGCGCCTGTATACCGATGAAGGGGGAGGGCGGCCGGCCTATGACTCGTGTATAAGCTGAGGGGGGGACTTTTCAGCACATTTTTTGTGCTGAAAAACTCGGCTTATACACGAGTATATACGGTAATCACAAAGTTTAAGGTTCCACTGTACACCATTTTTAAAACCATCCCCATAAAAACACCTTAGAGCAGTGTGGTCAGCATCATAATATTACATAAGGGACCAATACATAAAGACTATAATAAGTCCATAAATTACATGTGTATTCACACAATACAATATTAGCACCCACCAAGGTATGGTTGTATGTATTGCTTTACATACAAAGGAGACACTTAAGATCAAGTGTTCCATGCCACAGGGATTTTATCACAGTACACAAGTGGCACATCCTAATACAAGTGCAATACACCTAACTTAACAGGGCCACCATTAAAATGTCATTGCAAGTACAAGTGTCACTTACTGACCACACTGCCCAGCACCTCAACGTTTGGCTATCTTTTCATCAGGAGACAACCATGTTGACCACTGGGGGCAGGGCAAGTCTTACATAGATGTGGCTTGTACTGATGACATGACTGACAAAGTCTGAGAGTTCATTGTTCACAAAAGGTTTTGTGACAAGGACTGATCTTTAATGGTCACAAAGACAATCCTCTGGGATAGGAAAGCTTGGTGCCAAGCCCAACAGCTTTGAAATAGAGGGTGGGAATATGTGATGTAGTGACAGTAACATACACAGAAGTTGACACAAATGGCTTTGAATGGCTAATAAAGGTAACATACTCACCTGTGACCTCTTTGCTTGTAATCTATGTGTGTATAAAGCTGAGTAAGTTTCTGGGATCCGGACAAACTCTTGCATCTGACGTTTCTAGATTGTAAGTCATGGGGAAAGCAAAAGAACTGCCAACGGATCTACAGGAAACAATAGTTGAACTGTATAAAACAGGAAATGAATACAAAAAAATATCCAAGGAATTGATAATGCAAGTCAGCAGTGTTCAAACTGTGATTAAGAAATGGAAAATCAGGGGCTCTGTAAAAACGAAACCACAATGAGGTAGACCAATGAAAATTTCGGCCACATCTGCTAGGAAAATTCTTCAGGATGCTAAGGAAAACCCACAAATAACGTCAGCTGAAATATAGGACTTACTGAAAACTAGCGGTGTGGTTGTTTCAAGATACATAATAAGGAGGCACTTGAAGAAAAATGGGCTGCATGGTTGAGTCACCAAAAGAAAGCCATTACTGTACAAATGCCACGAAGAATCTTGCTTACAATTCACCAAACAGCACAGCGGCAAGCCTCCAAACTTCTGGAACAAGGTAATTTGGAGAGATGAGAACAAAATCGAACTTTTTGGCCACAACCATAAATGTTACATTTGGAGAGATGTATAAAAGGTCTATGATGAAAGGAAAACCATTCCTACTGTAAGGCATGGAGGTGGATCACTGATGATGTTGGGATCTGTGAACTACAAAGGCACAGTAAACTTGGTCACAGTTGAAGGAGAGATGAATGCAGCACATTATCAGCAAATACTGGAGGCAAATTTGCACTCATCAGCTAGAAGGTCGTGCTTGCGACGTACTTGAGCGTTCCAACATGACAATGATCCAAAACACAAGGCCAAGTCGACCTGTCATTGTTTATAGCAGAATAAAGTGATGATTCTGTAGTGGCCATCTCAGTCTCCTGACCTCAATATTATTGAGTCTGGGGAGAACACAAGCGTGCAGTTCATGCAAGAAAGTCCAGGAATTTACAAGAACTGGAGGATTTTGCCAAGAAGAATGGGCAGCTTTACCATCTGAGAAAATAAAGAGCCTCATCCACAACTACCACAAAAGACTTTATGCTGTCATTGATGTTAGATGGGGCAATGCACGGTATTAAGAACTGGGGTATGTGAACTTTAGATCAGGATCATGTGGATGTTTTTTGTTGTCATTATGATTTAAAAAGCGAAAACACAATAGTTTGAAAATAAACTGCTTCACCCAACAACTAACCATGAGGGAAAAAAAGCTTTTGAGTTATTGAGTTATCATTCATATTCTCTCAAAAAAGGCTAAGAAGGGAAAAAATCTGCCGGGTATGTAAACTTATGAGCACAACTGTATATATATATATTTATATATACTAGATAAAAACTCTCTGCAGCACTCAGCTACTACCAGTGGTGTACATCTGCTAACAAGCTAAATATATATGAGAAAAAATTTAAAAACTTACGTTTTTTTCAAAAACTCAAAATTCTTATATTTTATTTTTTTTTAAATCTGAAGTTCTTAGTACACACATTGGCCAATGTCTGCTTGCTCATCGACTGCGACAAAGTGACTTCAGGCACGATGAGTCCTAACGCTGACACCCAAGTCCTCCTTAATAATAATAAAAAAATATATAAGAATTTTGAGTTTTTTGAAAAAAACTTAAGTTTTTAAATTTTTTCTCATATATATTTAGCTTGTTAGCAGATGTACACCACTGGTAGTAGCTGAGTGCTGCAGAGAGTTTTTATCTAGTATTTTGATCCAGCGTCCCTGCTGGCACCAGTTCACATTGTCTGTGAGTGCTGTGCAGTTTTTTTCTCTTTTGTATCGTGTGGAGTGGCTGGCTCCATGTCTGCAATTTGCACCCTCGTTGCCTACAGGTGATCTAGGGTATAGATGGTGTCCTCCCACTTAGTAGTGGGGTCGGGTGGACAAGGAGGACTTGGGTGTCAGCGTTAGGACTCATCGTGCCTGAAGTCGCTTTGTCGCAGTCGATGAGCAAGCAGACATTGGCCAATGTGTGTACTAAGAACTTCAGATTTAAAAAAAAAAAAATATAAGAATTTTGAGTTTTTTAAAAAAAACGTAAGTTTTTAAATTTTTTCTCATATATATTTAGCTTGTTAGCAGATGTACACCACTGGTAGTAGCTGAGTGTTGCAGAGTTTTTATCTAGTATTTTGATCCAGCGTCCCTGCTGGCACCAGTTCACATTGTCTGTGAGTGCTGTGCAGTTTTTTTCTCTTTTATATTTATATATAAATATACAGACCAAATGATGACTGCAGCACTCCACTTGTGATGTATATTGCCTTTAATGGCCTTAAGGCATCTATGTGGTGGACGTTTTGGTCCTCAGGCCTTCTTCCAGACTGGAAGAAGGTCTGAGGACCGAAACGTCCACCACATAGATGCCTGAAGGCCATTAAAAGCAATATACATCACAAGTGGAGTGCTGCAGTCATCATTTGATCTGTATATTGGGGATGAAGGAACTAAGCCCTGGACTGATTTGCACCACCCCTATTAGGGATTAAGTGCTGCTCTTGTTTTTTTCTACATATATAAATATATGTATATATAGTGATGCGGAAGTATTTGCTCCCTTCACGATTTCATATCCTTTTGCATGTTTGTCACTCTTAAATGTTTCAGATCACCTTACAAATTTAGAGGGAATCTGTCAGGTCAAAGATCCATACGTAACTACTATCATTTTCTGATTCCTCCCTCTAAGCTCACTCTATTGATGTACATATTTTATTTATATTTCCCTCCTATCCTCTATAATCTGCAAATAACGAGATTCATTCAATCTGTCAATCACAGCAAATGATAATTTTCTTCTCTGCTGTCCACTCCCCATAGGATGAATATTCATGTCACATATACACATCACTGCATTGCACAGGGGAAGATCAATATGAAACAAAGAACCCTTGGAATCACACTAGACATGATCAATTATTGGGTGCAACTTAAAATACATATCAAACAAAACAAGAACTGAGTTTTTATGTAACCCTTTAAATTGCCAGCTAAAGTAAAAAGTTTCAAGAGATAGATAAATTGCAAGTACTATAGTTCATTAATATTCCACCAATTGAAAGAGAGACACTGGCCAAACAAATAAGCAGAGTAAATATCAAGAACTGCATGAGGGTAGACACAGACCTACTAACACCATAAACATAATAGAAATGGGTTTACATGAAAACAGAATGCATAATCTCCCACACAATCAAAAATGGTATATTCTTGAGCCTTTTTACTTTAGCTGGCAATGTAAAGGGTTACATAAAAACTCGGTTCTTGCTTTGTTCAACAGGAGAAGTTCAGTAGAAATCACTCACATTGGGGGGAGGTGGGTCTGTATCATCCTCTCTATTCTCTTTGTTTGCAGCAAAACAAGAGGTCAAATAAAATACAGAATCTGTCGCAGAACAGCAGGGATACCTGCTTAGAGAAACAAATGGAATAGATATCTTATTTAGATCAGGTAAGGTAGATGTGTACCTGTAATCTCTCCCTCCCTCCGTCTTCTCATCAAAAGCTCCAAATGAAACTGAAACCTGACATGCAGAGCACAGAGTGGAAAAAATAGGGAGGGAAGGAGCGGAGAGATGCCTGAGAAGAAGTGAATAATAAATGAACTAGCCGGACTATTCGGTTGTGAAAATAATGAACAGGACTAATGCACCAGCTGTCTGCAAGGTCTGAAAAAGCTTATAGCAAGGAAACTACGAATGGTACAATAATGATTTTATATGTTTTTAAAAGGTCTGCCCATGCACTATTGTGGCACCCCACGCCACGGTTTTGTTGCCACAGGAACACCTGGACCAGGAAAGGATTTCCACATCAGGAAAACTTACACACAACACCTTCCACCCCAGACCTGAAGGGGGAGCTCTATTTGCTGACTTCAGGCAAGGTCCCCTATAAATTCAGGCCTCGGGCAGAGTTAGGCAGTTCAGTACAAAGCAATACTGAGGAAGACTCCTGGTGAACGGTGCTGTGCTAGGCCTGTGCCGGAGGAAAAGCCAAGTCAGTGTGAGGGACCCAAGAGTGAGGGTTGGAGGCGAGGCGAGTTAGCCAGGTGGAACGGAGTGGAGCCGGTTCACCCCAGAAGAGCTATGTCAACAGCCCGGACACCAGAGTCCGAGACTGCATGGGTCCAGTCAGCCCAGCAGTGAAGACTGGAGACCAGGGGGGCATCAAGTCTCCTGGTGCAGCTCTTGGGGCACAGCCATCTAGCAGAGCCCAGGACTGCAGTGGATACAGTGGTGCCCGCAGCAAAGCTCTCACAGCCTGCCATACAAGTCAGGACTACAGGAGAGGGTCAGGGCTTAGCCTCAGCCAGCCCAGGACCAAAGCACACACACAGCGTAAAAGGGAGGCCTCATAACTCATCGAATGTGGAGATCCAGAACTGCTACTAGCCTACCTGGACTGTACCCTGGACTTAAACTTGAACAGCAACATCAGTAAGGGCCCCTTTACACGCGGCTACATTTCTAGGGTGGCTACAGGTAACTTACTGGTTGCAGTGAAATCATGGAGACAAGGTTCTATCTTGTTGCTGTGTACAAATGGAATAATCTCTCCATGATTTCACTGCAACCAGTAAGTTACCTGTAGCCACCCAAGAAATGTAGCCGCGTGTAAAGGTACCCTAAAGGTACAAAACAACAACCCTGTGTGTGACTGTTATTGTGGTCCCTGAGCCTACTCCCTCCACAACTCCCATCCTCCACTACTGCCCCGGGGATCCCCTCCACCTACAGGCAGTGAAACCATCTTGCTGCTTCACCATCACCCCGGGGGTCTGTCCCGCAGCGCCGGTAACATTACTGGAACCGTAGGTGGCATCACGAGTCACTATTTCTATTATTTTTATTGACTATTCCCCTTTTCAGTGACCACCCAGGCCACAGGACCGGTAAACAGGCCCCGTGACATTCCCCGTGAAATAACGCCCGGCACTGAGTACCCCACGGCCCTGGGGCGGGTCACTATTCAAGGATAATATTAGCATCATACTGAAAAATAACCTGACAGAGTCCCTTTCAATATTAGACAAAGATTATACAAATAAACACAAAATGCAGTTCTATTGTTAGGGGAAAAATAAATCCAAACCTCCAGGGACCTCTGTGAAAAAATGATTGCCCTCTCCTTAAAACATATATTTAAAGAGTTAATCCAAGTTCAAGCATTTTTCTCCTAACTTCCTATCTAATTTATTCTTTTTACCTAAACTATTTTTAATATACTTGCTTTAAAAATTCCCTACCATTCTCTCTCTACATTAACAGCAACTGTTTTTTTTTTTATTTCTTGCTGCGATGATTATTTGTGGGAGTGCCCCAGTGCATGCTGGGATACTCACACAGAATGTCAACAGGGGGCAGAGGTTGCAGTCACATCCACTGCCCCTTCTCTCTGAAACAAAGTTTCATATTAGTGACACTGGTTTAACCTCTTTACGACCAATGACGAGTATACTCGTCATGAAAAGCTGTCAGTTCCCGCATCATGACGAGTATACTCGTCATGGCTTTGAACTGTCACTGCTCCTAAACGAACAGTGACAGCTCAAATCTAAAAGCTGTCATTGACAGCCAAGGGTTAGGGGCAGAGGTGTGGGCACCCCTGTTAACCCCTTCACCCCCCCCCCCTCCCCAATCACACTTATCTGCCGGCGGGCAGCACCGCACCCGCCGGCAATGAGCTGCTGCTCCAGCTCCCCTGTCTCCTGTCCCGCCCCCTGTGTCCAGAGCCCCCTGTGTCCTGGTGCCCCCCCCCTGTGTCCTGAGCCCCCTGTCCCCGTCCCCTGTGCAGCGTCCCCTGCAGCCCGTCCACCCGACATAGTTTATCTGCCAGCGGGCTTATGCGCCCGCGGGCGAAGCTGCAGGGCCCCCTCCTCCTCCCCAGCCCCCGATCCTTGCTCCCCAGCCCCCAGTGCCCAGTGCCCAGCCCCCGGTACTCGGTCCCCGGCCCCCGGAACTCGGTCCCGAGCCCCCGGAACTCGGTCCCCAGCCCCCGGTCCCCAGCCCCGCTCACCTATCCCGGCGGCTGCACGCTCGGTCTCCTCTCGCAGTCCGGTGTGGCTCCTCTTCTCAGGGGCTCCTCCTCCTCATCGCTGGGTAAGTATGAATGAATGAATGAATGAATTGATGGATGGATGGATGTGTGCATACGTGGATGTGGATGTACGTGGATGTGTGCGTGGATGTCAGCACGTGGATGTGCGTACGTGGATGTGCGTACGTGGATGTGTGTGAATGTGGATGTACGTGGATGTGTGTGTGGATGTGCGTGGATGTCAGCATGCTGACATCCACGCACATCCACACACACATCCACGTACATCCACATCCACGCACATCCACGTACGCACACATCCACGTACGCACATCCACGTACGCACACATCCACGTACGCACACATCCACGCATACACATTCACACACATCCACGTACGCACATCCACGTACGCACATCCACGTATGCACATCCACGTGCTGACATCCACACAACCACGCACACACATCCACGCATGCACACATGTCAGCATGCGTGCGTGGATGTGTGCATGCGTGGATGTGCGTGCGTGGTTGTGTGCATGCGTGGATGTCAGCACGTGGATGTGCGTACGTGGATGTGCGTACGTGGATGTGCGTGGATGTGCGTACGTGGATGTGCGTACGTGGATGTGTGTGAATGTGCGTGCGTGGATGTGTGCGTACGTGGATTTGTGCGTACGTGGATGTGCGTGCGTGGATGATGGGTGCATAGGTGGATGGATGGGTGCAACAAGGGATCAAGTGTCCTCTTGTTATAGTCTCTGGGATCATAGCCTTGGTGCACTGTTTAACTGATCATTGTCATACAGTGCACCATAACTCTGACCCCTGAGACTGTAGGAAGAGGACACTTGATCCCTTGCTGCAGTCTCTGGATTGAGCAGAGGAGATCGAGCGTCGTGGGACCTTCGTTGTGGACTACGTCGGAGGCGATCGAGCGTCGTGGGACCTTCGTTGTGGACTACGTCGGAGCAATCGAGCGTCGTGGGACCTTCGTTGTGGACTACGTCGGATCTTTATAATAAAGATGGAGTCCGAATTTTGTTTGTGGTTTTTTTTCAAATAAAAAGATTTTTCTATGTGTGTATTTTCTGACTATTTACCAGAGATTCCTAATGGCGGGTCTAACATTGGCCCTATATTATGAATCTCGGGCTTAGTGCCAGCTGCCAATAAAAAGCTGGCATTAACCCCTTTATTACCCAGTTCGCCACCGGCACCGAGGGCAACTGGAAGAGCATGGGTACAGCGCCAGAAAATGGCGCTTCAATGAATGCGCCATTTTCTGGAGCGGCTGCGGGCTGCAATTCGCAGCATGGGGGGCCCAGAACGCTTGGGCCTTTCCATGCTGAGGATTCCAGCCCCCAGCTGCCTAGTTGTACCTGGCTGGGCCAAAAATATGGCGGAGCCCTACGTCATTTTTTTTTCTAGAATTAGTTCTAGAAATAAAAAAAAATGGGCTTTGCTGTATTTTTGGTTGCAGCCAGGTACAACGAGGCAGCTGGGGGTTGCTGGCAGTCTGTAGCTGCCAAGTTGTACCTGGCTGGACCAAAAATATGGCGGAGCCCTACGTCATTTTTTTTTCTAGAATTAGTTCTAGAAATAAAAAAAAATGGGCTTCGCTGTATTTTTGGTTGCAGCCAGGTACAGCGAGGCAGCTGGGGGTTGCTGGCAGTCTGTAGCTGCCAAGTTGTACCTGGCTGGACCAAAAATATGGCGGAGCCCTACGTCATTTTTTTTTCTAGAATTAGTTCTAGAAATAAAAAAAAATGGGCTTCGCTGTATTTTTGGTTGCAGCCAGGTACAGCGAGGCAGCTGGGGGTTGCTGGCAGTCTGTAGCTGCCAAGTTGTACCTGGCTGGACCAAAAATATGGCGGAGCCCTACGTCATTTTTTTTTCTAGAATTAGTTCTAGAAATAAAAAAAAATGGGCTTCGCTGTATTTTTGGTTGCAGCCAGGTACAGCGAGGCAGCTGGGGGTTGCTGGCAGTCTGTAGCTGCCAAGTTGTACCTGGCTGGACCAAAAATATGGCGGAGCCCTACGTCATTTTTTTTCTAGAATTAGTTCTAGAAATAAAATAAAGCCTTCGCTGTATTTGTAGCCAGCCATGTACAACTTGGTAGCTGGCTGACTGGAATCCTCAGCGTGGAGAGACTCAAATGTTGTGGGTCCCCCACGCTGCAAATTTCAACCCACAGCCACCCAAGAAAATAGCGCATTCATTAGAGGCGGCATTTTCTGGTGCTGTACCCCAACTCTACCAGTTGCCCTTGTGCTGGTGGCACACGGGTTCTCCATATGCGACATAGTGTCCGCTAACAATTTCAATAGAAAATTAGCTCCAATTGTTAGCAGAAACCATGTCGGGTATGGAGAGCCCCTCCCTGTGTGCCTGAACATTGGAGCTCCCCCACAAGTGACCCCATTTTGGAAACTAGACCCCCGAAGGAACGTATCTAGATGCATAGTGAGTACTTTGAACTCCCAGATGCTTCACAAATTCATCCATAAAAATGAAAAAGCACGTTTTTTTTCCACAAAAAGTTTCTTTTTTCATTTTTACGGATCAATTTGTGAAGCACCTGGGGGTTCAAAGTGCTCACTATGCATCTAGATACGTTCCTTGGGTGGTCTAGTTTCCAAAATGGGGTCACTTGTGGGGGAGCTCCAATGTTTAGGCACATAGGGGCTCTTCATATCCTACAAGGTGTCCGCTAACAATTCCAATTGTTAGCGGACACCATGTCGCGTATGGAGAGCCCCTGTGTGTCTCCACATTGGAGCTCCCCCACAAGTGACCCCATTTTGGAAACTAGACCCCCAAAGGATTATATCTAGATGCATAGTGAGCACTTTGAACCCCCAGATGCTTCACAAATTGATCCGTAATAATGAAAAAAGAAATTATTTGTGGAAAAAAAGTGCTTTTTCATTTTTACGGATGAATTTCTGAAGCACCTGGGGGTTCAAAGTGCTCACTATGCATCTAGATACGTTCCTTTGGGGGTCTAGTTTCCAAAATGGGGTCACTTGTGGGAGAGCTCCAATGTGGAGACACATGGGGACCCTCCAAACGCGACATGGTGTCCGCTAACAAATTGAGCTCATTTTCCATTCAAATTGTTAGCGGACACCATGTCGCGTTTGGAGGGTCCCCGTGTGTCTCCACATTGGAGCTCCCCCACAAGTGACCCCATTTTGGAAACTAGACCCCCTAAGGAACGTATCTAGATGCATAGTGAGCACTTTGAACCCCCATATGCTTCAGAAATTCATCCGTAAAAATGAAAAAGCACTTTTTTTTCCCACAAAAAATTTATTTTTTCATTATTATGGATCAATTTGTGAAGCATCTGGGGGTTCAAAGTACTCACTATGCATCTAGATATGTTCCTTTGGGGGTCTAGTTTCCAAAATGGGGTCACTTGTGGGGGAGCTCCAATGCGGAGACACACAGGGGCTCTCCATACGCGACATGGTGTCAGCTAACAATTTGAGCTCATTTTCCATTCAAATTGTTAGCGGACACCATGTCGCGTTTGGAGGGCCCCGGTGTGTCTCCACATTGGAGCTCCCCCACAGGTGACCCCATTTCGGAAACTAGACCCCCTAAGGAACATATCTAGATGCATAGTGAGCACTTTGAACCCCCAGATGCTTCACAAATTCATCAATAAAAATGAAAAAGCACTTTTTTTTTCCACACAAATTTTCTTTTTTCATTTTTACAGATCAATTTGTGAAGCACCTGGGGGTAGAAAGTGCTCACTATGCATCTAGATATGTTCCTTTGGGGGTGTAGTTTCCAAAATGGGGTCACTGGTGGGGGAGCTCCAATGTGGAGACACACGGGGACCCTCCAAACGCGACATGGTGTCCGCTAACAATTTGAATGGAAAATGAGCTCAAATTGTTAGCGGACACCATGTCGCGTTTGGAGGGTCCCTGTGTGTCTCCACATTGGAGCTCCCCCACAAGTGACCCTATTTTGGAAACTAGACCCCAAAGGAACATATCTAGGTACATAGTGAGCACTTTGAACCCCCAGATGCTTCACAAATTGATCCGTAATAATGAAAAAATAATTTTTTAGTGGAAAAAAAAGTGCTTTTTCATTTTTACGGATGAATTTCTGAAGCATATGGGGGTTCAAAGTGCTCACTATGCATCTAGATACGTTACTTCGGGGGTCTAGTTTCCAAAATGGGGTCACTTGTGGGGGAGCTCCAATGTGGAGATACACAGGGACCCTCCAAACGCGACATGGTGTCCGCTAACAATTTGAGCTCATTTTCCATTCAAATTGTTAGCGGACACCATGTCGCGTATGGAGGGTCCCTGTGTGTCTCCACATTGGAGCTCCCCCACAAATGACCCCATTTTGGAAACTAGACCCCCTAAGGAAGGTATCTAGATGCATAGTGAGCACTTTGAACCCCCAGATGCTTCACAAATTCATTCATAAAAATTAAAAAAACACTTTTTTTTCACAAAAAAATTCTTTTTGCCTACATTTTTTCAGTTTCACATGGGCAAAGGGATAAAATACATCCCAAAATTTGTTGGGCAATTTCTCCTGAGTACACCGATACCTTATATGTGGTCATAAACCACTGTTTGGGCGCACGGCAGGGCTCAGAAGTGAAGGAGCGCCATTTCACTTTTTGAACGGAAAATTGGCTCTAAAATTCAAATTGCGCTCCTTCCCTTCTGAGCCCTGCCGTGCGCCCAAACAGTGGTTTATGACCACATATGAGGCATCGGTGTACTCAGGAGAAATTGCCCAACAAATTTTAGGATGCATTTTATCCTGTTGCCCATGTGAAAATGAAAAAATTGAGGCTAAAAGAACATTTTTGTTACAAAAATTAAAATGTCCATTTTTTCCTTCAACATTATTTTAGTTCCTGTGAAGCACCTGAAGGGTTAATAATCTTCTTCAATATAGTTTTGAGTAGCTTGAGGGTGCAGTTTTTGGAATGGTGTCACTTTTGGGTGTTTTCTGTCATGTACACCCCTCAAAGGGACTTCAAATGTGATGTGGTCACTAAAAAATTGGTTTTGTAAATTTTGCTGGAAAAATGAATAATTGCTGATGAACTTTGAACCCTTATAACGTCCTAACAAATTTTTTTTTTTCTTCCAAAATTGTGCTGATGTGAAGTAGACATGTGGGACATGTTATTTATTAACTATTTTGTGGCACATAACTCTCTGGTTTAGCAGAATAAAAATTTAAAATTTGAAAATTGCTAAATTTTCAAAATTTTTGCCAAATTTTTTATTTTTTCACAAATAAACGCAAAAATTATCGACCTAAATTTAATACTAACATGAAGCCCAATATGTCACGAAAAAACAATCTCAGAATCGCTAGGATCCGTTGAAGCGTTCCAGAGATATTACCTCATAAAGGGAGAGTGGTCAGAATTACAAAAAATGGTCTGGTCATTAAGCTGCAAAGTGACTCGGTCCTTAAGGGGTTAAAGAGCAGGGCTGTCACCTAAGTGGCTTAGTGATGGTCTCCAACCCCCTCTTTCCTCCTTCCCTCAAAGCGATGTCAACCCCCCATGCAATGCCTTGCCCCCTGTGCCCTGTAAGATGAGCATACTGTCCTGTGCCCCCAGTACCTTGTGAGATGAGCAACCTGTTCCGGACTAATGTCGGCTAGTGAATGATGATAGGCCAACATCAGAGAAGTGTCAGTATACCTGTGGGGTGGAAAATGAGCCCTGCCCCGTTGGTCACATCACTAGAATTGGCCTTGTACAGAGACATTTCTCCACTGCAGGCTTATTACTATTCATAAGCTCAGACCACTGAGGTCACTTGCGGGGGTGGCACTGATCTCTTGAAATAGAAACAGTATCTGTTAGATAGTGTAGAGAGGGAATAGTAGGGGATATCCAAAGCAAGTATATAAGAAAATCTTAGATTATAGGAATAAATGAGGTAGTGACTCACCGTAGCCGGGTCTTCATGTTGCAGGCGTTGCTTCTCCCTGTCACGGTTCCGCGCCTGCGGCTGTGGGGCTCGGCAGTCCAGATCAATAGGGGATGGCTGAACAGTAAGGGGTTTAGTATTCTTGTCATGTCGCCACCTGCGGGTGTTCCGGTGATCTCACCGGCGCTGCTTGGGCCTCCGGGGGATGTATGGCAGCAAGATGGGACGCTCCCCACAGGATGAGCGGGAGTCCCCGGGGCCTGGAGCTACACGTGATGGTGTATGGCAGCTCATAGTACTGCTGTCAGGTCCAGGAATAATGCACAGACACACCAAGGTCTTTTGGGTACCTTTACTGGTGGCAACAGGTACACTCAGACCAGGTGATGAGGTTGTCACTCCTGGAGTTTTCACAGCAAGCAGTGTGTAGGCTTCCTTTCTCTAATGCTCTGGTTGGGTCGGGTGGATATGGAATCCTGCCGGACCGGGTGGTATGTTCAGTGTAACATGTTTCACCTGGGTTAACTGCACTGAGGGCACTGTAAAAGGGGTCAGCTGGGCCAAGATTCTTCCCTGGGCTCTCATCCGTGGGTGCTTTCAGATGTACAGGGGGCTAAACTCCCTGGTTGCAATGCTGGTCTCTCTGTGGTCTATGTGGTGGTTCCCACAGCTCGGTTCCAGTAACCGGATTGTTAGGGAGAGTTAAGATAACTCTACTGTTCCCGAGAGGTGCTCTTCTCCTTTCCTCTGACCCCAGTTGCAAGAGTCTCTCACGTGCTAGGTGTACTGGTTTGGGCCTATATAGTTCCAGAACCAGTACAGCACCTTCCCGCAGCTCTCCTAGCGTCTCCACATTCTGCTGTTTCTCCCTCCAGGACCCTATTTATAGGGAGAACTGGCTTAAGGTAACAAGTGGCGCTCCCCCTAGAGGCCTGGGGTGAATAGGGTGTCTAAGGTGTTGTTAGTGGTGAGTGTTGCTTGCTGTTTTCACTCTATTTGCGTACCAAGGGTTCTGTGGTGCCCAATAGGTGCCAGGGTGCCACATTCCCCCTTAGTTAACTTCAGTTCTCTCGGACTGAGCAAAAAGTTTTCTTTTACAACTGAACCTCTAACATTTTATAAACAGTTCATAACCGGTATATACAAAGTCTTAAAGAAAAATACAATTATCACTGAAAAAGAAGGGAAAAATGAGGAAAAATATGAAAAGCAGTCCATACGGCACTAGTCCATTTGCCACATGCTGGAAAAAGGTAAGTTTTGGTCACACAAGTCTGCGACAATTGTCCAAGTTTATGAAAAGGGAAAAAGAGTAAAGTCCAGCAGCAAAGTCTCTGATGGCTTAAACACATACAGTGGTACACATTGTTCAATTTTATACATTCCCTATGGGTGTCTCTGCTTGGGAGGCCGGGTCTAACCTTTTCACCCTACCAGGCACTTTCTGTCCCCAACTTAATTTACATGGGATAGAGCCCAGTTCCTCCACCCTTCTGCACACTACTTTTTACAGTTATTGAACACGGCTACTATTTACATTTACTAACAGGTAATATTATTCCACTACATTCTAAACCCATTCTCCATATTTGCTTGGGGGTTGTCCTAATGTACTACGTGTGGATCTGCGTAGTGTGGGTGTTTCAAAAGCTGTTGGTGTAGTGTACAAACTGGTTGTTGGTTTGTTGCTCCTACATGTTTCTATAATATCATAGTAAGTACGTAGTCTATCTACTGGACTATCCTCTGTTAAAGATGGTAGTGTAGGTAATTGTCTATGCTGTCTTTGTCTTACTGTGAGACTAGCAGGTTCACCGATTACAGGAATCTCAGGTTCCAAGATAACAGGCTGCATCTCCTGCACTTGAACTTGTTCTTGTTGAACTGGTTGAATTGGTATTGGTTCTTGATTTTCTACAGGCTGCTAGAAATGAATAACTGGTATGATGAATGCACCATTGCATTGTGGCCGGTCGGCTGGTAAGTCTCCAATTTCTGTATGGACAAGATTTTCTTTTGGTTTTTCAATTGTAGTTACTGTAGGGTAACTGGTTGCTTGTGGTATTAACTGTTCTGTGCATTTCTTCAAATGGTCTCTTGATACGGTTGTACAAGTGTTTCATTGATCTTTGCTGATAACACAAGTTTTTGAATTGTCATATTGCGATGGCATTATTGCGTAGGGTTCTGATTCCCAATCGTCATCCAATTTGTTTGTTTTTCTCTTTCTTTTTAGCACTAATTCACCTGTTGCTAGAGGTTCTGCTGAGGCGTGCTTGTTAAAGTCATGCTCTTGTTTGGTTCTGCTGATGTTCAGGTTTCTCTCAACACTCTCTTGTACTTTCTGGTACTGTTCTTGGCGTTGGTTTATCCAATCTTCATCAGAAGAATCTTGTGTGGGTTCAATGGTTCCCATCTGTAAGTCGATTGGTAATTTACCTGGTCTTGCCCGCATCAGGTAAGCAGGTGTATAATTAGTTGAACTAACAGGTATGTGGTTGTAGATATCCACAAGTTCTGGAAGTTTTTCAGGCCATTGGTTTCTCTCTTCAATTGGTAAGGTTTTGAGCATGTCAATCACAATGTGGTTCATTTTCTCACATAAACCGTTCGTTTGGGGATGATAAGGTGTGGTCCTGATCTTTTTACACCCATATAGCCCTAGGAATTCTTGAAACAGAGCTGATTCGAAGGCTGGCCCTTGGTCAGTCAAGACTTGGTCTGGATACCCATGGGGGTAAAAGAAAAACTCTGGAATTCTCTGGCCGCTACCTCTGCAGTTAAGTCCTTAACTGGAACTACTACCAGGAATCTTGAATAGTGGTCTACTATAGTAAGTGCGTAAGTGTACCCGGTGCGACTTGGGTTCAACTTTACCTGGTCAAGAGCAACTATTTCAAGGGGTTTCTTGGTAACAATTGGCTGCAACGGAGCTTTCTGAGTTAGATGGTCTTTCCTTAGAAGGTGACATGGTCCACAATTTTTACACCACTTGTCAATTGAACCTCGCATACCGACCCAGTAGAACCGGTCCTTCAGGAGTCTTTCCAGTTTCTTCCATCCAAAGTGTCCTGCATCATCATGGTAGGCTTCAAGGATCATTTGGACTTCAGTTTTGGGAACTACGATCTGCCAGATGAGTTCGTGTGTTCTGGGATTCAGATTAGGGATGGGCGAATCTACTCGCTAGGACTCGTTACTCGGCGAGTAGTAAGGGACTCGCAGGACTCGGTAGTCTGCGAGTTTCCCAGTGATTACTCGCACGAGTCCAATGCAAATCAATATCAATCCTAGTTTTGTCAGAAACGCTGACAACACTAGGATTGCCATTGTTTGCATTAGACTCGGCTACTGTGCCAGTGATAGCAGGGAAACTCGCAGATAACTGCTGTTACATTGCGAGCCGAGTCCAGCTGTCTTCTCTGTGCAGCTCCAGGGTCCTAGAACCTGCCTGCTCACAGACATGATGTAGCAGTGCTGAGATTGTTCTCAGTCTGCTCATTCCCTGTGCATAGACATCTATATTTATGCACAGGGGATGTAGCAGAGAGGACATCGCGTTTTGGACTACGTCGGACAGAAGAGGATTTTTTTAATTAAAGATGGAGTCCCTAATGGCTTTTTTTTTTTATTTCAAATAATAATTTTTCTCTGTGTTGTGTTTTTTTAACCCTTTATTGGAGATTCTTAGTGGCTGGGTCAAACGTGGCCTGACATTAAGAATCTCGGGCTTAATACCAGCTTGTATAACAAAGCTGGTATTAACCCCTTTATTACCCAGCGTGCCACTGCCACCAGGGCCGCTGGAAGAGCGGGGTTCAGCGCCAGAGGATGGCGCTTCAATGAACGCGCCATCTTCTGGGGCGGCTGCGGGCTGCAATTTGCAGCGGGGGGTGCCCAGAAAGCTTGGGCATCCCTGATCTGTGGATTCCAGCCCCCAGCTGCTTAGCTGTACCTGGCTAGACATAGAAATTGCGCGGAGCCCCACGCATTTTTTTTATTATTTAATGAATTTCAGAGTCAGAGTCTCAGAGTCAGAGTCAGAGTCTCAGAGTCAGAGTCTCAGAGTCAGAGTCAGAGTCTCAGAGTCGGAGTCTCAGAGTCGGAGTCGCCTCAGAGTCGGAGTCGCCTCAGAGTCGGAGTCGCCTCGGAGTCGGAGTCGCCTCGGAGTCGGAGTCGCCTCGGAGTCGGAGTCTCCTCAGAGTCGGAGTCTCAGAGTCGGAGTCGCCTCAGAGTCGGAGTCGCCTCAGAGTCGGAGTCGCCTCGGAGTCGGAGTCGTCTCGGAGTCGGAGTCGTCTCGGAGTCGGAGTCGTCTCGGAGTTGGAGTCGTCTCGGAGTCGGAGTTGTCTCGGAGTTGGAGTCGTCTCGGAGTCGGAGTCGTCTCGGAGTCGAGTCGGAGTCGGAGTCGTCTCGGAGTCGAGTCGGAGTCATCTCGGAGTCGGAGTCGTCTCGGAGTCGGAGTCGTCTCGGAGTCGGAGTCGTCTCGGAGTCGAGTCGGAGTCGGAGTCGTCTCGGAGTCGGAGTCGTCTCGGAGTCGTCTCGAAGTCGGAGTCGTCTCGGAGTCGGAGTCGTCTCGGAGTCGGAGTCGAGTCGGAGTCGGAGTCGTCTCGGAGTCGGAGTCGTCTCGGAGTCGGAGTCGTCTCGGAGTCGGAGTCGGAGTCGAGTCGGAGTCGGAGTCGAGTCGGAGTCGTCTCGGAGTCGGAGTCGTCTCGGAGTCGAGTCGGAGTCGGAGTCGTCTCGGAGTCGTCTCGGAGTTGGAGTCAAAAAAATGCGTGGGGCTCCGCGCAATTTCTATGTCTAGCCAGGTACAGCTAAGCAGCTGGGGACTGGAATCCGCAGCGCAGGGATGCCCAAGCTTTCTGGGCACCCCCCGCTGCAAATTGCAGCCCGCAGCCGCCCCAGAAGATGGCGCGTTCATTGAAGCGCCATCCTCTGGCGCTGAACCCCGCTCTTCCAGCGGCCCTGGTGGCGGTAGCACACTGGGTAATAGAGGTTAGGGCCAGCTTTGTATGATCAGCTGGCCCTAAGCCCGAAATTTATGGCGGTCACGCCAATATTAGACATGACCGCCATGAATTTCTATTAAATTGTTTTAAAAAAAACAGAACACAGAGAAATTTTTTTATTAGAAATAAAAAAAAAAGCCATTAGAGACTCCATCTTCAATTAAAAAAATCCTCTTCCGTCCGACGCAGTCCAAAACGCGATGTCCTCTCTGCTCATCCCTGTGCATAGATATAGATGTATATGCACAGGGAATGAGCAGACTGAGAACAATCTCAGCTCTGCTACATCATCTCTGTGCACAGACATTCATGTCTGTACACAGGGAATGAGCAGACTGAGAACAATCTCAGCTCTGCTACATCAGGCAGCAGGCGGGCTCTAGGACCCTGGAGCCAGCACACAAAGAAGACAGGACTCTTATCTGTGCGAGTTTCCCAGCCAGTGATTACAGTTGCAAAGTAAACTAGTCCAATGCAAATAAATGACAAAACTAGGATTGCTTCAGGCTGAAGCTTCCGAGACACATCTGCGATTTGTAAATCTCACACTACTCGCTATTACTCGCTTCCCCATTCATTAACATTGGACTCGCTAGACTCGCAACGAGTAGCGAGTCCTGTGCTCGGACTCGCTAGAGTCAAGCGATTCCGAGTAATTTAGGATTCGCCCATCACTAATTCAGATACCTTCTGCATAGTTAACCTTGGTAGACAAACAGCTTCCCCTTCTCTTTCCATAGGCGTTTAGCATTTAGGGAGGCATCAGGGTCCATGCTGGCGTGCTCTTGAGTTATCAGCTCTCTTACCAAGCTGACATCTGGATCGTTAGCTTGTACCTCCTTCCAGTCATGGTGCGGTAAAGGGTTCACGGTCCTCTCTACACGTCTCTGGTTCGCCTGATGACACGTTGCCGTACCTGTACGGTGGAAAGCTGGTAGTTCTATCTCCTCCAGGTCATCTATGTCTTCTCCCTCTTCAGGAAGGTTAGGCATTCTGGACAGGACATCAGCATTGCCGTTCGTGTGACCTGCCCGGTACTTCACAGTGAAGTCATAGTTTGAGAGTCTTGCTGCCCAACGCTGTTCCAGGGCTCCTAGCTTTGCAGTCTCTAAGTGCGTTAGAGGGTTGTTATCAGTGAAATCTGTGAACAGGGCGGATGCAGGTAATGCTTGAAACGCTCTGTGATTGCCCAGACCAGGGCCAGGTACTCCAGTTTGAACGATCTGTAGTTCTCCGGGTTCCTTTCCGTGGGACGGAGCTTTCTGCTGGTGCAGGCTATCACCTTTTCCTTCCCTTGTTGACATTGAGCTAGGACTGCTCCTAGGCCTTCATTGCTTGCATCAGTATACAGTAAAAACGGGAGATTGTAATTAGGGTAGGTTAGGATTTCTTTTCCAGTTAAAGCATCTTTTAACTTTTGGAAGGATTGTTCCTGTTCTGGTCCCCAGTAGAACGGGGGTCCCCTGATCTTCCCGTTTTTGGATTGACCTACTAAGAGATCTTGCATGGGTGCTGCTATTTTGGTGTAGCCTTTGATGAATCGTCGGTAGTACCCGACCAGTCTTAGAAATTGACGTATCTCTTTGTGAGTAGTTGGTGCTGGCCAGTCCTTGATGACGGTTACCTTATCTGGGTCAGGTGCTACGCCTTCGGCACTAACCACATGTCCTAGGTATTGGACCTTGGGTTTCAACAGGTGACACTTGGACAGTTTCAGTTTCATTCTGTAGTTGGACAGTGACTCGAACACTTCACTTAGGTGTTGCAGGTGGTCTTCATACGTCTGTGAGTATACAATGACATCATCAAGGTATAACAGCACAGTCTCAAAGTTCTTGTGACCCAAACAACATTCCATCAGTCTCTGAAATGTTCCTGGGGCATTGCACAACCCGAATGGCATACTGTTGAACTCGCATAGTCCCATAGGTGTCGTGAAGGCTGTCTTCTCACGATCTTCCTCTGCAACGGCAACCTGCCAGTACCCACTAGTAAGATCTAATGTGGAGAAGTAGTTGGCAGATTTGAGTACAGCTAGTGACTCCTCTATGCGGGGTAACGGGTATGCATCCTTGTGTGTGACTTTATTGATTTGTCTGTAGTCTACGCAGATCCTCATACTACCATCTCTCTTTTTAACCAGGACTAGTGGTGCTGCCCAGGGACTACAGCTATCCCTAATGACTCCTGCATTTTTCATGTCCTGAAGCATCTCTTTTGCTTTTTGGTAGTGTGTGGGTGGTATATGTCTGTACCTTTCTTTGATAGGTGCATGGTTGCCTGTGGGGATATGGTGTTGTACCCCTTTAATCCTCCCAAAGTCGAGTGGGTGTTTGCTGAATACTTGCTCATACTCCTGAACTACCCGGTAAACTCCATTTTTCTGATGAGTGGGTGTGTTGTCAGTTCCTATACTGAGCTCCTGACACCATTTCTCTAGCTGATCTTTGGAGTGAGGGGGTTCGTCAGTTACTGTTTGGGAAGAGGATTTTACTTCAATTACAGCATTGTTTTCAACCTGTTACAATTTTGCGACAGTTGCATATCTTGGCAGTTTGACTTCGTTATCACCTTAATTTAATATGCGTACGGGGACTATCCCTTTTCTCACGTCGACCAACCCTCTGGCTGTCAAGAGTGTAGGACTACTATCAGACATTACAGGTTCTACTACAGCTTGGTAGTCCTGCCCTCTGAGGCCTATGGCTGCTCAACACCAGATCATCATTTCACTTCTGGGTGGTACCACAATTGGAATGGGATCTGTTACGCGTATTCTGCCAATTTCACCATTTGACATTGTTATCTGTTGTTGATACACCAGAGCTCGGATCTGTTTTTGGATAGCCCTCTTTTCTCTTGGCTTACCAGCATCAGCACTCTGTTGGAGCAAGAACAACACTTCATTGATACATTTAACCATAACATTAGTACCCAGTATTACATGTGGATCCCTCTCGTTTGGTTTATCCTGTACCACTATGATACCCTGGTTCTTCCGTTGCACCTTCCCCACCTTTACTGTAGCTTCCCATTGTCTTTTAATGGAACTATTATACCATTAGTGGCTTCAAAGTTCAGATCAGGGTGTGGGGGTTCTAGCTTAACATCTGGCCAGAACTGCTCGTATAGGATACTCGGGGTGGTTGTCACCTGGGATCCAGTGTCTATCAAGGCTGAGGTAGTGATGCCATCAATGACGATTGGTAAGTACGGACAGTCTCCTACGTACTTATATTCCCAGTTGGTCGGGTCTGGATAGTCTACTCCTGGGGTTGGCCCTTCTCGCCCACGAGTTGCTCGTTTAAAGGACTTGATTGGTAGGTGCGTCCTCCTTTATTACTCTTTTGACTGACGCGGCATCTGTCAGGGCCGTGGCGATCTGCCGGTTTTCCTCGCGGCGGCTGTGTCTTTCTCTTCATCCACGGGACGTCGTTGGGGCTGTCAGTGAGCTGAATCTTGTCTGATGACCTTGCGTCTGTCTTGGGTCATCTCCCACTTTGGAGCTTGGCCATGTCTTTCATCAGCTGCTCTACATTGGCACACAGTTGTGCAAACCGGTCAGGTGTTATAGTCTGTGCGCTAGCCTGAACCGTAGGGACTGGAGATGCTGCTGTCGGCACGGAAGGGGTGTTGGTATACTGCGGCTGTGAGGTTAGATCGGGCACTGCAGGGAGCTGCTGTCCCCACACTGTTAAATCTCTCAAAGTGTCAAACTCTGCGCCAGGATTCTGCAGGGACCACCAGCTTGCCTGTTTTCTATCATCAGGCAGTTTAAGTCCAACAACAAACTGTCCAATCAACGCTTTGTTTTCATCTCTGACACTGTCAGGATCGACTTGTTTTAACAGTCTCAGTGCTTCTTGTAAGCGCAGTGAATAATCCAGGACACTTTCCTGTGCCCCTTGTTTACAATGGTAGAATAACAGTCTTAATTCAGCCTCAGTATGATGTTCAAAAACTCAGGTTAACTTAGCAAATATCTGCTCCACAGACTCCTGAGCTTCTATAGACCAGTTTCGGCTCTGCAGCTCGGCTGCGTCTGTTAACTGTCCCATTATAACTGAAGCTCTCTGCTTACCGGTCATGGCGTACATATCCAGCACTTGGCAGATCTTCCTTTGGAACGTCTCCAAGGTACCGGGTTTACCGCTGTACTTTGGTAACCAGGCCGCATTTTGAACGTATGGCAGAGATATCGGCATAATCGGAGCAGCTTGTTGCGGCATACCGCCGGTGGGTTGCTGTCCATCTAGGGGTACATTTGGCTGTACTTGCGGGGGTACCACGTTGTTGGAATCCGGGTTACTCATCCTCGCTCCCCCTTAGTTAAGTGTGGCCAGTCCTTTCGAATCAAACGGAAGTTGTCGGCCTCGCGGTGATGAGTGAGGCACCACGGAAGTTTCCGGTTCCTGCTGCGTTCAGGGGAAGTCGTCAGAGCGTGGGGGCGGGGCCTATCTTTCGCGCCCTTCGCACAGTAACGCCCTTCCTTTTCCCACCTTCTGCGCAGCGATGGCGGTTCAAATATACAGTTCGATAATTTACAGTCATTAAAATAGCACACAATACCCGTTGGGAAACGGGCCTGCTCGAATCCTGTTCGTGACGCCAAAATTCTGACTCACCGTAGCAGGGTCTATACGTCGCAGGCATTGCTTCTCCCTGCGGATGTGGGGCTCGGCGGTCCAGATCAATAGGGGATGGCTGAACAGTAAGGGGTTTCGTATTCTTGTCGTGACGCCACCTGCGGGTGTTCCGGTGATCTCACCGGCGCTGCTTGGGCCTCTGGGGGATGTATTGCAGCAACAAGGGGGAACGCTCCCCACAGGATGAGCGGGAGTCCCCGGGGCCTGGAGCTACACGTTATGGTGTATGGCAGCTCATAGTACTGCTGTCAGGTCCAGGAATAATGCACAGACACACCAAAGACTTTTGGGTACCTTTACTAGTGGCAACAGGTACACTGGGACCGGGTGATGAGGTTGTCGCTCCTGGAGTTTTCACAGCAAGCAGTGTGTAGACTTCCTTTCTCTAATGCTCTGGTTGGGTCGGGTGGATATGGAATCCTGCCGGACCGGGTGGTACGTTCAGTGTAACGTGTTTCACCTGGGTTAACTGCACTGAGGGCACTGTAAAAGGGGTCAGCTGGGACAAGCTTTTTCCCTGGGCTCTCATCCGTGGGTCCTTTCAGGCGTACAGGGGGCTAAACTCCCTGGTTGCAATGCTGGTCTCTCTGTGGTCTATGTGGTGGTTCCCACAGCTCGGTTCCAGTAACCGGATTGTTAGGGAGAGTTAAGATAACTCTACTGTTCCCGAGAGGTGCTCTTCTCCTTTCCTCTGACCCCAGTTGCAAGGGACTCTCACGTGTAAGGTGCACTGGTTTCAGGGCCGGGACGACAGCTAGGCGAAACTAGGCGATCGCCTAGGTCGCCATCTTGTGCAGGGCGCATTCCCGCCTGACCTGAGTCCAGACCCGTGACCCCGAGAGCAGTCATCAGGTGACCTGATGGGGCCCACCCCCCATTAATCACCGCCGCCGGGCCCTGGAGTTGCGGGGAGAGGCTGCGGCAGGGAGCGGTGGGCGTCGCCATGTTCTTTGTGGCTGGCGCCCACTAACTGTACAGCCGGTCAATAGAGGTTGAGACTTCTACACAATGGCCGCGGTCTCCAATTAGCAGCGGCCATTTTGTTGAAGTCTCAACTTCCACCGACCGGCTGTACTGTTAGTGGGCGCCGGCCACAAAAAACATGGTGGCGCCCACTGCTAGATGCCACAGGCCCACAGCTACTCCCCGCAGGCAGCTCCAGTCCTGCAGATGTGACCTTCGGGCTCCGGCACCCCTGCTCCGCATCCACAGCTCCCCCCAATGGTAAGTTATGCTGGGGTCCGGGGTAGGGATGGGGCAATGTACAGAATAGGGGGCCATATATAGGGAAGGAGGTTGTGGGGATAGAGACAGGGAGGTTGTGGGGATAGAGACAAGGAGGCTGTGGGGGATAGAGACAGGGAGGCTGTGGGGAGACAGGGAGGCTATGGGGAGACAGGGAGGCTGTCAGGATGGAGGGATGCAGTCAGGATGGAGGGAGGCTGTTGGTATGGAGGAAGGATGGAGAGAGGCTGTCAGGATGGAATAGGCTATTGGGATAGAGGGAGGCTGTCAGGATGGAGGACCGCTGTTGGGATGGAGGAAGTATGGAGGGAGGCTGTTAGGTTGGAGGGACGTTGATGGGAAGGAGGGAGGCTATTGCGATGGAGGAAGGATGTAGGGAGGCTGTCAGGATGGAGGAAGGATGAAGTGAGGCTGTTGGGATGGAGGAAGGATGGAAGGAGGCTGTCAGGATGGAGGAAGGATGAAGTGAGGCTGTCGGGATGGAGGAAGGATGAAGTGAGGCTGTCGGGATGGAGGAAGGATGAAGTGAGGATGTCGGGATGGAGGAAGGAAGGAGGCTGTCAGGATGGAGGAAGGATGGAGGGAGACTATCAGGATGGAGGGAGGCTGTCGGAATGGAGGGAAGCTGTTGGGATGTTGTCTATATGGCTGGCAGCCATCTCTATTGTGTACGGCCAGCAGTAGTCTCTATTGTGTATTCTCTATTGTGTATGGCCAGCAGCAGTTTCTATTGTGTATTCTCTATTGTATGTATAGCTAACAGCAGTCTCCATTGTGTATACGGTCCGCAGCCATCTCAATTGTGTATACAGGTAGCAGCTGTCTCTATTCTGTATTCTCTATTGTATATACAGCTATTGTGTTTAGCGTTGAAAAGAAGTTGCAACACACAATCAGCGGTGGTTATTCACTCTTCGCGGGGTGGCGCCTCAACAGGCATATAGTCAACAGGCATATGGTGAACTATATGCCTGTTGAAGCGACACCTGGTGTGAAACGGCCATCGCCTTTGAGAACCCCCCGTCCTCCCACCCGCACCATGTAAGACCACACGAAGAGGGAATAAATACCGTTGATCCTACGATGTTGCAACTTCATGTATGTTGACATTTTTATTCCTAGATATATTTCCGGGGGGGGGGTGGTGCTTGTCCCGGCACTGACTGGTTTGGGCCTATATAGTTACAGAACCAGTACTGCACCTTCCCGCAGCTCTCCCAGCGTCTGCACACTCTGCTGTTTCTCCCCCCAGGACCCTATTTATAGGGGGAACTGGCTTAAGGTAACCAGTGGAGCTCCCCCTAGAGGCCTGGGGTGAACAGGGTGTCTAAGGTGTTGTTAGGTGTTGTTAGTGGTGAGTGTTGCTTGCTGTTTTCACTCCATTTGCGTACCAAGGGTTCTGTGGTGCCCAACAGGTGCCAGGGTGCCACAGTAGGAAGTTGAAAAATGCTCGAATAAGAACTAACCCTTTGCTGTGGTTTATTACATCTTTGAGAAGCTGACTTTAATTTCCCTAGCCGCAGCCAGGCCTCATTGCTGACACACTTGTTCTCAATCAAGAAATCACCTAAATAAGACCTGCCTGATAAAGTAAAGTACATCAAAAAACCCACAAAAGCTAGACATCATGCAGTGATCCAAACAAATTCAGGACAAATTAGAAACAAATTTCGGAGCTAAACCCAGCTCCTTCCTCTGGGACTAATCCCATTTTAATAATTCCATTTTAACCGCATTGATCCGCTAAAGCCAGGAAAGTCCTCTCCTCTCATAGTTCTTAAGGTCTTTAATTGTTTTCTCGACGAGAGGAGAATAGTTAAGAGTATAAAGCCTATTCAAGTCCGAGGGGATCAAGACCCCCAAGTATTCAGACATTCATGTTTTCACTTAAAAGGAAAATTGTCTCTCAAATGAAGTACCTCCGGCTCAGGCAAGGAAACATTCTGGGCCTCAGACTTGGAAAAGTTGACTTTAAAGTTACTCAATTTACTAAACGTATTAAATTATTTGATGAGTGAGGGGAAAGATATCCTGGGTTGGGTAACTAACAGTATCCAATCATCGACAAAGAGCACTGCCTTACATTGGCCTCCATGTGTTGCAATACCATTTATACTCGGATAATTGTGTTCCATAATAATTACATACAAAAGAGGGGACAGGGGGCACCCCTGACACATGCCATTCCGTTCCGGCAAGGGCAAGGACAAGACTCCATTCATGAATAATGTAGCTGAATGTTTACTGTAAAGGGAAAAAACCCACTCAATGAATCGGGACCCCAACACAATCTGTCCAAGGGAAGCCCACATAAAACCCCAATCGACCCGATCAAAGGCCTTCTCCGCATCTACTGATAAAAGGCACAAAGGGGTGCCGGCAGCCCTCGCCCTAGACATAATAACAAAACCTTATCAGTGTTATCCCTAGCCTCCCTGTCCTTAATAAACCCCACTTGATTGTTAAGAATAATTCCTGGAAGAAGAGGCACTAATCTGTTGGCAAGGGCCTTTGAGAACAATTTGATGTCAATATTAATCAATGAGATGTCCCTACAATTGGCCACTTCAGTGAGATCTCAACCAGGCTTAGGGATAACACTATTGTGCGCTTCCAAGGATTGTGCAACCCAAGGGGATTGGGAAGAGACTGTGGAGAAGACCTTGGTCAGAAAGGGCGTCAATTGCTCGTGAAAAACTTTGTAGAATTTAGGTGTAAATCTATCTGGACCTGGACACTTACCCGCCAGGGAGTTTTTAATTATTTCCCGAATCTCCTCCTCTGAAAAATCCCCCTCTAGGTCCTCCACCTCTCCCTTGGATATCATGGGCAAAGCTGTTTCTTCAATGCATATTTGATTTTACAGTCAACAGTCGCAGCTGGTACTTACTTCTCCATAAAATCCCTTGATATTATACAACTTCTCATAATATTCCCTGAAAGTTTCTGAAATATCAGTGGGATGTTGCGATAACTCTCCGGAGAGTCACTTAATTTGGGGTATATGTCCCAGCTCACCTCTGGGGTGTAATACCCTGGCCAAAGGCCTCCCACCTTTGTCCCCAAATTCATACATGAACCAGAGGAGCCTCATTTTCTGTCTAAGAAATTGTTGATCCATTACCGTTTTCAAAGTCTCCCTTGTTTTAATAAGTTCCGCTAAGGTCTCCTGGGAGAGTCAAGTCTTATGATATTTTTTGAATGCGCTAATGGAAGAACGCAATGAATTAATCCTCTCACCTCTCTCCCTCTTCAGGCGTGCACCATGCTTAATTACAACACACTTCAAGTCTTCCCATTGGGTCAGCAATGAAGTGGAATCTGTGGAATGAATCTCTAGAAAACTCCTGATCGTGTCACGATCATCAGCAAAGCATGTCAGGTCCACTAACAAGTTTTCATTTAGTCTCCAGGTCCAAGGCCTAGGAGCCCCCTCAGGTAGGGTAAGCTGAAAGAAAATCGGAGCGTGATAAGATATGGTTATAAGGCCTATAGAGGCCCTGACCTTCCAGGGTGAGACATGTTGACAGACCAGAAACCTGTATATTCTGCTATAGGAGGAATGGGCTGTGGAGTAGTAGGAGTAATCGCGCTCGGAGGGATGAAGAACCCACCAAACATCGGCGAGGAGCAATCTCTGAGCCTCACACCTGAAGTCCTCGACCTTCCGAGAAGAGAAGGGGTGTCATCCCGAGAAGGTGTCATTATTAACTGGATCAATAGTAAAATTGAAGTCGCCTCCTACCACCAGGACCCCCACATCAAAGTCCGCCAGAGAGGATTGTCAAACACTTAGATGTAGGATCCTGGTTCAGCAAGTATAAATTTACTATGGTGAACAGAGTAGAGTTAATCCGCACATTCGGAATAAAAATCTACCATCAGGTTCTACAACAGAGCCCAAGACTGAGTGACTAAGGGATTTATGAATCCCTATTGAAACCCCTTTAGATTTCCCCACTGGATTAGAACTATGAGCCCATGTTTTTAAATATCTGTTTTTAAGAACGGGTATGCAGTCCAATTTAAAATGGGTCTCCTGTAATAACAAAATGTCCACTTTTTGGGCATGCATGTGGGATAATACTTGCGTCCTTTTCTGTGGAGTGTTGGATTCACGAACAATCAGGAATCCCCACATGATCTCTGCTATTGGAGGAGGTAAAACCAAACTCTGTAGGAGAAAATAAAAACAAACAAACAAAACAAATGAAAATAAAATAAAAATATTAAAAAATAAAGAACAAGACCAAAATACCCAGTCCATAGGGACTATCTAGGTCAGGACAGTAACCCCCTGTAAAAAAGAGGGTGAAGAAAAAAAAAGACTGCATGTCCTGTTCAAGTAACAGACTAATTTCCCCTCTCTCTTTTGCTCCGTCTATTGGAACAGCTAGACACGTTTCCTGAAATACACTCACAGACAGTAAGAGGGAAGACAGGCCAACCGTCAATGGACACCGGAGGAAAATCAAGCACAGAAATGAAGCCAGGGGCATCTGCTGGGGACCAAAGCACATACAGACATCCACCCCTTCTGACTTGGAGACGAAATGTAAAACCCCAGCTGAAGGAGATGTCGTTGTCCCGCAATAGGTCCAGTATAGGACGCAAGGCTTTCCTCCTTAGTAGGGTGAGGTGAGATAAGTCAGGCAAAACTTGAATGTTATCACCTTGGAAATTGGTCACAGTCCTGAATCTTATCTTACTCATGATGGCATCCTAATGGTATATCTGTGAACACATCTCTTGGTTTTCCAGGATCGGTAGATCTGGGGCCCAAGGCCCTATGGGCTCTGTCAAGCTCAATTTCCTGGTGGGGATGCTCTCCCAAGAGCTCATTGAATATAGATTGTAGGGTCTGTATGAGGACTCTAGATTCGACTGACTCCGGTAAACAGCAGATCTTTATGTTGTTTTGTTTACCATGGTTTTCTGCATCATCCATGGCTTCAATCAAATACTGAATCTGGTCATACAGTCTCTATATTAGCCTTTGCTGGGCACCAGACCTCTCCTACAGGGCTCTAATTCTAGCTGAGTGTTCCTGGCTTTGTGCATCAACCTGCACCACCTCACCTCTGACACTTATAAGCCTGCTCCAGCCTAGTAATGTAGGCCTCCATGTCTTCCCTGGTGGGAATGGCATTCATACTGGCTCTCAATTCACACAATTCAGCAAACTGTAAGCCTGCTGCAGGTGGGGTCAGAAATTCTTTATTCTGGGGCCCCACTGCATCACCGAATCCCTGAATAGCTGGGGTCACCAAGGGTCCCTGGCCCTGGGAACAGATGTGCAAGGGGCTCTGATCACCAGTGTCAGCCCCCTCTATGACACTACAGTCCAGCCTAGCTGCAGTCTCTGGCTCTTCCACTCCCCTGCCCCTGCCTGACAAGAATCTCCCTGACGCCTTGCTGCTACCGCCCGTGGCCTCCCACTTCTTGATCACCGGTCTCCCCGTTGGTGTCTTGTACTTGTTGCGGCAGCACTGGCTCCCCTAATAGGGCCCGGAGCAGACTTCCTCTGCCGGGTGTTTTGCGAAGTATGGCAGCATGAGGAATCTCTCTCTCCTGCAGGCACAGGATCGCTGGTGCACCCGCCCCCTCCGGCCACCATGGTGTTGTTAGCTGCAGCCTGGCCCTCACCGCTATGGGGAAAATAGCGGTGGATTGTATCATTCGAGGGCCCGGGTGACTGTGAGCCACGTCCTCGGCCTCCCCGGGTCCTCCTGTGGCTCATGGCTCCTAAGGATTAGTTGCTAGATGGTCGTGGATGGCTGAAGATTGTGCCTGGGTTCGGTAGCTTAGGCAAACACGTCCTTACACCCTCATAGCTAGACCATGTCACCCCCTATGTATTTTTAATGTATCAGATATGCAGTGTCTAAATATTGAATGTAGAATTTAGGAATTGCTTAAATACTGAAGTGGTTGGTTTATTTAAGGCAATAGGGGCTGCTCATTAGAAAACAAAATATATTTTTACTTAGATTTCAGCACCTCAGAAGACTGATGTACATTTCAGAGTCATAAAATATTGACTGCTGAGTGGTATTAGGTGATTGAAAGTATCGATATGCTTACATTTAAAGTTGTTTTGCTGCATAATTCTGTGTTTAATAATTCATTTAAATTATAGAGATCTCCTGGGAGCAATTTAACATTGTTCTTATGGCCAAAAATGTTAGCAATCATTTTTTATTTGCTGCTGGAGAATAGTTTCAATATGCCAGATGGTGATGTGTGGCAGAAATACTTGTTGTGATAATTCTCCGATGGGGAATTCATTGCACGAACCTTTCATTAAATGATTGTTTAAAGAATGAAGAAGAAACGTATTTTACTGTAGAAGTACATATACATTATTTCTAAACAATATCAATAAGTTCAATATATAATATTTTAACATACTTTGCACTGGAGTAAATTTAAAGCGTAATTATAAGTATAACTAGCTGTGAGCCCGATGCAAATGCATCGGGATTCTAGAACGTGCATTAATTTGATTATAGTAGTTATAGCTGTAAGGGTGCCTTCACACTGCGGCAGTGTCCGGTCTGGGGCTGTCATGATTGACAGCCTGGACCGGAGTTTTCCTCCATAGAATCCTGTCGGGCTGCACGGAGCTGGATCCCGGCGGGTGTTAATTAGCTGCTATCCGGCTGCTGTGTCGCCGGATGAAACCTGCAGAAGTGGGGATTTTCTGCCGATTCCAAAACCGGTGCATGCAACGTTTTTGGAATCGGCAGAAAATCCCCACTTCTGCACGATTCATCCGGCGACACAGCAGCCGGATAGCAGCTAATTAACACCCGCCGGGATCCAGCTCCGTGCAGCCCGACAGGATTCTATGGAGGAAAACTCCGGTCCAGGCTGTCAATCATGACAGCCCCGGACCGGACACTGCCGCAGTGTGAAGGCACCCTTAGCCTGATGCAAATGCATCGGGTATCTAAAATATGTTTATTGTTTTTTTAAAGATTTTTAAATAATAATCGCATCATCAATAGCAATAATATAAGCCATAGCATTATTATTAGCAGTAATAGCAGTATTAATAGCATTATTAGCAGTATTATGAGCATTAATAACAGTATTAATAGCATTAATAGCATTATTATTAGCATTAATAGCATTATTAATAGCATTATTAGCATTAATAATAGCATTAATAACATTATTAATAGCATTAAAAGCATTATTATTAGCATTAATAGCATTAATAATAGCATTATTAGCATTAATAATAGCATTAATAACATTATGAATAGCATTAATAGCAATTATTAGCATTATAGCATTAATAGCATTATTATTAGCATTAATAGCATTAATAATACCATGAATAGGATAAATATTAGCATTAATAGCATTAATAGCATAATTAATAGCATTAATAGCATTATATAATAGCATATAATAGCATTATTATTAAGCATTAATAGCATTAATAGGAAAATATTAGCATTAATAGCATAATTAATAGCATTAATAGCATTATTAATAGCATTAATAACATATTATTAGCATTAATAGCATTAATAATAGCATTATTACATTAATATCATTAATAACATTAATTAATAGCATTAATAGCATTATATTAGCATTAATAGCATTAATAGCATTATTATTAGCATTAATAGCATTAATAATACCATGAATAGGATAATATTAGCATTAATAGCAATTTAAAAGCATAATTAATAGCATAATAGCTTATTAATAGCATAATAAGCATTAATAGATATAGCATTAATACATTATAAGCTATAATGCATTAATTAAATTAGCATTAATAGCAAATTAATAGCATTAATAGCATTATTAATAGCATTAATAGCATTATTATTATAGCATTAATAATAGCATCATAGCATTAATATAGCATTATAACATTATAATAGCATTAATAGCATTATATTAGCTATAGAATTAATAGCATTATTATTAGCATTAATAGCATTAAAAATACCATAATAGGATAAATTATTAGCATTAATAGCATTAATAGCATAATATTAATTATAGCAATATAATTAGATTAATTAGACATTAATAGCATATAATATATTAGCATTAAAAGCATAATAGAATTAATAGCATAAATATAATTAATAGCATATATTATATAGATTAATAGCATTTAATAATTAAGCATATATAGCATTAATAATAGCATTATACATTTATTATATACATGAATATAATAGCATTATTATTAGCATTAATATAAGCATTAATAATAGCATAATAAAATTAAGCATTAATAGATTAATAGCATTTATTAGCATTATTAATATATTAATAGCATTAATACATTATTAATAGCATTAATAGCATTAATAGGATAAATATTAGCATTAATAGCATTAATAGCATATTATTATAGCATATAATAGCATTAATTATTAGCATTAATAGCATTATTAGATTAATAGCATTATAGATTATTAGCATTAATAGCATAATAATAGCATTAATAACATTATTAATAGCATTAATAGCTTATATATAGATTAATAGCATTAAATAGCATATTAATTAGCATTAATAGCATTATAATATAATAGCATAATAGGATAAATTATTAGCATTAATAGCATTAATAGCATTATTAATAGCAATGTATACATTATATGCATTAATACATTATATAGCATTATAATAGCATTATATATTAGCATTAATAGCATATTAATAGCATTAATAATTATATTAGCATTATAATAAGCATTAATTAATAGCATTAATAGCATTATTAATAGCATTAATAGCATTATTATTAGCATTAATAGCATTAATAATAGCATTATTAGCATTAATAATAGCATTAATACATTATTAATAGCATTAATAGCATTATTATTAGCATTAATAGCATTATTAATAGCATTATAGCATTAATAATGCTATGTTAATATAGCATTAATAGATTAATAGCATATTAATGCATTAATAGCATAATTAATTAGCATTAATAGCATTATATATAGCATTAATGCATTAATAGTATAATATTATATGCATATATTAATAGCATTAATAATTAATTTATTTAGCATTAATAGCATTATTAGCTTAATAGATTATAATAGCATTATTACATTAATATACATTAATAACATTATTATGCATTAATAGCATTATTATTAGCATTAATAGCATTAATAGCATTATTATTAGCATTAATAGCATTAATATACATAATATGGATAAATATTTAGCATTAATAGCTATTAATGCATTATTAATAGCATTAATAGCATTATTATAGATTAATCTATTAATAGATTATTATAATTGATTAATAGATTAATTAATAGATTATAGCATTAATAGGATAGCATTATAGCATATTAATAGCATAATATTTAATAGCATTAATTGCATTATATACATTAATAGTTATTAAGCATTATGCATTAATAATAGCATTATAATTATTAATACATTAATATTATATAGCTAATCTTAATAGCTATTATTATTAAGCATTAGGAAATATGCATTATTAATAGCATTTATATTTATAATTATTATTTTATACATTAATTTTAATTATAGCATTAATTAGCATTATACTTTTAATGCATTAATGCATTTTAATTATATAATTAATACATTATTAATTAGTTATTAATTATTAATTAGCATTAATACATTATAATAATTCATGCATTAATATTATATGCATTAATTAATTAGTTTCATTAATAGCATTAATATAATTACATTAAATAGCATTAATTAATAGCATTAATAGATATAATTATATTTACATTAATTAGCATTAATAGCATTAATATAATAGCATTATATAGCATTAATAATACATTAATAGCATTATTATTAGCATTAATACATTATTACATAGAATCATAATAATACATTAATAGCATTATTTAATAGCATTAATAGCATTAATATAGCATTAATAACATTATTTATTAGCATTAATAGATTTTTAATGCATTAATTAGCATTAATAATAGCATATTTAGATTTATTAAGCATTATACATTATATTACATATACATTAATACTATTATTATTAGCATTAAGATAGCATTAATAATACCATGAATATATAACATATAGAATTAGCTTTATAGATTAATTTGCATTATTATTAATACATATTATTAGCATTAATAATAGCATTATTAATTATAGATATATTATTAGCATTAATAGCATTATTATTATATTAATAGCATTAATATATAAATTTAGCATTTATATACATAATTAATAGCATTAATACATTAATTATAGTCATTAATAGCATTATTATTAGCATATAATTCATTAATATAGCATATAGCATTAATTAATAGCATGCAATAAATTATTATAGCATTAATACATTATTATTACATTAATAGCATTAATATATTAATATAATATATTAGCATTATCATAATAGCTATATTATATCATTAATACATTATTAATAGCATTATTATATTAATTAATACATTTAGATAATATATAATATTTTAATAGCATAATAATAGCATTAATAGCATATTAATAGCATTAATCGCATTATTATTAGCATTTAATTAGTATTAATAATAATAATTAATTAATAATTACATTAATAATTATTAAATAGCATTAATACATTATTATTAGCATTATATTTAATACATTATTATAGCATTAATCTATTAATACTTAATAGATTTTTAATATTAGCATTAATATTAATAGTATTAGCATTAATAGTTCTATTTATTATATGCAATTAATAGCATTATTTGATTTATCAGATTTAATTAGCATTAATACATAATTAATAGCATTAATAGCATTATTAATAGCATTATAACATTATTATTAGCATTAATAGCATTAATAATAGCATTATTAGCATTAATAATAGCATTAATAACATTATTAATAGCATTAATAGCATTATTATTAGCATTAATAGCATTAATAATAGCATTTATTAGCATTAATAATAGCATTAATAACATTATTATTAGCATTAATAGCATAATTATTAGCATTAATAGCATTATTATTAGCAGTAATATCATTATTATTAGCATTTTTTTTTTTAATTATTATTTTTTATTTAATTATTTATTATTTTTTATTTATTTTTTTATTATATTTTAATTATTTTTTTATTATTAAATTTATTATTTAGGCTGAGACCCAGTTCTCTTTCAGGTCCGCTGAAAGGGTTGATATAATTAGCATATATGTAATTTTTTTATTATTATTTTTATTGAATTATTTATTATTTTTAATTTATTTTTTTATTATTTTTTAATTATTTTTTAATTATTTTTTTTATTATTAAATTTATTATTTAGGCTGAGACCCAGTTCTCTTTCAGGTCCGCTGAAAGGGCAGATATAATTAGCATATATTTAATTTTTTTATTATTATTTTTATTGAATTATTTATTATTTTAAAATTTTTTTTTTATTATTTTTAAATTATTTTTAAATTATTTTTTTTATTATTTAATTTATTTATTTTTTAAGTGAGAGTGAGACACAGTTCTCATTCAGGTCCGCATTTTTTTTTTTTTTTTATTATTATTTTTATTTAAGTATTTAATATTTTTTATTTATTTTTTTATTATTTTTTAATTATTTTTAAATTATTTTTTATATTATTTAATTTATTTATTTTTTTAAGTGAGAGTGAGACAGAGTTCTCATTCAGGTCCGCATTTTTTTTTTTTTTATTATTATTTTTATTTAATTATTTAATATTTTTTATTTATTTTTTTATTATTTTTTAATTATTTTTAAATTATTTTTTTTATTATTTAATTTATTTATTTTTTTAAGTGAGAGTGAGACACAGTTCTCATTCAGGTCCGTATTTTTTTATTTTTTTTATTATTATTTTATTTAATTATTTAATATTTTTAATTTATTTTTTTATTATTTTTTAATTATTTTTAAAATATTTTTTTATTATTAAATTTATTTATTTTTTAAGTGAGAGTGAGACACAGTTCTCATTCAGGTCCGCCTTTTTTTTTCCCCATTGACATACATTACCGGTGTGTCGGCGATTTTATGGCCGCCCACCTGGTTCTATTTGTCGGCCCTAAAATCGCGGACACACCGCTAATGCATCTCTATGGGCAGTCAGCCCGATTTCGGATTGAACGCCGACCAATCAGAATTCGAGCTGACTGCCCATAGACATGCATTAGCGGTGTGTCCGCGATTTTACGGCCGACAAATAGAACCAGGTGGGCGGCCATAAAATCGCCGACACACCGGTAATGTATGTCAATGGGGAAAAAAAAAGGCGGACCTGAATGAGAACTGCGTCTCAGTCTGACTTAAAAAAATAAATAAATTTAATAATAAAAAAAATAATTAAAAAATAATTAAAAAATAATAAAAAAAAGAGGGGCTCTTCTGATTGGCTGAGGGCAGTATACAGCGACCAATCAGAAGAGGGCCTCAGATCTCATTGAGGTAGAATGGCGGATTTTTCGTCCATTCTATCTTAATGAGAAGGAAGAGGACGTCGGAGGTGGAAGTTTGCGAAAAGAAGACAGAAGATCCCCGGGCCGGACGAAGAGGCGGAGATGGCGGAAAGAAGAGAGAAGACCCCCGGGGCCGGAGGAAGAGGACGCCTGGCCGGACGGAGGACTTGTGGATCGGACGGACGATCAGATGACTTGAAGGCATGTAAGTGATCGACGGGGACGTTAGGTTAGGGGACGGCGGGGGCTTGGGGTGTAGGGCTTTAGGTGTTAGCGGTGTGAGCTTAGGAGGCGGCGGGGCTTAGGGGATAGGGCTTAGGTGCGGCGGGGCTTAGGGGGCAGGGGGGGGGTAGAGGTTTACGTGCGGAATCGGGGGTAGGGGGTTAGGTGCGGCTTAGGGGGTAGGGGCTTGCGGCAGAGGGTAGTGGCTGCGGCGGGGTAGTGGATTAGGGCGGCAGGGGGTAGGGGCTTCGGCGGCGGGTAGTGGGTTAGGGGTTAGGGCGGCAGGGGGTAGGGGCTTGCGGCGGGGTAGTGGGTGAGGGCGGCAGGGGGTAGGGGCTTCGGCGGTGGGGTAGTGGGTTAGGGGTTAGGGCGGCAGGGGGTAGGGGCTTGCGGCGGGGTAGTGGGTTAGGGCGGCAGGGGGTAGGGCTTCGGCGGCGGGTAGTGGCTTAGGGGTTAGGTGCGGCAGAGTGTAGTGGGAGCGGCGGGGTAGTGGGTTAGGGCGGCAGGGGGTAGGGGCTTGCGGCAGAGGGTAGTGGCTGCGGCGGGGTAGTGGGTTAGGGCGGCAGGGGGTAGGGGCTTCGGCGGCGGGGTAGTGGGTTAGGGGTTAGGGCGGCTTAGGGTGTAGGGGTGCGGCGGACTTAGGGTGTAGGGGTTTAGGTGCGGCGGGTGGGGGCTTGGCGGCGGGAGCTTAGGAGGCTGCGGGGCTTAGGGGGTAGGGGCTTAGGTGCGGCGGGGCTTAGAGGGTAGGGGGTTAGGTGCGGCGGGGCTTACGGGGTAGGGTCATAGGTGCGGCAGGTCGGGGCTTAGGGTGTAGGGGTGCGGCGGCAGGGGGCTGTAGTGTACAGCGCGTAGTGGCTTAGAGCGGCAGGGGTCTGTAGTGTACAGCGCGATGGTATACTACAGTCCCATGGCGCTTACGGGCATGGGACTGTAGTATACTATAGCGGTGTACACTACAGTAGTATGGCAGCGGCAGGGGCTTGCGGCAGAGGGTGCCTGCGGCGGGGTAGTGGCTAGGGGCTTGCGGGCAGAGGGTGCCAGCGGCGGGGTAATGGCAGGGTGCCAGCGGCGGGTAGTGGCTTCTGTGGCTTGGTTAGCGGCTTAGAGCGGCAGGGGCTGTAGTGTACAGCGCGATGGTATACTACAGTCCCATGGCGCTTACGGGCATGGGACTGTAGTATACTATAGCGGTGTACACTACAGTAGTATGGCAGCGGCAGGGGCTTGCGGCAGAGGGTGCCTGCGGCGGGGTAGTGGCTAGGGGCTTGCGGGCAGAGGGTGCCAGCGGCGGGTAATGGCAGGGTGCCAGCGGCGGGTAATGGCTTCTGTGGCTTGGTTAGCGGCTTAGAGCGGCAGGGGGCTGTAGTGTACAGCGCGATGGTATACTACAGTCCCATGCCGCTTACGGGCATGGGACTGTAGTATACTATAGCGGTGTACACTACAGTAGTATGGCAGCGGCAGGGGCTTGCGGCAGAGGGTGCCTGCGGCGGGGTAGTGGCTAGGGGCTTGCGGGCAGAGGGTGCCAGCGGCGGGGTAATGGCAGGGTGCCAGCGGCGGGTAGTGGCTTCTGTGGCTTGGTTAGCGGCTTAGAGCGGCAGGGGGCTGTAGTGTACAGCGCGATGGTATACTACAGTCCCATGGCGCTTACGGGCATGGGACTGTAGTATACTATAGCGGTGTACACTACAGTAGTATGGCAGCGGCAGGGGCTTGCGGCAGAGGGTGCCTGCGGCGGGGTAGTGGCTAGGGGCTTGCGGGCAGAGGGTGCCAGCGGCGGGGTAATGGCAGGGTGCCAGCGGCGGGTAATGGCTTCTGTGGCTTGGTTAGCGGCTTAGAGCGGCAGGGGGCTGTAGTGTACAGCGCGATGGTATACTACAGTCCCATGGCGCTTACGGGCATGGCACTGTAGTATACTATAGCGGTGTACACTACAGTAGTATGGCAGCGGCAGGGGCTTGCGGCAGAGGGTGCCTGCGGCGGGGTAGTGGCTAGGGGCTTGCGGGCAGAGGGTGCCAGCGGCGGGGTAATGGCAGGGTGCCAGCGGCGGGTAATGGCTTCTGTGGCTTGGTTAGCGGTGGCAACGACTCGCAATGCCCGCTTCGCGGGCATTTCTTCGGGAGTCGCCGTGGCCGCTACGCGGCCACGGACAGAGTCCAGGAGAAGCACCTCGGACTCGCTAACCAAGCCACCGGAAGCAGCGCCGCTCCGACGGAAGTCAGTTACGGCAATTATGTAATAGATATTCTTCATAAGCTATCATTCAAAATGTTGTTACATGTATCTTTTACTTATACAGATATCTCAATGAATTAGAATATCATCAAAACGTTAGTTTATTTCAGTAATTCAATATATAAAGTGGAACACATATGTTATATAGTCATTACAAACAGAGTGATCTATTTCAAGTGTTTTGATTCTGTTAATGTAAATGTTGATGATTATGGCTTACAGCCAATGAAAACCCAAAGGTCATTATCTCTGAAAATTAAAGTAGGAAGGATGATGGGTCTGAGAAATAAAATATTACGTAAATAGGTATCAGATCCTCACCTTGTGTGCAAATGACCCTAAAACTTCCTGATTGTTTGGGGCCAATACACTTGCCTGAAGACTCGCTGGCTAGGAACAACCATGTCATGTGTTTGGAAGCTTCTGATAGGTTTAAAGGCAACATCTGAGATCTGAGCTAATTAGAGACTCACTTGTGGATGTATTTTAATACACACTAGGGATGAGCGAGTACCGCCATATTCGGACTCGCTATACTTGCAACGAGTAGGTCCCGGTTCGGGACTCATTGTGAGTATAGCGAGTCTGATTACTTTCGCAGTGTATCTATAGATACACTGCGAAAGTAACCTAAAAGTGAATAAAAGTTGTTAAAAATAATAAAATTACATACTCACCTGTCCGACGTCTGCAGCGGGACTGTCCCAGAAGACCTGCGATCACCAAAGAAGGACCTGTGACTTCCAGCCAATCAGATGGCCGGTAGCGATCTGGCCAATCAGATGGCGAAACGTCACAACCACGTGATCGCTAGCAGCCACCTGATTGGCCAGATTGCAAGGTCCTAGGTGTACTGCCAGGACCTTGCGATCTGGCCAATCAGGTGGCCGCTAGCGATCACGTGGTTGTGATGTGTCGCCATCTGATTGGCCAGATCGCTACCCGCCATCTGATTGGCTGGAAGTCACAGATCCTTGTTCGGTGATCGCAGGTCTTCTGGGACGGTCCCGTGCAGGCGTCGGACAGGTGAGTATGTAATTTTATTATTTTTAACAACTTTTATTCACTTTTAGGGTACTTTCGCAGTGTATCTATAGATACACTGCGAAATTAATCGGACTACTCGCTACTCTCGAGTAATCATAAGATACTCGGAGAGTAGCGAGTACTTAAATACTGCTACTATTTGGCGAGTTCCGAATGGTAGCAAGTATACTCGCTCATCACTAATACACACCTAAAACACACTGCTTCTTTGTGTAGCATCATGGAAAAATCTAAAGAAATCAGCCAAGATATGAGGAGAATTGTAGACTAACACAAGTTTGATTCATCCATGGGTGCAATTTCCAGATACCTGAAGGTGCCTCGTTTCTCGGCTCAAACAATTATACACAAGTACAAACAATTTCCAGCTGTCATACTGCTCATAAAGGAGACTGGTTTGGTGTCCCAGAGATGAACAGTCTTTGGTTCAACATGTACGTATCAACCCAAGAACAAAAGCAAAAGACATTGTGAAAAGGACAGCTGAAGTTGGTAAGACTGAGTTAGTGAAATGACACAGTAAAATGAGTACTATATCAACATGGGCTGAAAGACCACTCTGCCAGGAAGAAGCCATTACTCCAAAAGAAACAAAAAAAAGCGGACTATTTTTTGCAAATGCACACAGGAGCAAAGACGTACATTTTTTGTGGCTTGAAGAAACAAAAAGTGAACTGCTCAGCCATAATGACCATCATTACTTTTGGAGGATAAATGGAGAAGCTTGTAAGCCGAAGAATACCATCCCAACTGTGAAACACAGGGGTAGCAGCATCATGTTGTGGGGTTGTTTTGCTGCAGGAGAGACTGGCGCACTTCACAATATAGATGACAACATGAGGAAAGAAAATTATGTGGCAATACGGAAGCAACATTTCAAGACATCAGCCAGGACGTTAAAGCTTGGGAAGAAATAGATCTTCCAAATGGACAGTGACCCAAAGCATACTGTGAAACTGGTTACAAAGTGGTTTAAGGATGGCAATGTCAATGTTTTGGAGTGGCCACCATAAAGCCAATAGCTCAATCCTATTTAAAATTTATTGGCAAAGCTGAAAAGGTAGGTGTGAGCAAGACAACCTACAAACATGGCTCAGTTACACCAGTTATAATCAAGAGAAATGGGCCCAAATTCCTAACAACTATTGTGAGAAGCTTGTGGAAGGATATCCAAAATCTTTGACCCAAATCGTATAGTTTAATGTTCTATAGTACCAAATAAAAATGAAATTCATGTAAACTTGTGACTTTGCAAAAAGTAATAAAAATGCCTTAAAATATTCTCTCTCTGTCTCTCTCTCACTAACTCTCATTATTCTGTCATTCTACAAATATTAGTGAGGATTGGTGATGTCAGGGAGTGTCAGGGGCGGACTGGCCCGGGTTCCTGGGGGGCAAGTGCCCTCCTGGCCGCCGGTATATGACAGTTCAGGGCCGCCCGGTACTGCCGACAGCCGCCCGGTACTGCCGACAGCCGCCCTGAATAGTGAAAGGATCATCATCAGATGAACTGAGCGTCTGTCAGCGCGGTGCGGCCGCAGTGGGACCGCCGCGCCCGGGCTTCATATCGCAGCAAGCAGGGCTGCGTTGTCCAGGCAACCGGCGGGACGCCAGTCGCGATTAAGCCACTGACTGTTGTCAGTGCTAGCGGGCGGCCGTCTGTCGGCTCGGCCGCCCGCAGCCGCCGCCGCAGCCGCACTCACCTCTAAGAAAAGCTGAGAGAGCTCTCAGCTCTGCACTGGGCTGCGCCGGTCCGGGCTTCCGGCAGCAGCGGGTTGTCATGGCAGCCACCCGGCTGGCCTGTGGGATGCAGGGAGTGGAGAGGGCGCCTGCGCCACTGCGCCAGGGAGGAGGGAGGGTTCAGAGCGGTGTGTAGCCTGCGTGCTACGTTAGCACGCAGGCAGTGAACCTTGTGAACCCACGGCACCTTATCCTGTTTGTGAACAGTACCGGCCGCGTCACTGCTACAGAAGGGGTCTGAGTGTGGCCATATCTGCAAGCTATGATGCAGCGCGGCTGGCTACATTACATTCCTGCCGCGGAGAAGAGCTAAATGGGACACCAGCCATGAGGTGAGCAATGTGTGCTGCTCCTCCATATAAAACTTGCCCATGTTCATGCATGGCTGGCTGTGCATGTGTGTCTTGCTGCATGTGTGTGTGTAAGTCTCTGGATGCATGTGTGTGTCTCCAGCTGCATGTGTGTGTCTCCAGCTGCATGTGTGTGTCTCTGTCTGCATGTGTGTCTGGCTGCATGTTAGTGTGTGCCTCTGGCTGCATGTGTCTGTCTCTGGCTGCATGTGTGTGTGTGTGTCTCTGCCTCCATGTGTGTGTCTCTGGACACGTGTGTGTGTCTCTGGATGCATGTGTGTGTGTGTGTGTGTGTGTGGGTCTCTACATGCATGTGTGTGTGTCTCTAGCTGCATGCATGTGTGTGTCTGTTTCTGGGTGCATGTGTGTCTGGCTGCATATGTGTGTACAAGCCTCTGCATGCATGTGTATGTTTGTGTGTGTCTCCAGCTGCATGTGTGTGTCCCTGGCTGCATGTGTGTCTGCATGTTAGTGTGTACCTCTGGCTGCATGTGTGTCTCTGGCTCCATGTCTGTGTCTGTCTGCATGTATGTGTGTCTCTCTCTAGCTCCATGTCTGTGTCTGTCTGCATGTATATGTGTCTCTGGCTGCATGTGTGTGTTTGTCTCTGGCTGCATGTATGTGGCTCTGGATGCATGTATGTGTCTCCAGCTGCATGTGTGTGTCTCTGGCTGCGTGTGTGTCTGGCTGCATGTTAGTGTGTGCCTCTGGCTGCATGTGTGTCTCTGGCTCCATGTCTGTGTCTGTCTGCATGTATGTGTGTCTCTAGCTCCATGTCTGTGTCTGTCTGCATGTATATGTGTCTCTGGCTGCATGTGTGTGTCTCTGGCTACATGTGTGTGTGCCTGTCTCTGGCTGCATGTGTGTGTGTGTCTCTGGCTACATGTGTGTGTGTCGTTGACTGCATGTGTGTGTGTCTCTGGCTGTGTGTGTGTGTCTCTGGCTGTGTGTGTGTGTCTCCGGCTGCATGTGTGTGTGTGCGCTGGCTGCATGTGTGTGTGTCGTTGACTGCAAGTGTGTGTCTCTGGCAGTGTGTGTGTCTCTGGCTGCATGTGTGTGTCTCTGACTGCATGTGTGTGTGTGTGTCTCTGGCTGCATGTGTGTGTCTCTGGCTGCATGTGTATGTGTGTGTGTGTGTGTGTCTCTGGATGCATGTGTGTGTGTGTGTGTCTGTCTCCAGCTGTGTGAGTGTGTCTCTGGCTGCGTGTGTGTCTGGCTGCATGTTAATGTGTGCTTCTGGCTGCATGTGTGTGTCTGCCTCCATGTCTGTGTGTCTGGCTGCATGTGTGTGTGTCTGCATGTGTGTTTGATTGGCTGGCTGCATGTGTATTCAATCTGGCTGTGTGTGTATGCGTGGCTGGCTGTATGTGTGTGGCTGTATGTGTGGCTGGCTGGCTAGCTTTGGCTGTGTGTGGCAGTGTTTGTGTGGCTAGCTATGTGTGTGGCTAGCTATGTGTGTAGCTAGCTATGTGTGTGGCTGTATGTGTGTGGCTGTATGTATGTGGCTGATATTGTGTGTGTAGCTGGCTGTGTCTGTGTTTGGCTGGCTGTGTCTGTGTGTGCCTGTGTGTGGCTGGCTTTGGCTGTCTATGTTGCTGGCTGTGGCTCTGTGTGTGGCTGGCTGTGGCTATGTGTGTGGCTGTCTATGTGGCTGTGTCTCTCTGTGTGGCTCTCTGCGTCTGTGTAGCTGTCTATATGGCTAACTGTTTTTGTGTGGTTGTGACTCTGTGTGTGGCTGTGGCGGGCTGTCTATGTGGCTGGCAGTCTATGTGGCTGACTGTTTTTGTGTGGCTGTGGCTCTGTGTGTGGCTGTGGCGGGCTGTCTGTGTAGCTGGCCACTGTGACATCCAAATGCTGTGTGAGTGTCCGACAGTTTTCTTAGATCACATCCATGTGCAATCTGTTTTGTTTCTCAGCAGCTATTACTGCTATTTACAGGAGCATTTTACAGTTGTCTCAGCTGAAGAATGAGAATGTATCAGTGAAAAAAACTGATGCCTCTCGGATGGTCCGTGTGCTGTCAGTGTGCGGTCCATGATTTTGTCGGACTCATAGACTTGCATTGGTGAGTCTTGCGCATGAATCGCAGACTGTCGCAGCATGTTGTGACTTTTTTCCCATCCAGAATCTGGATGAGAAAAAAGCGTCCGACACTCGCCAATGTGTTTCAGACGTTGATTAACTGACTGCACTGCGATCACACATTGCACTTATCCGAGATTCACGCCAGTGTGTCCGTGCCCTAACAATAAAATCCATATAGTAATCCTACAATGTCTGCGGGACATGGTATGGGGGTGTTTATGGCTCAGTTAGTACACACTCCATACTTCTTGTTATTAACCAGTTAATGCTCTCTTGTCCACCGCACTTCAGTGTCAAAAGAGGAAGACAGCGAGACAGGCAGCAACATGGCATCAGAGTGCCCCTGACCTCGAAATAGAAGATCCTCAGATCCCGGTATTGTGACGACATATGAAGAAATATTTTTTTACATTTATATTACACTATGAACTCCACAGCACTTTACATACATCATCAACACTGTCCCCATTGGGGCTCACAATGTAAGCATCCTACCAGTATGTCTCATATTGTATATCGCCTTTCTTTGAGATCACCTTCACAATTATTGCATTTATTGAACTTGTCAGGTTTTGGATGTTTTAAGATTGCATTTGTTTGCAGGATGTCAGAATTGACTCCCAGAGCTGCTGGTTTGATGGTTAAGGTCTTACAGCATCTTAGATTTTTTTTGCTTAATGGTACTTCTAAGTTTCTCAATAGGGTTGAGATCAGGGGAGACTGGTAGCCACACCATGGTTTTCTCTACTTTTATGTCCATAGCAGCCAATTACTCAGGGCTATGCTCTGTACGAAGAGATGGTGCATTGTCATGCATGGGGATGATTTTGTACAAAGAAAAAAAGTGGTCAGTCTAAAAGTATATATACTTTGCCGTGGTCCTTTTCACGCCTTCATGGACCCTATAGGGGCAAACTAGCTCTCTCCACATGATTACGACCCAAAACATGACTGCCACCTCCTTGCTGATGTGGCACGATGGGGGGGCACCGCTGACAGTGCCTAGGGTGCAGGAACTCCACATACACCCCCCCCCCCCGGTCCTCACCCAAGGGCTGCCGGAAAAGATTTGCGTCACCAGTCAGCCCCTGGGGAGTGTAGCACAGTTAAAACTTGCGGGGTAGCCCCTGTGGGACCCTTCGAGTCTGAACTGCAGTAATGTTTGTAATGGTTCTGCATGTCATACTCTCACCGGTGCCTGTGTGCCTGCTCTTACAGTTTATGGGGGATGCTTTTGTGATTGTGACCACACCATATTGTTGTAAGGCCCCATGCCCACAAAATATTGTTTCATGGTTCTTTTGAAGCAGATTTTGAGAATCTGCATCAATATCTGTATGTCTATCTTGAATACAACAAAGTCTGTGATTGTTTAGAAGTGCGGTGCCAATGTGTTTTTTTTCTTGAAGATTTGGTGCAGAATTTGGGACAGAAAAAAAGATCTGAACTACATGTACAAGGGAAAAAAGCAACATGGGAACAGCACTTCTGACCTGTCACAGACTTTGCTGGCCTCAGGCCTACTGGCCTGCAGATTTGATGCAGGATCTCAAAATCTGTGTTAAACTAAAGCTCAAACAATACACCATGGACACAGGACCTAAGAGGTTTCAGACAAAATACAGTTGTAGTTAAAGGGCTCGAGGATTCCTCTTGCCCCCTTGCTATTTCCACAGAGATTTCTAGGGCAGGGGTGGCCAAATACAGTCCTCAAGGTCAAAAAATACTGCAAGTTTTCAGGATTTGCTGCACTGCACAGGGACTAATTTCATCACCAGCAGAGGTGATGATTCTACTACCTTGGACAATGACAGGTAAATCCTGAAACCATGCACTGTTTGCAGCCCTTGCGGACTGCATTTGGCCAGCCCTGTTCTACAGGGGTTTGTGTATTGTTTTGCATTTCCATACCTCACAGTAGGTCAGAGGCTTGCAGCTCGTTCAGCAGTCTCTGTAGGGCAGTATCAAAGCCCCTCTTTGCTGAAACAGTCCAGCACACAATGAGTGAAGCAAAAAAAACTTTACTGTAGCACAGACTATAATAAGTCTCAAACACACATAAATAAATATACACAGTATAAATAAATAGTTAATACACTTCATTTAGGGATTGTTTATATTCACAACCAAAATCATCGGAAAAATACCATATCCCACAAGGACCAGACAAATCGCACCTTAGGTAAATATATACAAATAGGAAATACACGATCGGGCATCCAATAGTTTGCCAAAACACTAGTGATTTTTAATGATAACTAAAAACAGGGGGTTACAACCGCAGTACAAGCAGCATTATGGCAGGCTGCACCACAGACACACACAAGATATATGAGATTATATCAATGTACAAGGTTATTTTATGCCAGAGAAGAGTAGAGACACATAATATATAGTATTAGTACAACATAGTTTATACCCAATTGGGTGTACATATGTGTAATATATAAAGGTTTTATACCCAGCTAGGCACTTTAAACCTAGATAGCAGTTTCACCTAAGTATATTTAGTAATAACAATTGGCTCAATATATAGTTAATCTAGGATATGGATGTCCACTATATCTCCAGACCTTGGTTGCTTTTACAGCTCATATAGCAACCACACTATTGAGACCAATATCTGGCAGAATATCCTGTATCAGTTACCTATAAGGTGCTATAGTGCTCCTTGTGTCTTTCAGTCAATGGTGCCCCCAACCCTACGGCCGTTTCGGCTCCACCTTCATCAGGGGGTGTCAGTCTGTCACCCACAGGACTTCGCAGGTCTCTGGCACGATACCGCAGATGGTTGACCGGCCAATCTGGAACTGGTAGTGAAGGGAGGCATAAGTCTCCCGTGTGGCCAAGTACCTGAAATGAAAATTAACACACCATTACTATTGAACACACACATGAAATTAAGTAATGTTCAGGCAGGAAGTGATCACAGTGTGTGTGCAGGAAACAAGCTAGCAGGCCAACAACACGTACCTAAGAGTCTCTACCAGTCTTTTGGCAGGGAATGTGGCTGGCTGACAACATGTGTTCAAATAATTTTTATTCGAGTTTCAATAAATCAAGTACAAAGTATAATAATCAAATACAGTCGTACAGCAAACTGATAAGAAGTAGAGAAGTCAAAGGTATAATATGAAGAGATTACCTTATTACAATCAATTTCATCAAATACAGAACACCAAAAGAGAACAATTAAAGTAAACAGGGAAACAAAGAATTACACATCTCCAAATAATACTTTGGGAAGTAATTATGAAATAGTATAACTAAAGGCAATCAGTACTAAGGACCAAGAATCTCAAGCTAAGTCAAGTTATGAAGAACTGCTCTTCAGCAGATAAACATAAAGGAGAGAGGAAAGGAAATGAAGGGGGGAAAGGTAGCTATAGACACTTACTATAGTACAAGCTATAGACAATGAGTCCATCATACAGTCCAGTGGTGAAGCCTAGAGAAAGTTATCTGGGGGGACTTTGGCTGACTTTAAGAACGGAGATGGAAATTTTATATTCCACAATGCCCATTTCTTCTGATATTTGGTTTGTAGGCCATTTCTAATAGCGAATGAATATTCAAAAGAATTATGAGATGCAATTCTGTCTATGACATCCTGTATAGATGGAGACAAAACTGGAAATGGTGTCCACGGTCCGCTCTGCTGCTCTTTTCCAAAGGATTTCACAAGACGGTTATTACTATAAGAATGTCCTTTATTTTCATCACACCTACGCGTTTCGGTGCTGTCCCAGCACCTTCCTCAGAACATGCCCTGAGGAAGGTGCTGGGACAGCACCGAAACGCGTAGGTGTGATGAAAATAAAGGACATTCTTATGGTAATAACCGTCTTGTGAAATCCTTTGGAAAAGAGCAGCAGCGCGGACCGTGGACACCATTTCCAGTTTTGTCTCCTGATTTCCCGCGGTTTTGCGTTTGGTGGAGGTTCTGCAGCAGCTGTCTCATGCTTTCATACTGGTTGTGAGTCTCACAACCAGAAAAGGTGAGTGGATAGTTTTATAATCCACATAGAAACATTCAGTGTCCTTTTGATAAGGCACAATCTGCGCCTCTTTGTATCTCCTTCTTTTTTAGTTTATCCTGTATAGATGGGACTGTAGACTCTCTCCAAAGTGAGGCAATCATAGTTTTTGCTGTTAAAAGAATATGAATCGTAAGTGGCCTTATACGTTTTGGAAGAGAATCCAACCCAACCAAAAGCAACACTAACTCAGGAGATAGAAGAACCTCAATTCCAGAAATATCTTTAATTAGATGCCTTATGTCTCTCCAAAATTTTTTAAGGAATTGACATCCCCAGAACACATGAGTCAGATCAGCAGTTTGGTTACAGTTCCTCCAGCACATCGCGGAGTTGAGTGAATTAAACTTATTGAGCTTCAACGGAGTAAGATACCATCTTGAATACAATTTAAATTGGGTCTCAATAAGGGAGATGCACGGTACCTGCGTATACATAAGATCAAAGGACTTGCCAAGTTGTTCAGAATTTATAGAGATGTTCAGGTCTTTCTCCCAGACTACTACATTTGAAGATTTCACATAGACCGAATCTAGCTTAATGTCCTGATATATGTTTTTCAACTTCCAAAAAAAGGTACTCTGCGGGAACTTCAAAAGTTGTATCACATTGTGAGGAAGAATGAATACCAGTTTATGGCTCAACAGAATGCGATGAATCTCCTCCCAGGTTTTAACTTCTATGTCTTCCAGACCATAAGTGTTTTGTAGGACCGCAAAGGGAATCAACCCTCCTCTGCCATCCAAGATGTTAGATATAAAACCAATCCCATGGTCTTTCCAGGACCTTTTTCAGGTTTGCAGAAATATAGTCTAATATATCAATTGGGATCCAAGTAGGTGGATGAGGTTGAAAGCTTTTCAATGATTTGGAAACAAACAATCTCCAGGATTGAATAGAGGCTTTCACTAACGTTTCTTTCGGAAGAAGTTTGTTTTTATTACAAAGGAAGGAAAGAAGCTGTGGACCAAGGCCTCCCTTTAGCATATTTTTATCTTCAAGAGTAAGCCAACTTGGTCTATCGCCTGTCTCCCACCATGATTGACTCAGTTTTATGATAGTGGAGTGATGATATGCGGTGAGGTTGGGAACAGCCAGACCTCCTCTAGACCTCCCTTTCTCCAGGGTAGTCTTAGCCACTATTAGTTTTTTCTTATCCCAAATGAATCTCGTCAGTTGAGTTTGTAATTTTGCCATCCATTGTCTGGACACAGGTAGGGGTACAGAACGAAAAATATAGAGAAGTTTCGGTAAGATAAACATTTTAAATGAGTTTATTCTTCCCAACCATGAAATATCAATTTTGGAAATATGAAGAACATCGTCCTGAATGACTTTGTAGATATAATTAAGATTAACGTCTACAATCTTAGATAGGGATTTGGTCAAATAAATACCTAAATATTTTATAGATTCTTTTTCCCACGAGAGAGAGTGTTCGCGTTTTAACAAGTCAAGGAGGTCCTGATCTATATTTAAGTGTAACACCTGAGTCTTTTTCAAATTGATCTTATAATGGGAAATTCGAGAAAATTTATCAATTGTGTCAAGGAGATATCGTAAAGAATTTATGGGATCAGTCAAAGTTACCAGGATATCGTCAGCGAATAAACTAATCTTAAATTGTCTCATAGAAATGGGAATGCCTTTTATCAAAGGATAAGTACGTATTTTTTCCGCTAACAGCTCAATAAAGAGGTTAAAGAGAGAAGGGGAAAGGGGACAACCTTGACATGTACCATTCGTTAGCAAGATGTCTTTTGACGAAAAGTTATTTGTTATGATTTTCGCACTCGGATTAGAATAAAGCGAATGAATTAAGTTAGTTATATTACACCCAAAGCCAAACCTCCTCAAAACCTCATAGAGGAACCCCCAGTGGACCCTGTCGAACGCTTTCTCCGCGTCGACAGCGACCACTAGGGTTGGAGTCCCAGCTCTCTCTATAAAATCTATTAAATTTAACGCCCGTCTCGTAGCATCCAATGTTCCCCTTCCCTGAACAAAACCCACTTGATCCCCGTGGAGGAGTGTCGAGATAACTTGTTTTAGTCTGTTATTTAAAGTTTTACTAATAATTTTTAGATCTGAATTCAGGAGCGATATGGGTCTATAGTTAGCTACATTCTCAGTATCTCCCTTATCTTTTGAGATAACCGTAATCACTGCTTCTTGCATTTCCTTGGGAAGACTACTGTGGTCAGTAGTGAGGAAATTGATTAACCTAGTTAAATATGGTACAAGAATATCTTTAAAGGCAATATAGTATTCGTTCTGTAACCCGTCAGGCCCGGGAGACCTAAATTTCTTTAGGGACGCAATAGTATCAGAGATTTCAGCTTCAGTGTAGGGTAAGTTTAGGAATTTTAACTGGTCAGATGTCAAAGAAGGAAGTTGAATAGAGTCTAAAAACGAAGCCATTTCCACAGCACAGGGATCAACTTCCCCGGGCTCCTTTCCTAAGTTATATAACTTCTTGTAATAAACTTCAAAGGCATCTGAAATTTCCGCAGGGGATTTGACTATAGAATTAGGTTTATTCCTGATCTGTAGAATTCTCGTTTTGGCCCTTTGTATTTTTATCAATTTGGCAAATAGTTTGGAGGGTTTGTTGGTACAATTATAAAAATTAGATTTAGGAATGTGGGATACCTTATCAAATTCCACAGTTAAAAGGGATTTTAGTTCAACCCTCAATTTAAGAATGTCACCAAAGATGAAATTTTTCTTGGTCCGAATCACCTCCGATTCCAAGTCTTTAATCTTACTTATGATGGAAGCCATATCTTTAGTTAATTTTCTTTTTAGGAGAGAATTTAATTGAATTAGATGACCTCTAATCAGTGCCTTATGGGCAGTCCATAAAATTGAAATAGGCATATCTCCCAAATCATTTTCTTTAAAGTAATATTGTAATATACTTTGAATTTTGGATTTATAATCTGGATGGTGGTATAGAAAAGAATTTGCTCTCCAGAGTTTCCGCCCACTATAAGAAGCCCCATCTGTAGTAACGAAGATTATCGGAGAGTGATCCGACCAAGATCTAGGAAGTATTTCTATTGATTTAATCTTCTGCAAGGAATTGATATCTGTCAAAATTAGATCTATCCTGGCAAAGGATTTATGCGAGTCAGAAAAATGAGTAAATTCTATGGATGACGAGTTTATGCATCGGAATGCATCATAGAATTCCTCCTGGTTAAATAATGGATCAAGCTGGACATTGGTATTCCTGGCTTTATTGGATGAGTCAAACATAGCATTAGGAACCGCGTTAAAGTCCCCAAAAATGAAGAGGTTGCCTTTCTTATGATCATGGATAGTCCTGAACAGTTTTTTTTAAAATGAAATTTGACCTTTGTTAGGAGCGTATAAATTCACAAGTGTGTGAGGAGTATAATTTATTTTACATATCAGGATAAGATATCGGCCCTCATCATCTCTATGGACCTCAAGTTCTTCAAATTTAAGAGTATCCCTAATCAAAATGGCAACTCCAGATTTTTTTTTCTTGTTAGAGGAGAAATAGATATGAGGAAATTGTTTATTCGTAAACTTTGGTGGATTTTCTAGGCAAAATTTAGTTTCCTGAAGTCCTGCCAAATCAATTTTATGTCTCGCAAGTTCTTTCCATACATGGAACCTTTTTTGAGGGGTATTTAACCCATGGACATTTAGTGAAAGGTATCTGGTGGTCATTGTCTTAATGAAGAATTAAAAATGTACGTAAGCTAGCTGCAATGAAAGTATGAAGTTGAGGAAGTGTGAGGGAGAGGGAAGGGAGAGAATTTGAAGGGAAACTAAACTACTACAGGTAGGTAAAGAAACAAACTATTAAATGAAGCAAACTATAACACAGAATGTAACTAGTAATAAGAACTATGTAAGTATCAATACTATAAGGAAGGGTTCAAGGGAACCGTTATTCAACTTCCTGCAAGGCTAATGTTTTGGCCATTGTGTAGGATGGGCGAATCTACTCGCTAGGACTCGTTACTCGGCGAGTAGTAAGGGACTCGCAGGACTCGGTACTCTGCGAGTTTCCCAGCGTTTACTCGCACGAATCCAATGCAAATCAATGGCAAACGCTGACAAAACTAGGATTGCCACTGTCTTGCATTAGACTCGGCTACTGTGCCAGTGATAGCAGGGAAACTCGCAAAGTAACTGCTGTTACTTTGCGAGCCGAGTCCAGCTGTCTTCTCTGTGCAGGCTGCCGCAGCTCCAGGGTCCTAGAGCCCGCCTGCTCACAGAGATGATGTAGCAGAGCTGCGATTGTTCTCAGTCTGCTCATTCCCTGTGCATAGACATCTATATCTATGCACAGGGGATGTAGCAGAGAGGACATCGCGTTTTGGACTGCGTCGGACAGAAGAGGATTTTTTTAATTAAAGATGGAGTCCCTAATGGCTTTTTTTTTTTTCAAATAAAAAATTTTCTGTGTTGTGTTTTTTTAACCCTTTATTGGAGATTCTTAGTGGCTGGGTCAAACGTGGCCTGACATTAAGAATTTCGGGCTTAATACCAGCTTGTATAACAAAGCTGGTATTAACCCCTTTATTACCCAGCGTGCCACCGCCACCAGGGCCGCTGGAAGAGCGGGGTTCAGCGCCAGAGGATGGCGCTTCAATGAACGCACCATCTTCTAGGGCGGCTGCGGGCTGCAATTTGCAGCGGGGGGTGCCCAGAAAGCTTGGGCCTCCCTGCGCTACAGATTCCAGCCCCCAGCTGCTTTGCTGTACCTGGCTAGACATAGAAATTGCACGGAGCCCCACACATTTTTTTTTTATTATTTCATGAAATTCATGAAATAATTAAAAAAAGGGCTCCCATATATTCTTGTGTCCGGCCAGGTACAAATAGGCACCTGGGGGTTTGGGGCAGCCCGTCGCTGCCTGCTGGATCCGGCTGGTTCCAGAAACAGGGCGAAGCCCACGTGAAATTTTTTTCTGACAAATCCATAAAACAATGTAAATAAAAGGGACTGCATCTTTATTAACCCCTGGACCATGGGTGAGGGGTTAATAAAGATGCAGTCCCTTTTTTAGGATTGTTTTATTGATTTTTCAGAAAAAAATTACATGGGCTTCGCCGTATTTCTGGAACCAGCCGGATCCAGCAGGCAGCGACGGGCTGCCCCCAACCCCCAGGTGCCTATTTGTACCTGGCCCGACACAAGAATATAGGGGAGCCCTTTTTTTTAATTATTTCATGAATTTCATGAAATAATTAAAAAAAAATGCGTGGGGCTCCGCGCAATTTCTATGTCTAGCCAGGTACAGCTAAGCAGCTGGGGGCTGGAATCCGCAGCGCAGGGATGCCCAAGCTTTCTGGGCACCCCCCGCTGCAAATTGCAGCCCGCAGCCGCCCCAGAAGATGGCGCGTTCATTGAAGCGCCATCCTCTGGCGCTGAACCCCGCTCTTCCAGCGGCCCTGGTGGCGGTGGCACGCTGGGTAATAAAGAGGTTAGGGCCAGCTTTGTATTATCAGCTGGCCCTAAGCCCGAAATTTATGGCGGTCACGCCAATATTAGACATGACTGCCATGAATTTCTATTAAATTGTTTTAAAAAAACACAACACAGAGAAAATTTTTATTAGAAATTAAAAAAAAAGCCATTAGGGACTCCATCTTTAATTAAAAAAATCCTCTTCCGTCCGACGCAGTCCAAAACGCGATGTCCTCTCTGCTCATCCCTGTGCATAGATATAGATGTCTATGCACAGGGAATGAGCAGACTGAGAACAATCTCAGCTCTGCTACATCAGGCAGCAGGCGGGCTCTAGGACCCTGGAGCTGCGGCAGCCAGCACACAGAGCAGACAAGACTCTTATCTGTGCGAGTTTCCCAGCGATTACTTGCACAGTAAACGAGTCCAATGCAAATCAATGGCAAAACTAGGATTGCTTCAGGCTGAAGCTTCTGAGACACATCTGTGATTTGTAAATCGCTCACTACTCGCTATTACTCGCTTCCCCATTCATTAACATTGGACTCGCTAGACTCGCAACGAGTAGCGAGTCCTGGGCTCGGACTCGCTAGAGTCAAGCGATTCTGAGTAATTTAGGATTCGCCCATCACTACCATTGTGCCTAATTGGACCTTAAATCTTTAAAGTGTCAAACAGAGCTACTTAAGACCCGTCAAGTATTAGTTAGATGTAAGTTTCTCAAAACTTTCAGTCCCTCAGACTTATCTTCAATAACAAAAGATTCTGTTTGTATGTAAAAATAACACTAGTGGTCGGACGACCCCATCTGTACAAGATCTCCTTAGCACGTAGAATGTCCGTTACAGGCTTCAAAGATTTCCTCTTCAGCATCGTGTCTTTAGAAATATCTGTGAAGATTTTAATCCCGTCGTAAGGTGGAGGTAGGGATTTATTATCTCTTAAGAAAGTTGTCACTTTATCTCTGGTTTGATAGAAGCTAAATTTAGCTATCACATCCCTCGGGACATCGTCCGAAAGATGCGAGGGCCTTGGCAATCTATGGGCTCTTTCTATAAAATACTCAATATTTTCCAGTGAGGGAGCAATTTTTCTAGTGAGAGATTTCACGTAATTAATCAAGTTATCCTGCTTTATCTTTTCGGGAATTCCTCTAAATTTCAGGTTATTCCTGCGGTCCCGGTCCTCTCTATCTGCTAACCTATCCTTCAGAACTTTAATTTCATTAGTCACCCTGTCTTGAGATTTTCTAGAGTCAATGCACTCCGTTTTTAATTCCTCAATGGCTTTCTCTGTTTTTTCTGTTCTGGAAACTATCGAGGCCACCGAATGTTTAATCTCATCAATGTTGTCTCTCAAAGATTTTTTAAAATCAGCAAATACTTTAACCAAGAAATCTCTATCTGATAGTTGTCCATCGTCAAGGTTGGAGAGAGGATCTGTGTCTTTCCTTGAGGTCTTCATTCTTTGTCTCACCGGGCTCTTGGTTTGAGGTTCTCGAGCTGAGTCATAATCTTCCTGAAAATTAGAGCCATCATGTGATCTGGATATAGTTTCCATTTCTTTTCTTTTTGAGTTTGCCTGGGTAAATTCATAAATCATAGGTGTGGATTTCCATTCTTCTGAACTATTCTCCACTGTTAAGGAATCTTTACTGCCACTTTGTGACTGGTTACTATGGTAGGCCGAGGAAGGCATAGTGTTCGCACTCTGTGGACTAGCCTCCACCAGTTCACCAGTGGAATTTTTGGAAGTAACGTTTGGTTTAGGTTTGGGAGACATTAGGACTAGTATACCGTATAAATTGAGGTATATAAATTAAGAAATTAAGAATATCAAAGTAGGTATAGTAAGTCTCTATAGCCAGCTCCAGTAAACTATATTGAGCCAAAAACAATTACAATTAGGTAATAGACTTCCACAATACTAGAGCCAAGGAACAGAAATGAACTACAATTATCCGTAAATACGGACTCAGAGTATAAAGTAAATAGCTCTCTCTCCCAATTAGAAGATGAAAAGATCACCCACCCAAGACCCAACAACTACCACCCAAACTACCTTTTCCCACAAGAAACAGAGTCAAACATCAATATGCAGATCAATATAAAGGTGTACCCCAACAGCACATCCCATAAAAGAATAGCTGTTTAGTTGACTCCTCGACACCGGAAACCGTCTACAAAGCTCGGATACATTGAAGGCCCGCCGACCCCGCTTGATTGAAGAGATCCCTCCCAGGAGTGGTCGGATCGTGTAGAAACCTCAGACAACAGGATCCATCTACGTAGCTCGGATACGTTGGAGGCCCGCCGACCCCGCTTGATTGAAGAAGTCCTTCTTGGAGATGTAGTAGCATGCAAAGATGGAAGAAGTTATAAGGCAACAGCTTGCAAAAAAACAAATGAGTAGCAAAAAAGAGTCTCCTGAAGTCTCAGTGTAACACTAGGACTAGAAAGGTTATATATCTCCCCTTCAGACTCATGAATTGTCCAATATGTAGAATGGTATTATCCCCATCCTATGCAAGTATCTAACTAAGCAAGGAGCATCCAAAATAGTATGACCAGATAGTCTATGAAGAAGGCTGCAGGAATGTCTCAGTCTAGTCACTTATATTAAATCTCCTCAATCAGGACAGCAGCTCATCTTTTAGTAGATCCCCCATGCCTCCTGTACCTGTCACTGTTGCTTTCCAAATGCATATGAGGGAAAATTTACCTCAGATGTCCGGATCTTACAGTGAGGAAAATCCGTTTGTGTAGTAAATTGGCATCCTCCGGGAAAGCCGCAATCAGCAAATCAAAGATGGCGTCTCCACTACTCCCCTGAGAGCAATGGCAGTTTTCCTCACAGAATAGCAGAAAATGGTCTAAGAACAAACTTAATAGACCAAAACAATAAAATCTCCAAAAACTAATGAGAGAAGTGAATAAAAAAGCCCATGTCAGAGATAGCATAGGCTGTATATTGAAAATAAAGCAGAATAAGATATTGATAAATATATCACCAAGACAAGATCTTCTGGTCCAGAAAGACGAAGTCTAATATTACTTCAGTAAACTGTGACCTGTGTTGTCAATTTCAGATGATTTATGGGTGACAGGAGTATTATTATGAAGCATTCAGTGATCACAAAATTGCGCCACCTTCACTCTCATGTGAGGAAAAAAAAAACAAAAAAAAACAAATAGACTTCAGGCAGTGTCTTGAGGTAAAAATCATTACAAATTCAGCCGAATAAAGGTAAAAGCCAGTATAATTTCAGGATTACGACCTGAAATGTCAATTCCTGACTTTTAACAGACAACAGGATATTATTATGAGGTGACCAGTAGTCTTAAAATGGAGTCTCCATCACTCCTCTGAGGGGCCAGATTTCAAGGTGTCCTGAGGTGAATTCCTCTCAAAATTGATCTCAAAAGGGTTCAAATGAAGCCCAAAGATTAGATCTTACAGGTCTTGTCGCTTTGATGAGACAATTTGCCTTTAAAAAGGCAAAAATTCCCAGTAGCTTGTCTGTGAGCACAGGAGCTCAGGGATCCACGTCCTCACATGCTGCTGCAGGCCACGCCTCCCGCTGGCTGACAACATGTATCCTGGAGGGCGTCAAATAAGGCCACGGACATCCGTAGATAACACTAGAACTATGTCGGGAAACTCCGCAATTGTTGCAAGAGTACATGGAAGGACCCATATTGTGGTCTGATCAGGTTTACTTCATGTACGCAGAGCCGGTTATGCCTGGCATGTCGCAACTGGCAAAGATGTAACACCAGGTAGCGCAGCTCCAGGAACAGTAACAGTAAATCTTCCATGATAAACACAGAGCCTCCAAACAGACACAATATGTCAAAATGGTTAATGGCAACACCCCCAAATTACCTGCCCTTCTTATTGGGTGAGGAGTGTGGCTAGCCCTGAATCCACAAAAAAAACCTTCACAAAGGGACCCTATCCATTAACCCATCCGTTAATGCATGCAATATATTTGCTCCATGTGTTAACGCATACGATTTTTCGGTGACACAAAATGCAACCGAAAACATGCAAAAAAAATGCATCCGGAAACGGATCCGTCAAAAAAAGCAGTCTCCCAAGTGTGACCCTAGCCTGAGTCTCTGAAAGCTTCAATCTCAAGCTCATAGACTTATATTGAGAATTAACTTCTGGTTCACCCAGTCAACACAGTAATAATTAGCATATAAAGTTGAAATATACTTCACTCTGTATGCCAATATGGTGCCTTGATAGCATACTACTCTATATAAAACATAAAAGTAAAGAATCTGACACACTTTGAAGATGGAAGTAGTGTAGGTTTTAAGAGAAATTGCATTCTAGAAGCAAAATAAAAATCAATGCTGTTCAGTTCAGTCACCAATATCTTCTTCAGATGAATTCCAGATAGAGTCCTGTGGGGAATAGCGCTATGTGATAAGGGCATAAATGCTCAGGTAAATTGCAATCTCACCTGGGCATTTATCCCCTTATCACATAGCCTTATTCCCCACAGAACCCTATCGGGAATGCATCTGATGAAGGTATTGGTGACTGAAAAAGCATTGACTTTGATTTTGTTTCTGGATTGCAATTTCTACTAAAATCTATACTACCTGCCTCTTCAAAGTTTGTTAGATTATTTATTGAAATAATTCATCCAATCATAAGTCTGGTCTCATGGTAGAGAAGAGGACCAGCGTGATGCTGGGAACAGCAGAACATTGCGATCAGTAAATATTTTACTACACATGAAGAACATACACTACTGATAGCTCATGTGGTGGTGAACTTTTTTTTTTTTTAAAAAGTTGTACTTTAACTTTAGAGAATTGATTTTATGGTCAGTTCCAGAGAAGGAACTTGTTAAACTTGTTAAAAAAAAAATGAAGTTTTGCGTCATTACAAAATGTATGGCTTGTTTGCATTAGCAGAAGTGATAACCATGGAGATACATAGATCTATCTAGGCACATTAGCCAACAAGTTGTAGATAGTATTTAAGTGTAAGAGTGATTTAAATGTCAAATCATTATTAATTTTAAATGTATAGATTTAGGCTGGTTTCATAATAGCGTATTTTGGAATCTAGGAGCATGCAGGAAAATTCCTCCACGTTGATGAAACTAGATCCAACTGCACACCATGCGGGAGCAGCCATTTGCATATTTGACAGGGATCTGAAGGGTGGTTCTGTGCATGCACAGCTCATAAAACGTGAATTGGAAATCTGGATCCACCGGGATCTTGGGTCCGGATGAATCTATGTCTCATAGACCCCCATTCAGATTTTAGCCGTGGTGCCCTGGATCCAGGTAGATCCGGAGATTTACATTTTTTTTTCGCAGAGACCAAATTGCAAAAAGATGCATATTTTGTCTCCAAGAAAAATCTGTGGACACCTGCATGCACCCGGATCCAGGGTGAACCATACACAACTGGATGAAGCAAGTGTCCCTGGCCCCATTGAAAGTCAATCGGGCCGAAAAACTAATCTGCGTGCATCCAGTTAGGCCGGATTCACATGGATGCCAGTGTGAAACCAGCCTTATAATTGCAATAAAAAATCTTACTGAATCTTGCAATGATGTTATATAAAAAGGCTGGGTTCACAGTTGACATGAGTTTTTTTTAGTGATTTAACAAAACTCATGCGTTTTTTCATGTCAGCATGAGTTTTTTAAGGTGTGTGATGGCTCCCTGCATTTTTGGGTGCGTTTTTAAATCTGCACCAAAAAATAGTGCATGTACTATTTTTTTGTGCGTTTTTATAACATGGGCTCCTATGGAAAACGCATGCAAAAACGCATGTACAATTAGTACCATTTAGTGCCATTCAAAAACGCATGCGTTTTCCATAGGAGCCCATGTTAAAAAAAACGCATGCGTTTTCTAAAATGCTTGCGTTTTTTTAACATGGGCTCTTATGGAAAACACATGCGTTTTTGAATGGCACTAAATGGCACTAATTGTACATGCGTTTTTGCATGCGTTTCCCATAAGGCCCCATATTAAAAAAAGCATTCGTTTTTGGAAATGCACCAAAAACGCATGGTACAGTCACACATGCGCTTTTGCTATTAGGGCATGCGTTTTTTAACATGGGGGCCTATGGGTGCGTTTTTACATTCGTTTTTGAAAACGCAGGTCTCCAAAAACGCTTGTAAGAAATGCTACTATGACCCCAGCCAAAGTCCAAGTGTGATAATCTTAGCTTAGATGCAGTAAAAATCACTTTCTGTTAAAAATATCATATCTGTTTATTGGACGCCAGCTGTAGCAACTGTGTACCAACTGTTTGACAAACAAAAATGTGTTTAGTTGGCATATAGTTGTTTTCTCTTTCTGCAGCATCTACTTTCTTTTCTGAAAGTCTACAATTCACCGGAGAAAATGTGCTGTTCTACAGAGAAATTTCCATTTTGATTTGTGACCCATGGCCTGTGCTTCACTGTTTATGCAAGCTCATCCATAATTTTACCTGAATGTAACATAAGAAACAGCATTAAGAATTACTCTCAGTGCTGTAAATACTAACTGCATTGTTTATATAGTTTGGTGACATCTAACATTAAGCTCGGCAATTTCTAGCTTTCCCAATATCGTGAAAACTCACAGAAAGTCGAAAAAGCTGTTTGCTTTTGCCGTTTGAACATGCAGTGAAGCATTTCTAACTGCTAAGTAAACATGATTGTGTTCTCCTTCTTTCTACCAATGTCTCCCATTTACACTTATTTGTAGATGCAAGTGCAGGTTATAGGTTACAAGAGGTCAGAAAAAGATGAAATTGAGAATGACGGAAGAATCCGACTGTAAAGGTTTTGTTGGGAGCCATGAAAGTGGTAATCATAAAGATCATAGATCAGTATAGATGCCAGAGGCAACAAAGAGACTTTTTGTAATAATATAATAGACATGTATGAATATTAAGAGCTAAATGATTTGTTCCAAATCAAATTTGGGTGAAATATTTAGGAAATTGCTAAACCTAGAGAGCTTAAGCACTTGGCTTGACATCCATTTTACAGATTGCAGAAGATTGCATGAGCCAGAAATGAAAAACATGACATAGTGTTCCAGCAGGACAACGACCCAAAGCATAAGTCGAAATTAGCAAAAAATGGTTCAATGACAATGAAGTAGAGGTGCTGGATTGGCCCCCACAGTCCTCAGACCTCAACCAAATTGGACACTTGTGGGTAGAGATGAAGAAAAAGCTGTATACATACCCAAGTGAGTTGACTAGTATGCACCAACATTCTAAAAGCGTAGAAGAGACCTAAGATCAGATTTCGGTTGAGACATGCTTGAATCTGATTAAGAACATGCCCAGAATGATTTAGGTAGTGTTCAAAGCTAAAGGTAGATTTACAAAATACTAAAAAAAATTTAAAAAGTTAAATTTTGATTTTTTTTTTTCGAGGAGCAAAATAGTAATAATGAGGTTATATAAGAAAAATCTGTATAACTAATACTAAATAATTGCAAAACAAACTTATGTATGCGATAACTAAGATGATTGTCTATGAAATGCAGGTAGTCTCATGCACAAAGCTGTAGTACATGGTGAGTTATGAAACCTGAAAATTAAAAATATGCTCATCAGCATAGTTGGTGGGGTGATATCAATTCTTCTGTCACTTTTTTGATGTCTCTATACTTGGAAATCTTATCTCTGGGTTCATAAAAACTACACTACACAGAAAGCCCACTAGTGCTAGTACTATTCTCCACGCAGATAGTAATCATTCTTAACATTCTTAACATTACCTGTACACCTTCATTGCTCTCTTTTAATTGTGCTCTCTGGAATCCAAGGTCTGTATGTAACAAACGTCCACTCATTCATAACTACTTTCTCACTAACTCCCTTAATCTGCTGGCCCTCACTGAAACCTGGATCCAGGATTCAGACACAGTGTCCTCGGCCGCTATTTCTTATGGCGGCTTGCATTTCTCTCATTCCCCGAGACCTGGGAACAGACATGGTGGTGGAGTTGGCTTACTCCTGTCCCCACAATGTACTTTCCAGGTCATCCCCTCAGCTCCATCACTCTCATTCCCCTCTTTTGAGGTCCACACAATTAGGCTCTTCCATCCTCTCCTCCTTAGAGTAGCGGTGGTATACCTCCCCCCAGGGTCACCCACCCAATTCCTCGACCATTTCTCCGCATGGCTGCCGCATTTCATGTCCTCAGAATTATCAAGCCTTTTTCTGGGAGAATTCAACATCCCCACAAACAACCCTATCTCCTCATCTGCATTTCAGCTCCTATCTCTAACCACATCTCTTGGCCTCTCTCAGCTCTCAACCTCGATGACACACAAGGATGGTAACACCCTTGACCTGATCTTTGTCCGGCTCTGCTCAACCTCCTCCTTAGACAATTCAGAACTTCCCCTCTCTGACCACAACATTCTCTCCTACACACTCACTAACCTTCACCCACCTCAGCACATTCCTACCTATCACAGATTCAGAAATCTACAGGCCATAAACCCTCACACATTCACAGACTCTCTACACTCATCACTGTCCCCAATCTCCTCACTTTCCTGTCCCGATCTGGCAGTCAATCACTTAAATGACTCTCTCAAAAGGACCCTGGACCAAATAGCACCCCTCACCCTCAAAACCTCCAAACACAAAGTAAAACAGCCCTGGTTCACATCACAAACTAGATTCCTCCAGCGATGCTCTAGGAGTGCTGAACGTCTATGGAGGAAAAGCCGCACTCCAGAAAACTTCATTCACTCCAAATTTATGCCGATAACTTACAATTCTGCCCTTCACCTTGCCAAACAAACCTACTTCACCACTTTGATCTCCTCACTATCCAATAACCCAAAAAAACTCTTTGACACCTTTCACTCTCTCCTCAGTCCTAAAGTGCAGGCCCCCATTACTGACCTCTGTGCTGATGACCTGGCTTCCCACTTCACAGAGAAAATAGAAAATATCCATCAGGAAATCAACTCCCAACCTCAAATTGCCGTTACCCCTACCTCTCCCCACATTTCCTGCGGCTCACTCACTACTTTTGACCCGGTCACAGAAGAAGAAGTTTCCAGGCTCCTCTCTTCCTCGCGTCCCACCACATGCACTGTTGACCCCATCCCCTCACACTTACTCCAGTCTCTCTCTCCGTTGGTCACCACTCACTTAACCAAAATCTTCAATCTCTCCCTCTCTTCCGGCGTCTTCCCCTCCTCCTTTAAACACTCTATCATCACTCCTTTATTAAAGAAATCTTCTCTCGACCCTTCCTGTACAAACAACTACAGACCAGTTTCCAATCTCCCCTTCATCTCTAAACTCCTGGAGCGCCTGGTCTACTCCCGCCTCACTCATTACCTCTCCACTCACTCTCTTCTAGACCCATTACAGTCTGGTTTCCGCCCCCTACATTCTACACAAACTGCTCTCACCAAAGTGACCAATGACCTTCTGACGGCAAAACGTAATGGTCACCACTCTCTGCTTATCCTTCTTGATCTCTCTGCAGCCTTTGACACTGTTGACCACCATCTCCTACTCTCCATGCTGCACTCCATCGGCATCAAGGACACTGCTCTCTCCTGGTTCTCTTCCTATCTTTCTAACTGCTCTTTCAGTGTATCATTCGCTGTCTCCACTTCCTCCCCTCTTCCTCTTACTATCGGAGTCCCTCAGGGTTCAATCCTTGGACCTCTTCTCTTCTCACTCTACACAGCCCCGATTGGACAGACCATCAGCAGATTTGGTTTTCAGTACCATCTTTATGCTGATGACACACAACTATACACTTCTTCCCCTGACCTTACTCCCGCTCTAATACAGAACACCAATGACAGTCTAACCGCAGTTTCCAATATCATGTCCGCTCTCTACTTGAAACTTAATCTTTCCAAAACTGAACTACTTCTGGTCCCGCCCTCCACTAACCTCCCTAAACCTGACATCTCTCTCTCTGTGTGGGGCACCACAATAATGCCTAGTCAGCAGGTTCGCTGTCTGAGTGTTATGTTTGACTCTGATCTTTCCTTCACCCCATATATACAATCTCCTGCCCGCTCTTGCCGCTTGCACCTGAAGAACATCTCCAAAATTCGCCCCTTTCTCACCTTGGAAACCACAAAAACCCTCACAGTGGCCCTGATTCATTCCCGCCTTGACTATTGTAATTCTCTCTTAATTGGCCTCCCCCGCACTAGACTGTCCCCTCTACAGTCCATCCTTAATGCAGCAACCAGGATTACCTATCTAGCTAATCGTTACTCAGATGCTTCTGCTCTATGCCAGTCATTACACTGGCTGCCAATACACTATAGGATCCAATTCAAACTGCTTGATCTCACCCACAAAGCTCTTCACAGTGCAGCACCCCCATACATCTCCTCCCTCATCTCTGTCTATCATCTCACCCGTTCTCTTCGCTCTGGAAGTGATTTTAGACTCACTTCTGCATTAATCCGAACCTCCCACTCCCGGCTCCAAGACTTCTCCCGTGCCGCACCAATTCTTTGGAATGCTCTACCCCAAGAAATTAGGTGTATCCACAACTTAGATAGTTTTAGACGATCCCTAAAAACACATCTTTTTAGGGCAGCCTACCTATCATGATCCCAAATCAGTCATCTAGGCATAGCCTATCCGCTCCGTCTTAACTGGATCCCATATAACGGGTTATGGCCACTTATTCTGCTCCTATCTGTTCCCCATCTCCTCAAGTTGACTATACTATCATTGTTAGATTGTAAGCTCTTATGAGCAGGGCTGCCATTTTTTGCTCTAATAAGCGCATTGCGCATGCGCGGAGCCGGGGCCGATCACGTGATCCAGCCCATAATGCACTGGGGCCGATCACGTGACCGGACCCAGAATGCACTAGGGCTGATCACGTGACGGCCCATAATGCACCGCGCCGGATGTGACGCCCGGCCGGTGCAAAGAGGTGTAGAGGGCGGGAGATTCCAATTAATGGGGCTGAGTGGACCCAGAATAATGTCACCCAGCGGGGCGTGCATTACAAGACGGAGGTGTGCTGAAGGAACTGAGGCCACGCCTACCCAGTCCCCCAACCACGGGGACTGCAGTAAGTTTATACTTATTTTACACATCTTTCATAGGGACACTTTAGTTAAGAAAGGGATAGATAGGGAGCTACTAGGAAGGTGTAGGGACAGCTAGAGATAGTGTAGGGCCTTAAATTCGGGTGACAAGATCCCTTTAAAATTCAGATTTGTGGAGTATATGACAAATAGTTGTCCTGTGGATAGATTCTCCGCCCTGAGCTACGGATGTCTGCAACTCCTTCAGAATGTCCATGGACCTCTCGGGCGCTTCTCTAATTAGTACTCACTTTGTTTCACTACTCTTTGCCCCAAGGATAAACTGTATGTCTACCTTTTAATGTTTTGAGGTCTAATATTCATTACAATTAATGTCTGAATAAATCATTAATAGGGTAATGGTTATTTATTTTGGATCCACAGTTCCATATTGCCTATATTTACAGAGTTAGGGTATTAAATTGTGAATTTTGATTTTTAGCTGTATAAGCCTAACCTAGTTGTACCTGCTGGGATTTCTTTTTAATTGTTTGTATATACAGAAAATTTAGATTTTTTTTTATGATCTCTACAAATATATGAAGAATCAACACAGAATTGTAGACCTCTTTTTATCAACGACCATGGATTTTTAAAGCAGAAAGAAATTGTTAATAAATAAGTGTTGTTTTTTAGATACTGTTAAAAGAAGTTTTAGAGTTAAATATAAAATACTGTAGAAATGTTTTAATAACCATATGGTAAGTGGAAGTATTCATATACTTGCTTATTAGTAACACAAGTTTTAGAGCAGTACTGTGCTCAAAGAAACATATTCTCTAGCCATATTAGTGCCGGAGGTATGAAATACTTTCTTGAGTCACTGAGTTACAAGTTTGAAGGCTCAGATGGCAGGGGATATGAATCATTGTCTAATTAGGCTTATACCAGGAGCTAGACACTAAGGTACAAAATAATAAAACAGATTTCCTACTCTCAATTACAAATAACATGATTTCTAAAAGCCGGTGAAGGTCACTTATAAAGTGCATAAATATGTAAGCATAGCAAAAACTGAAGAGGAGGGATGAGCACCAGGTTTTATGAGCAAAACATCTTTTGCACATTGAATTTCAAGTGGTGAAAACTTTATCATCTAATGAACTTAACAGAGAAAGCAGCATGATTTAATGATAGGTGCACTGATCACATTAAGTTATGTTTTCCTGTAAAGCATTGTGGTGATACCGGACACCAACAGGAATATCTATGGAGGTATACAGCTACCTTGGTGTCCTCCAGCTGGCAGGTGTTGCATGCTTCAGTGAGAAAATTATAATACATCCACAAGTAGAAAAAGAAAAGCGGCACACACCCTTTTAGATGCCAAGAAATCCTTTATTTCTTCTCGCTTAGTGTTAGCGTAGACAAATCAGCCGGGGAGAGGGAGTGGGGTTCGGTGGACGATGGCTCGTCGTTTCACAGCACTTGCGACTGGACCAGTGACTGGACCCGTTGAAGCGGCAAGTGCTGCGAAACGGCGAGACATCGTCCACCGAACCCCACTCCCTCTCCCCGGCTGATTTGTCTACGCTAACACTAAGCGAGATGAAATAAAGGATTTCTTGGCATCTAAAAGGGTGAGTGCCACTTTTCTTTTTCTACTTGTGGATGGAGATAAATTATAGTGTTATCATTGGCTTGGTGCTAGTGAGACGTTCTGGGCTTTACGAGAAGCCTCAACTGGGCAGTTTTCTCAACAGAGTCTCCTACAATTGCGTGCTCATGATCCGGAGGCACTGTATGTTGGACACAGTGCCTTCGGTCCTGAAGGAATCTGCAGGTGAGCGCTGGGAGACCGCAGCCACCCTGTACTCATGATCTGTGGTGAGTGCAGGGCAGCTTCTCCTTGCATGCACCCTATGGTTATCGTTTCCGACTCCACTTCATGAAATTCACATGCTGCGGAGAAGCTGAAATCCAGAAACCTGCACCGCAGCTTAAATACCGCTGCAGAGGGAAGAAGCATAGGGGGCATGGGATTTCTTGAAATCCCATCCACTATGCTAGTACTTTACAATGAAGCGTTTTGGACACAGTGACAATATGCTACATCAAAAATGCTACAATTCCTGATCGCTAGCACACTCCCTAACTCATCTGGTTGAAATGTCTCCTCTATACACCATATTTAGTAGATTCAAAGATCTTTGGGTTCATTTACACCTTGGCTTAAAAGTGAGTTTTAATATTTGAAATGTAACTGTAAATTAAAACACATTAGTAACACAATGCATTAGAAATTAGTTTACAGACATACAAAAGGTGAAATAAGCATTGAACATGTCACCGATATTCTAAGTTAATATATTTCTAAAGATGCTATTGTCATGACTTTCTCAACGGTAACAACCCATCCAATCCACACAGGCAAAGAAATCAAACCATAGATGTCTATAAATTTAGTGATTTTTTTAATGAGAAATGACACAGGGAGAAAATATTGAACACACTTACTGAAATGCATTTAATACTTTGTACAAATGCTATTGCTGGTGATGCCAGCTTCTAGATGCCTCCAGTATGGATAAACTATTTGCATGCATTGCTCAGTTGTTTTTGGACCATTCTTCCACACAAACATTCTTCAAATCCTATGTAAATAAACACACTAGTACTTCACTTGTAGGAAAGAGAAGGGGAAAAAAAGGGAGGGAGTGAGCAGCATCTAGTAAAAACAAACTCTGTGTTAAGTCTCCGTCACACATAACGAGATCGTTAGCGAGATCGTTGTAACGTCACAGGTTTTGTTACGTAACAGTGATCTCGCTAAGTGTGACACTTAGCAGCCATCAGGCCCCTGCTGTGAGATCGCTGATTGTTACAAAGTGTTCTGGGTCATTTTTAGGTCGTTGGTCTCCTGCTGGTCAGCATGCATCGCTGTGTGTGACAGTGAGAGACCAACAATCAGCGATCTCACAGGCTGGTAACATTGGTAAACACCGGGTATCTAGGCAGCGCGCACTGCCTAGATACCCGGTGTTTACCATGGTTACCAGCGCTAAGCAGGGAGGACGCTGGTAACTATGATAAACATCGGGTATCCAGGCAGTGCGCGCTGTCTAGATACCCGGTGTTTATCATAGTTACCAGCGATGTGGAGGTGGCTTTCTGGTCCCTGGTCGCTAGGGAGATCTGCCTGTTTGACAGCTCCCCAGCGACTAGGTAACAACACACCAACGATCCCTACAGGATCATTATTGTTGTCGGGATCGTTGGTGCATTGTTGTTTGTGATGGGAGCTTTAGTCTTTTAAGGTAAAACAGTTAAAAATTATTTAAAGAGGACCTGTCACCAAACCAGGCATTGTGATCTAATTACAGCACTGGATGCAGCATGTCTGCTGCATCCAGGCAAGGGTTCCCCCAGCCATTGAGCCCCCCTGTACCCCGAGTAAATACACTTAGAAAACTTACATCCTGCAGCCAGAAAGGAGGTGGCTAGAGGCTGGAGCCGAAGGGCAAATTCACACCCCCTGCATGTTTAATCTGCCCACCGCTGCCAATCATTGTCTCCCTCTTCTGCAGCATAACACAGTTTTTTTTTGTTTTTTTTTTAGAAATGGCCGTTTAGCCCCACCCCCTGCGGTGACGTCACGGCTTATACCTGCCCTGCTCTATGGTTAACATAGAGCAGGGTGGGTATAAGCGGTGATGTCACTGCATGAGGCGCGGCCGGCCTCTTGCTCTGACATCACCACCTTTCCCCGCCCTGCTCTATGTTAACCATAGAGCAGGGCGGGTATAAGCGGTGACGTCACCTCAGGGGGCGAGGCTAAACGGCCATTTCTTAAAAAAAAAACTCTGTTATGCTGCAGAAGAGGGACACAATGATTGGCAGCGGTGGGCAGATTAAACATGCAGGGGGTGTGAATCTGCCCTTCGGCTCCAGTCTCTGGCCACCTCCTTAATGGCTGGAGCATGTAAGTTTTCTAAGTGTATTTACTCGGGGTACAGGGGGGCTCAATGGCTGGGGGACCCCTTGCCAGGATGCAGCAGACATGCTGCATCCAGTGCTGTAATTAGATCACCATGCCTGGTTTTGTGACAGGTCCTCTTTAAATGAGCGAACAAACATCCAGAAGAGAAATGATAGGCCTATTCAATAATGTTCACTGCATGTAGTAAAATATAACAAAGGTTACATTTGCAGGAGTGTCAGATTATAAATTCATTAAACACAATGAATGAGAGAGAGAACACCTTGTAGGATATCTTAAAACAGACCACATCACCTGGTAACTAGAATAAATAGTACCTAACCATCTACATAAATCACAATGGTTTATCTACTGTGAGGTAGCGACCCCAGGAACTCGCTTGCTGCATAATGACACCAACACGTGCTTATAATTTTTCCAATGACTACCTGTTTATTTCTCACATACATATCATAAACCGGGTAGCATGTATAATACCTAGTACATTTCACATAAGCACATCACATAATATATACATTACATATAACATGGAACCCTATTGCACATATACAGTTAGGGCCAGAAATATTTGGACAGTGACACAATTTTCACGAGTTGGGCTCTGCATGCCACCACATTGGATTTGAAATGAAACCTCTACAACAGAATTCAAGTGCAGATTGTAACGTTTAATTTGAAGGGTTGAACAAAAATATCTGATAGAAAATGTAGGAATTGTACACATTTCTTTACAAACACTCCACATTTTAGGAGGTCAAAAGTAATTGGACAAATAAACATAACCCAAACAAAATATTTTTATTTTCAATATTTTGTTGCGAATCCTTTGGAGGCAATCACTGCCTTAAGTCTGGAACCCATGGACATCACCAAACGCTGGGGTTCCTTCTTCTTAATGCTTTGCCAGGCCTTTACAGCCGCAGCCTTCAGGTCTTGCTTGTTTGTGGGTCTTTCCGTCTTAAGTCTGGATTTGAGCAAGTGAAATGCATGCTCAATTGGGTTAAGATCTGGTGATTAACTTGGCCATTGCAGAAGGTTCCACTTTTTTGCACTCATGAACTTCTGGGTAGCTTTGCTGTATGCTTGGGGTCATTGTCCATCTGTACTATGAAGCGCCGTCCAATCAACTTTGCAGCATTTGGCTGAATCTGGGCTGAAAGTATTTCCCGGTACACTTCAGAATTCATCCGGCTACTCTTGTCTGCTGTTATGTCATCAATAAACACAAGTGACCCAGTGCCATTGAAAGCCATGCATGCCCATGCCATCACGTTGCCTCCACCATGTTTTACAGAGGATGTGGTGTGCCTTGGATCATGTGCCGTTCCCTTTCTTCTCCAAACTTTTTTCTTCCCATCATTCTGGTACAGGTTGATCTTTGTCTCATCTGTCCATAGAATACTTTTCCAGAACTGAGCTGGCTTCTTGAGGTGTTTTTCAGCAAATTTAACTCTGGCCTGTCTATTTTTGGAATTGATGAATGGTTTGCATCTAGATGTGAACCCTTTGTATTTACTATCATGGAGTCTTCTCTTTACTGTTGACTTAGAGACAGATACACCTACTTCACTGAGAGTGTTCTGGACTTCAGTTGATGTTGTGAACGGGTTCTTCTTCACCAAATAAAGTACGCGGCGATCATCCACCACTGTTGTCATCCGTGGACGCCCAGGCCTTTTAGAGTTCCCAAGCTCATCAGTCAATTCCTTTTTTCTCAGAATGTACCCAACTGTTGATTTTGCTACTCCAAGCATGTCTGCTATCTCTCTGATGGATTTTTTCTTTTTTTTCAGCCTCAGGATGTTCTGCTTCACCTCAATTGAGAGTTCCTTTGACCGCATGTTGTCTGGTCACAGCAACAGCTTCCAAATGCAAAACCACACACCTGGAATCCACCCCTGACCTTTTAACTACTTAATTGATTACAGGTTAACGAGGGAGACGCCTTCAGAGTTAATTGCAGCCCTTAGAGTCCATTGTCCAATTACTTTTGGTCCCTTGAAAAAGAGGAGGCTATGCATTACAGAGCTATGATTCCTAAACCCTTTCTCCGATTTGGATGTGGAAACTCTCATATTGCAGCTGGGAGTGTGCACTTTCAGCCCATATTATATATACAATTGTATTTCTGAACATGTTTTTGTAAACAGCTAAAATAACAAAACTTGTGTCACTGTCCAAATATTTCTGGCCCTAACTGTACATCTTACAGTAACCGGGACCTGTAACCACATCTCCTTCAAACCCTTGGAGCCCTAATGACAGCTCCCATCTAAACTTTACACATACATTTACTATAACTAACTATCCACACTTAACAACGGGCCCTGTGGGTCCCAATGGCGGTACCAGCCGCCTGGCTTTATTTACCCAGCACAACACTTTATTACTAACCCATAGTACAGGCTCCAGCCTGACCGGGACCTTACACACCGCATGTGATCCATCATGACACATCCATGGATCACATACATCCTCACACATGCTCACAGCCCATCATACTACATCCAAGGACTGCGGATTCTCTGGGACCATAACAGGGATTGGCCACTCTTAGTACCCGGGTAAATCAGGCGTCACCAAGGCCTCCTCACCATGGTTCGGGCCACCAGCCGCCACCAAACCTCCATACCTAGGCATGTCTCCAGGTCAACAGCTGTATCCTACGTCTGATTCGCACCCTCCAGGATCAGCCTTGGTTCCCCACTTTAGGAGGCCACCTAACCCCTGCGTCTGGCCACAGGTTCACACACTCACTGGGTCTCTCCCACCGATATCATACAGGGCCCTTTTACATAGGCCATCATCTCTCATACATGGCATTTTTACATAAGCCATCATATACTTCTACGGGTCCTTTACTGACTGTCTAGTCGGACCCAACGGCGGCTATGACTGACTGGCATGATTCACACATGGTACACAGTTCACCCTAACATACGAGAACAGCTGTCTTACCAGGCACGGATCCAGGTCTAGCAACCTGAGTCATGGGTGCACCATGCATCCCCAAGGGCTCTTTACCGGACGTGTTTTGCCCCACGTCCAGACCAGCATCCACTTGGTTCAGCCACGGTTTCCCCACTCTAGGAGCCATAACACCCTGTTCCCGGCATCCGGTTCGCACACAAGCAACAGAGGGTCAAGGGCCTCCCACACGGAGATAAGCCGACTTCCCTCTCATCCCAACGGGACGGATCGCCTCTGCATGTCTTCACACCACAGAGCGCTGGACTGCTCTCATCTCCAGTCATCTCTAGTCTAGTCTCTGTTTGTGTTCTCATACAATCACCTGGGCTAGCTCTTATCGTAGCTGCCAAACCCACAGTGACACACCCACCTGAGCTGCCATGCAATCAGTACACACATTGCTCTCTCAGCCGCGCATTGGTCTCATGATTCCTTCCGCTATTAACACCCTGTGTACTGGACAGGACCACATCACTCACACACAGGAAACCCGGCTCATGTGAACAGGTTCCTAAGCCAACAACCAATGTGATGCACCCCGGCCGTGGGACCATGCCGTCTGTGCCTCACACCATCAAAATCTTTAGGAAATAAGTAGACTCAAACATCTATGTACAAATCACAAGCTGACATTCTCCCACATAGCTCATTAATATTCCAAAAAGCCAATTCATGTAGAAACTGCATATATTTGAAAGACTATATCTCTGAAGTGGAGTTCCTCAAAAAAAATTTTTTTGAATAAAGGGTAAATAATATTTGTAACATCTTAGCCAGAAAATAGAAAAATAACAAAACCTGAGAGTCCACAGTGGTTGACACCTTTTAATGGCTAACTGAAAAGATGGTAACTAGTAGACTCTTTGAGATGCTAAGGCCTCTTCATCAGGCAAAAAAATGACTGCAAATTCTGAACACACGCATTTATACACAAATGGATAGCTGGATAATGCAGTACCGGTGATGTGAAGCACAACATAGTGGTCAATATTGGGAGGGGGGAAAGAGCAGCTAAGACTGTAAATATCAGTATTCAGAGATAAGAAGCAGATAGTTTTATTGTCATTTGATTGGTGGTCTGCTCCTAAATTTAAGCCGGCGTCACATACGCCAATGTTGTCAGCGATCTGATCGCTGGCGACATTGATGGCTGATTGCTGGTGAGCTCTCACACAGGCAGACTCACCAGCGATCATTGGACCAGCGACATCGTGGTAATGATTTAAATATCGTTTCCATGATGTCTGCAGGCTGGTATCCATGGTAAACTGCGGGTAACTAGGCAGCGCGCACTGCCTAGATACCCGATGTATACCTTGGTTACCAGCCTTCTCCGTTCACCGTCTGGTATCTAAGGTACACAGCAGGTAACTAGGGTCCCTAGTTACCCGCTGTGTACCTTGGATACCAGTCGGTGAGCGGAGAAGGCTGGTAACCAAGGTATACATCGGATATCTAGGCAGGGCGCGCTGCCTAGATACCTGCAGTTTACCATAGATATCAGCTCCCAGTGCTTCCTGAGAGGCGCTGGGAGCTGGATGATCACGCGTCCCGGTGTCACACGCAGCGATGCTGCGTGTCCACCGGGTGACCATCGCCCCAGGTTTTTGGTCCAGTCCGAAAACCTGGCAATCATCAACCAGCGATTTATCGCTGGATGATGCGCCCTGTCATATGCGTCAATATCGCTGCAACGTCACGTGCAGCAGCGATATTGCACGCGATATTGACGTGTGTGACGACCCCTTTAAAGATTGTTTAATTAATGTAAAAAGACAAAAATGCATGCGACATGTTCATTCCTGCTCTGAATTTGTCAAAGGTCATTAATAATTTATATTTGCAGATTCTCCTGTCTCTTTGGGATTTTAAATAACCTTTCAATATTAGTACTTTCATATCTTTATGGTGTGATCAGGACTATAAAAATGATTGACCACAGGTAGATCTGTTCTTTTTTCTTTAATTGTGTGGCGATGAGAGTTCATCCTAGTTCTGAGTTCTTATCTCATCTCCTCTACATACAGATACCCACCCGGACATTTGTTACATAAAAATAAGTACACCACATTAGTTGTAGTGCATCTGAAGGTACATTGTATCTTGTAGTCCTCATGTGAGCCAGGAATCTTTATCTTGTCCATTGTCATTATAAATGGACAGGCTTTGACCCCTTCTAGTTGCAGGGAAAAGTTTCTGTTGTTCTTAAGGCCCCGTCACACGTGTCAATCTGGCCTTTGATGCCGGCCTGTGCGCGCTCGCTTCCGACATCGCAGGCCAGCTGTCACACAGCAGGATGTTGCCGGTGATGCGGCAACGATGTGGGCAGAGCCATCGCTTGCTGGGCTGGAATCAACCCAGCGAGCGATCCGCAGCAAACTGCAGTATAGGCTGGATTGCTGCCAACATCGCTATTGCGGTGTCAGACGGTGCGATCCAGCCTAATCGCTGGTTGCAGATTAGCAGGTTTATGTTCACCCTCGTAAACCTGTCAACCTGCGATGTATCGCAGTTGCGTCGCACTGTTACACAGCACGACACACTTGCGATATTGCTAGCGACATCACTTTGCGGCAATGTCGCTAGCAATATTGACACGTGTGACGCCGGCTTTAGAGAGGATAGTGAGTTTCTAACTATGATGCTTTTAGATTCAGGAGTTGCCTAAAACACAGAAGTGGAAGGTCTGGAAATACAGATTTTAGTCAGGCATTTTTTTGTAATAGTGGTTGTAGTTTCCTTACAACTCCTCTTAACACCTGCAGATTTGGATTGTAGGTGACTATGAGAGGTACCCAGTTATTTTCTTCTTTAGTTTTTTAATCTAGGAGATGATTTCTTGATATTCTGGTGGCTCTTGTAATTTAGTTTTCAATTGCTCTTGGATGGTAACCCTGATTAAAAAAAGGTTTTTATTGAGATCCCCCAGGTGGTTGTCTCTATCTGTAGGGTTGGAACATATACGATTATATCTGATGGCCTGACTGTACACAATAGAGTTTTTTATGTGTTTTGGATTAAACCTGTTCCAATGAAGATATGTTGGACGGTCAATAGGCTTCTTGTATAGGGATGTCTCTACTTCATTGTCCCTTAACTTGATGATGACATCCAGAAAGTTGATTTCTGTGCAGGAGTAGTTGAGTGTTAAATTGATGGTGTGATGAAACTGATTAAAAGGTTAATGGAATGTCTTCAGCTGTTGCTCAGTCTCTGTCCAGATGATTAAAATATCATCCATGTTACGGTAATAGGCCAGAAGCCTGATAGAACAAGAGGATAAAAAGTCACTTTCATGAAAAGATTTGCATATTGCGGTGCTATTTTGCTTCCCATTGCTGTACCAGTCTCGTGTACATATACTGCATGTTGTTGTCATATGTAAAGTAATTGTGAGTGAGGATGAATTTTGTAAGTTTCTTCACAGAGTCAGCATCAATCCCTGTGTTTTCCAGGAAGACTTTGCAGGCATTTAATCCATTTTGATGTGGGATATTGAAGTACAGAAATTCCACATCCATGGTGGCGAGGATGGTTCCTTCTTGTAGAGGACCTATTGCTGATAGTTTATTCAATAGATCAGTTGTGTCCTGAATGTAGCTGGGTGTCTCTTTTACCAGGGGTTTGAGGACACCTTTTACCCACCTAGAAACTTGTTCAGTGTGGGTGCCTACACATGTAATTATGGGTCTTCCTGGATTTCCAGACTTATGGATTTCGGGAAGCATGTAGATTAAGTCTATTTTTGGACTTTTTGGTATCAGGTTATCAGCTATTAAGGATTTGTCAGGGAGACAAGAGACCAGCTTCTTCAATTGCTTGTAGTAGTCCTGTTTGGGGTCAGACTCCAATTTTTGTAGTAGCGTGTTTCCATCAGTTGCCTGTTTGCTTTCTTCAGGTAATCTGGTTTGTTCCGCCTGTCAGGGAACTAACTGCCACACGCTGCTGCCCTGGAATTGCCACTAGCACCATCCTCCACATGAGTTAGATGGTTCGTTCCGTGCAGTTAAGGTTGCTATCACTTGTCTGGCACTCGTGTGCCTGCAGCTCTGTCACCTCGGAGGTATTACAACCCATATTCCACTGTAGGCGCACCAGATGCATGTATCAGCTAGTGTGGAATTGATGAGCCACATTAATGTAAAATGTTTTAATTGATCTCAAAGCATTCTCTCTTTTATCATTTAGGTATTTGAATAATTTTTATGACATTTTCCGATTCTATCAGGATTTCATTTTTAAAGTGAACACTTTGGCAAATGCCCTTCATGCACAGTGAACTCTTTCTCATTCTCCCTCTTTTTTGTTTTCCTATAAACTGTGTGAGCTCAAACTTTTTGTGTTCACATATTATTAACCCAATCTTCAAACCAATATTCGATCTTGCACCATTATGTTCACCATAATCTCAGGCTGAATTCAAAACAATTCTACAAAACAGCTCCAGTAATGTAATCAATTGTTATTATTTAAAGGTGAGCTTCTATTTGTGGTACTACTAAAAGGCCTTGTTGAGCAAGCCCATATACCTGGGAGAGCCTACCACTATACAGTGCAAGGTTATTACCTAGGTATGATTTTAAAGGGATCCTGTCATCCCCTTTGGGCATTTTAAACTGTGCCCACCAGCTTAAAAATTATGTAAATGGAATTCTTGCAACCCCTCCATGTGCCCAGACATCCCCCCTCATACCTGAGAAATCAACTTTTATTCTGTCCCACACTGCATCCTAAAAGGTCCAGGAGGCCTGCTCTGTGGTCCCAGTGGATTAGGTTCTCACTGCCCCTTTGGCTGCAAAACCCACCCTGCATGTTCAAAATTGCTGACCTCTCCTGTAACTGGGCGATGAGTAACAGGCACACTCGCACCCGCTAGTGGAGCGGGTCACTGTGCTCCTTTGAAGATAATGCCCAAGTCTTGCGAGACTTCACAAATCTAGCAAGATCTTGGCTCTATCTTCAATGGAGCATTGTGACCCGCTCCACTGAGCAGACACGAGTGCGCCTGTCACTCAGTGCCCGATCACAGGAGGGGTCAGCAATTTTGAACATGCAGGGCAGGTTTTGAAGCCAGGGGGGCGGTGAGAACCCAATCCACCAGGACAACAGAGCAGGCCTCCCGGACCTTTTAGCAAGCCGTGTTGGACAGAATAAAAGTTGATTTCTCAGGTATGAGAGGGACGTCTGGGCACATAGATAGAGGGGTTACAAGAACCCCCTTTACATCATGTTTAAGCTGGTAGGCACAGTTTAAAATGCTCAAAGGGAGTGTATTCTTTAAAAATTCCCAAATCATAATTCCTGTGTCAACATTTCATCTAACCACTGCAGAAGCTTGTCCTTTACTGCCTGCCGATAAGGTTGTCCTACTTCCTCTTCCCTCCTCCACCACCCCACATGCAAATTTCTTGGTATATACCAAACTCCTTCCTATCTGGGCTCACAATCTAAATTCCATATTAGTGGGAACAAAGCTGGAGTAATTGGAGGACACTCACCCAAAAGGGAGAAAATAAAAACTAATTGCAGATGTTGTCCTTGGTGGGATTTGAACCCAGGACCCCAGTGCTGCAAGGCTGCAGTGCCAACTACTTAACTACCATACTGCCAACTGCTTGGCATACAGGTATATCCTTTCTTTTAGTTTAGTGCAGAAAGTAACTGTACAATGCATTTCTGTCAGTCCCTTTTTTAACCAATGTTTTTTGCAGTAGAAATGGGGAAAATGTTCTAAAGAAATTACAAACACATTTTTTTGTTATGGACATTTGAAAATGACATCTTTCATTTGTATTTTCCAAGAATTTATGGATGACGGGGAAATCCTTCACAAACGAGCAGAATTATTTCAACTTATTTTTACGTGTGCCAAAAACGTGAGTCACAAATAAATTGAGCTGTTTTTAGTTTACCGTATATACTCGTGTATAAGCTGAGTTTTTCAGCCCAAAAATTGGGCTGAAAAGTCACCCCCTCGGCTTATACACGGGTCAATACGGTAACTATTTTGCTGGGCAGGCTGGGGGAGGCGGGGGGAGGCTGATGAGTGAGCGGCCCGTCACGTGGGGCCGCTCATTAGATATGCACGGCTCCCCCCGCCCATCACAGCGGCAGGGGGAGCCGTGCATACAGCCCCCCAGTGTATACAGGCAGCTCCCACTGTATACAGGCAGCCCCAGTGTATACAGGCAGCCCCCACTGTATACAGGCAGCCCCCAGTGTATACAGGCAGCCCCCACTGTATACAGGCAGCCCCCACTGACAGTCGTCCCCCCATCATGGAAAGAGCCCCCACACTTTGCAGAGTCCCCCCCCGGCCCCCGCTGCATTATCTTACCATCCAGGGTCTTCACCGCGGGTCCTCCAGTCCTCCATCCTCACGCGCTGTCTTCCCGGTCTCATGTGACCCGGCGCGATGACGTCATTCCACTGCGACCGCCGGGTCACATGAGACCGGGAAGACAGCGCGCGAGGATGGAGGACTGGAGGACCCGCGGTGAAGACCCTAGATGGTAAGATAATGCAGCGGGGGCCGGGGGGTGACTCTGCAAAGTGTGGGGGCTCTTTCCATGATGGGGGGACGACTGTCAGTGGGGGCTGCCTGTATACACTGGGGGCTGCCTGTATACACTGGGGGCTGCCTGTATACACTGGGGGCTGCTTGTATACCTCTGGGGCCTGCCTGTATACACTGGGGGCTGCCTGTATACCTCTGGGGCCTGCTGTATACCTCTGGGGCCTGCTGTATATACCTTGGGGCCTGCTGTATACCTTTGGGGCCTGCTGTATACCTTTGGGGCCTGCTGTATACCTGCTGGGGCCTGCTGTATACCTGCTGGGGCCTGCTGTATATACCCCTGGGGCCTGCTGTATATGCCTCTGGGGCCTGCTGTATGCCTCTGGGGCCTGCTGTATACCTTTGGGGCCTGCTGTATACCTCTGGGGCCTGCTGTATATACCTCTGGGGCCTGCTGTATACCTGCTGAGGCCTGCTGTATACCTGCTGGGGCCTGCTGTATACCTGCTGGGGCCTGCTGTATACCTGCTGGGGCCTGCTGTATACCTGCTGGGGCCTGCTGTATATACCCCTGGGGCCTGCTGTATATGCCTCTGGGGCCTGCTGTATGCCTCTGGGGCCTGCTGTATACCTTTGGGGCCTGCTGTATACCTCTGGGGCCTGCTGTATATACCTCTGGGGCCTGCTGTATATACCTCTGGGGCCTGCTGTATATACCTCTGGGGCCTGCTGTATATACCTCTGGGGCCTGCTGTATATACCTCTGGGGCCTGCTGTATATACCCTGGGGCCTGCTGTATACCTCTGGGGCCTGCTGTATATACCCTGGGGCCTGCTGTATACCTCTGGGGCCTGCTGTATATACCCTGGGGCCTGCTGTATACCTTTGGGGCCTGCTGTATATACCCCTGGGGCCTGCTGTATATACCCCTGGGGCCTGCTGTATATGCCTCTGGGGCCTGCTGTATATGCCTCTGGGGCCTGCTGTATACCTCTGGGGCCTGCTGTATATACCCTGGGGCCTGCTGTATATACCCTGGGGCCTGCTGTATATACCCCTGGGGCCTGCTGTATATGCCTCTGGGGCCTGCTGTATATGCCTCTGGGGCCTGCTGTATACCTCTGGGGCCTGCTGTATATACCCTGGGGCCTGCTGTATATACCCTGGGGCCTGCTGTATATACCCCTGGGGCCTGCTGTATATACCCTGGGGCCTGCTGTATATGCCTCTGGGGCCTGCTGTATACCTCTGGGGCCTGCTGTATATACCCCTGGGGCCTGCTGTATATACCCCTGGGGCCTGCTGTATATACCCCTGGGGCCTGCTGTATATGCCTCTGGGGCCTGCTGTATATGCCTCTGGGGCCTGCTGTATGCCTCTGGGGCCTGCTGTTTATACCTTTAGGGATGCTGTATATACCATTGGGGAGGCTGCTGTATATACCACTGGGGAGGCTGCTGTATACTACCACTGGGGAGGCCTGTATACCACACTGCTGGGGGCTGTATACCTGTGCTGGGGTCCACCCATCGGCTTATACACGAGTCAATAGGTTTTCCCAGGTTTTGGGGGCAAAAGTAGGGGGGTCGGCTTATATACGGGTCGGCTTATACACGAGTATATACGGTATTTAGTTTTTTTTTCAAAATGGCACTTTTAATAAATACGCCTAACATTTTGAAGCTTCTGTAGCTGAAAAACCTCTCATTTTCATCCTGCGTACCCATCTCTACCTAAGGACTGATGTAGGCTCTAAATTATATTTTCCACGTCATATTTGCACACTGTAAGCCTAAATATGGAATTTTAGCTATGAGCATAAGACAATAAACAATTTTTGCAATGCATGCTGGGCCGCATAGGTAATTCATAGTATTTTAGTTGATATTAGAAACAAAAGTAAAAAAGGGTTTTAAACAATCATCTAAGATTTGTTCACATACAAAAATCCATTAAGTTAAATAAGAGTCTTTGAAAGCCAGGTTTACATGAAACATATAAATTACTTTTAAAAACAATGTGTTAAAGTCAATTTTTTTTCTTATACTTAAAATGGCACGTATTTTTCTCCATATTTTTCTCAGATTCACTGGAAACTATATTTTTTTTAACAATTCATTTTTTATTCAAATAAATCTTTTAACAACATATATAACTTATTTACACAATAATCTCATTATAACAGTCATGTCCAAATAATCACCACCATTGTAAACCAATTCCAAACTGGATATTATAGGAGAGGGAAGGGAAAGAAAGGACCACACAGCAAGAAAGGGAAAGGGGCAGCCAGGATTAATCACAAAAGGTAAATTAATGGATAGTGGTGGGGGAAGATAAGCTTTAAGAGCTTTGTAAACATTTTTGTATACCAATCTAATTATGAGAAGACCATAATCAACCAGAAAAAATATTAAAACCATCCTAAGTGTGAAATATCGCCCATCTAGAAGTCTCCCAAATCTCGCACTTGCGACTGACTCGTTCTTTTTGCTTTGAGTGAACCAAAGAATGTTCAAGTAGATAATGAGAATTAATCCTACCAATGAGCTCCTCCTGTGTGGGGTAGAGGCTTCCCTCCAGTGCCTTGCGAAGCTCTGATGGGCCGCTGTCAAAACATGGGTTATCACTAGGGATGGGCAAATCTACTCGCTAGGACTCGTTACTCGGCGAGTAGTAAGGGACTCGCAGGACTCGGTACTCTGCGAGTTTCCCAGTGATTACTCGCACGAGTCCAATGCAAATCAATATCAATCCTAGTTTTGTCAGAAACGCTGACAACACTAGGATTGCCATTGTTTGCATTAGACTTGTGCGAGTAATCACTGGCTACTGTGCCAGTGATAGCAGGGAGACTCGCAGATAACTGCTGTTACATTGCAAGCCGAGTCCAGCTGTCTTCTCTGTGCAGCTCCAGGGTCCTAGAGCCCGCCTGCTGCCTGATGTAGCAGTGCTGAGATTGTTCTCAGTCTGCTCATTCCCTGTGAATAGACATCTATATTTATGCACAGGGGATGTAGCAGAGAGGACATCGCGTTTTGGACTACGTCGGACAGAAGAGGATTTTTTTAATTAAAGATGGAGTCCCTAATGGCTTTTTTTTTTATTTCAAATAAAAAATTTTCTCTGTGTTGTGTTTTTTTAACCCTTTATTGGAGATTCTTATTGGCTGGGTCAAACGTGGCCTGACATTAAGAATCTCGGGCTTAATACCAGCTTGTATAACAAAGCTGGTATTAACCCCTTTATTACCCAGCGTGCCACAGCCACCAGGGCCGCTGGAAGAGCGGGGTTCAGCGCCAGAGGATGGCGCTTCAATGAACGTGCCATCTTCTGGGGCGGCTGCGGGCTGCAATTTGCAGCGGGGGGTGCCCAGAAAGCTTGGGCATCCCTGCGCTGCGGATTCCAGCCCCCAGCTGCTTAGCTGTACCTGGCTAGACATAGAAATTGCGCGGAGCCCCACGCATTTTTTTTATTATTTAATGAATTTCAGAGTCAGAGTCTCAGAGTCAGAGTCTCAGAGTCAGAGTCTCAGAGTCGGAGTCTCAGAGTCGGAGTCGCCTCAGAGTCAGAGTCGCCTCAGAGTCGGAGTCGCCTCGGAGTCGGAGTCGTCTCGGAGTCGGAGTCTCCTCAGAGTCGGAGTCTCAGAGTCGGAGTCGCCTCAGAGTCGGAGTCGCCTAGGAGTCGGAGTCGTCTCGGAGTCGGAGTCGTCTCGGAGTCGGAGTCGTCTCGGAGTCGGAGTCGTCTCGGAGTCGAGTCGGAGTCGGAGTCGTCTCGGAGGCGGAGTCGTCTCGGAGACGTCTCGGAGTCGGAGTCGTCTCGGAGTCGTCTCGGAGTCGGAGTCGTCTCGGAGTCGGAGTCGGAGTCGAGTCGGAGTCGGAGTCGTCTCGGAGTCGGAGTCGTCTCGGAGTCGAGTCGGAGTCGGAGTCGGAGTCGTCTCGGAGTCGGAGTCGTCTCGGAGTCGGAGTCGTCTCGGAGTCGGAGTCGTCTCGGAGTCGAGTCGGAGTCGTCTCGGAGTCGGAGTCGTCTCGGAGTCGGAGTCGGAGTCGTCTCGGAGTCGGAGTTGTCTCGGAGTCGAGTCGGAGTCGGAGTCGTCTCGGAGTCGGAGTCGTCTCGGAGTCAAAAAAATGCGTGGGGCTCCGCGCAATTTCTATGTCTAGCCAGGTACAGCTAAGCAGCTGGGGGCTGGAATCCGCAGCGCAGGGATGCCCAAGCTTTCTGGGCACCCCCCGCTGCAAATTGCAGCCCGCAGCCACCCCAGAAGATGGCGCGTTCATTGAAGCGCCATCCTCTGGCGCTGAACCCCGCTCTTCCAGCGGCCCTGGTGGCGGTGGCACGCTGGGTAATAGAGGTTAGGGCCAGTTTTGTATTATCAGCTGGCCCTAAGCCCGAAATTTATGGCGGTCACGCCAATATTAGACATGACCGCCATGAATTTCTATTAAATTGTTTTAAAAAAAACACAACACAGAGAAATTTTTTTATTAGAAATAAAAAAAAAAGCCATTAGAGACTCCATCTTTAATTAAAAAAATCCTCTTCCGTCCGACGCAGTCCAAAACGCAATGTCCTCTCTGCTCATCCCTGTGCATAGATATAGATGTATATGCACAGGGAATGAGCAGACTGAGAACAATCTCAGCTCTGCTACATCATCTCTGTGCACAGACATTCATGTCTGTACACAGGGAATGAGCAGACTGAGAACAATCTCAGCTCTGCTACATCAGGCAGCAGGCAGGCTCTAGGACCCTGGAGCCAGCACACAAAGAAGACAGGACTCTTATCTGTGCGAGTTTCCCAGCCAGCGATTACAGTTGCAAAGTAAACTAGTCCAATGCAAATAAATGACAAAACTAGGATTGCTTCAGGCTGAAGCTTCCGAGACACATCTGCGAGTTGTAAATCTCACACTACTCGCTATTACTCGCTTCCCCATTCATTAACATTGGACTCGCAAGACTCGCAACGAGTAGCGAGTCCTGTGCTCGGACTCGCTAGAGTCAAGCGATTCCGAGTAATTTAGGATTCGCCCATCACTAGTTATCACTGGAACTAAGTTTGGGGGAAGAAGGTCCAACCCAATATTTAAGACTGCTCTTCTAGAGTTAAAGGGAAACCTATCAAGGTCCTGCTTAAGTCTGCCACTCGATTCCAGATTTCTCCTGTCTTTGGGCACCACCACCACACATGACCCAGATCTCCTTTTTTACCACATCCCTTCCAGCATAATTGGGAATATGATTTGATAAATTTGGAAATTTTATAAGAGGTCAGATACCAGTTCATATGTATTTTCTGTAGTTGTTCTAGATGATTAATGCAGGAGGAGTGCCTTTGAGTAAATATGGCTGCAGTCCACCAGTGTTCGGGGGTGGATGAGAAAGAGAGGGCCTCCTCCCAGACATTCATATAAGGGAGTTTGACCGACTCTGCTGGCCAATTAAGAGTCCTATAGAACAGAGCTAATCGATGTTCATTGGGGTATTCTACTTTAAAGTATTTCTGCATCATGTCTGATGGGTCAGGGCTCCACCAGGCTGGAAATGTGCACAACAGGATAAAATTACGAATTTGGAGGTACTGATAAAAGCATGTTTGGAATCTTGTAAAGTTGGGAAAAATCTGCAAAGGAGTGGAATACAGGGCCATCTAATAGTTTGTCAAGCGTGCTTACACCTGATCTCACCCAAAGATCTAGAGACAACCCATAGACGTGTGTCTCGATCACTTTTTTAAAGAAATGTATTTAAATAGGGATTTTGTCAGTGTTCTATCAAGGTTATTCCAATAAAAAATGAACGATGACATCGTATGTAAGGGAAAATTCGATTTCAAGAGCTTCAGTAGTTCGATCTCTAGCAAAAGTCTAGTAGACCTGTGGGGAGCAAACTGTCTTTCTATTTGGAGCCATCTATAATTAAGATCCCCAGTCCATCAATCCTTTGCGGCCTCAAGTATGGCTGCCTTGTGGTACAAAGATAGATTTGGTACACCCATGCCACGAGAATATTGGAAATGTACAGCCTTGACTCCCACTCTTGGTTTTCTGTTTTTCCAAATAAACTTACCAAGTAAGGATTGTAGGAGCCCTATCCATCTAGATGGGAATTTGAGAGGGAGACATCTGAACAAGTAGGTAATCTTAGGCAGCAACATCATTTTTACAATTTGTATTCTGGCAACCAAGGACAATGGAAAAGGGTCTGCCTTTCCAAATCCCCCCTAACTTCTGAAATTAGTGATTCGCACTTCAAGTTAATTAGATTTACAAATTTTGTAATTTTAATTCCCAAATATGTAACTCCCGCTTCCTCCGACGTAAAGGGAAAATGCTCTAGCATTCTATCCTTTACCAAAGGTGTAATACTTATGGGGAATATGATAGACTTTGTGGCATTTAATTTGTAGTATGGTATTCTGGAGAATTCAGCCAGGGTGTCTATGACACCCACCAAGGACCCCTTCAAGCCAGTGATAGATAATGTCATGTCATTTGCATACAATCCCACCACATGGTCTATATCTCCCACACGGACTCAATGTATACTTGGATTAGTTCTGTGAGCCTCTGCCAGCAGCTCCATTACCAAAGCAAAGATAACCACGAGAGAGAGCAGCCCTGCTGGGTGCTATTAGTTATCATAAACCGGTCTGAGGTGAAGCCAGACGCACTTACCACCGCGTTTGGATTAGAGTGTAGTGCCAATATAGCCTTTTTAATATCTCCCACAAAACCAAACTTATCTAGAACCTCACCTATATAACCCCAGTGCACTCTGTCAAATGCTTTCTGGGCATCAAGAGACAGCAGTACACTGAGGAGTTTTATTAGTCTCCATTAACTCCAACAAATCTATTAGTCTTCTAGTGATGTCCTTGGCTTGTCTCCCAGGGAAAAACCCAACCAGGTCAGGTGCTATCAGAGAGGGAAGGACAGATATTATTGTGGCTGCAAGGATTTTAGAGAATATTTTTAGGTCACAGTTTATTAAGGAGATAGGCCTAAAATTACTGGAGTGTTTGGGGGTTTCTCGGCTTTAAAAATGGTTGTGATTACTGCCTCAAGGTTTTCATGTCTTATTGAAGAACTACTGTACATTTCCAAAAATGTAAAGTTTTAGGCGGTAAGGAGCTAAAGTTAACCTGCCTAGCGGTATTCCCGAGCCTGACTCGGGGTTAACTTTCACTATCAGAAGCGGTAACCCCGAGTCACGCTCGGGCTTACCCGCAGGCAGTGTTACAGAAGTTGAAGAATGTCACCGCCGTCCCTGCAGCCGCGGGTGAGGACTGGAGGGGGATGGGGGTGAAAGTGCTGGCACATAATGTCACCTCCGCCCCTGCAGCAGCGGGTGAGGACTGGAGGGGGATGGGGGTGAAAGTGCTGGCACATAATGTCACCTCCGTCCCTGCAGCAGCGGGTGAGGACTGGAGGGGGATGGGGGTGAAAGTGCTGGCACATAATGTCACCTCCGCCCCTGCAGCAGCGGGTGAGGACTGGAGGGGGATGGGGGTGAAAGTGCTGGCACATAATGTCACCTCCGCCCCTGCAGCAGCGGGTGAGGACTGGAGGGGGATGGGGGTGAAAGTGCTGGCACATAATGTCACCTCCGCCCCTGCAGCAGCGGGTGAGGACTGGAGGGGGATGGGGGTGAAAGTGCTGGCACATAATGTCACCTCCGTCCCTGCAGCAGCGGGTGAGGACTGGAGGGGGATGGGGGTGAAAGTGCTGGCACATAATGTCACCTCCGTCCCTGCAGCCGCGGGTATGGAGAGGGGGGCCGCCGCCAAGCTGCACTTACCTGCCAGGGAGACGCTGTGTAGATATGGTGCTGCCCCTTTCTGTGCCACCGCTCCCCCTGCCAGCTTGCCCCTGATCTCCATCCCCCTGCAAGGGGGATGGATCCCTGAGGGATGGATCCCTGATCCCCATCCACATGCAGGGGGATGGATCCCTGAGGGATGGATCCCTGATCCCCATCCACATGCAGGGGGATGGATCCCTGAGGGATGGATCCCTGATCCCCATCCACATGCAGGGGGATGGATCCCTGAGGGATGGATCCCTGATCCCCATCCACATGCAGGGGGATGGATCCCTGATCCCCATCCACATGCAGGGGGATGGATCCCTGAGGGATGGATCCCTGATCCCCATCCACATGCAGGGGGATGGATCCCTGAGGGATGGATCCCTGATCCCCATCCACATGCAGGGGGATGGATCCCTGAGGGATGGATCCCTGATCCCCATCCACATGCAGGGGGATGGATCCCTGATCCCCATCCACATGCAGGGGGATGGATCCCTGATCCCCATTCCCCCGGCTCCTCACCAGACACTGCCAGCACCCTCCCTGCCAGCACCAACCCCCCCCCCCCCGGCTCACTGCCAGCACCAACCCTCCCCCGCTCCTCACCTAATGCTGCACCAGGGCCCCAAAGGCAGGAGCGCAGTGCATTACAGCAGAGATTCTTCAGAGGAGCCGGGGGGGGGGGTGGTGCTGCCGCCCGGGACTGGGAGGTCTGGGAGCCGGGGTGGGAACAGTTACCCTCCTTGCCTCTGTCATGGTGGCCCCCTACTGGTGCTCTGAAGCTTGAGGGGCACTGGTGCAGCTGAACCAGCTGCACCACGGTGGGTCCACATCTGATGCTCAGGGTAAATGGCGGCGGAGTCTCCTTACCTTCTCCTGGTGATCCAGCGATGTCCCCGCTGTGATCGCCGGTGAGAGCCCCTTCGGATGCCTCCATATGACTACCTGGTTCCGTCTCTGTGAGCCGCAGCGGCTCATTGGAGGCGGAACTGGGTGGGAAAAAAGAAAAGTATAAAATTTCGGCCCATAAAAAAAATTTTTTATGAAAAAAAATGGTACCGCTTTTAGGCTGCTTTCACATCAGCGTTTTTTTTAAATCGTGGCAGATGCGGTGAAAAAAAATGAATCTGCCGCGATTACCGCATAACCGCGACACCTGTGGCACAGTTGCGGCAAGCCCCATGCAATGTCTATGGGGCTTGCGGTAAGGATGCGGCAGATGCGGCAAGTGTGGTATCGGAACTTGCGGCAGGTGCGGGCGCAAAAAAAACGCGGCTGACCGCGGTTTTTTTCGCAGCTGCACCTGCCGCAAGTGCTGAAACCGCACTTGCCGCACCTGCCGCATCTTACCGCAAGCCCCATAGACATTGCATGGGGCTTGCCGCAACTGTGCCACAGGTGTCGCGGTTATGCGGTAATCGCGGCAGATTCGTTTTTTTCACCGCATCTGCCACGATTTCAAAAAAACGCTAGTGTGAAAGCACCCTTAGTACAAAATTCCTGACATAATCATACCGCCAGGTATAAGATTATTGATTATTGAATAAAATTATATTATTTATTTAATTATAATTCATGATTTTATGTTTCAAACTTTATCACATCTCAGAGGTCTACTAGAGTCTTCTTTGATCAGGTAATTACTAAGAATTGCAGCCCTACTGTACATAACACAAAATTTCCATTAAAAAAAATGTAACGCTTGTAGCATAAAATTCCAGAATTATTCGTAACGCCAGGGAGGTTAAATGATAAAAAGTGTTAGAAACACCATCTGGGTCCAGAGCAGAGGACTTTTTAGTAGAACGGATTATTTGTTCTATTTCAATGATAGATATGGGAGTATTTAAATCACTTAGCTGAGCCGCTGATACTTTGGGGAGTGAGATGCTTTCTAGGAAGTTACCAATTTCTTGTGGATTAGGCTGGACTGTATGGGTATCCTCTTTTAGGTTGCACAGTGAATAATAATATCTCCTAAATTCTTTAGCTATGTCGATTAGATTTAGTACTTTAGTCCCATCAAGTTTATTTAAATATGCAATATTTTTTTTCATCTCCCTTTTTTGATTCTCGTAGCTAAAATATTCCCTTCTCTATGTCCCTTTGCATAATATTTTGTTTTGGACTTTTTAAGTGCTTTTTCATACTGGAATAAAAGTAGAGTATGCAGCCTCATTCTATGTTCTATTATTTTTTGGGACAACTTTGGGTGGGGTTTTTCTTGTTGATTTGTTCCAGATTGTTAATTTCAGTTAATTGGTCTGACACTCTCTTCTTTTCTTTTCTACTGCTGCCATCTTAATAAAAATACCTCTTATGTATGCCTTGTGGGCTGACCATACCACTTCATCTGAGGTGGAGTTATTATCATTTATGTCAAAGTCTATTAATTTGGTCTGTACTAAGTCAATATTTTGTTTGTTGGTCAGTAAAAAATCATTTAGACGTCACCTATTAGTTTTGACCGGTTAGTCCCTATCAGATATGGTGAGTGAGACAGGAGCATGGTGGAACCATGAGATCACACCTATCATTGCCTCAAGCGCACAACCTAGAGTTCTATCATCCACAAAAATATAGTTTATCCCACTATAAGAATTAAATTTAGGGGAGAAATGTAAGTAATATCTCTAAGAGCTGTGGAGATATCTCCAGATGTCATGCAAGTTATATTCTGAAACCAGTGATTTCATCTCTCCCCTAGCGGTACGTCTGTTTGAGCAATCTAACATGGTAGACATGGGGAGGTTTAAATCTTCACAGACAATTTTAAACCCTATGAAGAACACATGTTCTTTCTTAAGTGTTTGTCTGATAAATGAAAACTGGGGCGTATTTGGGCCACATAGAGATACAATCGTGTACCTAGTGTTGTTTAAAGAACAATCAAGGAAAATAAAATGCCCCTTCGGATCACTAGTAGTGTTATACAATTTAAAGGATAGGGAGTCTCTTATAAAAATAGCCACTCCAGCTCTTTTAGTCTTGTTGCTTGCAAAAAACTGATGTGGATATCGAAGGTTCTTTAGCCGAGTATTGTCCTGCACTAACAGGTGCGTTTCTTGGACACAAATTACATCAGCAGTTTCTTTGCAAATATTCTCCCAGAAGATGGATCTTTTACCTGGCGAGTTCAAACCATTGGCATTTATAGATATAACCTTAAAATGCATTGTTAATACTATATCCTGCTCTATTAATACAGAAATTTTCATAAACAACAGTGCTCCCATTGGGAGGTGGGTGCCCTGTCTGCTACTCAAAGTTAATAACAAGCGAAGATATGAGTATAGCTTATAATTACATCAAAGTGTTTTTATTTATTTAGACTGACTTAGAGGACAGATGAGGGCGGTGGTCAGTAGCCCTCACACCAGCAGTACAGTGGTATAAAAGTCACTATGGACCAAAGGTTCATAAACATACATTAATGGTAATCACCGATACAATTCACAGTGTTACAGAACAATTGCTCCACATGGGCTGATCACAGATCATAGGATACATACAGGCTGGTAATAGCAAACTCTTTTTTCATATATTGAGAGCACGTCAGCATTTAATTATTTTCATGAGGTATACAGAGTATAACAATAATCTCAAATGAACCCACATGAACTGGTATAAACTGAGGAGAAATACCCAACATAGTATTTAGATCAGTTCACCACATGTGTGACATATCATCATATAACAATAAGTCAGTGACACCATACAATTACCACAAAGTTTGCAGGTGGAGGGTGCCTGGGGCAGGGGAATACAGTGTTTCGTGGCCCAGGTGGACACCTATGGCCACTTCATTGGGGGGAGGTGTAACAAAGCTGCCTGGAGCCCCCCTACTAATAGCACTGCTAATCTGCGCCACCACGACCGGAAGTGACGCTTACCCAAGGTCACCTGACCGGAAGTGATGTGACGCCCGCATCCGCAACATCGCAGGACGGACCACAGTCACGTAACCACGTGTGATGCGTTGTTACGGCAACCACGCTCAACCCACTCCCTCCTGACACACGCCACACAGCCCAGTGTTTCCTGGGACACGTCACCAGGGTAACAGGCTGCAGGCATGTCACATGTCAAGAGGTGCGGAGATCGGGCCGCGGCAACAAACAGAATGAATAGGAGACTCATTACAATGCACAGTGTGGAAGACATCAGTGTACAAGCATATAATATGACCAAAATTCATAGCGCAACCAGGGCACATTTCTTCCAATCAGATGACTGCTGTCTTCATATCACCTTGTAAATTTCTGCATTCCAATAAAGAGTCCATGGTCATAATAGATAACAACGGTATAAGGGGTTCCTCCACAGCTGAAAGCAGCCTGTAAAACCACAAAAATAAAACCCCATAATAACAGATAAAATTGGTCTAAACGACCATTACAGATGTCTCTAGGGTTTTCAAATCCTAACATAATCCAAATGATGACGGCTAAAGAAAAGAGGCAAAACTGAGGTGGTCATTGAGACCACATGGTGACATGGTGTTAAGTGACACTATCCACTTTGTTTCACGTTGTGCCAATAATTTCCTAGTGTCTCCACCTCGGATACCACCATGGATGGCATCAATCACCCTGAACTTCAGGGAGGTCGGATCACCACTGTGGTGTTCTAGGAAATGGCTTGGCAGTGTCTTTAAAGTCAGTAAAAAGTAGTTAGGAGTATTCAAATCATGAAAATCAGAAGGGTGCCCATACTTTGGCACCTGTCAAATTTTTTAATAATGCATATTTCACGTTTTCGATTAGTACAATAAACCTCATTTCAAACCTGAAATATTACTGTGTCCATCAGTTATTACATATTTCACACTGAAATAGCTGTTGCAAAAACCCAATTTTAAACAAAAAAAATGAGTAAGATTAAGAGGGGTGCCCAAACTTTTTCATATGACTGTATATACATTGCGGAAGTGAAACAGCCCCACATAGCTGTTTATTTAGTGTTTCATATGACTGTAAGAGAACACTGGAGACTATAGTCAAATAGACAAGGATAGATGCATTCATTATTAGTGCTTTTGGAAAAAAGTTAAACCCATACTGCTAGTAAGACTGATATCAGAAAGTAATAGCATTGCCTGACAACTGGAATGGTTATTATCAGGAGCTGCCTGCATAAAGGGTAGTGAGCCCATTACATACTATAATAATAATGACAATGTGGCACTCATTCTAGTCCGCTTAAACATCTATATTTCTATGTTATTTCTATAAGCTATTGAATTGTGCTGCTTACCTTTATTTAATGTTAAATTTGTGTTTAAGCTGACTAGGATGAGTGCCACATTATCATTATTATTATATTGATCTATTTTAAAGCCTACGGCCCAGTACCTAAAGGTGATTGCATTCTGGTGCTTCCAAGTGCCATGGCCCTACACTTTCTCTCCGCCTAGCAGAGACACCAATGCCGTTACCTCCTCAACTGCCCACTTGTCCTTGCAAGCATACACATATTGCATGGCCCTCTGCTCTCCTGTATGGCCATCCACTTGTCCTCCTGGTCTCCTCCCTCCTGCAAAGCCATCTTCGTGCTTTGGGGTCCTCCTCTCTTCCACATGGCAGTCCACATGCTGCATGTCCTTTTTCTCCCCTGCATTGCTGCCCATGTATAGTGCTGTCCTTTGCTTTCCTCTGTGGCTGCCCACATATGTCTCTGCATCTGTCTCCTTCTGGGGTCCATAGTCCCCAGGGCCTGCGCATGTCAGAGTTTCCTGGCATCCTTCCTGTGTCTGGCATTTCCAAGAGTTTAGTGTATCCACATTGCATTTTTTCCTTTGACTTGTGCTAATACCGGCCAGTGTCTGATGACTGTTCCAGTGCCAACTATCTTGCCAATTTCTGATGACCTGTGCCTTTACCTGCCATTACCTGACAACCATGCCAGTTCCTGATGTCCTGAGAAAACACCTGATGTCTTGTGTCAAACAACCTGTGCCAATACCTACCAGTGCTTAAGGACTATGCAAGTGCCTGACATCCTGAGAGTTCCTGATGACCTCTGCTAGTATGTTCCAGTACCTGACAACCATGCCAGTGCCTGCCATCCTGTCAGTTCCTGATGTCCTAAGTCAATACCTAATGTCCTGTATTTCCCAGTACCTGCCACCCTGCGTCCAGTACCTGTCCTGTGTTTCAGAACCTGGTGTATCTGTGCAGCCGTTCCAGTTCTGTCTGAGTTCCTGTGTCAGTCTTGTCTTCAGAGGAATGTAACATGCAAGCCTAACACCCACCATCTACTGTCTGATAACTTTTAGAGATTAAGTTTCATTCTAATTTTTCATAGGCTGGCTTTACACTACGGTTTGTTCAGGACTTGATTTTTAATGGACAGAACAGGATTTTTAACTCTGGATGCCATTTCTGTTACCGGATTTTGATGGATCTGGACTGACAGAAAAAGCTGTGAGGAGCCGAGGCTGCAAAGCATAGGAAAGTGGTGTCGGGGCTGTACTTTCACTTTTGCAATGTATCTACATACATTGCGAAAGCAAAAGAAAGCAATGGTTAAAAATAAAAAAAAAATGCTCACCTGTCCGCCGAGTGTCCCACGATACGAGGCGTCCATGTCCGATCACTGAAGGACCTGAATCAGCTGACCGGTGCCAACCGATCAACTGATGTGTCACATGACAACATCAGCTGAGCGGTTTAAATCGCCCATCCACCGATTGGTTTTGGTGGGTGATTTAAACCACTCAGTTGATGCTGTCATGTGACACATCAGCTGATTGGTTGCTGCCAGTCAGCTGAATCAGGTCCTTGTAGCGATCGGACGTGGACACCTTGCATCGTGGGACACTCGGCGGAGAGGTGAGCATTTTTTTTATTTTTAACACATTGCTTTATTTAATTTTACTATGACAGTGTATGTAGATACACTGCCATAGTGAAATTACAGGAACAGAGCAGTGAATGTGCACTGAGCATGCTCAGTACACTAAAACCGGATCCGGGAAACTATCCTGTTTATTCCCAGATCTGACTCCCATAGACTCCCATATAATGTGCGCTGGATTGCCCCGGATTAATTTCTTCCCAGTTTGGTTCGATTTTTTCACTGGAGCCCAAAAAGGGTGCAATCTCCAATTTTGGGGCTGGGAAAAAACAGGACAGAAACAAATCCGGGACTGAATTAGCAGAATCGGATGGCCATTTATGTCCAATCTGGCACCATAGGGATACATGGGAGGCAAAAATGGATCCTATTCTGTCCTTTTCAAAATGGATAGAACAGGATCCCAAAATATGTGGTGTGAAGCCAGTTTAAGGCTACGTTCACACACTGTTTCTTTTTTTGTGCTTTTTTGCGTGCACATTTAGCCCACATATTGTGGGCGTGCAAAAAAGCACAAAAAAAGAAGCAGTGCTTTCACACAGCATGCTTTTTTATGGGCCAAGCGGAGAAGAAATATCACAGATGGGAGGAAGAATCCTGGTTCCTCCTCCCCTCTGTGACATGTCTGCCATCCCCCATTTGATTTCGCAGTGTATTAATTTACACAGCGAAATCTAAATTAAAGAAAGCCAGGTGTATTAAAAATAATAACAAATAAATACTTACCCTCCGGCGGGTGTTCAGGGAGCCAGGAGCCGGCATAACCGCAGGTATCAATCTGCAAGGACCTTGCGTTATGTCATTGGGTGGTGTGATTGGCCGCTGGCGGTCATGTAATATGCGTGTCATATGATGTCACATATCACATGACCGTGAGCGGCCAATCACAGTGCCCGATGACATCATTCAAGGTCCTGGCAGCTGGTAACCTGCGGTTGTCTAGGATCCCGGTAACCGGAACAGCTTTGGACAGATAAGTATTTAATTTTTATTATTTTTAACACATTTGCTTAACTTTAATTTGTATTTTGCATTGTATATTAATACATTGTGAAACCCAAATGGGGCGGTCACACATTTCAAAGAGGGGAGGAGGAACAGGATTCTTCCTCCTCCTCTTAGACATCCGATCCTGCAGCGCCGGCCCCTATAGCAGAAAGCGCGGGCGCAGCTGCGTAAATAATTGACATGTCAATTCTTTTTATGCCCCGCTTTCTCCCATAAAAGCGCTGTGTATTTTTACGCAGTGTCTCTAGCTTTCCAGGTGGAGCAGAGTGGAGCTCACCGCTGTTAACCAGTTAAATGTCACTGTTAATTTTGGACAGCAGCATTTAACAAGTACTGGCAGGGGATCCATTATGCATTTATGGATGAGGCTTCAGAGTAGTGAATAGCATGACTCATTTATGAACAAATCTTACAATTTCTATTCTTGTAAAGTACCACAAAGGTGCAAACTGGAAGAGTATAAAAACTATACTAGATAGCATGATTAAGTACATTTATTGAAATTCTCACAGGGGTATGGCTTAGTCTGAAGTTTGCTATGAAGTCTTCTGGCTCCCATGTAAAACTATGACATTATAGGCTGGGGTCTCAATTGCAGCAGGGTCTGCAGATCCTGATCCGGTTTTGACCAGTAAAAGTGCTCAAAACTGGATCAGAAACCGCATCCCATAGGAGCTCATTATAGTAACCGGATTGCACTACATGGCGCAGGGATGAACAAAGGGTTAAATGTTATCAATAGATGTGGGCAACATGTCTCTAGGGGGTGCCCACCCTCCCTAGAGACATGCTATCCACTCAGGTGGGCATGTAAGGGGTTAATCTTGTAATTTATAGTATTGCCGGCTATTGTCGGCATTTACTATTTTATGAATGAACCCAGCGGCTCCTCGCTGTGTAGTAGACACAGTACGTAATGTACGTACTGTATGAGCCGCTAGCCTTGGCGGTGCGCTGCCCATAGACCTAATGTTAATGCTTTCAGGACCAAGGCTAGCGGCTCATACAGTACGTACATTACGTACTATATCTACTACACAGAGAGTAGCCGCCGGGTTCATTCATAAAATAGTAAATTCCGACAATAGCCGGCAATACTATAAATGACAAGATTAACCCCTCACATGCCCACCTGCGGCAGCAGGGATGAGCAAAGCATATGGTAACCGGATTTTTTCGGATTACATATCCTGAGCAATCCGGTTACCGCATTCCGGTTTGCTGGACACATTTTGTCAAACAAATGTGTCTGAAGGCAATTGCGGTTACCGCATCTGGATCTGGACGCGGTAACCCCAGTTACCTGTCCAAATGTGACCCCAGCCATTGAGTGTAATGCTATCAGTATTTCATTTCCACACTGCTCATGTTTGATTTGCTATATAATTTGCAATGCAAAAAGCAGTACATGTTATTATAGTGCTATGTTTTTGTATAGCACATGGAGTTTCTATTAGAAAAACATATATACTATAATGTGTATACATCAGATTTCTTTTCATTGTGTCCATCTTTATCTGATGAGTCTGGTATAATAATATTTCTACATTCCTATTATTTTACCAGATGAAATGCCTGACTATTTTCTCCAGCTTTTGTTAGACAATATGATGAAGGCTTCTGACACAGCCTCCAATAAACATGTGAACCTAGCTTTAGTATAATATATATTTTTCTTTCTTAGAAAATATAGTGCCGCAATAAAAGCTATATTCCAAGACTTTTTTCATGGCTTTGGCTTTGTTTTATTGTCTTCTTTTCAGAGGTTACTTAAACATTTATTGTTTTGGTAACTTTACTTTAGTGCAAGTTTTACAAATGTAAGTAAAACAAATTAATGTTTTTGCCGCTTATATTTCAGAGAAATATATTGTTCTTTTTGCTACAGTGAAACATCAACACCTTCTAAATGTATTTTATGAGATTCTTCTAGATGACTGCGATAGTATCGTTTCGGAATAATGCCATAGTGTGCACATTTAGATGATTCCTAGTTTGATACTTTTTGAAATGTGATACATCTGTCTATGTAGTGACAACTACAATGTGCAATGAACGGTAAAAAAGTATATATATATATATTGTTTTTCTTTTGTTTGAAAGAGATTAGAGAAATGATTGTCAAAAATATCTACTGACTTCTTGACTTGAGGTTTTTAGAAGTCTATAAAACTAGATATTTGATCATAAAGGCAAAATGATATAAACAATGAAACATAGGAATCTTGTAACCATACTCATGATACCGAAGATGTTAAAAGGTAACTTAAAAAAGGAAAATATTGGTTGTGTGCTACTAGGCATATTAAGAAAAATAGTGATCAGGATTGTTCTTCTAATGTAGTGATTTTAATAATCTTAATAATCACGTGGATTTATGTCAATCACTTTAATGCATTATTTTAGTTGTATGTTTCAGCAATTTTCAGCTTAGAATAAACATTGGTTTATTAAATCCCTCAGCTGTCACATCTAATAGAAATATCATTCTCTTGTCATATTACTAAACTTACCAAGCTTTCATGTGAGGAAAAGACTTGGAGAAATCTAAGGTGACACAAATGGTTCATTTTAGGACATTTCTATTTTCTGGAAGCTAAAAGCATTGTAGTTGTCTTCAAGCAATTAATTTGCAGATGATGTTTCTTTAAAAAGGATTTGTCATGGGGGAGAATCATTATTTATTCAGTTTATGTCCACGTTGGTTTTATGTTCATATTGTGAAGTATGTCCTCCCGTGACTTTCGAGCTTCTGCTCTCCTACCAAGGTTGACCCTGGCCTTGTGAGTAGAAGGTGCAGACTTTCAAAACTATATGTAAGTATAAGTATGAAAGTATTTAAGCGACTAAGGCCAGGGTCACATTTGCGGTTGGACCCTGGCCTGCCGGATTCCGGTTTCAACTTAGCAATTTTTCCATCACCGCATAGCGTTTCCGCTATGCGGTGCTGGAAACCGCAGTCCCTAGTTACCCGGTGTTTACCTGCACGACCTGTCACACAGGCAGCGGCTCGGAGGGCGTTTTACAGCGCCGCACAGGAAACCGTTGCAGACACGATTTCCTGTGCGGCGCTGTAAAACGCCCTCCGAGCCGCTGCCTGTGTGACAGGTCGTGCAGGTAAACACCGGGTAACTAGGGACTGCGGATTCCAGCACCGCATAGCGGAAACGCTATGCGGTGATGGAAAAATTGCTAAGTTGAAACCGGAATCCGGCAGGCCAGGGTCCAACCGCAAATGTGACCCTGGCCTAAGTGTTGTGACTATATGTATATACTATTTTAAAGTATATGGCTAGGGTCACATCTGCGTTTTGTTTAATAAATCCTGATCCGGTTTTGAGCTTTAAAAAAGCTCAAAACCGGACCAGGAAAGGCTCCTGATGGAAGCCTATGCAAAACACCGGATGGCTTCACAAGCCATCCGGTGGCCGGATCCGGCACTGCTGCCTGCGTTTAAAATCATGCAGGCAGCAGTTTTCGCAGCGTTTACCGGGCCGCACTGCGGTCACCGGATGGCTCAGGATGTGTAATCCTGAGCCATCCGGTAACTGCATAGTTTGCGGATCCCGGCTATTGCCGGGATCAGCAAACTGTCCTCTGCTTATTCAAGAGTTAAATGTATTAAGTAAAGTACTGTTTGAGGTCTGTAGGGGGGGCTAAGACCCCCCTACAGACCAGCCGCCCACTCCGGTGGGCTTCGACTACAATTTCCTATGGCTGGGGGCTCGGATGAGCCCCGTGCATGTCTCCAAACCTCCCGCCCCCCCGTATCACTATACAGGGGTGCCTGCACCCCTCTTGTATAGCGATTCCTGCATGTGGCCCTACAGTTAGAATACAGAACACATGTAAGCTCATACTTACATGTCATCGTCGGCAGTGTAGTGTGTAATCCCTGGGCGGGGCTGTTTGCTGCAGCCTCCGCCCCCTCATTCCTTATGGCCGCCCCCTCTGTGCCTCATCCAGTGATGTGAGGGCGGCACGTCATGAAAGGGGCAGGGCTAAATATGTGCCGCGGTTAGCCCCGCCCCTTTCATGACGTGGCCGCCCTCACATCACTGGATGAGGCACAGAGGGGGCGGCCATAAGGAATGAGGGGGCGGAGGCTGCAGCAAACAGCCCCGCCCAGGGATTACACACTACACTGCCGACGATGACATGTAAGTATGAGCTTACATGTGTTCTGTATTCTAACTGTAGGGCCACATGCAGGAATCGCTATACAAGAGGGGTGCAGGCACCCCTGTATAGTGATACGGGGGGGCGGGAGGTTTGGAGACATGCACGGGGCTCATCCGAGCCCCCAGCCATAGGAAATTGTAGTCGAAGCCCACCGGAGTGGGCGGCTGGTCTGTAGGGGGGTCTTAGCCCCCCCTACAGACCTCAAACAGTACTTTACTTAATACATTTAACTCTTGAATAAGCAGAGGACAGTTTGCTGATCCCGGCAATAGCCGGGATCCGCAAACTATGCAGTTACCGGATGGCTCAGGATTACACATCCTGAGCCATCCGGTGACCGCAGTGCGGTATTATGCACACATTTTTGACAAAAAATGTGTGTGACCGGAATTGCATTCACCGCATCCGGATCCGGATGCGGTGAATGCAATTCATGTTTGCAATGTGACCCTACCCTATGTTTTCTTAAAGTATGCAAAGCCATTTATTGCTTAATTAAAGTATAACTAGTTATTCCCTGCCCAGGAGATGTGGTATAATCAGACCATGCCCCTGAACAGTCAGACACATCTGTTACACAGTTCATAGCAGGGACACATATATAAGGTTACTTCAGCACAAGAGATGTGGTATTATCAGACCATATCCCTGTATGATCATACACCTCCATTACACAGTATATAGCGGGGATACATATATAAGATTATGGCTAGGGTCACATTTGTGGTTGCAATTGCAGATCCTGATCCAGTTTTGAGCATGAAAAATGCTCAAAACCGGATCCGGATCCGCACCCATAGGCAGCAATACAAAGACCATATCGCCTCAATAGCGTTGCGTTTCCCGGATCTGGTATACTGATGTGCGGTAAAAATCATGCAAGCAACGTTTTTCGGACAGGTTTCTAATCCGTATCCGGATTTCAATTGGAAACCGCAAGTGTGAGTGGAGCTGAGTACGGTAACCGGATCGGTACCGCAACACACATGAATGGCAGTATTGCCGCAATCTTTTCCTATGGCTCTGGATTCACCCGGATGGAAGTGTATTGGCATCCAGTTTTGTGCTGTCCGGGTGGATCCGGATGAATCCGTTTTCAGTCCGCGGGACCAAAAGGATCATGGATGATTCCTGTAGTCTCTTGCAAAAATCGGAGAAAACCAGATTTTCCCGGATTCGCCCGATCCGGGACAATCTGGGACAGTCCGATTTCAACCGATTTAATTCCCGGACAACAAAAACCATGCTGGGAAGTCGGGGAATGTTTGTATTACCACAACATCTACTGCATCCAGCATGTGGATGCCACATTAAGACGCAATCCGGTTACTGCATGCCAATTTAGGGACACACTTGGAGGGCAAAATTAGTCTGAAGGGACATGAGGTTACCACATCCGGAACTGGATGCGGTCACCGCATTTTGCCTTCTAAATGTGACCCTAGCCTATCTCAGCACAGGAAACATGGTATCATCAGACCATGTCCCTGTACGGTCAGACACATGCATTACACAGTACATAGCAGGGACACATACAGTGATGTGCAAATTAATTGGGACAAAGCATGTTTGTAAGTAAAATCATAAGTTGGTTACCAGTCAGTGATTCAAACCAGTTTTAACTGCTTTGAACAGGTGTGAGTGTAACAAAATGTGGCTTGACTGGTTTTAGTCAGAAAATAACAGCTAGCTGCCCCCTCAGCTTCAGTTGAGAGCTTGTTTCTGTGAGGAGTGGTTTAGTGTACTTTTTCTCTCAGTGTGATTCGTGCCTGTAAAAATGGACGTTACTCCATGGAAGAGGTCTAGAATTATTACTCTTAATGAACATACAAGTCTGACTGTAAGAGTAATCGCTTCCACCGTTGGTATTGGAAAAACTACCATCTCAAGAATAATTCACACACACAATGAAACTGGATCATTTTCTCCAAAACGAAAAGGGAAATGTGGAAGAAAAAGGAAAACGACACCAAGAACTGATAAAACTTTTACCAGGAATAGTAAAATTAATGCAAGAAAAACTTGCTTTGTCCCAATTAATTTGCACAGCACTGTATATAAGATTATGGCTAGGGTCACATTTGCGTTCGGGATTGCAGAACCTGATCCGGTTTTGACTTGTCAAAATTCTCAAAACCGGATCCGGATCCGCAGCCCATAGGAGACCATGCAATATCAGACTCAAGCAACTTCATATCCAGTTACCGCAGTCCGGTTTCCGTTGCTGCGTTTAAAATCATGCATGCAACGGTTTTCGCACAGTTTCCTATGCCGGATCCGGTTTTCAAACCATAAACGCAAATGTATTTGGAGCCGTGTACGGTTTTCGGATCTGGACATGCCGCACACCGGGATTGCATTTTGTGGGCTCGGCAAACCGCTCCCTCCGGATCCTGCCGCATGTTGTATTGGCGTCCGGTGTTGTGTTTGCCGGATCGCCCCGGATTGCCCCTGTCCGTGACAATCCGGCACTGGTCAAACAGGTTGCCTATGCGACCGGATTGTCCTGGACACTTCCGTGTCCCGGACCTCTAATTACACACTGTGGCTGGGGGCATCATATGTGCCTGCTCCTCTCACCCTGCCTGACGCAACCATTTGCCTCGAGATCCTCAGGACCATAACGAACAATTGTGGAAGGGAGTGTGTGCAGCTGACCACTATCAGACCATTTGTGTGAGTCCACATTCGGAAATGTGTGACATAAATATGTGGCAACCAATTACAGTTATCCGTTGCAGCATTGCTGCCACATATACATGTACTCTGGCTGGCCATTAACATGTGGAGGTTGCAGTATGCACATGTCTGCAAGTGGCCATGCATGGACAGTAGCATGGGCTGCTTGCAACATGCACAGGTATGCAGATAAGCAATTTCAGGTGGTTCACTGCCGGCCCACATACGGGGCACACAAATGTGACCTCTCAGACTGCCTTGTAAAGGAACCTTCAATATCCACTCACCCATAATTATGCTACAACAATCACAACTACGCCAAGAACCTGCCATAAGCCCTGCTGCGTTGCTACCTGTGTGCCTGTGAGCTAGCAAAACCAACTATCTCGTGACCCACCATGGAGCCACCTTCAACATATGTAGGAGCAATGTCAGCAACGTCATCCTTGTGTTCCACAGCACGTAACGACGGAAGATGGGTTGATCTGCAACAAAGAGTGTTCATGACAGCAGCTTGCAATGGCTACATCCTTGCTGTGTATGCAGCCTACCTTGCTGTGATGTTGGCGATTCCTGCTCAACCGTGGTCACATGCAGCATCGATTGCTGAGGGGTGCAAACGCAAGGGGAAAACAATGCTGGCCAACAATTGGACACCAAAAACACAGTCAACACTGGCCCATCATTGCTGGTACCCGAGAGGTCACATCTAGCTACCTTGTGGCATATATCTAAGGAATAGCCTAAAATGTGGCACATCACAACTATGTTGTCAAGAATATCATCCTATATGTGTTATTGGTTTAGGCTGCCCACAAAATGCACTATTTGGGACAACATGTGTCCATCAAGGTCAGGCCCAACCTTGTGCATTGTGGAGGATCTAAATAATACCTTGTAAGGCTTAAATTGTAGGGACATACAATTGAGGGGCCATAAGTCCAGTTTGTTCATTGCAACAGCACATGTATCCAATGATGATGGCGGAAAAGGTTCATGTACACACCAGGCAATGCGTCTTGTCGACACATGTCCACTTCATCTGGGTCAAATTCAACATTGCAGCCCTGATGATTTGGCCTGCTCGACATGCAATGCATTTGCTTTAGCCTGGCTAAAGTCTTTGTTGCCTGCCGAGTGTTTCCCGGGGGTGTAGCACGCACACAACACAGAAGTTTGGCACTGTAAAGTATGTCTCACCATCCTTGACTCACCACTGCCCAAAAAAACATACACATCTTTGTCACTCGCAACAACTAGAGCAGCTAACTGGATTTGCTTGGTTAACAACATGCTGCTGCCCGTCATTCCCAGCCCACTGTGCTACCCCTCTCTCCTACTTCTGTACTGGAAACTGTCCTTTGCCATCTCACACTTCTTCTCCTTGTTCATCTTCTTTGTGTGCCACAAAAATGCCATGGTCTGGGTCAAATGTAAATGAGGCAAGCTCCTGGCCCACTTAGGCATATCTCTAACAGCACACATGGCTAAGGGCTGCCCGTAGCCAGATGTCTCAAGGCAAAACCCAAAGGCCCTGACTGCATGCTTTGCGCAGCCTTGCCCCTAGTGCACACATTGATGGGACATTTGAACAGGCCACCACAAACCTGACCACAATTGTGTTGTGGGACCTTTGTTACAGCCCTCTGGCCCTGTAAGTCCCACACTTGCAGTCGTGGCGTAAATCACAACCACAACACAAAATGAAACAACCAAATCTCCTGGTAACATACATGCTCACAGTGAACTCTCTTCACATCATCTTTTTGTCAGACTAGGTGTTCTTGTAGTGGACAGTCCCAGGACTGACCCAGACCAACACGCAAATGTACACATGTGTGGGTGTGTTCCAATTTAGAGCCCTGAGTGTGCCAAATGGCCCAGTGTGGAAAGGCTAATAATGTTGCTAACTCACACAGTAGGCGACTCCTAACTGAGTGTAGGGAGAAATGTCTTTGTGACAAGGCCGGAACATGTCTTTAAGAACATGTTTCCACAATGGTTACCAAGCAAAACATTGCCTCATCTGTTTATTTTCCCCTTGTGAAGGCCAAACACATCAGCCTGAAACATCACAATCACATACCTGTAATGGTCATGGTCATGGGAGATCTTAAAGACATCTGCCATGGCAACGTATGGTTTTTAGTCATGTGTGTGTGTCAAGCGAATTCCTACAAAACTGAGCATTGTGTTTGTGTGTGTGTTATATTGCTCCGACTTTTCAACACATGGCTAAAAATCATCAAATAACAAACATACAATAAACATTGGTAACTCACACACAAAGAAAACACAGGTAACGTTTCCCAGCTTTAATTGGGGTTTGTGGAAAACACAACATCACAAATTCAAAGATTAAGAAAATCCCTTGCAGGGGTCAAGCTCTGCACATCCCCTTCATGTGCTGATGGCGTGTTGGTGTCAGAGGTGTGTCTCGGAGCCCTTGGCTGGGCCACACACACTGCTGGTATGGCTTGAACTTGTGCAGCCTGCAGGACCTGCTCCTGTGGACTGCACACCACTATAGGGGGACTTGGCATGTGAAACTGAGTGGCGGGGTTGTACGCCACCCCTGTCGCACTTGTGTGCGTCACTGAGCCAGGCCACATTTGGCTCGTGTGTTGAGTAGCCGACCCATATGTTTGCCCTTGTTGGGTGAAAGGGAGTGTTGGCGGACAAACAGACAGTCTTTCACTGTCCCTCACAACATGTTGGCCATGGCTTCCTGGTACATGTGGCATCCAGTGGCTGCTGGTGGTGGAGTACGTCACATCCTGTTGTTGTCTGTGGCCTAAATGATGGGGGTTTCTCATCTGCCCTTCCGTGGATGAAGCAGTTGTAAACACATGTTGGTGCTGTGCACCAACATATGTTGAACCCAGGCTCTGGCCCATGTGTCTTGCTTGAGGGATCAGGTGTGAAGACACTGTTGGTTGGAACTGAGTTGGCCAAGAAGCAATGTGTGTGTTTGGAGCTAGCACATAACGACTCTGGTTGCCTGAATGGCGGCCACGGTCATCCACCTGCCAGATGTCCTGTGGCAGTGCATCAGGAGGAGGGCTGTGTGAAGGGTGTTGGGTGGCCCTTTCCTGAAATTGCCTCTGCAGATTTGGCCCCATCTGGCGTGCCCGACGCACAAGTTCCTGGCAGCCACGCATTATGTATTCCTGCTGATCGCTGCTCATGTGCTCCATTTCCCTGGCAACAGTACTAAAGTACTGATTTGGACAAATGCTGACACTTGTCCGCAGGTCCATCAGGTTGTTGTCCATGCGTTGAAACCCCTCTGTTATTAACTGGGCGACATGACTCAACAGCTCCTGTTGGACCTGGGACATGTGCACAACCTCAGGGAAAAGACTCCTTTCTGTATCCCTCTGCCCATGGCAGGAAAGGCCAGTCACAGGTGCACTGGCTGTACCTGTGTGCGAAGGTACAGAAAGGGGAACAGATGCCACAGCCTCTTGAGCATGGGTTGGTGGTTGCCAGAAGGGTGTACTGTCAGCAGCTGGTTGGGACTCAGATGGGTCTGCAGAGGTGGCCACATCGTCACCGGAACATTCTGGCAGGGCAGCTTCCGGAGATGAATGTTGTCCTGATGATGCAGGCTGCTGTGTAGTCCCAGGTGCTCTGTTGATGGGGTTTAAAAAGAAAGTTAATGCCAAACACATGTGTCTGTTATCCCCACATTGCTAAACATCGGTCCTCATTTTACCCATATTTCTCAAAAAGACTTTGCTAAATCATCCTTTGTATTAACTGCCCAATGAAGAAAACATGCACATGTAAGGGCACATTAGCCACACTTGGGGTTGCAACACAGCAAACACCAAAATATTGTCATTTACTGCTCAACAAGGGATGTCCAACAACACACCACCTACACAACACTACGAAACCACCATAGCAGACATGCTTCCACACAAACTTCAAGTGTGCTGTCTGATGTGGCCCACACCTCCAAAAGACTATGGGCCACACAACGTCAGCAGACATGAGCAAATATTCCCCATTTTTGCCTGTGTTTGGGACCAGATGGACACATCTGTACCTGGATCAAATAGAGCCACACACCTCCCTGGGCCAAACCTCTTGGACACATCTGCCCTGATTAAGCTGCTACATGGCGTAGCATTAATGGGATGGCTTCAAACATTCATCACAATATCTCTAGCCACTGATGTCTGTGGTTACTCTGCAATGTGTCTGTACACAGGTGTGTTCGACGCACCCACAAGATTTGCCATGAAGGACAACATTGATCAGTAAACACCATTATGGTGTTTCTCACGTCACACCACCACAAACGCAACACGCCGTTTATTTTGTTACGCAACATACACATGAACACAAACAAATTAAATTCGGCCGGACAGCTGTCAAACATATCTACAAGATATGGCATGAACACAGCAGCGGCTAGGACAACGCACGATGGGCCATCAAAATGGTCATGGCATGGGCCCTTGGTTTCCAAATTGTAAACTCATCCAGAAAGGGACACTTGTGTCCTGGCAGCATTACACAAATAAGCCCACAGTTAGCGTCACTAACCCCCCAAGAAAACAAAAGAAAATCAAGTTTGAGACTCACCCCCCTGGAAACATCGTTGGTCTTAAGAAACCCAACACCCCAGCATATTTATAGGGCCTCTTCTTTGGTGCCCCAGAAGTCCCAGCCTGCATCTCATTCCTCACATGCTTCCGGAAACTGTCCCGCAGATTGCGCCATTTCCACACAATGTTGTCACCTGCATGATTAAAACAACAACACTTTAAAAGGTGAACACATTACATCCACAAGCCAAGGTCACATCCATGCATCTACATTGTTGCTGGCATATTGTTTGTGGATGTTTGTTTGATAGTAAAGGGCGTGTGGCACATACACACCACTCTAGCAATACACACAGTGCTTGGGAGATGGTTGCCTTGCTGGAGTGTTGCCCTTCAGGCCTGTGGAGTTCAACAACACGCATATGTATGCAGCTATCACGACCATGCAAGGCAACTAACACATTGCTGTAGGTTAGGGTGTAACATGGGAGTACAGTGCTAAGTAGCCAAAGCAGTGGCTATCCAGGCCAGCCACAGTGGCAACCTCCCTGCTGTTCCACAGACTTTGCAGTGTCAGCCATGCTTACAGGCATTGCACAGCATGTTGGAGCACGTTAACCCTGCCTAACAACGGGTAGGTACGCATCAAGCACTGTTAAGGCGAACACTGTTTACATGGTGACCCAACACTGGTGTTGTGATCCGAGATCACATGGTTAAAAACAAATGGCCTCATGCTGTGTGGGACTCCGCCCCACACAAACCTACACACCATGCCTATTGTGTGAAATATACTATGGGCAAATGGAAAAAAAACCCAAAAAACATCATTTGGTTGGTGTCTTTTGGAGGGCCTGGTTTAGAATTGTTTGTCCTCCACATTTAAAAGGCAGACTAACATCTGATCAATTGCCCACTCAGGTGGAATGCAAGTGGCTGACTAACAGTAACAAATGGACGAATCATCGAATATCTATCCAAACACGGTACTCACGGTGACGACGTTGGCCAGCATCATTCAGGTGTTGCCACCCACGTAGTAGAGCCCTACACACCTCATCCCACAGTCGCCGTGTTGTGGCCATGTTACAATGTAGGTGGGAGCTTTGGTCCCATAAAGGGGGCCTTTCTTCCACCAATTGGATCAGAAGGTCTATGTCAAGGTCCTCCTGGCTGGACCTGTGGGAACGTTTTGAAGCCTAAAAACAAGACAAAACAAAGGATGAGAAGGGTAACGCCACCACATGCTGCACTACACAAGTGGCCACAACACGATAATGTACACATAAAAACCCCAAACATAGGCCCTTTAAAAAAGATGCATACTAACCCACTACACACCCAATGAAAAGGTCAACCCCAACACAAGCAATGAATCCAAAGCCATGTGTTGCAATATTGTGCACAGTTGAGTAGAAGAAATACACACCTTGGTGGAAAACAGCCTTGACACACAAGGTTTTTGTAAGACAAACGTTCATGGGACACATGCACCTCGTGTGTTGTCGTCAAGAGCTGCTATGTGACGACAACCACACACGACGCTCGAAGGGCCACACCTACCCATCCCCAGCACACAGCACCATATTGGTGGCCAGACTCGAGTGTCCAATAACACTTTCGGCACAATCTGCAAAGTCATCATTTGAGAAAATGACACAACACACCAACCCCAAAAAACATCCCGTAACACCAACAAATGGAGAACAAGTGTACACAACCACACATGGCACATTGAACTGGCCACTGTAAGTGAAACTCAGGGCCATGTTTCCGGAGGGAAGCCATACAAACACAACATGCCACACAATGTTGGGATCCACTCGGGGTGACACATTTGTGTGAGTAACAGATCATGACACACACAAACACACCACGTTTCGTGGGTGCACCAACCACAAATCTGAGTGTTCAGAAAGCCAACACCACTATGTCACTTGAAAGGTAGGCCCACAGCCTCTTGGTTTGTGCACACACAGTGGCACCTGCTGAAATATCTGCACACATATCAACCCAGCAGCTACACGGACAAGGCCCACACACATGTTTGACATTGTCCCCACCCTGCCAAACAACATTTGGCAATACAGGGACACACCAACACCAAAACACACAAGCACACCAAAGAAAAAATTAACAAACACATTCCAAACGGAGATACACAATTTATGCATCCATGTTTAAGTGTCAAGCACCCGTTCACACAAGGAACCTGACTATGGCTCAATCCACATAATTTTGCACGATAGTTCTTCTGGGGAGCCCATGTGTTGTTGCAAACTCACCCTGCTCCGACCACCTCTTGGTTGGCCACGACTACCATGGGATGGTCCCGCATCCGCTCCTCCTGATGCATCAGAGGGCTAAGGCAAAGAAAGGACACACATCATCGACCATCTAAAACATGTGTACTCTCATTTTGGCCAGACCAGTTGACCCATACCCGCACAACTTACATGTTCCCCCGCCACATCCTGCACCTGTGCTTCCTCCTTGACATCTGCTGCCGAATCACTTGAATCCTTGAATACATTAGAAGCAAATTTGCCTACTATGTCCACAAATGACACACATGCTGCCTAACACATTCATCAACGTTGCCAAAAACACTCACCTGCAACCGGGGATTCTCAGTTGGATCAGACATAGTGTCTCAGATTCGTCCAAAGGTGAACGTCGTAGTCGAATTCACACACTATGTGAAATAGTCAGAAACATAAAACAAACAAAAAACATGAACACAGCTTCAAACATAATCTACTGAGATTACAGTGGCACCAACCTTGACACACAATGGTACATTACCCATCCCAACAGTCCACAGTTTGGCCCATGAAACAGCCATGCCATCCTTCTGACATATGCAAATACATTCAGATATATGTTTTGCTAAAGACAGCCCCACACACTACACACCCAGCTCAAGTCAATCAGGGTTGTTGTGCCTGGTGGCACATGTTGTCAAACATGTAAACAATCTCAAATACATTCCTGTAGCGCCAGCTGGCCATCCTCCTAGTAGTCAGTGCACACACACATGCATGTAGTGTGTGCAACAGGTGCACGCTCCTAGTAGTCAGTGCACACACACATGCATGTAGTGTGTGCAACAGGTGCACGCTCCTAGTAGTCAGTGCACACACACATGCATGTAGTGTGTGCAACAGGTGCACGCTCCTAGTAGTCAGTGCACACACACATGCATGTAGTGTGTGCAACAGGTGCACGCTCCTAGTAGTCAGTGCACACACACATGCATGTAGTGTGTGCAACAGGTGCACGCTCATAGTAGTCAGTGCACACACACATGCATGTAGTGTGTGCAACAGGTGCACGCTCCTAGTAGTCAGTGCACACACACATGCATGTAGTGTGTGCAACAGGTGCACGCTCCTAGTAGTCAGTGCACACACACATGCATGTAGTGTGTGCAACAGGTGCACGCTCATAGTAGTCAGTGCACACACACATGCATGTAGTGTGTGCAACAGGTGCACGCTCCTAGTAGTCAGTGCACACACACATGCATGTAGTGTGTGCAACAGGTGCACGCTCCATGCATCCGACCACACCCCCCCACATGCATTCTGCAATCATGTGCACACCAAATGTGCAGGACTGTGGAACACTTTCAATCACCTTGTTACTTGTCCCTCGGGGCACCTGTGAGCTGCTCTCCTGTTAGCCCAATCAACCATGCCACTTCAAGGCGTCTGTACACAGGGTGTGTTTGAGTCATGAAATGATGTTCTGCGCCTCCGGCCACCTCCCAGAACAAGCCGGAGCTATATCCGGTTTTCGCAACGGACCGGCGCGATCCGGCGCCCATACACTGCAATAGAATGTTCCGCACGCGAACCCGTATCCGGCATGATCCGGGGATATCCGATCACAAATGGCGATAACTCCGATTCGTGTTCTGTCAACAATGCCGGAAGGTGCCGGAAATACTAACATGGCGCCCCCAAAAACCGGACCGTCGTCCTCGGCCCGCCATGGGTTGTTATGGTGGTTCCGCTTCAATCCGGGACAATCCGGCAGAGTCCGGAAAAACAACAGACTTACGGTGGGCGGCTGCCATGGGCTGCAAACAACATCAAGCTTCCCTGAGGCTAAGTAGAACTATTAGTAGGCCAGGTGAAACTAAATTAAATTGCAAAACACATTTGGCCCTCCTAAATAAAAATCCGAGGTTACAGGGACTACAGGACTGCTTTGGGAAAGAGACAACAAGGTACGTACACCAGTTGCACTTTGTAGGCAGCCATGGTGGGCACGCAAAGTGTTATTGCACACATTTACAGCCTGTGTAACCTCCCTCTAGATGTCTGGAGCAGAGTGTTCCGAGGCGCCCTACGTATCCTCACCATCCTTAAGCAGCAATTACTCAGTGAGTGTAAATTGTTTGTGCTAAGAAATTTGGACCATATACCAATAGCTGCTACGTAACATTTGTGAGTCACCATCCATGAAGTGGAGCCATTGCAGGATGGCTTTTTGTTGCCACTCTATGTGTAGTCATTTGGAGCACATGTGGTCCAGCCTCATGTCCTCACTGGGTTAGATTGGTGTACAAAGTGTTGTGCTCGAGAAAAGGCCTCCCTATGTTTTGTGTCAGTTTGGCAATGTAGTAAGCACAGATTTTACCCTGGTGCAATGTTTAATTTGTTCCCAAAAAATTGTGTCCATTGTAGTGTAATTGTCACGTACCTGAGCATGGTTTCAAACACAACACATGTATAAGGTAACTGCATTGTGTTGGCTCTGCGAGCCCTACATGATCTGTTAATTGATGCAGCTTAGCCCGGCCCAAACACAACCATATGTCAAGGTGGTACACATTTGGGCAATGGTTTTATGGTTTTGCGTGTGTCAATTTTTGCCGGGGTCACATAATGTTGTTTTTGCAAATACGCATTGTTAGGTGTGTTTTTGGATGTTGTTTGACATGTTTTGGGGCAACACTATCTGGTGTCACGTGTTATAATTGCCTTCAGAATGGCAGCCCAGGTGTCATGGAGTGTTGGCCTTCTTGAGCCAAGCCACTATGGCTGTTGTGCTGGGTAATGTGTGTGTGTTGATTTGAGGCCACCAATCAGCAATTAACGATGACAATGAAGATGTGCCTGCCCTCACAGTTACACCCACAGGCCGGGTTTGCCACATCTACATGGACAATGAATGTCCCCACCCTGTGTGGGAGAGGATATGGCACATGCCTGGTTGATGCACCACCATTACACGACATGTCCATGTATTGCCAGGACAATGAAGGTCACTGAGGCAGCCAGCGCTATAGCAACAATATGAGAATGTCGGCACTGTACCAGAGTGCAGATGTAAATTTGACAGGGATGGTCGAATTAGATGTGTGTTGTTAGTGTAGGTGCTAGGTTGGTGTGTGTGCCCGGGAACATGGTGATGGAAGCTCATGATTGTCAGGTACTGATATGAGTAACTATGTATTTGTGTCATGTTACAGGAGCCATCTCAAGTGTCCACGCCATCGGATAGTGAGCATACAGCAGTAAGTTACATTTACACACTCACACAATGTGCATTATTGTTGTGTGGTTATTGATATTTCACATGAGTTGGTAATTTCTGTCTCCATGCAGCCCCAACCAAAGACCAAGAAAAAGCAAACCAAAGGAAAGGGTCCAATACTCAGATCCTCAGTGGCAAAAGTTGTTGCTGCCCGCAAGACTGTGGTAATTGATGTTTATTTTTTAGGATTGGTGTCCACGTTGCCTAACTGACATGTGTTGTTGTTTTGGGAGCATACAGGCCCTTGTTTGTGGATTGAGATATTTCCTAATGTTGTGTGCCTTATCACAGGTGGCTGCCCAGCGCTTGGCGAAAAAAACTACTCAAGTTAGCCTGACAACTCATGGGCAGGGGCGTAAAACAGGGGTAAGTTGTTAAGGTACATGCCACATCCAACATGGGTGTCCTTTGGTGGTGGTGTCACAACAACACTTATTTAGCAGACCTGCTTTTATGTAGCACACATGATGCTTTGGATTTGTGCCTGATGCAGGTCTGGTTTGTTTTGTGGTTTAGTGTTTAAGTGTTTGATTTCGCATGTCCATTGGCTCACCTCATGTGCCACACATGTAGGAAAAAGGTGGGACAACTTCACAGACAAGGGTCATTGTTGTGGATTGCAAGCCCAAATTAAGGAGTGAGGAGATAATAAATTTGATCCAGGCCCACCCATCCATCTGGGATCAGAGAGATGAAGGTCATCATGACATCTCCCGCAACAGACAACTATGGAGGGAGATCACTGGTGAAATATTTTCCCAATTTCAGCATATGACGGCCACACAACAGCATGACGCCGGTAAGTTTTTAGATTCGAACTGGGTTTGTGAGCTTGATGTGCTCTGTTGTGTATCTGGGATGAAGATAGCACATGCAGCATTTTTGGTGGGTGGCGTAATGGTGTTTTTTTTGCTGTTTAGTGAAACAGGTCCAAACAAGGTGGCGATCTCTCCGTGACCGTTATGTGAAGGACCGCCGTAATTTGAAGAAATTTCAACGAAGTGGGTCCGGTGCAGTCCCACCTGTGCTGTATCGTCACTATCACCAACTGTCGTTCCTTCAGAATTCTGTGGAGGGTCGTGCGTGAGTGTCATGATGTAGTCCTTTAAGACTGTGGATTGTGTGTTTGTGGTTGAAATGACACTTTCCTTTACTTGCACAGGACACACTCAAGTATGCCAGCCTCGTTGGGTGATCCCACTATGAGTCCAGTTCAGGATGTCCCTTCTGCACAAGTGCCATCATTGGAAGGGCAGGTCCCGGGGCAAAAACAATTGACATCTGTGGTCCCCAGAGGGAGCGGGAGCTCAGTCTCGCTACCTACTGCTGCTGCGGAGCCAGCTATCAGCAGGGCAAGGAAAAGGTCAGTTGCCAAAACAGAGACTGATCTTCTGCTGATTGATGGGATGCAGAAGATGGAGGATAACTGGCGGATGGAGAAGCGAGAGCTGCAGCGTCAACTGGATGAGCTCAAGGCAATGGTCCAAAATCCACCCAGAAATGAGGCCCAGATGTTTCTGTTATCTTATGTATCCCATATCTCATCATTTCCCCCTGGAAAGATGATGTTGTTTAAGCGACAATTTCAAGCTTTAGTGGAGGGCTTATTAGAACATTCGGAGGGGGATGGTGAAGGTGATGTGACCCTGATGAGTGTTGTTTAGGGGCATGATGCCATGGCCTGACAGTTAGCCGAATGTGGCGCCGAGATGATAGCAAATAGTGTTGGGGCCATATGTGTGTGTGATGACTGTCTGTTTATGTGAAGCGTGAACAAACATGCGCAAGAAGCCATGTGTGTGTTTGAGTTTAAGTCTTGTGTTAATTTTTTAAATGTTTCATTTTTGGGGCACAGAGTGTGTGTGTCTTTGTTTGGTTATTACACCACGTTTTGATGGCAACCATCGTGTATTTTTTGGCTCTTTACTTGGTTTGGGCTCCCGTGCCATGGGTGTGTGTTGATCCCACCATAACACCCTATGTCCAACACACACACACTATAGTATGCCACCCATGACATTATGTCGTGACAAGTGTGACGACAAGCTGGGCAAGCACTTGTTCCATTATGTGCATCATCAGCATTTGCAGGTCAATTGTTGGCCAACATAGCGTATGTACAGTATAGGTGACATGTGAGCTTATACTTGACACACAAACAGAAGCTTATGTGTAGATTTGTTACGTGTGCATCACAAGTAGAGTTGGCCTACACATCTGAGCACTAACCAGTCCTGGGTCGGGGGCCCAGCAGGTGACTACAATTAAGCCACACAATAATGAGTTTATCTTGACATATCCAAACACACATATGCAGTTAATTAGGCACTATGAAGAGCTGACGGTGGCTTTTGCTATTCTTGCTAAATAATTGTGAAAGTTTGTTCAAAAACAGTGTTGGACACAAGCAGCGATTTTAATGTGGGAAGTGACACAAACATCCAAGGCGGAACATTTCCCACAACACATTACAGAAAAACATAAGTGAACACATTTCCAAAAAGACACAATGAGTCACAACAGCCTAGATGGCAGGTTGTAGCCTGTCCCCTCTGCCCCTCACATGTTCCAAGTAGGCTGCATAGTTATCCCGCAACTCCATGGCCATAGAAGTCCCTCTGACCCCAGCTGGCTCCATCCCAATCAGAGGTGACTGCCACTCTTGAGGATTGATCAGAATTGGTTCATTCTGCATGACCAAATTGTGGAGACATATAGTGGCTTTGATGACACTGTCCACATTTTTGGGATGCAGCAGGATCGTCGTCTGGAGGACACGCCATTTGGCGGTGAGGATGCCAAAGGCACACTCCACATGTTGTCTGGCTGCACTTAAACAGGCATTAAAATGTTGGCAACGAGGATTTTGGTGCCGACTGGAGTATGGTTTGAGTAAGTTCTGGTGTATTTGAAATGCCTCATCTGCAACCAGAAAATAGGGAACCCTTGGCCCAGCAGTACCGGGCAAAGGTGATGGTGGGGGAATTTGAAACTGTTGAGTGTAGAGGGCTTGGCCCATGATGCTATCCTGGAACACCCGGGAATCATGGCTTCGGCCATAGGCACCAATGTCTACCGCCACAAAGCGGCCTTGGGCATCTGCGATGGCCATGAGAACCACCGAATAAAACTTCTTATAGTTGTAGTACAGTGAGCCACTGTTTGGTGGCTTCTTGATGGCCACATGCTTCCCATCAAGGGCACCAACACAGTGTGGGAAATGTGCAAGATTTTCAAATGTGGCCGCATTTTGTAGCCAGAGCTCCCGTGTGGGTGTTGGTAAGCATTGTAGATGGAGCTTGTTCCAGATTACTTCACAGGTTTCTGGTACTATTGTCGAAATGGTGGATCGTCCAAGGCGGAACAAAAAATGTAAAGACGCATATGTCTCTCCTGTAGCCAAAAACCTGAGTGAGGGAAAAGGCAACACGATTAGGACTGAGACACATAGTGACATGGTAACATAGTCAAGCAATATTGTTGTGTGAAGTTACAGACATGTGTTTGCATACATGGGCTGACATGGTGATACCCAGGAGCCAGCACAAGAGGCATGGGTGTACCCAGGATCAAAACTAGGGGGGGGCCAAGCCATGATCAATCCCGCCTTCTGTGGTCCTCAGAGGTGTGTGGTGAACGTCATATTCAACCGGGTGCATTGTGGGGGCTGATTACATGTACGACCAGGCTCTGGCACATGTGCAGTGCGCATATTGAAGCAGGGCCGAACACGTGATCAACCCCCACAATGCACCGGGCCGGATATGACATTCTGGCCACGCATCAGAGTACCACAGGAGGCGGGAATTTCAAAAAGAGGAGACAACAACAAAAGGAATGCTGACGTCCAGCGAGGCATGCTGAAATCCAATGAGGAGGCAGTGTAGAACCTCGCCTCTCTGCTGGCTAAGGCAAACTTGAAAGTGGTGTCCCTCCTCCCCACAAATCCAAGTGCGTCTGCACCATCACACGCACATAAAATAACTTCACAGAAGAATCCACAACAAGGAACATTAATGGCAATGGCAGGCTTGGTACAAGCGTAACGACACACAATGATGGTGGCAGAGCTCATGGCCTGTAGGCAGACACAGTCCTGCATCCTCATAGCACAGGAAGCAACACTGCTTGGCAACCGGGCCAGCAATGGCCGTGGTGTGTAAGCAGAGGGACAATGCATCCTGCACCAGGGGTGTACATAGAAACCATGGGTCCTCATTGTCGAAGTTCTAATTGCCCCCCCCCCCAAAAACAAAAAAACATATTTGGCAGGGGTACATATCTCACAAGTTTGCAGTTGTAACAAAGTAATTTTCCTCTTATTGGTGCCCCTAGATTTCCCTTTCATTGCCCCTATAAAGTGTGATGGCAGCAAAAGTGCCCCCACTTGATGATCCCCCACTGTGAATTCCTCCACACACACACAGAATGTAGACCCTACTGTACCCCCTTAAACTACCCGACACAGTATGATCCCCAACTGGACACACACACAGCCCTCCATATAGTGTAATGGACCCGACACCTGGTCACAGTATAATGGCGCCAAACACAGCCCTCAAATAGCCCTCCAAGTATTATCATGCCCCACAGAGACCCACAAATGTTGGAATAGCTTCCATATAGTATAATCCATATAATTACTCCATATGTATAATGCACCCCCATAGGGCTCCATCACATAATATTGCTCCCTCATAGGGCTCCGTAACATATAAAGCTCCCTCATTACATACACATGTACACATTATCTCCCATCACTGGACACATTGATGAAAAAATATTAAGAAAATCAGTAACCTCTCTCCTCGATTCTCAATGGTGTCTGCTCGCAGCTCCGGTCTCCCCAGCGTGTCTGCCGCTCTGCAGGACACGGGCAGCACCGGTGCTTGGTGATGATGCCATAGCTCCCCGATGTCCTGATATGCAGAGTGGCAGACAGTGTCTGCCAGCTACACTACAGGAGCGGGGCCGGCATCTGTGGGGAAGCGGCGCTAGCAGCAGGTGCCCTCCGCTGATGACGGCCACTGGTTACCACTGGCCGAGGCAACCTATTTAGGTTGTCTCATATCATGGGTGCACCCCTGCGTGGAGGGAGAATGTAGGCGCCAGGCTTCAGGGGGGAGGCAGCAGCCCCCCCCTGCCCCACGCTGGGTACGCCCATGACAAGAGGCCATGGCCCAAGGAACCCCAAACACATTCTTGAAAACACTTACTTCCCCAGGCCACATATGGTCCACACACATCTTCCACGCAGCAGCAAGTACGATCCTTCAAACACATATATGTGTAGCTATGATGTTGTTATAGTGACCCATGGGTACCAGAACTACATGTTACAATATAGACCGTAACCGACATATAGGGTGGGGTGAGATTTTTAATTCCCATTATTTTCAAGCCCTCCAGATCCAGATGCTGTGCAGGCCATTTGCATAAGGCAGGTGTTTTTTTCAAAATAGTTGAGGGCCCAAACATGTCCCCAAAGTGCTGTGTACACATGGCTGAGGCTGAACAAGGCGTGTATTATCCACTTAGTTAAGCAATGATGGGAAAAGGAAAGTGTTTACTGTTCCTTTCAAAACCGGTGGATGACATTTCATTGTGACTTTCATGTGTGTGGGTGTGTGGGCACCACTCGATACATATTAGTTAAAAACAGCTATCCGTATATTTGGCGGCACATTCCACATTTTCACATTTAGCCTACATGTGGAAGCAAGGAGGGCAACAATATACTGGCACAGCATTGGTGCTGAGAATACATGATGGGCAACGCATCACCCGGATTGAAGGTCATTGACCTGGTGTGCAACATGCATCATGCATGGTCAATGAGCCAGGCAGCAGATCCACAGCTAGTTCCAGACTTGGTTTTTAAGCAATGGTGCACACATCATGTTAGCGTATGGGTAGGTTTTTAAGATTGCCTTTACAGATCTTTGCTGTATTCACACCAACTAAACATTTACCACAAACAACGCATCTGGGACCAGCCGCATGGTGGCCCAGAGAGGACACTGGTGCAAGTGATTGGCTAGCCTACATTTTGGATCCTACATTCCTGCTTGTGTTTGGATCAACCCACAGTATCCAAAGGACCCTTGTGCTGAATGATCTTGCAAAACAGTGGGTGGAGATGATATTATCCAGACCATACACACATGATGCTAATGGCTACACTCAGGTGCAGACAAGATGTGGTGCCTAGGATGTGCTGTGCCAAGTGGATGTGCCCATGAAATAACAGACATTTGTGGTTGTTTTTCAAAATGCTAACAAGCGGGTTATTGTGCTCACTAAATATTTCTCCATGAAGCAAGTCAGCAGCACAACATAGGCCACACAAACAATGCCCTGGTGGACACTCATAGTGGGCGTTGGGAAAATGGATGATATGCCATAACATTCTACAGCGGCTCTGTAAATTTACACGACACCATTGAGCTACATTGTACACAGATGTTTGCTATCACATGCTAAAGCACTGGGGTGGGGGACATTGTTAGTCAATCAATGAAGATACATGGATTGATGTGGGCTCACAGGCGTATATGGTGTGTGGGGCATGGAGGTGATGTTTTGTTTTTTTGTGGCCTATACATTGCCAGGCCAAAAGCGCTGAGCCCAATATAGAGGCCACTGGTTTGGAAATTGATGACACATGATGCAGTCATGTTGTGTATACATTTTCACACACTCCTGGCCATCTTTGGGTCGTTTAATTTGTTAGATTATTTGGTGTTCACTTATGTGATTTGTAACCAACACACATCTTGATATATGTGGAGACAATACTGAGGTACACACATGATACAAACACAATGCTAATTGCCCAACACAAGGCAAGGACCCAATGGCATCACACAATGTATGAATACCAGGAGAATGATCAACACAAGGGTACACCGGGCATCTGTTGCAACATCTGTAGAGTCAACACCTGGCACCATTGTTAGTACAACAAAGGCCAGCCACACATCAGAATAATAGTCTACAAGACACATGATGGAACATAGGGGCCAAACAAGAAAGGACTTAGCTCAAACAAACCACACTACTGTGCCCATTGTCCGTAAAACATTATTGGACACATTGCCACATGTAGCAGCATGCAGCAGTTGTTATGCCGCTACATGAGTGGGGTACATGTGTTCAATATTACTGAGTGAACATGGTGGACAGATGACACACATACCTTAAGGTGACCACCAAACGTTCAGCAGGGCTGATTGCTAGTCTGCAGGACGTGTCCTGACGGGCAATGTCATCCTCAACCAGGGCCAGCAACGCCTGAAACGTCCCCATGGACATGCGCAGGAACCGTTGAAATTTTGGTGGATGATGGGTCAATTGCTGGAACAAGGTGTGGAACGCACCATGGTTTGGACGGAGCTGGTTGACAGGATGCACCCATACACGACGCTGTCTACGTTGCCTTCTTTCCTCCTGGTGGCGGAGCAAAAGATACCGCATCCTCAAGAACACAGACACTTCAGCCATTGTAGCAGCTCAAAATCAATAGCCAAGGCACACATGACTGTTGTGGAATGGGCCTTTAATTGGGCACAGGGTGTGGTTTTCAGAATTAAACCCAATGAGCCAATTTAGGGTCAGTTAACAACACAGTGTGCACACGTCCCCTGGTCTTCACATGACTATCCCACTCCTCACACCCTCACATGCAACGTGTAATGGGCGGGCCCAGGACCTTGACTTTTTAAGGATAATTGACAACACAAATCGGACATATACCATCCGATTTGTTATAAATCCGGACACCGGATGACGATTCCGCGAACGGAACACCGGGATAGGATTCTCATAGACTCCATATTGACAGCCGCCGGTTTGTCCCGGATCCGGCATGAACCGGGACAATCCGATTCTTTATAGCGGCGGGGATGAAGAATGGTGGGAAGCCGCAGCCACCATCCGATACACGCATGGCACTTTTGGCCCAATACGTTTACCGCATGCCTTGTTAGTGACAGATTGTCACTGCAAATATCTGGTGGCCCGGCATTGCGTTCACCGCATCCGGATCCGGATGCGGTGAATGCAATTCATGTTTGCAATGTGACCCTACCCTATCTCAGCACAGGAGATGTGAAATGATCAGATCATGTCCCTGTATGATCAGACACGGACATTACACAGTACATAGCAGGGACACATATATAAGATTATCTCAGCACAGGAGATGTGGTATGATTAGACCATGTCACTGTACAATCAGACACATCCATTACACAGTACACAGCAGGCACACATATATAAGATTATCTCAGTACAGTAGATGTGGTATGATCAGACCTTCTCTCTGTATGGTCAGACACAGCTATTACACATTACATAGCAGGGACACATTTATACGATTATCTCAGCACAGGAGATGTGGTATGATCAAACCATGTCACTGTTGGGTCATTCCATGTCAAGTGATCCAAAAATGAATATTTTTTTTCCCTGACGTCCTCAGATTTTTAAAAAAATTTTTCTATCTGAAGAACAACTTTATCTAATTACAAAAAAAAAGTTTTGAATTTTTTTCTTTATCTGTTAATTTTTTACAGATTTTTAAAGTTTGAAAAAAGTGCGAATTTTGGCCTGGTATGGCTTTACATTTTCTATCATATCTCGGGCTAGAAATAAGATAGAGAAACAAAATAAACACCAATCTACTCAGAACTGTCCAGGCTTTCATCAGATATGTCACAAGAGGATATTTGTTAATATTTTACCCATGTGATCGCAAGCGCAAAACTTTAAAACGCATTTCCGAAAAATCGGCGCTTTAAATATTTCAAAAACTGCCCATGTGTCTGCTGTGCTCTTAGCCACATCTGTACCAAATTTCAAGTTGGGATCGCAATGGGATCATATTTTAACATATTTTACTAGTAAGAGCGTCAATGGGTCATTCCATATCAAGTGATCTAAATATGAATATTTTTTTTTACCTGACGTCTTTAGATTTTTTTTTTTTTTTTCCTTTATGAAGTACTACTTTAGTTAATTACAAATTAAAAGTTTGGAATTTTTTTCTTCATCAGTTAATTTTTTACAGATTTTTAAAGTTTAAAAAAAGGGTGAATTTTGGCCTGGTACGACTTTAAATTTTTTTATCTCAGGCTAGAAATAAGATAATGAAGTGGGAGAGGCATCATTTTACTCAGAACGGTAACAGCTTTCATTTGAGATGTTACAAGACTATGTTTCTTTATATCAAATTCAAATTATTGACGGGCAATTGTGAAAAAATGACTGATTGTGTTCTTGGTGACTTTTGAATTGACACTATAATAGTTAAATATTTTGCACTTAGGTCCAATGAATGCGTCCATGGGGTCAAGCTGGGACAGAGTCATCACAAATTAGCCTTATTTGCAGATGACCTGCTACTTTACATCTCCCAGCCCCTGGTCTCCATCCCTTCGGTCTTAATGGAGTTTGAACGGTTCGGACAATTGAGCAACTTTAAAGTGAATTGCTCCAAAACCGAGGCACTCAATATTTCTTTGCCTGGAGAATTGGTTTCTCATCTATCTAAACAGTTCCCATTTAAATGGAAAGTAGAAGCCATTAAGTACTTGGGAGTCCTTATACCAAAAGATCTTAAACAAATATTCAATTTAAATTATCAACCCCTTTTGACTAACGCGGAATCGGCATTTACCTCCTATAGACAATTAAAGCTATCCTGGTTCGGGAGAATAAACGTAGTCAAGATGGATGTCTTGCCCCGACTCTTATATACTTTTCAGACAGTTCCTGTTCTATTGGATAGAGGTTTCCTCTCCAAAATGCAATCTATGATCCTTAGATTTGTCTGGGGGGGCAAGAGGTCCAGATTGCGAATGAATATCCTATCCTTGCCCGAGACCAGAGGAGGGGTTGGACTACCCAACATACGAGCGTACTTTGAGGCTTCCTCTCTTGTTAGAGCTCTAGATTGGCATTATCATGCGTCCTCCAAGAAATGGGTAGGGGTGGAGCAAGAGGGTTTGGGGATTCCGCTGAAACACCTGCTTTGGATTTCCCCTAAAGACTCCACAGACCTAGTACCTTTGACAGACATGACCAGAAACACCTTGAAGGTATGGCACCTAGTGACGAAAACCCTCCGCTTAAACGACAGACTTAGCCCTTTGACTCCCCTTTTTTCCAACCCATCTTTCCCACCCAGATTTGACAGGCAGAGATTTTTATGTTGGCGGATTGTGGATGACACCCGAGTAGGACAGACTCTGTCCAGTGGTGGTTTGCCCCCGATGGCAGAGCTACAACTCAAAGAACCTACGAGACCTCTTAAGTGATTCGAATTTCTCCAATACAGAGCATAATTATATTCAGCTGACCACTCTTGCAGGGTAAGATTGACGCCCAACGTATTGGAGAGGTTATTCCAACTGGAGGCTCCACCGAGGCGCAAAATATCATTTCTATACCAGGCCTTAGGGTCCATGAGAGAGCAGGGCACCCTTTACTTCCAACGTGCTTGGGAGAGGGAATTGGGGTGTAGCATTTCAGAAGCTAATTGGCAGAAATGCTTTATATTTACTCACTCACTAGCTAGCGCTTGTTCTGCACAAGAAAGAAGCTATAAGCTGCTCACTAGATGGTACTTGTGCCCGACGACACTCCGGAACATGTTCCCTGGAACCCCTGATACCTGCTGGCGCTGTGGGGAAGAGAAGGGTACAATGATACACATTTGGTGGAGTTGTGGGGAAATCCGGCGGTTCTGGTCTGAGGTTTTCAATGCATACGCCCGGATAACAGGTAAAGAAGCCGAATGCTGCCCAGAATCGGCAATGTTATCCATTTTTCCAGGTCCTATTGGGCTACAGAAGAGGGATATTCTCCGCTTTTGCATCTCGGCTGCTCGTGCTGTGATCCCGAGGTTCTGGAAATCAAGCCGGGCTCCATCTCTACTTGATTGGTTCAAAGAATTGATGGACACATATCGAATGGAGGAGCTCGCAGCTGATGCGTCGGGATCTCGGAACAAATTCTTAGGGATTTGGGTTGAATGGATTCTTTTTCACGACTCTGCAGAATTTAGGAGTATCTTTTCCAGCACAGATAATATGGCTCGACCTCTGGCTGATGGGGAGCCAGTGGGATGAGTACCCTTTCTCCTTCCCATACCTCACCCGTCCCCCCCCCTCCTTTTTTTCTTTTTTTCTTACGTGGCTTTTCTTTCCCAGTATAACTTTTTCTAATGGTTTTTGTTTCTCTTCTCTCTCTCTCTTCTTTTCTATCTCTCTTTTCTTCCCATCTGATACATTCAGTCTAGGTATTTCCTTTCTACGCCTATACCTTCAGAATTCTAGTGAACATTAGACAGGTATCGAAAACTCTGAGCTGTGAGTAGTTCATTAATATTTCGGCCTTCCTTTCCGGTACACCAGTCGATAGACTATTCCAACTAGGCCTCAACGGGTAATGACCCACTTACGTGGTCAACCTGTTAGAAGGGGCCAAGTAATAAAAATCATTCTGCTGGGGCTGCTTGTCCCCTTGACATCAGAACATCTCAAAACCCTGAGAAAGGTTGTATACTTGAGTGTTTGGAATTATATTTAGATTGTAGTATATATTGCACCAGAGATAAGCGCAAAAGTAAATTTGCAGCTTATCTTAAAGTTACTAATAACTTTGTGAATTCTCTTTTTGTATATTTTATATGTCTCAAGATTTTGTTAAAAGATTGAATGTATGTCTTTCATATGTTTTTTCAAAATTTAATAAAAATGAGATTAACCATAGTTAAATATTTTAAAATATGATCCCATCACGATCCCAACTTGAAATTTGGTACAGATGTGGCTAAGAGCATAAAAGACACATGGGCAGTTTTGGAAAATTTTTATTAAAATGTTTTTTTCGGAAATGCGTTTCAAAATGTTGCGTTTGCATTCGCATAGGTAAAAAATTAAAATTAACAAATATACTCTTGTGACATATCTGGTGAAAGCCTGGACAGTTCTGAGTAGAATGGTGTTTATTTTGTTTCTCTATCTTATTTCTAGCCCGAGATAAAAAAATTTAAAGTCATACCAGGCCAAAATTCACCCTTTTTTTAAACTTTAAAAATCTGTAAAAAATTAACTGATGAAGAAAAAAATTCCAAACTTTTAATTTGTAATTAACTAAAGTAGTACTTCATAAAGGAAAAAAAAAAAAAAATCTAAAGACGTCAGGTAAAAAAAAATATTCATATTTAGATCACTTGATATGGAATGACCCATTGACGCTATTAATAGTAAAATATGTTAAAATATGATCCCATTGCGATCCCAACTTGAAATTTGGTACAGATGTGGCTAAGAGCAAAGCAGACACATGGGCAGTTTTTGAAATATTTAAAGCGCGCCGATTTTTCGGAAATACGTTTTAAAGTTTTGCGCTTGCGATCACATGGGTAAAATATTAACAAAGATCCTCTTGTGACATATCTGGTGAAAGCCTGTATAGTTCTGAGTAGAATGGTGTTTATTTTGTCTCTCTATCTTATTCCTAGCCTTAGTTATGAGGAGAAACGTAAAGGCAGGCAACAGCGAAATTCACACTTTTTCCGAACTTTGAAAATCATTTTAAAAAAAAATAAATTTTTTAAAAAATTTTTCTCTTCACATTTTGCATTGTCTGACATGCTATTATCAAATAACAAAATCTCAAAAGAATTAAAAATATAGAGGTAATAATCATTGGTTCACTTGACATGGAATGACCCTGTTTGGTCAGATACAGCCATTACATAGTACATAGCAAGGACACGTATATAAGATTATCTCAGCACAGGAGATGTGGTATGATCAGACCATGTCCCTGTGCGGTCAGACACAGCCATTACACAGTACATAGCAGGGACACAGTTATAAAATTATCTCAGCACAGGAGATGTGGTATGATCAGACCATGTCCCTGTATGGTCAAATATGGACAGACCATGTCTAGCATAGGGTAGGGTCACATTGGCAACCTAAATTGCATTCACCGCATCCGGATCCGGATGCGGTGAACGCAATGCCGGGCACACACATTTTTTTACAAAAATGTGTGCTGATTACCGCACTGCGGTCACCGGATGGCTCAGGATGTGTAATCCTGAGCCATCCGGTAACTGCCGAGGTTGCGGATCCCGGCTATTGCCGGGATCAGCAAACCTAGTAAAGAGTTAAATTGATTGCTAAATGACTGTTTGAGGTCTGTAGGGGGGCTTAGACCCCCCTACAGACCGGCCGCCCACTTCGGTGGCCTCCTACTACAATATTCCCGATGGCACGGGCTCATCCGAGCCCGTGCAAGTCCCCACACCCCCAGCCCCCCGAATTACTATACCGGGGTGCCCGCACCCCTCTGGTATAGTTATTCCTGTATGTGTGGTAAATGATATATTACAGTAATGTAGTTCATATTTACGGGTCTTCTCCTGCAGTGTTGTGCTAAATCCATGGGCGGGGCTGTTTGCGGCAGCCTCCGCCCCCTCATTTCGCATGGCCGCCCCCTCTTTGCCTCATCCATTGATGTGAGGCCGGACGCGTCATGAAAGGGGCGGGGCGCACGGTGTGACGCGATTCGCCCCGCCCCTTTCATGACGCGTCCGGCCTCACATCAATGGATGAGGCAAAGAGGGGGCGGCCATGCGAAATGAGGGGGCGGAGGCTGCCGCAAACAGCCCCGCCCATGGATTTAGCACAACACTGCAGGAGAAGACCCGTAAATATGAACTACATTACTGTAATATATCATTTACCACACATACAGGAATAACTATACCAGAGGGGTGCAGGCACCCCGGTATAGTAATTCGGGGGGCTGGGGGTGTGGGGACTTGCACGGGCTCGGATGAGCCCGTGCCATCGGGAATATTGTAGTAGGAGGCCACCGAAGTGGGCGGCCGGTCTGTAGGGGGGTCTAAGCCCCCCTACAGACCTCAAACAGTCATTTAGCAATCAATTTAACTCTTTACTAGGTTTGCTGATCCCGGCAATAGCCGGGATCCGCAACCTCGGCAGTTACCGGATGGCTCAGGATTACACATCCTGAGCCATCCGGTGACCGCAGTGCGGTCCCGGCAAACGCTGCGAAAACTGCTGCCTGCATGATTTTTAACGCAGGCAGCAGTGCCGGATCCGGCCACCGGATGGCTTGTGAAGCCATCCGGTGTTTTGCATAGGCTCCTATGAGGAGCGTTTCCTGGTCCGGTTTTGAGCTTTTTTAAAGCTCAAAACCGGATCAGGATTTTGCAACAAAAACGGAAATGTGACCCTGGCCTTACATACATATTTCTCCAATAGCAGCAAATTTAGTATACATAGCACCAATAACATACTAATATATAGTGTATGAAACATCATTAATATATTATCAGTACTTCACGGTATCCATAATTACAGATATCATACCCTTACATATGAAATGCTTGTGCTTATTAAAGGTAATGCCACTTCCATATGTACAAAATATTAAAGAGAAAATGACTTGCGATAATATAAAAATCCCTAATAAAGGGCTAGAATATTACCAGAGTTATCAGAGGCCATGAGCGAACACCTGTGCACACGGCAGGGGAGAAGACCAGGGTAATTGAACCCCAACGTACGTTTCGCAACCCGGTATTAATCCTATGTGCGCTTCATCATGGAACAGAAGGCACTGACCTCTGTCTTCTTTAAATATCCCTCTACGCTGCCCATCAATGGGCACAGGAAGTGACATGGCACCCTCACCCAGCAGCAGATGCACCGCCCCCTGCCCTACGCCACACCCCTCGTGGACGCTGGGACGCATCGCCAAGGTGACCACGCATACGGAGTGATGAGGATAGATGTCAGGCAAGGAGGCAGAACCGCAACTACTGGACAGGGAGCGCACTCAGTCCCTATGGAAACTGGGACACATTACCGCATGTCATGATAGGACACTCATAATGTACACATTATAACCATAGAAAACTGGTTTAAACATCTAGATTCATAACATTATTTCAGGAGACTTGATCCAATATAAGGTGGCTGTGGATGGATGACTACACTTGATCCCACCAGACTTTAAGATCAAAACCTGTAAAACCCAAATAAAAACCCATAAATTCATAGAAAATGAGGTATTAGACATAGTCCAACTCTACTTTAAAACAAAGGTACAAGTTTCACGGGAGAACATGCAGCAACAGTCAGAGGAAGGGGGCAAAGCTAAGATGTTCATTAAGACCACACTAACCACCTCATCTCATGTTGTGCTAAGATTTTACTTACGCTGCCACCCTGGATACCTCCATGGATCGCATCCATCCTTCTCACCAATAGAGAGGACTGATCTCTCTTGTGGTGCATTAGGAAATGTTGCGGCAACATTTTAAGGGTGGACCTATCCTCCACCGTGGGGGCAGCGGTAATTTCCCTCACTTGCTCCCTCACTCTCCTACTTAGCTCCCTACAGGTCATACCGAAAAATATCTGTGGACAAGCACATGTGGCGTAATACACCATGTTGCTTGTACCACATCTAATATATTGTCAGTTGTCATATGTATGTTGGGCGTCAGAAGAGGTGAAGGTCGGAATGCAAAAGACACAGTGGCTGCAGGGAAAGCACCCTTTCAGAGGGCCCCTTAACCCAAAAGGATTTGGTATCTCTGGGGCATAGTGGCTCCAGACAAATATATTTTTGAGATTCTTTGACTGTCTGGCAGTCATCATTGAGTGCTCAGACAATGAGTCTTTGATAAAGGAATCAGATTGCAAAACTGGCCAATGCTTGTTCAATCATAGAACAAGCTAGAACAAGCATTGGCCAGTTTTGCAATCCGATATTTTGTACTTTACATATGGCAGCAGCTTTACCTTTAATAAGCACATGCACTCTATGTGCAAGGGTATGATATCTGTGTGACGAAATGGACTCCTTCAATGTAGAACATATGAAGATTTCTTATGTAACCCAGACAGTATGGGAGTTTGTTGCAACTTGGAATATGCCACTCATGGGTTAAGTTCTTAAAATTTAGCCAGATTGTACTTTGGTTTTTAAACTTGTAAATGGCCAAGGAGAATCTCCTACAGCTTTTCATAGATTACTGTGGTTTTAGCTAGCATGGTAATGTAATTATCTAACTTGTTTGTCATTGAAGGTCAGAGAACTAAATTATGCTAATCGTCCATTGTATGTTACCTTGTGGATCCCTGACTCTATGTACATGGCCGCAGCTACTATTGTTTAAGTGTCATTGATTGCAGACTCAATGTCTCATACTAACATTCCATTGTATCACTGCTATATCAATCAGCATTTGGCTCTCCATGTCTAGACTTAATACTACTAACAATATGCTAAATGAGGCTTGAGGTCCAGCCAATAAAAAGACAGTTTTATTCCACCTATCGTGATGTTCCCAATATCCTGCAATGAGGGCTGAAGGTATATAAGGAGATGTGTTCATTAACCAGAGTTAGTTAGATTCTGTCTAGTAGCCTCAGTCTAGGGATTTCGGTCCCGGCTAGAGGTTCACTGGATTGAAGATTGGATACAGGCAGCTAATCTAGGATCTTTGGGTCCGGTTAGCAAGCCATAACCCCAGGCCTAGGCATTTCGTTGCCGACCAAGGGGACCAGAACACGGACTATAGAACCACAAGGATTTTCAGCATTGGATTATCGGATTCGGCTGTGATAAAGACTGCATAAAGACAAGGAAGCAACCCAGGTTGGGACGATACAGTCACCTGGCTACAGACTTTGCCGTGCTATATTCTAATCCCTGGTGAGCCAGCGTTAGGGTGAGACTCTGTTGCCTGTTACATTATGTTTTGTGTTTGGTTATGGGTTATATGCTGTTAACTGTTTGGGGATCCAATAAAGCCTTGTTATTGTGGTTCCCTCACCCTGTGTTGTCTGAGTAGTGTTCCGCCCATGGTTAAGGAGCTCGGGCGTTCAGTTGGGGATGATCCCTGGTCCACGTTGTCTTTGTAAAGGTGGCTGGGCCAGCGGTCGAGAGCACCCACTGACCCCCGGGTCTCCACAATCTGTAATTAGGAAGACTGTAAAGTACTGATGATATAATAATGATGTTTCATACTCTATACATTGTATGTTATTGATGCTATGTATACTCAAATTTGCTGCTATTAGAGAAATATGTATGTGAGCTCGATTCATGTGATGACTTTCCCCTGTAATATGGATTATATGTAATATATACCTTTGTTGTGTATGACCTTGGCTGGCACTAGTGCACTTTACAATGGCTCCCTTGTCCATTTATCTATGGGCGGGGAATAAAACTATTGTTATTTGCATGACTTGAAGCATTTACTCATTCATTGGCCATTATACCCAGCACTGGCACAGACGAATCCAGCGCATGCTGGTAGCATTCATATGGTACCCTTACACGCCGCAACAGGATGGTGGCAACAACCGGGTGCTTCACGTGCACGAGCATGCACAAACGGTTGAAAACGGTAATCGCACCACCTTTACACGCCGCAACAAGGTGCGCTACGGTAGGTTACATCTATCTTTGGATACACCGCCGGGTGCCACAAGTTACCCTCTGTAGCTTACCTTACCTCATTTACACGCCGCTATAACAAGGTAATATGGGCGGAACAAAGGCAGCAGGGACAACACATAGGCGTGCTACAATTGTGGATTACAAGAATTCAGTACGCTGATAGGACAAAGCAATAACATCATGATTGGGCAGCCAGCGCAGGAGGCTGACTAATACATGACGCTCGAGCAATGGTGTAGTGTGACTGGTCAGCTCATTAAATATGCCGCCCTATGCAGCGTCTACCAATCGTAACGCAGGAGCTTCCACCAATGATCGCTGATGGGGCGCGGTAACCTGGAGCCTGTGTAACGCCCCAGGTACACAGCATGGTGTCGAAACAACCCTTCTGTTCCTTATTTACACGCCGATACAGGCCACAACCATCACCTTGAAATCAACCTGTTTTAGGGCACTGTTCTGAAACAGGTGCCTCGAGTGGCGGGTGGCAACAACCGTCTTTACACGCCGCTACCTCGGGTTGATTTGGCGGTGCAAGATACATTTCTCTCATCTACCCGGTTGTTGCCACCATCCTGTTTCGGCGTGTAAAGGTACCAATAGAGTGGCTACAAACTTTTCATTCTAGACTGGACAACACCTTTAAGAGGCACACACCTCTTAATAATCATATGCATCTGAAAAGTGTAATTTTTCTCCATGCGCCTTGCACCTAATCCTTACTCTGTTTGCTTATTTTTTATGAGCGGGCTTCACCATATGCTGTGTTGAACCCCTGTCCTTACTAATTCTGGCAAAGCTTGCCAAAACTAGAGTGACAAAAAGGAAAAGTTACACATTTTTGCAAAACGTGCTGCACAAAAATGTTATGATTTCTCAAAGCATTTTATGACAGATTTCTTGCGCTGTCACATTAAAGGGGAACTCCATGGAGATAATTTTTTTTGTATTGTCCCTGCCCCATGATGAAACAGAACTGGGCACCACAGTTACAGGATCTATAGATCACTTAAAAATCAATAAAATCATATCTGCTCCTCAGCTTTCACCCCCTTCGGGGACAGAAAAAATCAGTCATAGTGCTAAAGTTTCAGGGGACAGGAAGATGCCAAGTTGATATGGGGAGGGGGAGACTATGAAAGTGCTGAATCAATCAATGTAGTACATTGTCTCTGTTCCTAGCCTGATACATGAAAGCACGCATGCACCATCATATCATTGTACACCAGAGAATCACAGTGTGATTTTATATTTGCTTGGTGACATGATTGCTATTTGAAGGGAGAACTCCCGTATTCATACAATACATTAGATGGCAAATCAGGGGCATGATTGTAGTGTGACCATAAGGCCGGTGGCCATGCCCCTGCCACACACCTGTTCATACGGACATGTGAGCGGGCAGGAATGTCACATGATCCTAGAGGCTCCAGAGTTAACGCCCCCTACACACCTCCTGTCACTGCTGCAGCATGAAGGTGAATTCCTCTGTCCTTGAAGGGATGGGTGGGTGCTGAAGAGCAAATATGATTTTATTGAATTGTAAGTGATCTACAGATCCTAGAACTGTAGTGCACAGCTCTGCTTCATCATGTAGGAGGGCAGGGACAGTACTAAAAAGTTTTTATCTCCCCGTAGTTTCCCTTTAATAAATTGGGACCTAAATTTTTACAAGTTGTGGTTAGCCATATACCTGGATTTATGTCTGAAAAATATTCACAATCTGTTTAATTTCCACCTATAAAGTTATATGATTTGCTTCTCAAAAATATCCCTTTAAACAATATGCATAAATACAAAGGTGATGGCTGCCAAGGGCAACAGAAAGCCATTATGAGCTATAATAGAGCAGCTTTATGAAGAGACGAAATCTATTCAGTTGAACATCAGTATGCTTTCAGGGAATGAAAAGGCTGAAAGGATTCTTTATGACTCCTAGCCCACTTTCTAGACACTCCACTACAAGGTCTGTAGGTGAAACGGGTGCTTACAAGTTCAATATGCTCAGTGCAAACCCTCATCAATGAGCTGTATGGCTTACGAGGCACAACAAGGTTGATAAATATCAGCATGGTTATGAATATCTTTCATACAGCAGCTGCTACTTGCTGGCTGTTCTACACACAGGCTATGAATGATTGTGTCTGAGCAAATGCCAACCTATCTTCTCTAACCATATATATTGTGTAGTCATTTAATATACAACAATGGCATAGTCAGAAACACTGATATTCGCTGATAAATATAAAGTAACAATAAAACCAAGAAATACACTCAAAATAAGTGGTATAGTAAACTATTTTATAGGTATAAATTAACAATAGGTACTTAAAGTGAACCTGTCAGGTGGTTTATGCCCCTCCAGCTATCGCTGTCTGTACCTGCAGCTTCATAATGCTATTCTAATCATCCCTGTCTGAGCTCAGAGTGTAATGTGAAAGGTGAAAGAAAAGCATTTATACACTTACATTCCAGTCCCCACTTTGGAGGAGGGAGACTGTCTGGCAGGATAATAGTTAACTCACTTTCAACTTGGATGGCTAAAGGACCTGTGTGATGTAACGATCATGTGACCATAGCGGGCGGAGCATAGCCAGCAAACGTATTATGTTCTATGAGAACTTAGCTCCGCCTATTGTAGTCACATGGTTGTGACATCACATCAGGTCTCCCAATATGTTCTAGCACAAGGCTGAAATGTTAACTATTAACCTGCCAAACAGTCCCCATCCTTCAAGCTGGGGACTGACTGCCTCATTACATAAGGAAATGTAAGTGCATAAATGCTTTTCTTTCATCTTTCACATTACACTCCGAGCTCAGACAGGGATGATTAGAATAGTATTATAAAGCTGCAACTACAGACAGTGATAGCTGGGGAGGCATAAACTAGCTGACATGTTCCCTTTAAGTGGTTGTTTATGCTGAAGAATATAAAAGTAAAATTGTACATTTCATCATCTATTTCATATCCATGCTTAGGCTGGGGCCACACTTGGGCTGGGACCCACGTTTCCAGGCAGCGCTAAAATCTTAGCAATTTCTGCCATTGCAGACAGTGTTAACAGCAAGCACTGCCTGGCCACGGGGCTCCAAAGAAGCCCGTAGTTTACCTCAGTTGCAGCCGCACACAGAGGTCCAGGATGTGTGCTATAGCTGAGTGCACAGGAAAACGCTGCCTGCAGCCTTTTCCTGTGTGCTGTTGACAAGCGCCCGTCCTGGAGCTCTGTGTGCGGCTGCAACTGAGGTAAACTACGGGCTTCTATGGGGCCCCGTTGCCAGGCAGCGCTTGCTGTTAACACTGTCCGCAATGGCAGAAATTGCTAAGATTTTAACGCTGCCTGGAAACACGGGTCCCAGCCCAAGTGTGACCCCAGACTTAAAGGGGTTTTCTACAGAGATATAAACTAGGTTAAAGGGTTGTCCTGTCTAAAAGAACAAGTCTATATTCGCTCTATATGACTACAGACTTGTGGATCCTCACATTACACTATGCGCTGTCAGAGCCAGAGATGGTGGCCAAATGGCAACAAGTATGCAATATGCAACTCCCAGCCAGAATCCAACTATATGAGCATGGCCTAGTCTAATGTAAGTGTATTGTGCAGACGCTATGGATATATTTTTATAGTTTTTTACAACATTAGACGATTGTAATCTTATCTGTGTTTCTGTGTGATGTGTAGCCAAGTTATGGTACTCAACAGCTTATAGAACTGAAATAACCCTTTCATACAATCTACAGTCTGGACTTGTTCATCATATGGTTGTGTGGTGTAGTAACTGTGCCAGACTTTATGACATATTTCAATATTTTAATGAGAATTCCTTTAATCGTCTCTTCACACAGTTCTCTGATCCATGCAACATTAGTTTTTTTTTGTTATATAAATTCCTACTATTGCTCAAATAAAGTCAGTACAAACAATCGCTTTTTCGCATACCTACTTCAGAAAATACAGTTTTACATACTCAATCAGACCATCCAATACATATCGTATTAAAGTATTCCTGGTGGAGAGCTGTTTTGAGTCAAAAATAATAGTTTTTTCACTTCAGAATACATTAAACATTGTAAGGCCACCTGTGAGTGCCTGTCTGAACGGAATTATCCCAAATGGATGGTCAACATAGCCATCAAAATACACTCATCCTCAAATATTATATAAACCCTTAAAGTTTAAATGTCTTTCCATTGAAAAAAAAACAATACTGCACTGGTTGTTAATTATGGGTCACATAGCAGCTAAAATAATGTATTTTTTGCGCCATATGATGCATTTTCTCAACTTTTTTTGTGCGCTTTTAAAACTGCATTTTATAGCTGTGTTGGTATGGCCAGAAGGCAGCAGTGCAATGTGACAACAGAGAAAGGACAAAAGACATACTGAGCTGTGTAGGGATTCAGCAAAGAAGGAGCCAGATGACAGATCAGAGAAGTGACTTGCCCAGGGGTCTGTGGGAACTCGGTATCCGAGCGTTTTACTGTTATGCGGGATGTCACCAGTGGCCTGCCCGGACCTGTACCCTGGGGTCTCTTGTTAAAAAGGTGAAAATGAAGTGGAGAAATAATAAGAGTCTCGTGACACCACCTGTGGTTTCTGGTGATGGCACCCGCACTACCGGGGAACCTCCAGGGTCAGGGATGATGGTTGGGCAGCTGGATGGTATAGCTCCCCATATGGAGCTGGTTTCCCGGGGTTGTGATAAGTTGCAAGGCAGAATCAAGACACTGGATGCTTATGAACTCTGTACGGGTGTTTACTTGTAAAAGTTCATGGTTCAGGTTCACAATTACACAGTTCTTTAGTGGGTAGCTGGCCGGGTAGTCACTGAGGAACGTCAAGTCTCTTTGAGGCTCCCGTAGTGTACCTTCTGCTGTCTTTCTATCTTACTGCTACTTTCCTTGCACCTCCTTACTTCCTTGTGCCGCCCTGCACAGCCCTCTTGACTACCAGGCCTGTTGGGTGCTATGAGGTACCCTACTTCTCATCTAAGGAGCTCAACCCGGTTTGGTGTCCCTGGTGGGGCTGCAAGTTCTGGACGAGGGGTCAGGGCTGATAGTTAGGCCCTCGAATGGCTGGTGTTGACAGCTCAGGGATGAACTCGCCTGTACCCCGACTCGGAGCTGGTTCTCCGTTGTGGACTAGTATTCCAACAGACCTGCCCGGTGGTCTGGCACTGGATTTCCTCCTTCTTTCCTAGGTCGCCACTCACTGAGAGTCCCCTAGAGACTTGACTTTCCTCAGTGAATACCCGGCCAGCTACCCGCTAAAGAACTGTGTAATTGTGAACCTGAACCATGAATTTTACAAGTAAAAACCCATACAGAGTTCATAAGCCTCCAGTGTCTTGATTCTGCCTTCCATCTCATCACAACCCCAGGGACCCAGTTCCGCCTTGGGGAGCTATACCATCCACCTGCCCGACAATCATGCCCGGAGGCCCCCAGCAGCGCTGGTGCCATCACCAGAAACCACAGGTGGCGTCACAAGACTCTTATTATTTCTCCCCTTAATTTTCCCCTTTTTAACAAGTGACCCCAGGGTACGGGTATGGGCAGGCCACCGGGGACATCCCCTGTAACAGTAAAGCACCCGGATACAGAGTACCCGCAGACCCCTGGGCGGTTCACCTCTTTTGGCATCACGAACAGGATGCCATGCCTGGTGTAGCCGGGTACTGTGTGCCTTACAAACTTTCTAAACTCGGCACCGAAGAACTGTTTAGTAAGTCCCAAAATGGCGGCCAATAAAATGTAAAGAAACAATGTGCTGGCCCAAGGGCGAGCCTCGACCCCCTTACCATGGGAGGACCATACCAGAGGCACGAAACTGTTTGCCCACCCCCATTGTCATCAATCAACCAAGGGGGAAGGCCAAAGCAAGAGGGTCAGGAGCTAACACCCAAAAAGAGCAGGAAGGGTGCGGCCGAAACTCAGGGAGATGGAGAAGTAGTCCTGGTACTCATAGCAATGACGGCAGCCCAACTGTCTGACCTGATCCGAGAGGTGGAGGAAGAGGCCCGAGCTGCACACGGGGACCCGAGCGCGGTCTCCTTCCTCACTAACAAGGGAGATGCAGCCTTCTTGAAAAACACCTTCCAAGAGCTCTGAATTAACCTGGCTGAGACCATGGAGTAGGTCGTCAGCAAGTGGAGTATGGAGATGGCCCTGGAGCTGACTCATAAGTCAATGGAGAGACAGGCCCTGGATGCCGAGGTGACAGACCAAGCCCTGGTTGAGCACCAGGCGACCAGTCAGAAGCAGGTCTCAAGCCCGCAGCCCGTGATGACAGCAGAAGCAGGGGTGCAGAAAGGAGACCCCGAGGACCAGCCAGCAGACGATGCCAGCGCTACGATGCCGGAGCCTGAAGAACCCGAAGGAGCAGCAACAGAGTCCTATACCCCCAGAGAAGCCGGAGGTCATTGTTGAGGCCATCGAGGAGGAAAGCGACAACCCGACCAGCTCCGTAGAGGAGGATCCCGCCAACAACAGCCTAGAGGACGGCGGCAGTGATACCGGAGCAACTGGTTCAGAAATGGCCTGGTAGAAGGACAGGGAATTCCAGCGCGAGACACTGCATGTGGTGTCCGCCGCAAACGGAGGTCCCCGAAGCGCCCCAGGGCCAATTTCCTCGACACCGGACTACTTTCCCCAAATTGACCCAGCTGACCAGGCGGCGCAACAACAACGCCGCAAGGAGTGGTGGCAGAGCGAGATGGAGAGCTGCCAAGCCTGCACCGAGGCCCGCCTGCGTCCCCCATTGCCCCCTGATCAAAGGAAATGCAAATCAATGGCAAAACTAGGATTGCTTCAGGCTGAAGCTTCCGAGACACATCTGTGATTTGTAAATCGCACACTACTCGCTATTACTCGCTTCCCCATTCATTAACATTGGACTCGCAACGAGTAGCGAGTCCCGGGCTCGGACTCGCTAGAGTGAGGCGATTCCGAGTAATTTAGGATTCGCCCATCACTATTGTTAATGTTATGTTATAATGAAAATATAAAAACACTCTGTACTGGGACTGGGTAAGGGGTAGAAACACTTGAGGACAAGTGTGTTTCACCAAGGTTGAATGTGGCACCACACTGGTCAGTGCGCCACAGTAAGGGTACTGCATCCACATCAGAGCGTGTAGTATTCCTGTCAATGGGGAGGGTGAAGTCAACCTGAGGCTCTCTTCTCAGCATCCCTACACCTAAAATAGGGGACCTTTTGGTTAACCCAGTCCTGGTGGAAGGAGTGTTAATGTAGAAGGACCAGGAACTAACAGACAGATCTAGTCTAGTCTGAGGAGCGAAGCAAGGAGTGAGCCCTGATATGGGTACAGTACCCCTACTGTGGCACACTGACCAGTGGGACACCACAGATGCTTGTACCAAGAGAAAGGGGAGAGGAGTTAACACAGATCCTGACATTCTGACATTACTCAGCTCTGTGCTGTAGCCTGAGGTAATCTGATACATTGTCACCTTATCATCAGCAGTCAGGAGCTCGCACACTGTGTAGGCCCCGACCCTTCACCTTTATATGGTTATGTGGCTGTATTCAGTGTGAAGACAGATCTGACCAAGAATGAACATATGTTTGCTTCAGACACAGCCTAGTGGGGACACCTTGTGGAACATTTATTACTGGTTTTCCACCAAAATTATTTTATGAAGAATATTTGAAAGTTTATGAAAATCTCTTGCCCTACATTAATATTAAATAAAGATTTAAATGGTGGTTATGCTTTTAATTTGAGAAATAAAGATATTTCCATACCTGTGTTTTCTATCCAAGAGATGTGTAGCAAAGAAGGCTTCATAATTGGCACTCCATTTATCTTCCAACCTATATCAAAAAAGTCACAACCTAAATCAATATGGCTTCATCACATAAGCTGTGACAAATGTCACTGTTAATGCTTTGAAGTATTGGTGGTTTCTCAATTGTTCATTCCAAGTGAAACCAACTAACAGTACAAGAACAAAAGTTAAAGGGATCCTGTCACCCCCAAAACACCTCAAAAGCTATTAAAAGCTGTCCCTAAAGCATATTCACATTTACCCTACACTCCTTTTAGCTCCTAAAAGCATCTATTGAGAATGAAGATAAACGTTATTACACTACCTCATTAGTGATGATAATTAGTGACTATTGTATGCATAGTCACCCTGGCAGGCTCTCCCTCTTCATGATATCACGCCTCAATAGGCGTGATCTTCAAATCAGATTCAAATGCGCGCCTCCTCGCTCTGTCCTGTGTCGGCCGGGCTGCAGTGGGGCTGGGTGACGCGAATAGCGTCATTTCCGGCGCCGGGTGACGTATGTACACCCGCATGCGCAGTGCGGGTCTTGAAGCTAACAGCGGCGCGGGTGTACATACGTCACCCGACGCCGGAAATGACGCGATTCGCGTCATAGAGCCGCACAATGCAGCGGTCCGGCCGGCATAGGAGAGAGGGGAGGCGTGCATTTGAATGTGAGTAGAAGATCACACCTATTGAGGCTTGATATCATGAAGAGGGAGAGCCTGCTAGGGTGACTATGCATACAGTAGTCACTAATTAACATGGCTAATGAGGTAGTTTTATAACGTTTATCTTCATTTTCACTAGCTGCATTTAGGAGCTAAAAGGAGTGTAGGGTAAGTGTGAATATGCTTTAGGGACAGCTTTTAATAGCTTTTGAGGTGTTTGGGGGGTGACAGGATCCCTTTAAATTAATTGAAATATGCAATGATTATCTTTTACCACTTGTACGAGTTATTGATAGCAATATCTTGGTTACACATCATGTACTCTAAAAACACAGGTAAGATAACACCTGTCAGATGTCCGAAAAAAACTATCAAAATATATCCACAGTGTATTTCCATTTTTAAGTTGTGCATGTTTCTGATACTCCACTAAAAATTCAAACAAAAGAAGAAATAATTATAACACATACCATTGGAGGCAATGTTTGGTACAAAATCCTCCATAGGGAACCAAAATGGATATTTTTTCTCCAAACTTTATAAGCTTAAATAAGAGGCAGGAATTAGTTCTTAATTATTAATACTACACATTCAAAAATATATACGGTATATTATGTACATATTCATACCTCCCCAGCCAAAAATATGAATATATATAAAAAAAATGTCTTTATTACCGCAACTCGCAAAAAATGCAATAAAAATCAGGTTTTATGAGCTCCAAATCGGTATAAATAAAAATACTTGCTTGTCATGCTAAAGTCATCATACAACTCTATCTATAGAAAAATTACATGTTACAATTTTTTTAAAAATGGGCATACAAATTTTATTTTTATAAACTTCCGATTTTTATTTTATTCTCTTTAAAGAAAAAAAAAATAACAATGGTTCTAATGGCTCTAATCATACTGACCTGGAACTCGTATTGACAAGTCATTTTTACTACATAATGATCATCATAAAAATAAAACAAATAAGGATAGAATTGTATTTCTTTCACCTACTTCACTTTTTCTCTCATTTCAGTATATTATTTGGTAAAGTGTTTGGTGTAATTCAAATCAGCTATGTAAAAAAAAGTTATGGCTAGAGATGAGCAGACCCATGGAAGTTCAGGTTCTTGGGGTTCAGCCGGACTTTATAGAATATTCTGTTCTGGGCCCGAACTTGACCTGAACCTCATTGGAAGTCACTGATTGGGCAGTTCTGCTCTCTGCCCACATACAGTCAGCCATAAACAAATATTTTCCGGAGTCGGGAAGGTAAGGTTTTGTCACTTTTTTACACACTAAATCCTATAATGCTCATTTTACCCCTAGGTGCAAGCCATTCAATCACTACAAGTGGCTCACACTGGGCCAAGCACCGAGGGTACCCAAGCACAGGGATGCTCGCTCCAGTGATTTGCATACGTAAAACACCCAAACTCTAAAATTAACCACTGGTTTTTGTTTTGCTTTTTTTTAAAAAGCTTGTATTTGACACAAACACCAAACTTTAAAGTTCAAGTTCACTCATCTCTAGTTGTGGCTCTGGAAGAAAATGGTAGGACAAAAAAAATGTGCAAACCAAATGTGGCCATGGCAGTAAGGGGTTAAAGAGAACTTGGCTTTATGGTATGATTTGCATTTAGGCTTATTTAATGATTTCTTAGTTCCTGTATGTAAATTGATAAACAAGAAAGTTCAGTTGACTCGATAGAAGCATACCTTGTACTCAAGGTTGTACTGTCCATACTGAAGCTAAGCTTCCACTGACAGCTGCAGTTTCCTCTATATCAGCAGGTAATGAGAATGATTCATTCCCCACTGTTTAAAGTAATTAAAGAATGAGTTCACTTTTCTTTTTAACGATTCAAGAGACAGGCAGGGCTGTGACTACTCATTTCTTTTCAGGAAAAAGAGACTACTCGACCCTGTCAAAAAATAAAACATTATAAGGCTAAGTTTCTATGATCGGTATTTGGTGAGTTTTTGATGTTCCAGATTATCTACAGAATTTCTGCACCTATTATGTAAATTAGGTTACTTGTGTCATTTTCATTGAGCTTTTGACTGCTTATTTACATTCATGGACAGTTTACAAGTGCTTTACCAATTTATTTATGTGTGGTTTACCAATTTATTAAGAAAACAAAGAAAACCTATGAAGATCTGAAGTAATCCACAGAATTTGATGTAGTCCCCAATGGAAACTTGAAAGACATAAAAAGAGAAAGGTAAAAAAAACCAAGAGATTCCCTAATTAAAAATCTTGTGAAAAAGCTCCCTGCTCTGACGTAATCCAATGGTTTCCACATCATTGCTTGGTTACATGGCTCAAAGTCAGTGGAAGCTCAGAACAAGGCTCGAAAGGATTTGAGTGGCAGCCAGTCATAGTGCACGCTGTACTCTTTTGACTGGGATGAGTGGTGATGTCACCAAATAAAATATCTTTGGTGCATTTTTTTATTCTTTGTATTTACTGGGTTAGTAATGGAGGTTTACTTCTTTATTTAGTCTTCTTAGGTCAATTAAATGCATTTTGTGACTTTTGTTTTATTTGTCTCATCTTGTGTTTTCTAAAATGTTAAGATAAATTGTAAGCTCTTGTGTGTGTATATATATACATATATATACACATATGTAAACATTTTCATTATGTATGTTTATTTCATTATTTCATTATATAAGTGTTTTCTAACTTTGTTTATCTCATATGTCCTTCCTCAATTTATATTCACTATGCTATAAACAGTTGACCTCTTTCTTTACTTCATTCTAGTCCCCTCCCTCTTCCCTTTCCCTTTTTTTCCCTACTCCACATTTAAATAAATTATAATTCATTGATAACAATACCGGTAATTGTATGTTTAAGTATTGAAATGTTTTAACAAATTTTGCAATGGACAACTGAAAGCACTAATAATAGAAGTTTCTGATTAACACCATGGCTTGATTCCAGGTGTAACTACACAGTCAACATCAACCTCAAAAACCATTACCCTGATTGCCACCACACCAGGGCAATCAGAAAGAGCTTACGTGAAGTGCCAGAATCTGCTCATCATTTGTGAGCTGCCCTTTTAGGGCAGATGCAAGCTGGTATGTTTAGGCTGCGGAGGGCCAAAAAACTCTGAGCCTTCCCAGCCCTGAGATAATAGTCCACTACTGTCTGCTTTACCTTTGTTGGTTAACAAAAATGGGGGATCCCATGATAGTACCACATGTCAAACAATTTACCAGTTGGTGCAGTAGATTTTTATAAGACTAACAAACCCATTATTCATTATCTACATGTTTTTGAGTCTGTGTATTTGAATAATTAACTGAAAGGGGGGGTGTTCAAAATAGTAGCAGTGTGGAATTCAATTAGTGAGGTCAATCATTCGGTGAAGAAACAGGTGTGAATCAGGTAGCCCTAATTTAACCCCTTCACCACCCAGCCTGTTTTGACCATAATGACCAGACCATCTTATTCAATTCTGATCAGCGTCACTTTATGATGTTATAACTCTGGAATGCTTCAATGGATACCAGTGATTGTGAGATTGTTTTTGTGACATATTGGACACATTAGTGGTAAATTTAGATTGATAATTTTTGTGTTTATTTTTGAAAAGAACGGATATTTAGCGGAAATTTTGAAAATGTAGTGAGTTTCAATCTTTGAATTTTTATATAGTTAAACAAGCGAGTAATGTCAAATGAAATAGTTAATAAATAACATTTCTCACATGTCTTCTTTACATCAGCACAATTTTGGAAACTGTTTTTGTTAAGAAAGTGAAGGGGAGGGGACCGCACATAGAGTGGTCACCAGAGTACAACAGAGGGGAGCTTTCAAGGACCCACTCACCTCTTATTGTTGTGACACCCACAACTGGTAGAAAAGGCCTGGTCGCTGCAGATCCAATGAGGGATGAAATTAGAAGTTTGTTGCAGAATCCGGGATTATAAACCGCGCTGACCAGAGGAAAGGATAACAAAACTTTATTTGGCACACAGCACACAGGATCTGCCAACGCCTTTCATGGTCCACTGACCACTTCTTCAGGGCATGTATTACAGATCTCAAATACAACATATATTATATCAATACATTTGTGACCTCACATTAGGGAGGGGAGGAACGTCAGTTCCGGCAGAAACGCCCCTATACTTGATACATTGCATATATTGATATAGAGATTAACACATAGTGAATAATAAAACCGTAAACCTCTTTTATCCAGAACTAGGGATATTCACCCATTTAACACCGGAACTCTTTAATTAAAAATAAAATTATAATAATATTGGAGACTTATACCAATTAATAGAATGCTCACAAGGAATCAAACCCACCTCTCACCGTTGTCTATATCAAGGATCCTTCACATTACCCCAGGATCATCTATCCTCACAAGAACTCTATTAGAATTAAAATTTAAAACTAGAAATCCCACTTGCTTTAAAACTAAAACTACAACCTTATCCGAACTCACTCTCACCAAACTTCAGATTTATAAGTCCGTGGAGTTACCATTACACTACCATTTATTTACTAATTATTTTTTATTTAGTTGTCTATATTTTGTCATGAGTTCTTTTCTAAACTGTTTAAAAACCCTTTGTAGGGACGGTAACTATATCTAAACATACCCAATTTACTATCAATACACCGAGAGCCTGATATTACAACTATAAGCGCCATATATGAAATTTGATATGTTCAACAGGTTATATACCGGATTAGAACCCACCCTTATTAATAGTTGTCTATACAATTCTGCTACATTATCACTATATCGTCCACTGTTACACTTTCCATTGACAAATTTTTCTCAATAAAATCTATGAATGGAACCGTACTCAGCTCTTTAAAACAGGTCAAACACCTCATTTAGACCATTTGGACTAAGAGTGTCCAACTTATAGATCCAGAATACTTCCTTCTTTCCAAGGGCTGTTAGTCTATTGGGAGTATCAATGGGAACATGATCAATAGGGGTTATTTTCAGATCTGCTTTTGTATTATGTGCAATGGCGCAATGTCTGGACAATCCATGTTTGGAAAATCCATTCCTGATGTTGTATCTGTGTGAGTTCAATCTCAGGTGTAGGGGCTGCGTGGTCCTTCCCACATATTGTTTACCACATATACAATCTATCAGATAAATAGCATAACTGGATGTACAATCCAATCTATAGGCTATTTGAAAGCTTTCTGATCTGTCAATAAAGGAAGTAAATTTTTTTATACTATGTTTTATCCATCCACAGCACAGGCAATTCTTTTTATTACATCTACAGGATCCACATGAATTGCACCCATTAAGAGGATTATTTATATTTTTGGCAGTACCCGACTTTTTATGATTCCTCAATTTGCTTGGTGCTAAGATGTTTTTACGAGAGGCTGCTCTCTTATATGTCACAAGAGGAAGAAACGGTAAAACTCTCCTGCAAATTGGATCATTCAGGAGAATGTTCCAATGTTTATATATAATACTTTTTATTTGTTCATTTTCTGCTGAATAGGTAGTGATGAAATTGATTGAGGACCCATAATTATTATTATTATTTGTCTCTTTTTTTAGTTAATAAATCAATTTGAGAACAATGTTTAATATCATTGTAAGCTGATTGAATCCGTTTTCTAGGGTATTTACGCTCCAAAAACCGCTCCTGCAAAATTTTACTTTGTTCTTCAAAATCTGTCGCTAATGTGCAATTTTTTCTGATTCTTTTATATTGTTTTTTTGGAATATTTTTGGAATATTTTTCAGCCACTTATCATAGTGGTTGCTATGAAAATGCACATAACTATTTGCGTCAACAGATTTAATAAAGGTTTTTGTTGTGATCGTTTCTCCCTGTTGTTCAATTGTAATCTAAAAAATTTATTATTTTGGTATTTTTTGCAGGTGTCAAACAAATACCCCATTTATTATTAGTGATGGATTCAATAAAGGGTTCAAGATTTAAATTCTCATTATTAAAAACCATACAAATATCATCAATAAAACGCTTGTATAAAATAACTTCAGAATAAAAACTACTGTTATAAATATGCCAAGCTTCAAAACCCCCCATAAAAAGATTAGCATATGTAGGGGCAACCCTTGATGCCATCGCTGTTCCTTTTGTTTGTTTGTATAAAACATCATTAAAAGTGAAATAATTGTTTTCCAAAATAAAAGAAATCGCTTTCATGATGAACTCCTTTTGACGCTCCGGAATGCGGTTATCCTCTCCCACAAATAGATTAAAACAGGCTAAACCTACTTCATGTTTAATGTTTGAATATAAACCTGTTACATCCATGGTTAGGAACCCATATGTGTCCTTCCATTTGATGGCATTTAATAATTCAATGAGTTGAGTGTAATCTTTAAGGTAACTTTTCAAATTAAAAAAATTTGTAATCATGATTTTATCTAAGTATTCAGACAAATTCGATGTTAAAGAATCTATTCCAGCAATTATCTATCTCCCTGGCGGATTTTTTAAACATTTGTGTAATTTAGGAATTACATATCCATTGCAATATTCAGGCGGGGAGGTTATGTGTACTTCAGGCTAAATCACGCTGGATATGCAAGTTGAATTGTGTTGAGCCATACATCATTAATGTATCCTCTTACAAACAATATCTTTTTACAACATGTTTATTGGCATTCACTAAAATGTTAATATAGAGTCCCTCTTATATCCGTTTAGAGACTTATGCTAGATCTGTTATTCTATGGAGCTTTCTCCTCATGCTCTTTTTCCTTTTTTGACATTATGGCCATACTGTTAAATTTTCCTCTATTTTTTTTGAGGTGTTCATTTTGGGCATTCTTTGTCTGTATATGCCTGACTGTTCATTTGACACCTCCTTGTGCACTGACTTTTTGTAAACATATCGTCTTTTCTCTACGTATATATCCTCTGGTTAGGGACGGACTTACCGTGGTGCAGCTGGTTCAGCTGCACCAGGGCCCCGACCGGCTAGGGGGCCCCTCAAGCCTGCAGGGGGGCCCCCAGCCGACCCCCGTAACCCGATGTCATAGGAGAGGAGAGTGAGGCAAGGGAAGCAGGAAGCTTCCTGCTTTCCTTGCCTGATCCCGCCCCTCCTCTCCTCTGGCCCACTGCCGCCCTGGCTCCCAGGAATTCATGCACGTGGCGCGGCCCAGCGCAGGTAGGAGAGCCGCATCACCGCCGACGGCCACCAGACCCGTCACCCCCCCCACTCCTCACCGACGACCACCAGCAACCCCCCCGCTCCTCACTGACGACCGCCAGCATCCCCCCCTACTCCTCACCATGGCTGCACCAGGGCCCTCTGGGCTCAAGGTCCGCCACTGCCTCTAATATATGTTCTTCTCAAAACTTAAGAAGTTATATTGGTGTCAATATATTTGACATACTCTGTATTTGCATTTTGTGTAATATTTATTCATATAGCACTATTAATTCCATAGAATTTTACACACATCTGTAATGCTGTTGCCATTGAGACTCACAATCTAAATATCCTATCAGTATGTCTTTGCAACATGGGAGGAAACCAGAGTGTCTGTAGGAAACCCAAGCAAAGATGGGGAGAATATACAAACTCCTTACAGATGTTGTCCTTATTGGGAACTAAACCCAGTATTTCAGGACCTCAGCACTGCAAGGCTGCAGTGCAAACAACTGAGCCACTGTGCCACCAATAATGTCTCTTTTAATATGTAGTTACATGCTACTAATATGTAATGGATTTAATTTGAATTATATTTAATTATTATTGTGGATATCCTATTCTTGGATGGATTTAATATATTAATCCAGCCTTTGGCTCCCTAAATTCATTTTATGCAATTGTGCTTTGTTTGAGAGGCATTTTCATTGGTGCATGCACCTCTGCATTTTGCTCCTTACCAGAAGCTTCTCTAATAATGGGTATCACGCTGACACGCATACCACTTAGCAAATGCATCTCCAGTTTCTTGGATTCGCATAGCACAGCGGGGAGGAGGTTGTACTTTCATTACAGTTCCCCTCTCTTCTGGTTGTTGCATGCCAGCCTGAGCTGCATGCTGGAGAACAGGTGTATCTTGTGCGGGTATTTCACATTGAATTCACATATGACCAGTAACCATCTCCCTCTCACACTATAAGTTGTCAGCATATCTTTTGGTATTAATTACGATCATCAGGTGTGCTGCATCTTACACAATTGAAATGCATGTAATTGTTAAGGCATCTTGTGTATATATACCTCCCATGGTGCTCCAAGCCCTGAGGAAGCCTACCGGGCATAATAGATGGGGCCTTTACTAGTGATGGGCGAATCCTAAATTACTCGGAATCGCTTGACTCTAGCGAGTCCGAGCACAGGACTCGCTACTCGTTGCGAGTCTAGCGAGTCCAATGTTAATGAATGGGGAAGCGAGTAATAGCGAGTAGTGTGAGATTTACAAATCGCAGATGTGTCTCGGAAGCTTCAGCCTGAAGCAATCCTAGTTTTGTCATTTATTTGCATTGGACTCGTTTACTTTGTAAGTAATCGCTGGGAAACTCGCACAGATAAGAGTCCTGTCTGCTCAGTGTGCTGGCTGCCAGCTCCAGGGTCCTAGAGCCTGCCTGCTGCCTGATGTAGCAGAGCTGAGATTGTTCTCAGTCTGCTCATTCCCTGTGTACAGACATGAATGTCTGTGCACAGAGATGATGTAGCAGTGCTGAGATTGTTCTCAGTCTGCTCATTCCCTGTGCATAGATATCTATATCTATGCACAGGGATGAGCAGAGAGGACATCGCGTTTTGGACTGCGTCGGACGGAAGAGGATTTTTTTAATTAAAGATGGAGTCCCTAATGGCTTTTTTTTTATTTCTAATAAAAAATTTTCTTTGTGTTGTGTTTTTTTTAAAACAATTTAATAGAAATTCATGGCGGTCATGTCTAATATTGGCGTGACCGCCATAAATTTCGGGCTTAGAGCCAGCTGATAATACAAAGCTGGCCCTAACCTCTTTATTACCCAGCGTGCCACCGCTACCAGGGCCGCTGGAAGAGCGGGGTTCAGCGCCAGAGGATGGCGCTTCAATGAACGCGCCATCTTCTGGGGCGGCTGCGGGCTGCAATTTGCAGCAGGGGGTGCCCAGAAAGCTTGGGCATCCCTGCGCGGCAGATTCCAGCCCCCAGCTGCTTAGCTGTACCTGGCTAGACATATAAATTGCGCGGAGCCCCACGCATTTTTTTTAAATTATTTCATGAAATTCTGAGAATCTGACTCTGACTCTGACTCTGAAATTCATGAAATAATAAAAAAAAAATGCGTGGGGCTCCGCGCAATTTCTATGTCTAGCCAGGTACAGCTAAGCAGCTGGGGGCTGGAATCCGCAGCGCAGGGATGCCCAAGCTTTCTGGCCACCCCCCGCTGCAAATTGCAGCCCGCAGCCGCCCCAGAAGATGGCGCGTTCATTGAAGCGCCATCCTCTGGCGCTGAACCCCGCTCTTCCAGCGGCCCTGGTGGCGGTAGCACGCTGGGTAATAAAGGGGTTAATACCAGCTTTGTTATACAAGCTGGTATTAAGCCCGAGATTCTTAATGTCAGGCCACGTTTGACCCAGCCACTAAGAATCTCCAATAAAGGGTTAAAAAAACACAACACAGAGAAAATGTTTTATTTGAAATAAAAAAAAAAGCCATTAGGGACTCCATCTTTAATTAAAAAATCCTCTTCTGTCCGACGCAGTCCAAAGCGCAATGTCTTCTCTGCTACATCCCCTGTGCATAGATATAGATGTCTATGCACAGGGATGAGCAGACTGAGAACAATCTCAGCACTGCTACATCATCTCTGTGAGCAGGCGGGCTCTAGGACCCTGGAGCTGCACAGAGAAGACAGCTGGACTCGGCTCGCAAAGAAACAGCAGTTACTTTGTGAGTTTCCCTGCTATCACTGGCACAGTAGCCGAGTCTAATGCAAACAATGGCAATCCTAGTTTTGTCAGCGTTTCTGACAAAACTAGGATTGATATTGATTTGCATTGGACTCGTGCGAGTAATCACTGGGAAACTCGCAGAGTACCGAGTCCTGCGAGTCCCTTACTACTCGCCGAGTAACGAGTCCTAGCGAGTAGATTCGCCCATCCCTAGCCTTTACCACTCTTTACTAGGGATAGGCGAACATCCCTTTTTTCCCCAAGTTCGTGTTGGGGGTTTCTCTGCTAAAGGAACGTGCTATTCATTTCCGGTGTGCGGCGGTGCAGCATCACTTCCAGGCTTATGTGATAATGGTCATGTGACTGGCTCCAACAGCCAATCACATGTGGCCAGAAGATAAGGGACTGTTAGCAGCGTTTTCAGCCCGGCTCCGGGCATGCGCAATGCGATTATTGAAGTCGGGCCGATCACGTGATGAGGCCCATAATGCACTAGGGCCAATCACGTGTCGCATGTGACGTAGCGGTGGGTGCATACTAGCTGTACAGAGGGCGGGAGATTCTGAATAGAGGAGGTGGCGATGAATAAAGAATAATGCCGCCCAGCGGGGCATGCGCTGCCAGATCGAGCAGGGCAGAATGACGCCTGGGCCCGCCTTTCCAGTCTCCAGCCTCAGGGACGTCTGTAAGTAATAAGTTATTTTTCTCCAGTTTTACAGGGCCCCTTTAGCTCACAGAGGGATAGATAGGGAGCAGCTAGGGACAGGTAGTGATAGTGTAGGTGCTTAAATCAAGGTGACAGGTTCCCTTTAAGTGTGATTTTGGTCCATCCTTCCTCACAAACACTCTTCAAATCCTGAAGGTCTTGTGTACTTCTTTGAACTCTGAGCTTTATTTCCCTCCACACATTTTCTATTGAATTCAGGTCAGGTAATTGGCTGGGCTATTCTAGCAGCTTTATTTTCTTTCTACAAAATTAGTTAGAAGTTTTTTTGGATGTGTGTTGGGGATCATTGTCTTACTGAAATGTCCACCCTCATTTTATCTTCATCATCCTGGTAGATGGCAGCAGAATTTTGTCAACAATGTTTCAGTACATTTGTCCAATCATCCTTTCTTTAATGACATGAAGATTACCAGTGCTCTATACTCAAAAACTGTCCCACACCATGATTTTCCTACCTTCATACTTCACTGTTGGTATGGTGTTGTTCAGGTGATATGCAGTGGCTTTCAAACAATGTTGTGTAATTTTTCATCCAAGAAATTACATTTTCTTCTTATTTGAGCAGACTATATTCTCTCAGCATCTCACAGATTTGTCTAAATGTTGTTAAGCAAATTTTAAATCCACTTGAATATGCTTTTTGTTTACCTTGGGGGTCTAGTGTGGTGAGCTTGTATATAGGCCATGAAGGTTGTTTGCATATTACTTAACTTTTCTTTGAAATAATTCTTTATTCTGTTCTGAATCCAGGTCCTTCTGTGACTCTCCACAGGTGGTTCTAGGCTCTTGGACAACTCTTCTAAATTATTTTTTCTCTGTTGTCTAAGAGTTGCGGGGAGCACCTGGTCGTGGCAAGTTTATGATTAAATTATGTTTCAGATTACAGCCCTAACAGTGATGACTTGAATCTTCAGTAGTTTAAAAATTCTTCTGTAACCAATGGCATCAATATTTTTTGCAACAACAAGGTTGAAAATGTTTTGCAATAGCCCATTGGGGTTACTCATCATGAGATATTTCTTCCGTGGCATCTTGCTAATGAGACACCTGTTTATAGGCCATCAGTTGAACCAGCTGATATTACTTTCAGTGGCAGAATTGCTTTCTAATTACTTATATAGGTCAGCTGGTGTCATAACTTTCTATATCTTTTTGCATCTCTCTTCATGTGTTCACTACTTTTTCATTGAGTCATTCCTGGCAACCCAGTGTAACACCCAGGTTCTCAACTCTGCACCGGTGCTTTTGCTGGTGGAAAAGTGACATCTTGTTCTTGGTCAGCTAAATTCATGGATCAGCCTGCACTGGATCTTGGTAGATGCTGGTAGGTAAGCATTACTTTCTTTTGTTTTACAGCTCCAAGAACATTAGGAAATTTTCTTTTTGCCTTAACAATCATTTTAAAGGGAATGTGTCAGCAAGTTTTTACTACCCTTCCTGAGAGCAACATGACCTAAGAAAAGAGACTCTAAATCCAACAATATACCACTTTACTGAGTGCAGCAGTTGTGACACAATCTTAATGTTTAAATATAACTATGCTGTTTTTTTTATAAAGTTTACCGATGCCTGGCTCTTTATGTACAAAGTCTATAGACAGAGAGGTGCTAATCAGAGAGGGGGCATGGTCAGACTGATGTACACTGGCAATGTTATTTTGTGGTGATAAAGTCTTCACTGTAAGTAAACATTGCTAGACAGGGTAATGAATTACTTATCCTTGAACTCTGTATGTCCACGTCTATATCCTTCTGTCTTCAGAATATATATCAAAAACCTGCTGACAGATTCTCTTTAACTAAGTTTAAGAAGAGGTTAATGAGGTGGTCGAGAGGGTATGGGGTACTTGAGTACCGGGGCTGCTGGGGCTTCGATGGGGGAATCACGGCTGGTTGATCCCCGATCCCGTGCCCTAGACCCTCAATGGCGGGGAATGGTGGGGGGTAAGGGGATTGTTAACATGACGCCACCTATGGTACCTGTTAACGGGTATACCAGCACTGCAGCCGGGCACTGAGGTGATGGTGGGTGCAGCATAGTGTGGTACAGCTCCCCACAGGTCGAGCTTTACCTCAGGGCAGCGGGGATGGATGAGGGGAGTAGTAGTTGCGTCTTTGCAGACAAGGCGCTGAGAGGTATCAGCCTGCCAAGATTGGATTGCAGGTTCTGCAGGCACTGGATCTCTTAACACGGTTATTGCATGATCTTTTAAGTCATTAAAGTTCACAGTTGGGTAATCCAATACCCACATATGTACCTGTTGGCGGTGTTAGTCTGACCTCAATCCCTCTGTAAACTGTTCTGCAAGTAATTTATCCTCTTCTAATACACTTGCCGGGTCTACCTGTTTTAAGGACCGGAGTGCCCCTTGTAAACGGAGGGCATAGCCTCTGATGGTATCTTGCGGCCTCTGTTTACACTGGTAGAACAGCATCCTCAATTCAGACTGTGTGCGTCTTTCAAAAACAGTTTTTAGTTTATCAAACACTTTAGCAGCAGAGTCCCTGTTAGCATCACTCCAGGACTCAGCCTCTAGCTCCACTGCACCTGTTAATTGTCCCAGCACAACGGTGGCCCACTGCTTCTGTGTCATTGTATACATGTCCAGCATTGCACACATCTTTTGCTTAAAAGCTGCTAACGCACCGAGTTTGCCTTCATATGTTGGTAACCATTTGGCACCCGGTATATACAGCAAGGTTAGAGGCATTATTTGGGCCGCTGCTCCGAGTGCTGCATTCTGGGCATCTCCCCCGTTAGGGACCTGTATATCATCCGAGTCACTCATGATATGGCCCCCCTAAGTTAATCACTCCTAACCGGTAAGATGAAATGAACTTTTCCAGTCGTCGGCTCTGCAGAGGGAATTTCCGGAACTGTGGACTGCGCTTCATTGATCTCTGGCAGAGTGAAGTGGCAGAGCTTATCTTCCCGCTCTTTTCTACCCACGCTGTGGCGCAGCTCAATTTCTGTAATGGCGACCCGGTTGTACAGTTCAGAAACAGTTAATAAAGTTCAGTTCTTGGCACACAGTATCCAGTTTTACGGGACATGGGATCCTGTTTGTGATGCCAGAATTGAGGTGGTAGACAGGGTATGGGGTACTCGGGTATCGGGGCTGATGACGGCTTCGATGGGGGGATCACGGCTGGTCGATCCCCGGTCCCGTGCCCTGGATCCTCAATGGCGGGGAACGGTAGGGGATAAGGAGATTGTTAATGTGACGCCACCTATGGTACCTGGTAACGGGTATACCAGCGCTGCAGCCGGCCGCTGAGGTGATGGTGGGTGCAGCATAGTGTGGTACAGCTCCCCACAGGTGGAGCTTTACCTCAGGGCAGTGGGGATGAATGCGGGGAGTAGTAGTTGCGTCTTTGCAGACAAGGCGCTGAGTTGCAGCAGTTAGACAGGCACAGAGACACAGGGATTGTTGTTTCAGTAACTTTTATTGGTGACAAGGTAACAGGTACAGTCCAGAGTAATAACCAGGCCCCCGATGCAACTTGGGACTTCCACCATAGAAAGTTATGAGGCCTCCTTTGTGTCTGTGCTCTGTGGTTTGGGGTGAGTCCTGCCTGAGCCTGAACCCACCGCTAGTGTTGACGAACATGCTCGGCACTACTCGTTACTCGCATGAGTATCACTGTACTCGGGCGACTCGACGAGCACCGAGTAATCTCGCGATACTCGTGCTGTGCTCGTGGTCGTCATCTCTCCATGTTGGCGCTCTTTTGAGAGCCAGCCCACGTGCAGGGATTGGCTGACAGACCACTGCAATGCCACAGCCCTGTTAGTTGTGGTATAGCAGTGATTGGCCGGCCTGCACAGCGTCACCGAGCCTTTATAACTCCCGGCGCGCTGTGCTCGGCACACAGCCATCCAGACAGTGAGTGTAGGGAGAGTGTCTGCTGCTGATTAGGGACAGATTTGCGGCCCTCATAGGTAGATCCGGATCAGGGCTGCAAACTGCTGCTGACCACAACAGTCCTTCTCAGGACTAATCTAGGAGGACATAGGCAGGGTGATCCAGATCGGAGTCCAAGATTTCCAGTGACCAGAACAGTCCTTCTCAGGACTAATGTAGGAGGATATAGGCAGGGTGATACAGATTGGAATCCAAGCTTTTCAGTGACCATTAGAGTCACCACACTCTTGTACTTAGTACCTTAATACAGGTTAGGGACTAAAATCCTCTCTTCAAAGCATTACAGTCACCAGACAGGTGTACGTACTACCTTAATACAGGTTAGGGAACTAAAATCCTAACTCTTGTCATCAAAACAGTCACCAGACAGGTGTACGTACTACCTTAATACAGGTTAGGGACTAAAATCCTCTCTTCAAACCATTACAGTCACCAGAGAGGTGTACGTACTACCTTAATACAGGTTAGGGAACTAAAATCCTAACTCTTGTCATCAAAACAGTCACCAGACAGGTGTACGTACTACCTTTATACAGGTTAGGGAACTAAAATCCTAACTCTTGTCATCTCAACAGTCACCACACTGTTGTACGTCATACGTTTATACAGGTTAGGGAACTAAAATCCTAACTCTTGTCATCTCAACAGTCACCACACTGTTGTACGTCATACGTTCATACAGGTTAGGGAACTAAAATCCTAACTCTTGTCATCTCAACAGTCACCACACTGTTGTACGTCATACGTTCATACAGGTTAGGGAACTAAAATCCTAACTCTTGTCATCTCAACAGTCACCACACTGTTGTAAGTCATACCTTTATTCAGGTTAGGGAACTAAAATCCTAACTCTTGGCATCTCAACAGTCACCACACTGTTGTACGTCATACGTTTATACAGGTTAGGGAACTAAAATCCTAACTCTTGTCATCTCAACAGTCACCAGACAGGTGTACGTCATACCCTTTCTACAGGTTAGGGAACTAAAATCCTAACTCTTGTCATCTCAACAGTCACCACACTGTTGTAAGTCATACCTTTATTCAGGTTAGGGAACTAAAATCCTAACTCTTGTCATCTCAACAGTCACCACACTGTTGTAAGTCATACCTTTATTCAGGTTAGGGAACTAAAATCCTAACTCTTGGCATCTCAACAGTCACCATACTGTTGTAAGTCATACGTTCATACAGGTTAGGGAACTAAAATCCTAACTCTTGTCATCTCAACAGTCACCACACTGTTGTACGTCATACGTTCATACAGGTTAGGGAACTAAAATCCTAACTCTTGTCATCTCAACAGTCACCACACTGTTGTAAGTCATACCTTTATTCAGGTTAGGGAACTAAAATCCTAACTCTTGTCATCAAAACAGTCACCAGACAGGTGTACATACTACCTTAATACAGGTTAGGGACTAAAATCCTCTCTTCAAACCATTACAGTCACCAGACAGGTGTACGTACTACCTTAATACAGGTTAGGGACTAAAATCCTCTCTTGAAACCATTACAGTCACCAGACAGGTGTACGTACTACCTTTATTCAGGTTAGGGAACTAAAATCCTAACTCTTGTCATCTCAACAGTCACCACACTGTTGTAAGTCATACCTTTATTCAGGTTAGGGAACTAAAATCATAACTCTTGGCATCTCAACAGTCACCACACTGTTGTACGTCATACGTTTATAACAGGTTAGGGAACTAAAATCCTAACTCTTGTCATCTCAACAGTCACCAGACAGGTGTACGTCATACCCTTTATACAGGTTAGGGAACTAAAATCCTAACTCTTGTCATCTCAACAGTCACCACACTGTTGTATGTCATACGTTCATACAGGTTAGGGAACTAAAATCCTAACTCTTGTCATCTCAACAGTCACCACACTGTTGTACGTCATACGTTCATACAGGTTAGGGAACTAAAATCCTAACTCTTGTCATCTCAACAGTCACCACACTGTTATAAGTCATACCTTTATTCAGGTTAGGGAACTAAAATCCTAACTCTTGGCATCTCAACAGTCACCACACTGTTGTACGTCATACGTTCATACAGGTTAGGGAACTAAAATCCTAACTCTTGTCATCTCAACAGTCACCACACTGTTGTACGTCATACGTTCATACAGGTTAGGGAACTAAAATCCTAACTCTTGTCATCTCAACAGTCACCAGACAGGTGTACGTCATACCCTTTCTACAGGTTAGGGAACTAAAATCCTAACTCTTGTCATCTCAACAGTCACCACACTGTTGTAAGTCATACCTTTATTCAGGTTAGGGAACTAAAATCCTAACTCTTGTCATCTCAACAGTCACCACACTGTTGTAAGTCATACCTTTATTCAGGTTAGGGAACTAAAATCCTAACTCTTGGCATCTCAACAGTCACCACACTGTTGTACGTCATACGTTCATACAGGTTAGGGAACTAAAATCCTAACTCTTGTCATCTCAACAGTCACCACACTGTTGTACGTCATACGTTCATACAGGTTAGGGAACTAAAATCCTAACTCTTGTCATCTCAACAGTCACCACACTGTTGTAAGTCATACCTTTATTCAGGTTAGGGAACTAAAATCCTAACTCTTGTCATCAAAACAGTCACCAGACAGGTGTACATACTACCTTAATACAGGTTAGGGACTAAAATCCTCTCTTCAAACCATTACAGTCACCAGACAGGTGTACGTACTACCTTAATACAGGTTAGGGACTAAAATCCTCTCTTGAAACCATTACAGTCACCAGACAGGTGTACGTACTACCTTTATTCAGGTTAGGGAACTAAAATCCTAACTCTTGTCATCTCAACAGTCACCACACTGTTGTAAGTCATACCTTTATTCAGGTTAGGGAACTAAAATCATAACTCTTGGCATCTCAACAGTCACCACACTGTTGTACGTCATACGTTTATACAGGTTAGGGAACTAAAATCCTAACTCTTGTCATCTCAACAGTCACCAGACAGGTGTACGTCATACCCTTTATACAGGTTAGGGAACTAAAATCCTAACTCTTGTCATCTCAACAGTCACCACACTGTTGTACGTCATACGTTCATACAGGTTAGGGAACTAAAATCCTAACTCTTGTCATCTCAACAGTCACCACACTGTTGTAAGTCATACCTTTATTCAGGTTAGGGAACTAAAATCCTAACTCTTGGCATCTCAACAGTCACCACACTGTTGTACGTCATACGTTCATACAGGTTAGGGAACTAAAATCCTAACTCTTGTCATCTCAACAGTCACCACACTGTTGTACGTCATACGTTCATACAGGTTAGGGAACTAAAATCCTAACTCTTGTCATCTCAACAGTCACCACACTGTTGTAAGTCATGCCTTTATTCAGGTTAGGGAACTAAAATCCTAACTCTTGGCATCTCAACAGTCACCACACTGTTGTACGTCATACGTTTATACAGGTTAGGGAACTAAAATCCTAACTCTTGTCATCTCAACAGTCACCACACTGTTGTAAGTCATACCTTTATTCAGGTTAGGGAACTAAAATCCTAACTCTTGTCATCTCAACAGTCACCACACTGTTGTAAGTCATACCTTTATTCAGGTTAGGGAACTAAAATCCTAACTCTTGTCATCTCAACAGTCACCACACTGTTGTAAGTCATACCTTTATTCAGGTTAGGGAACTAAAATCCTAACTCTTGTCATCTCAACAGTCACCACACTGTTGTAAGTCATACCTTTATTCAGGTTAGGGAACTAAAATCCTAACTCTTGTCATCTCAACAATCACCACACTGTTGTAAGTCATACCTTTATTCAGGTTAGGGAACTAAAATCTTAACTCTTGTCATCTCAACAGTCACCACACTGTTGTAAGTCATACCTTTATTCAGGTTAGGGAACTAAAATCCTAACTCTTGGCATCTCAACAGTCACCACATTGTTGTACGTCATACGTTTATACAGGTTAGGGAACTAAAATCCTAACTCTTGGCATCTCAACAGTCACCACACTGTTGTACGTCATACGTTTATACAGGTTAGGGAACTAAAATCCTCTCCTAAAACCATTCAAGTCACCAGACTGTTGTACGTCATACCTTGATACAGGTTAGGAACTAAAATCCTCTCCTGAAAGCATTACAGTCACCAGACTGTTGTATGTCATACCTTGATACAGGTGAGGGACTAAAATCCTCTCCTAAAACCATTCAAGTCAGCAGATTGTTGTACGTCATACCTTGATACAGGTTAGGGAATAAAATCCTCTCCTAAAACCATTCAAGTCACCAGACTGCTGTACGTCATACCTTGATTACCTTGATACAGGTTAGGGAACTAAAATCCTAATCTCTTGTGATCTGAACAGTCACCAGACTGGTGTACGTCATACCTTGATACAGGTTAGGGACTAAAATCCTCTCCTGTGACTGTTGTCGCAGTATACAAGCAAAATGCGCAAGGGCGTTGGCAAGGAACAAGGAGATGAACGTGATGGTGGTGCAGGCAGAGGCCGAGGTCGTGTGCAAGCACTAATTTCGCAACAATAAAGTGGCACATCTACTCGCTCACACGTCCTGTCCCAAATTGTTGGGGCCCGCTGCAGTACTACGCTCTTGAACCAACACTAGTGTCAACAGCTTGTTACTTGGATAGCGGATAATGCTTCAAGTCTGATTGGCACCTCCACAAACACCCTGTCTTCCACACGGTCAATTGTCAGTAGCCGTGATACTGCACCGCACATTTCCCAACCTGATCCTCCTTCCTACCAACTGGCTGAGTGCACGTCCACGGACATTACTGATCCCACACTTGGACACTCGGAAGTCCAGAAGTGTGTACCCATGGGTCAGTGGAGGTACATGGCAAATTCCATTACAAAATTTAAATTCAGTTGTCATTTGTTGGTGGTGTGGTGAAGTCTGGCCCAATCCAACCCTTGTTCATCTTGATCTCAGTCAGCCTGTCAGCAGGCGGTTGCGTTTATCAGTAATGATTCCACCTGCAGCTCTGAAAACACGCTGTGACAAAATGCTAGCGGCAGTGCAGGCCAGGACTTCCAAGGCGTAGAGAGCCAATTCATGCCACGTGTCCAGCTTGGAGACCCAATAATTGTAAGGCACAGAGGAATCTCGCAGTACAGTTGTTCGATCGGCAAGGTACTCCTTCAGCATCTGACCAAACTTAGCATTTCTTGTGGCACTACCCCGCACCTCAGGGGCTGTGGTACGTGAGGGGCTAAGAAAACTGTCCCACCTCGTAAAGACTGTTCCCCTACCTTTGGCGGATTGGACTTGTGCCCCTCTCGGCCGAACGCCTTGGTTGTCCACCAATTCCTCACCTATGCCGCTAGCGTTTTGTGAGGGGAATGATTAGCCTACTTCTGTGACTATGGCCTTCTGGAACTACTGCGTTTTGGCTGACCTCTCCGCCTCAGGAATGACAGACATTAATTTCTCCTTGTACCGTGTTGCCAACCAGTACTGATTGTCGGCCAAGATGTTCTGAACGCGAGGGTCACGAGGCAGGCAGCTTACCATAAAGTCAGCCATGTGCGCCAGACTCTTAACACCCATCACTTTAGTATCCAGACCAACACGATGACTGAACATGCTGTCCTCCTCCTCCTCCTCCTCATCTCCCCTGTCCTCTGCCCAGCCACGCTGAATCGAGGGTATCACTGGTGTGCATGTCATATCCTCAATTTGGCCAGAGAGTTGCTCCATGTCTTCATACTCCTCCTCCCCGTCATAGTCCTCCACTGCACGTTGTGATGAGATGAGGCTGGACTCTGTGTTTTCACCCACACCCACTACTGTTTCTTGCTCCAAGTCATCGCGCTCGGCCTGCAATACATCCTCTTTGTTTTTCAGCAGAGACCGTTTTAGAAGGCAGAGTAGTGGTATGGTGACGCTAATAATGGCGTCATCGCAGCTCACCATCTGGGTGGAGTCCTAAAAGTTTTGGAGGACGGTACATAGGTCCGACATCCATCTCCACTCCTCAGGTGTTATGTGTGGAGTTTGAACCATTTTCGCGACGGCTTAGGTGATGCAGGTAGTCAACAACTGCCCTCTTCTGCTCACATATCCTGACCAACATGTGCAGCGTTGAATTCCAACGCGTGGGGACATCACACACCAGTCTGTGGGCCGTAAGACGCTAACGGCGCTGAAATCCGTAAAGGTCGGCTGAAGCAGCAGGTGACTTGCGAAAATGTGCAGACAGACGGCGAACTTTTACCAGCAGTTCAGACAGCTCTGGGTATGACTTTAGAAACCTCTGAAACACCAGGTTGAGCACGTGGGCCACGCATGGAACATGCGTCAGCTGGCCTCGCCTCAAAGCTGCCACCAAGTTCCGTCCATTGTCACACACGACCTTTCCTGGCTTTAGGTTCAGAGGTGTGAGCCAGTGATCTGCCTGCTGTTTCAGAGCTGTCCACACCTCTTCTGCATTGTGGGGTTTGTCACCTATGCAGACTAGCTTCAGCACAGCCTGTTGACGCTTCGCAGAGGCAGTGCTGCAGTGCTTCCAGCTTGGGACTGGTGTGGAGGGTACAGTGGATGAGGATGAGCAGGAGGAGGAGGAGGACGCTGAAGAGCATGACATTCCGGAGCTGTAGAGTGTCGGTGAAACCCTGACAGAGGTAGGGCCTGCTATCCTTGGTGTGGGAAGGACGTGTTCCATCCCTCGATCAGACTGTGTCAGAGCCTCCACAATATTAACCCAGTGTTTTGTCAAGGAGATGTAGCGGCCTTGCCCACAAGCACTTGTCCACGTGTCTGTGGTTATACACTTCAGCCCCTGACCTTACCCCTGCGGTATTAAAGAACAGCAATGACTGTCTACCTCCAGTTTCCAATATCATGTCCACTCTCTATTTGAAACTAAACCTTTCCAAAACTGAACTTCTTCAGCTCCACCCATCCACTAACCTCCCTAAATCGAACATCTCTCTCTCAGTTTGTGGCACCACGATAATGCCTAGGCAGCAGGCTCGTTGTCTGGGTGTTATGTTTGACACCGATCTCTCCTCCTCCCACACACAATGTCTCGTCCGCTCATGTCACTTACACTTGAAGAATATCTCCAGAGTCCGTCCCTTTCTCACCCTGTAAACAACAAAAACCCTCACCGTGGCCCTAATCCATTACCGCCTTGACTATTGCAATTCTCTATTAAGCGGCCTCTCCCTCACCACAGTTTCTCCTCTCCCGTCCATCCTTAATGCAGCAGCCAGGATCACCCATCTGGCCAATCGTTACTCAGATGCCTCTGCTCTGTGCCAGTCATTGCACTGGCTGCCCGTATACTACAGCATCCAATTCAAATTGCTTCTTATCACCCACAAAGCTATTCACAGTGCAGCACCCCCCTACCTCTCCTCCCTCATCTCTGTCTATCACCCCACTCGCGCTCTACGTTCCTCAAATGACCTTCGACTGACATCGGTAATAATCCGATCCTCCCAGTACCGGCTCCAAGACTTCTCAAGAGCTGCACCAAACCTCTGGAATGCTTTACCAAAAGAAATCAGGACTATCCACAACTTGCATGGCTTCCGACGATCCCTAAAAAGCATCTTTTTAAGGCGGCCTATCATACTCCCTAATAGAAGTCCTTTGTACTGTAGATAGTGGGCTATCCCTCTGGACATTACTCTTCTACAAACTCCACCAAACCAAAAAGGTCTACACAGACTGTATAATGACCATCCATGTAAGCTTAGTTCTATGCCCCATTTCCTCAAGATGCCTGGACCATCCGTGCAATAAGCCCCTGTACCTTGTGCAACCCCTATCCCGTTGTAGATTGTAAGCTCTTTTGAGCAGGGTCACCTTCATTTCTTGCTTTATTTTTTGTATTTTCTTTTTTACATTGATTCTATGCCTATTGTTTTGTATCCAATTATTCTACTGTATTTGGTCTGTACTCTAATTACTTACAGTATTATATTTTCTGTACTCTAACCCTACATTGTAAAGCGCTGCGTAATATGTTGGCGCTATATAAATAAAGCTGTATTATTATTATTATTATTAGGTGGACTTTGGCTGAAACAGCGTTGTTCAGGGCACGTGTGATGCTGTTGGACACGTGGTTATGCAATGCGGGGACGGCACATCTGGAGAAATAGTGGCGGCTGGGGACCGAGTAACATGGGACAGCAGCCGGCATCAGGTCGCGGAATGCTTCCGTCTACACCTGCCGGAAAGGCAACATTTGTAGCGCAATGAGTTGCGAAATGTGATCATTCAGGACTGTGGCATGTGGGGCGTTGGCAGCGTATTTGCGCCTGCGTTCAAATGTTTGCTGAATGGATAATTGAACACTGCGCTGGGAAAAGGACGTGCTTGATGGTGGTGTAATTTGGACGTGGGCAACTTCAGGTGCAGGGACGGAGGCTTGTTCGCGGCCAGCATGGACAGGGGATTGGCTCGCACGCACAACAGGCAAAGACGTAGCAGTGACATCAGCAAGCACCGCTTCTCGACTCTGTTGTAGTTTCCACAAAGTCGTGTGCTTGGCTGACATGTGCCTGATCATGCTAGTGGTGGGCAGGCTGCTACTTTTCGTACCCCTGCTGATGCTGGCATGGCAGGTGTTGCAAATGGCCTTTTTAGAGTCATCTGGAGCCAACTGAAAATACTGCCAGACTCGGGAAGACCTAACATTTGCACAGGCACCTTGTGTCGTGTTGTTGTTCCGGGGAACGGTTGCCTGCCTTATGCCTGCGTACCCGACCCTGCTTCGTACTGCCTGTTGGGATGCTATGCCTCCCTCCCCCTGTGCACTGCTGTCCTCGCTCTGCATATACTCCTGCCAGGTTGGGTAAGCTACTGGATCATCCACCACGTTGTCTTCCTATTCCTTGGCTAATCGCTGGACTGCTCCTCCTTCTCCTCATGTGGCACCATGATGACCGTTACAATAGTTTGGCTGTAGTTTCAGGTATACCCACAGTGGTAAATTTTTACGCCCATTCTTTTTGAATGGGCATTACAAAGACAGGATACCCGCATCTTTTCTATGTGAAAAATGTTTTGAGGCCCTCCAGCACGTCTCTATCCAGGGACAAAGAGGAGCCTCCCAATTTTTGTCTGCCCTGGCCAAAGGGCTATACTACAATACACCCACTTGAGGTTACAGGCCCTACTACATGTCTGTAAGCATGGGTCATTGTTGCACCTCCCAATTTTTGTCTGCCCTGGCCAAAGGGCTATACTACAATACACCCACTTGAGGGTTACAGGCCCTACTACATGTCTGTAAGCATGGGTCATTGTTGAACCTCCCAATTTTTGTCTACCCTGGCCAAAGGGCTATACTACAATACACCCACTTGAGGGTTACAGGCCCTACTACATGTCTGTAAGCATGGGTCATTGTTGAACCTCCCAATTTTTGTCTGCCCTGGCCAAAGGGCTATACTACAATACACCCACTTGAGGGTTACAGGCCCTACTACATGTCTGTAAGCATGGGTCATTGTTGAACCTCCCAATTTTTGTCTGCCCTGGCCAAAGGGCTATACTAAAATACACCCACTTGAGGGTTACAGGCCCTACTACATGTCTGTAAGCATGGGTCATTGTTGAACCTCCCAATTTTTGTCTGCCCTGGCCAAAGGGCTATACTACAATACACCCACTTGAGGGTTACAGGCCCTACTACATGTCTGTAAGCATGGGTCATTGTTGAACCTCCCAATTTTTGGACGCCCTCACCAAAGGGCTATACTACAATACACCCACTTGAGGGTTACAGGCCCTACTTCATGTCTGTAAGCATGGGTCATTGTTGAACCTCCCAATTTTTGTCTGCCCTGGCCAAAGGGCTATACTACAATACACCCACTTGAGGGTTACAGGCCCTACTACATGTCTGTAAGCATGGGTCATTGTTGAACCTCCCAATTTTTGTCTGCCCTGGCCAAAGGACTATACTAAAATACACCCACTTGAGGGTTACAGGCCCTACTACATATCTGTAAGCATGGGTCATTGTTGAACCTCCCAATTTTTGTCTGCCCTGGCCAAAGGGCTATACTACAATACACCCACTTGAGGGTTACAGGCCCTACTACATGTCTGTAAGCATGGGTCATTGTTGAACCTCCCAATTTTTGGCTGCCCTCACCAAAGGGCTATACTACAATACACCCACTTGAGGGTTACAGGCCCTACTGCATGTCTGTAAGCATGGGTCATTGTTGAACCTCCCAATTTTTGTCTACCCTGACCAAAGGGCTATACTACAATACACCCACTTGAGGTTACAGGCCCTACTACATATCTGTAAGCATGGGTCATTGTTGAACCTCCCAATTTTTGTCTGCCCTGGCCAAAGGGCTATACTACAATACACCCACTTGAGGGTTACAGGCCCTACTACATGTCTGTAAGCATGGGTCATTGTTGAACCTCCCAATTTTTGGCTGCCCTCACCAAAGGGCTATACTACAATACACCCACTTGAGGGTTACAGGCCCTACTGCATGTCTGTAAGCATGGGTCATTGTTGAACCTCCCAATTTTTGTCTACCCTGACCAAAGGGCTATACTACAATACACCCACTTGAGGGTTACAGGCCCTACTACAAGTCTGTAAGCATGGGTCATTGTTGAACCTCCCAATTTTTGGCTGCCCTCACCAAAGGGCTATTCTAAAATACACCCACTTGAGGGTTACAGGCCCTACTACATGTCTGTAAGCATGGGTCATTGTTGAACCTCCCAATTTTTGTCTGCCCTGGCCAAAGGGCTATACTAAAATACACCCACTTGAGGGTTACAGGCCCTACTACATGTCTGTAAGCATGGGTCATTTGTGAAGCTCCCAATTTTTGTCTGCCCTGGCCAAAGGGCTATACTACAATACACCCACTTGAGGGTTACAGGCCCTACTACATGTCTGTAAGCATGGGTCATTGTTGAACCTCCCAATTTTTGGCTGCCCTGGCCAAAGGGCTATACCACAATACACCCACTTGAGGGTTACAGGCCCTACTACATGTCTGTAAGCATGGGTCATTGTTGAACCTCCCAATTTTTGTCTGCCCTGGCCAAAGGGCTATACTACAATACACCCACTTGAGGGTTACAGGCCCTACTACATGTCTGTAAGCATGGGTCATTGTTGAACCTCCCAATTTTTGTCTGCCCTGGCCAAAGGGCTATACTACAATACACCCACTTGAGGGTTACAGGCCCTACTACATGTCTGTAAGCATGGGTCATTGTTGAACCTCCCAATTTTTGTCTGCCCTGGCCAAAGGGCTATACTACAATACACCCACTTGAGGGTTACAGGCCCTACTACATGTCTGTAAGCATGGGTCATTGTTGAACCTCCCAATTTTTGTCTGCCCTGGCCAAAGGGCTATACTACAATACACCCAGTTCTTGTTTACAGGCCATCCTGCATGTCTGTATCCAGGGCATTGGTGAACCTCCCAATTTTGGACTGCCCTGGCAAAGGAAGATACTACAATAGACCCAGTTCTTCAAAATGGGCACATTATTTCTAGACAGGGCTTCATGTTCGTCTCTTGTCAGGGTCATCGGAGTGCCGCACAATGTTTTCACGTAAAATCTTTCATGTAATCACAAAAAGTAACATACACCAGCTGTATCTCACTATTGGGTATGTGCCCTTAACATTTCCACCCTAAATATTCATTTTGGTGTCATTTTGGAAGGTTTTCTGGACACTCCGTAAAATTGGCGTGAAACTCGGACAACATTGTTCACAGCTGTGACTTTTGAGTGAGAAATGCTTCCAGGGGTCTTCCCCATGGTGTTGCCATGTCATTTCAGCACTCTTCTGCCACTTTTGTGACATTTTTAGGGTTTTTCCAGGCAGCCGGCAGTCATTTCATAAAAATACTCGTGTCTCCCATAGGATAACATTGGGCTCGTTACTCGGGCCGAGTACACGAGTATCTCGGGATGCTCGGCCCGAGCTTCGAGCACCCGAGCATTTTAGTACTCGCTCATCACTACCCACCGCGTCTTCTCCCTCTCTGGGCTTTATCCTAAACTGACAATGAGGTCCTTCTGCGGGGTCCCTGTTTCTCATATGGCCCCTAGTCCTATACTTGGTCAGTTTAGCGTCTCTTACTTGTTCTCTTCAGGGGTGAACTTCTCCTGAGACCTCCGGGCTTTTGCTGAAGCAATAAATGGTATCAGCGTCGGACTCCGGTGTCCGGGTGTACTAAAGGGCTATAGCAACTGGTTCCCTTTTCTTGATTCCCTGTTTCTTCCGCTTGCCTCCAACCCTTTCCCTAGGTTGCAACACAGTGGTCAGTGGTCCCTGGTTCTTAATCTCTCCCAGCGACCAGCTCCTTACTCCAGCTCTCTCCTCAGGCTCACTACTCAGACTAACTACTGAGACTGACTGACCCGGATGTTTTAAAGGGGAACTGGCTTAAGGCAGCCAGTAGAGCTCCCCCTTCAGGTCTGAGGTGGAAGGTGTTGTGTGCTGTGAGAAGCACGGTGTTATTCTCTCGTTCCACCGATGGATCCGGTGGCAATCCCCTGCAGAGGTGCTACATTAAGGTGGATACATATGTATATACATCAAACTTCATTGCAATGTTAATTTTAATTTTATGTGATGCTTCTAACAAATAGTTTTCAGACCAAGAGAAAATAAAAACTGCAGAGAATTTGCAACATCTGAGTTATTGACAGTAAACTATTATAATCAAATTATTATTTTCATTTACAGATTTTTGGGATAAAAGAAAGTGTAAGACACCACTTGAACTGATAAAATTTGCACCTATATGTGTAGTTTGTAGTTTACTAACTGCCTATGTTCATACCAGTCACTGTCTGGGATCTAAGATGAGAGGCAGAATATGGCCAGCGTCACACATAACAATCCATTTTTGCCTTAAATCCGCTTTTGGGATCATTGTAGGCTTTTTTTTTTCTAAGTCCAAAAACACATATGCGTTAACGTATGGTGCACTTAAGTGTCACCGCGTTTGTCAACAGAACATGCGTTTTTGTTCAGCATCCCAAAAAACGATGCATGCAGCGTTTTTGGGTGCTGTAAAAAAACGCATGCCTTTTTTAACATCGGGCCCTATGGGAATCGCATGCGTTAACGCATATGCATTTTTAAGAAAAAACGACTAAGGCTAGGGTCACACTTGCATGCGTTTTTTAAGGTTGCGTTTTGCAGCCTGCGATTTTGGGCTGCGTTTTTGCTGCTAGGTCTGGAGCAGCCTTAAAAAACGCAAGCAAAAATGCATGCGAAAACGCATGGTACCATTTAGTGCCATGCGTTTTCGCATGCAGTTCCCATAGGGCCCCATGTTACAAAAACGCATGCAATTTTGAAAAAGCACCAAAAATGCATCATGATGCATTTTTTGGTGCTGAGCCAATAACGCATCCAAAAAACGCATGGCACTTTAGCCATGCGTTTTTGCTATTGGGGCATGCGTTTTTTGTTTTGGGGCCTATGGATGCGTTTTTGCATGCGTTTTTCACAAAAAATAAGTGTGAAAAATGCATGTAAAATCGCATCCAGCCCTCAAGTGTGACCCTAGCCTTAGTCCAAAAATGTCCAAAAATGTCCAGGACCTCAGGTCAGATGTGTTTTTTCTAGGGGCTTAAAAAAGCGCATGGGCATGTGTGACCCTGGCCTACATGAGTTTATGACCCAAAGATAAGCCGACGGGTGACCACATGTAAGTTAAGCATAGGACAATATCTGTACTTTCAGTTTTTGACCAGACATTCTTAAACAATAATTAATAAGAAAATATAATCTGAATATTATAGCCAAACCTCCTGCCCTATCTGCAGCTTGAACATTTTTAAAGTGGCCACAAAGTATTATTCTTGCACAGGGAGTTGAACTTGGTAAAAAGGGAAATCATTGTAATTAATTTACATTATCTGAATGAACCGTAATCTAATCTTTAAGTCTTCCAGCAGCTTTATTAAACACACTACAAATAACATGAGCAAACTAATGAGCTGACAGTAAATCACTTGAGCACATAGGGAAGACAATATACAAGCCCAGAGCCCTGACTACCACACAAATAAGATAAGGCCTAATTCAGAATAAAGCATAATTAATCTTAACGCAGACTTTGTGTCCTTGGGTATCTCTGAACGTGTTTTTGCATGACAATGTGGACAAAATGACAAGAACACAGGTGCCCTCTGACTTATCTACATTACAAGCCATATGTATTGGTTTTCCTATTTAAATTGAGAATGCTGTCACGTATTCAACAAAAGGCTGCCTGCTTCAGTAGCTGTAGTTCCTTTAATGTGCTCACACATTGATGTTTTCTTAAAACTTTATTTCAGATAGAAACAAAGGTGGTCAATATAAATAGAAATATAATAGCAAAGTATGGATTCTTTTAATCCCCTTCTCAAGTTTATTCGCTCATTCCCAGTTTTCAGACAGGTTAGCCTATAAATGATAGATAGGTAGGGGATGATCCTGGAGACTCCCGGAGAACACCAAAATAGGGAATAATAATAATATAATATTTATATTGCACTTTACATATATTAGTAATGCTATCCCTATTGGGGCTCACAATCTAAACATCCTATCAGTATGTCTTTAAAATGTGGGAAAAAGCTGGAGTGCCTGGAGGAAACCCATGCAAACAGGGGAGAACATGCAAGCTCCTTGCAGATAACGTCTTTGGTGGGATTTGAAACCAGGACCTCAGTGCTGTGAGGTCACAGTGTTAACTACTGAGCCACCAAGCCACCCCTACCCCAATGACCCTACCCCATCTCACCAGTTGGCATAAATTGTATTGAGCAGAGAATACCCTTGAGATCTGCCATACCATACAATGCTATGGGAGCAGAGGCTGGCTGGCAAATTTTGGCCTGGGGGCACAATCACACAGCAGTGGCTCATGAGTTGTGGTGGCCAATTTTAACTTAAAACGTATAGAAACCTTGGCACACAAAGTAGAATGGTAAAGTATTAGAACAAATGTGCATGTTAATAGATGTCCAATTCATGCACATGAAAAATAGACCAACGTTTTGGCCTACAAATGGCTTTTATCATGGTTCATCTTAAAAGGATGCTTGCAGAGAGGAGAAAATAGCATGAAGAGGAGAATGTTTCCTTTCATTAGAGTCTTAAAAGTGACTCTGGAATGAAATCCAGAGATGTGCCACAATGAGCTCTCAAAAAGGGGCTTATAACCTTGGGTAGGGGGACTGGAACCTGCGGAGACAATTCTCGCCATGTGGCTTGGTCTATTTTAACTTGTTTACCTCAGATTGCTGCATAAAATCAGCAGAAGTACCAATGCTTCAAAAAACATTTGCTGGAGTTCTCACATTGTGAACATGCACACATGTGCAATCCTATATACATGATCGAGCTGTTATTAATATTAGTAAGAATTATTTTTACTTATTTTCCATTAGCTGTAAGTGGTATAGAACAAATTCATCTGAGGCCCCATCACATGTCCATGTTTCTAGTATGTGCATCATTCGTTTTTTTCACAGATCTCACACATACCCATTATAACCAATGGGGCTGCTCTCATGTTTGTTTTTCCAACAGCATGGATGACAAGGGCCAATACAAGTCTATGGATCTGTGAAAAACACATACAGCACATGGATAGTATTTTTGTGCCATCTGTATATACTTTTTATACTGTGTATACTTTTTTTCTATCTTTATCCATACCGGATAAACACGAACTACACACTGATGGTAAAAATGGATACACGCTCCGTACACTGATGATATACTGATGCAAAACACTGATGACACCGATTCTGATTTTTCACTTACCGTATATACTCGTGTATAAGCCGACCCGTGTATAAGCCGACCCCCCTTTTTTTACCCCCAAAACCTGGGAAAACCTATTGACTCGTGTATAAGCCGAGGGTGGACCCCAGCACAGGTATACAGCCCCCAGCAGTGTGGTATACAGCATCCCCAGTGGTAGTATACAGCAGCAGCCCCAGTGGTATATACAGCAGCAGCTCCAGTAGTTAGTATACAGCAGCCCCAGAGGTATATACAGCAGCCCCAGTGGTAGTATACAGCATCCCCAGAGGTAGTATACAGCAGCCCCAGAGGTAGTATACAGCAGCCCCAGAGGTATATACAGCCCCAGTGGTAGTATCCAGCAGCCCCAGAGGTATATACAGCCCCAGGGGTAGTAAACAGGCCCCCCAGTGGTGGTATACTGGCCCTTACCAGTAATAAACAGCCCCCCCTCCTTAGTATGACTCCCCCCAGGCTGCGGCAGCTGTCAAAATAACAAACTTTTATACATCACCTTCCGGCGCAGCTCCTCCGGTCCTCCGCTCCTCCGCTCCTCCGCTCGCCGGCTTCTTCTTCCTTCTTGTGCCGGCTTCTGTGACCGCGCGCAGGAAATGACGTCATCTCCTGCGCCCGGTCACATGACACCGGCACAAGCATGAAGAAGAAGCCGGGACCGGAGGAGCGGAGGAGCTGCGCCGGAAGGTGATGTATAAAAGTTTGTTATTTTGACAGCTGCCGCAGCCTGGGGGGGACATACTAAGGAGGGGGGGCTGTTTATTACTGCTGGGGGACCCATAATAAGGAGGGGGGGCTGTGTAGTGCAATATGCACGGCATCCCCCCGCCGCTGATGGACGGGGGGATGCCATGCATATTCATTGCACTAATGAGGCGGCCCCACGTGACCGCCTGCGGTCACCTCGGCCCCCTCCTGCCTCCTCCAGACACCGGTGCAGCCCCCCCCCACAGCATACCGTATGACCCGTGTATAAGCCGAGGGGGGGACTTTTCAGCCCAATTTTTGGGCTGAAAAACTCGGCTTATACACGAGTATATACGGTACATATTTCAACATGAACATGGGAAGGAGGTGTGAAACATATTTATATATATTCCATACCCTTCCTAATATATAAAAGTCCTATCCAGTCTGTCAATCTGTCTGGATGTCTGTAAGTTTGTCTCAAAAACAGGGCCACCTATAGTACATTGTGTACATTACAAAAGGCAGCTAAACTGGAATGTGAGAATTTAAACTAAGTTTGGTTGATCAATCAACTCCAAGATGGGCCATCCCAAAAAGTAAACAGATGAGATGGAAAGAAAAGCAGCAGCAGAACAACGGAAAATGCAATTGAATTATTATTTATTATTATAGCGCCATTTATTCCTTTGCGATTTACATGTGAAAAGGGGCATACATAGACAAGTACAATAATTATGAGCAATACAAGGCACACACAGGTACAGGAGGGAAGAGGACCCTGCCCACAAGGGCTCACAGTCTACAAGGTATGGGTGAGCATACACTAGGAGAAGATAGAGCTGGTTATATGTTGGTTTAGTGAACTGAGGCTCACTTCAGGTTGTAGACTTGTCGGAAGAGGTGGGTCTTCAATTTTTTTTTGTAGGTTTCCATGGTAGGTGAAGTCTGATGTGTTGGGGCAGAGAATTCCAGAGTATGGGGGATGCATAGGAGAAATCCTGTATGCAGCTGTGGGAAGAAGAGATTAGAGGGGAATAGAGAATGAGATATTGAGAGGATCACAGATTGCACTTAGGTAAGTACTGGGAGACCATGTCACAGATGTTTGAGGGGTCAGGTTGCGGATGGCTTTTGTATGTCATGTAAGGATTTTGAACCGGAGTCTCTGGGCAATGGGAAGCCAGTGAAGGGCTTGGCAGAGAAGAGAGGCTGGGAAGTAACAGGGAGACAGGTGGATTAGTCGGGCAGCAGAGTTTATGGGTAGATAGAAGTGGTGCAAGAGTGCTGGAGGAGAGTCCAGAAAGTAAGAGGTTGAAGTAGTCAAGGCGGGAGATGATGAGGCATGCTTGAGTGTTTTCGCAGTTTCTTGGTCAAGGAATGTATGGATCCTGGAAATATTATTGAGATGGAGTCAGCAGGAGGTGGAAAGGGCTTGGATATGGGATTTGAAAGAGAGTGTGGGGTCAAGGATTACTTCCAGGCAGAGAGCATGGAGGGCTGGAGAAAGTGAGAAGCCATTTACTTTGATGGATAGGTCTAGTTGGGAGGTAGAGTGACATGTGGGAAAGATGAGGAATTCTGTTTTGTCCATGTTCAGTTTTAGAAAGCGAGCAGAAAAAAAAGATGAAATAGAAACAGACATTGCAGGATTTTGGTTAGTAAGGAGGTGATATCAGGTATAGAGAGGTAGATCGGTGTGTCATTGGCCTATAGACGATAGTGAAAGCCATGGGACTTTATGAGCTGTCCCAGGCCGAAGGTGTAGATGGATAAAAGTAGGGATCCTACAACTGAACCTTGTAGAAAACTGACAGATGAGGTAAGAAGGTGGTGTGGGAGTGGGAGATGATGCAAAGGCAATGACTCAAAAAAGAGACTACTGAACAAAGGGAGCATCACCTTCACCAAGACACTACATAGAAGTGTTTGCATGACTCCCCCCAGTCTAGACCCTTAAATTGTCATAGGATGCCATTCTGCAGACACAGTGCCAACAGCAAAAATCTCCGGTGTCAAGATCAATGAGATGCTCAAAAGATGCTGCATCACAGCGAGCACGCCGCACGGTTGACTCTCTAACATCAAGGTCTAGGAGGTTGACAAATAATGCAGTATCACAAAGCAAGCAATATGAAGAAGATTCTCCATTGTCCAGATCTACGACACTGTCAAAGGATGTATTATTACATTGCCAGCACTGTGACAACAAATCTCCACAATCCAGATCCAGAGATGCAGCATCACACAGGTATCGCTGTAATGATGAATCTAAGGAGTGCAAGTCTATTAGATTCTCACAGGGTGAAGCAGCCAACCACCATTACCGTAATGATGAATCTCCGGAGTCCATACATTATCGTATCATGGGTTTATTGTTATTACTCCACTATAAACAGCATATTCACACACTGTGTTTAGCTACGTTGTTGCCGTGGTTTTACGCAACTCTATGCTAAACCTGTGTTTTTGATTGTGATTCAGGAAAAAGATGTCCACACACATTGGTTTCATTTTTTTGCAGAAATTGAAAGTTTCAAAGGTTTTGCTGCATTTTGGAAAGAATAACCATGTCAATTCTCTTCTGAGGTTTTGCTGTGTTTTTCATAGAAAGCAATGAGGAAGTGCAAAAGCGCATAATAAAAGCAACAAAAACGCAGCAAAAATGCAGGAAAAAAATGACGGTTTTCTGTGTCAAAAAATGTGATGTTTATATAACCCCTGGCCAAAATTATGGAATCACTGTCCTCGGAGAATATCAATTCAGTTGTATAATTTTGTAGAAAAAAAGCAGATCACAGACTTGGCACAAAACTAAAGTAATTTCAAATGGTAACTTTATGGCATTAAGAAACACTAAAAGAAATCTTAAAAAAAAATGTGCTAGTCAGTAACGGTTACTTTTGTAGACCAAGCAGGGGGAAAAAATATGGAATCACTCAATTCTGAGGAAAAAAATATGTAATCCCCCTGTAAATTTTCATTCCCAAAACTAACACCTGCATCAAATAAGATCTGCTCGTTAGTCTGCATCTAGAAAGGAGTGATCACACCTTGGAGAACTGTTTCATCAAGTGGACTGACATGAATCATGGCTCCAACACGAGAGATGTCAATTGAAACAAAGGAGAGGATATCAAACCTCTTAAAAGAGGGTAAATATACATGCAATGGTACAAAAGATGTTGGTTGTTCACAGTCAGCTGTGTTTAAAATCTGGTCTGCATACAAACATGGGAAGGCTGTTAAAGGGAAAGATACTGGTAGACCAAGGAAGACATGAAAGCGTCAAGACCGAAAACTTAAAGCAAAATGTCTCCAAAACAGGAAATGCACAACAAAACAAATGAGGAAGGAATGGCAGGAAACTGGAGTCAATGTCTCTGACCGAACTGTAAGAAACCACCTAAAGGAAATGGGATTTACATACAGAAAAGCTAAACAAAAGCCATCATTAACACCTAAACAGAAAGAAAACAAGGTTACAATGGGCTAAGGAAAAGCAATCGTGGACTGTGGATGACTGGATGAAAGTCATATTCAGTGATGAATAGCGAATCTGCATTGGGCAAGGTGATGATGCTGAAACTTTTGTGTAGTGTTTTTCCAATAAGATTTATAAAGATGACTGCCTGAAGAGAACATGCAAATTTCGACAGTCATTGATGATATGGGGCTACATGTCAGGTAAAGGCACTGGAGAGATGGCATGTCATTACATCTTCAATAAATGCCCAAGTTTGCATTGATATTTTGGACACCTTTCTTATCCCATCAATTGAAAGGATGTTTGGGGATGATGAAATCATTTATCAAGATGATAATGCATCCTGCCATAAAGCAAAAACTGTGAAAACATTCCTTGAAAGAAGACACATAAGGTCAATGTCATGGCCTGCAAATAGTCCGGGTCTCAATCCAATTGAAAATCTTTGGTGGAAGTTGAAGAAAATGGTCCATGACAAGGCTCCAACCTGCAAAGCTGATCTGTCAACAGCAATCAGAGAAAGTTGGATCCAGATTGATGATGAGTACTGTTTGTCACTCATTAAGTCCATGCTTCAGAGACTGCAAGCTGTTATAAAAGCCAGAGGTGGTGCAACAAAATATTAGTAATGTATTTGAATGTTGTTTTGTTTGTTTGTTTGTCATGATTCCATAATGTTTTCCTCAGAATTGAGTGATTCCATAATTTTTCCCTCTGCATGGTCTACAAAAGTAACCATTACTGGCTAGCATATTTTTTTGTCAAGATTTCTCTTAGTGTTTCTTCAAGGCAGAGAGTTGCCATTTGAAATGACTTTATTTTTGTGCCACGTCTGTGATCTGCTTTTTTTCTACAAAATTAAACAACTGAATGGACATCCTCTGAGCCAGGTGATTCCATAATTTTTGCAAGGGGTTGTAATCAAAACATCAGCTTTTGCTGCATTTTTGCTGCAGAGGTGGTGTCAGAGAATTCAGCTGTCGGCTTTACCTTAGTTGGTTTTCTAAAATAGGGGGCACCCTACACTGTTTTTCACAAATTACATATAAACAAATAACTAGCTAAAATAGCATGGGTTGGATTACCAGCCCCTAGGGTAACATTAATCTGCAGCCCCCAGGGTAAGATCCCATGTAGTCTCCAGAGTTACATCCCCTGCAACCCAATCCCCTCCAGCTCCCCCACGGTAACATCCCCTGCAGCCACCACAGGGTAACATCTATTAAATCCCCCATGGTAACATTCCCTGCATCCCCAATGTAACACACTGCAGGCCCCCAGGGAAACATTCCCTGCAGTCTTCCCAAGGTAACATGCCCTGCAGCCTCCAACAAATCATCCCCTGTAGCCCCCAGGAAACTATCCCCTCAGCCCCCAGGGTAACATCCTCTTACTGCCCCCAGGAAAACATCTCCTGCAGCACCAAGGGTAACACCCCCTGCAGCTTCCAGGGTAAAATCCCCTGCAGGCATCCCAGGGTAACAAGCTCATGTTTCTACCTCACAGTATACTATATATATGATGCTGTTTGCAGTTTACAATCAATTACAGAACCAAGAACTGCTAGCAGGAGAAAAGCACTGAGAGAAAGTGACTCACCGTGGCCGGGACTCTGGTTTAGACAGGCGTTCACTTCTTCCTCCTTGTCACGGGTGGACCACGCCTGCCGGTAGTGGGGCCCGGTGGTGCAGATCAAAAGTAATGAGACGTCTTGTGGGAACAGATTTAAGGATTAAATTGTTTCGTGACGCCACCTATGAGAGATTCGGTAACTGTACCGACACTGCGGGGCCTCCGAGGGATGGAATGCAGCAAGATGGAACGTTCCCCACAGGCTGAGCGGTGATCCCCGGAGCCAGGAGCTGCATAAGATGTTGTGAGGCAGCTGCGGTTACCTTAGCATGCGGATAAACAGTTCATAAGGAAGCACGGACACTGTAAGTCTCTGTAATGGGTTCTTTACTGTAACCAGCAAGCAGTACATAGTATACAGTGACGGGTAGTGGACCGGGTGGACTCAGCAGTAATAGGTGTCCCTCAGAGATCCACGGTGTTCCTCCATTCTATCTAAGTACTGTGCCGTTGTTGCCCAGGAATACCAGATCGGGTACAGGGAGGCTGCTTGAATGCCCTATCCGGGGTATACGTTCCAGATGCTTTGGGGAGCCTTGGGTCCCTTGGTGGGTACACCGCTGGTTAGACGACTGGATTTGGCGATGGTGGGGTGCTCCTGTAAAGCGATCCCTCCACTCCTCTTGTTTGCATAGCAGAGCTGAACTGCTGCTAGCTTCGGTACCAGCAAACCGGCTGTAGATGGGCACGGGATGATTTTGAGCCCGCATGTTGAAGCCCGTAGATCGGTTGGTAATGCACCGGGAGTAATGGTGCTCAACCGTGGTGACGGTAGGGAGATGGCCGGTAGAAGGTGGCCAGGGGGCCACACGGAACTGTGCAACCCCCTCTCCTAAGTTGCAGAGCTGGGAATCTGCAGAGGTCTTCTAGGTTGCTGTTACTCTCCCCGACTCTAGACCAACTAATTGTCCTAAACTTTTCACTACACATTACCCTTACACTCCGCCCACCAGGACCTGATTGGCCCTCTATGCTAGGTGATGCATGCAGGGTATGGATCTCTGAGTTAACCATATGGCTGCCGGGTCAGAGAATATTGCTGCTGCATTTATGGCTGCAATACCCTCCTGTGACGCACTCGGTGCAGGGCTCCACAAAAGCATAGCAAAATAAGAAGGGAGGTGGAGCCAGCACTGGACACCACACAGCTCCTGCACTGGCAGAACAGACAGATGGGAATCCCAGGAGCTCTGCATGACGTTAGTTGAGCAGATGTGGCCACGCACAGCATGCTACGTCTTCGCATTTGGTACATTGTCTTATGGCTGGGCTGCTTATTAAACTTATAGTTCAGTGATACCCAGCGGCTACTAATAGAGCAGGTGATAGGGTGGCCCTCAACAGCTGAGGAGCAACATGGGGGGCATATGCTTCTCCACCACAATGGCCAGCCAGCCCCTGCTCCATGTGTGGTGCCACAATAGATGTAATGATCAATGCTGAAATGTCATGTACCGTAAGCCGAGTCAAGAGTAAAGCTATGAGAGACATTGGCGCATGTGAGGCTGTGGCCACAAGGAAAGCAATCAATGGGATTTGGTAATAGGGGATATAGTGACTTCTTACCAATAGATCGGTTAGATTTTTAGATCTCCTAAATGTCATGAAATGAGCCTCAGCAAGGCATTTGACAAGGGATGGTTCCATTTTTAAAATGGGCCAGTGTTTATTAAGAATTGCTCTCATAGTATGCCACTCATGGTTATAAGTGTACACAAATTTAATTTTGCTCTCGCCGTCATCCTTACATTTTGAAGATTGTAAAAATTGAGCCCCAAGAAGTATTTTTGGCCTTGTTAAATCTATTTTTGATACTCCTTGCACTATATCCTCTCTGTTGGAATATCGTTCTTGGATCCTCTGCCTGTTGACGAATCTGGACTCAGTCTGCTCCACATCCCAGTGCAGTGGTCTCGCTGGCTTGTCTCCCTGCAGCCATCTCGACTGTGAGTGAGGCTTGCTTGTCTCCACTATGAGATTACCTTTTTCTGTGAATTCCTCTTTATTTGTTAGCAATGTAGATATAACAGTTTGGAGGAGCATGTTTTCATTGTAAAAATTTATTGAAAACCTGAGTCCTTAGGTGCCAAAGTGCTTTTCTACAGAAGTTTGAAAGTCAAAATTGACTGTTCAAACCATGTATTCTGTCATTTGTAAGTTAGCCGGAACGTACAGGAACATTACTGGATGGGCATGATGGAGGACATCCGAAAACATAATTTGAAATATCAGGTGTAAAATAATCATTTACAGACATTACACTCACTCCTAGAATACATACATCAAGAAATTTAGGCTACGACCCAAGACGTCCTGCGGAATACATTCAACAATATGGCATGCCTTTTTTTAAAGTCCAGAAAGAAGCAGTGGGCGATGTGGAAGCACAATGACGTCTTATCCTCATATAAAACCATACACAAATAAACTATTGCTGCTCACCTGGACAGGGTGTGTGACACACAACCAGTTTGCATTGCACGTTTTTGTGTATATGTGAAAGATCCGTGCTGCCGTCAGTTAAACAAGAAGATAGGGTTATATGGATCAAGAGTAGTAGCTTTATTGAACACGTTTCGTATCGTCAACCTCGCTCCTTCCTCAGGAAACCAACCAAATTCAATTTGGAAGGAGCAAGGTTGACGCTACAAAATGTGGTGAATAAAGCCACCAATCTTGATCCATATAACCCTATGGTCTTGTTTAACTGACAGCAGCACAGATGTTCCACATATACACCATTTTTTCCTTTCTTTAAACTCCAGGTTCTGGACCAGACTTGTCCTGAACTTGAGTCTGAATGCCAAATCCAGATTTATGAATTATGAAATGGTGGCTAGTGAGGGTGGGGGCTGTAAAAGGAAGCAAAACAGTGATTAAGGCCACATGCACACACTGAATATTTGATGAGTTTTTTACCTCAGGATTTGTAGCCAAAATCAAGAGTGGATGAGTAAATACAGAAGTGGGTGCAGGTGTTTCTATTAGACTTTTCCTCTGATTGCTCCACTCCTGGTTTTGTGTACAAATCCTGAGGTAAAAAACTCACCAAATACTGAATGTGTGCACATGGCCTAAGTTCCTATTTTGTCTACTGCACTTTAGATGCTAAATTGCATGGGCTGCTTCCAGGTTACTGCACTGGGTCCAACAGTAAATCATAGACACAAATTCTCTGAGACAGCATCTGTGATTGGCTGTTGCGCCCCTCACCCATTGTGCCGGCGTCTTTAATTGGTTGCCATAGGCAACAAACCTGATGTCATAATGGTGAAAAAATAAATCATTTTAAAAAATGATGTAGCGCTTTGCTGTATTTTTGATTCACAACGCAGATAAAGAGTATATCTATGGCAGCCACCCCCAACTGCCTGGATTTACCTTGGCTACCAATAAAACATACATGGGAGGCCATTATTGTTTTAATTATTTAAAAAAATATATATAAAATATGTGAGCTTAGCCCAGTTTTGATTGTTAGCCAAGGTAAAAAAAAAGGCAGCTGGAACTGGTATTTTATGCGTGGTGAGGCCCACAGTTATTGGGTCACCCCAGGCTAGACAAAAGCAGCAAACAGCCACCCCGGAAATTGTTACATTTATCAGAAGCACCAGATCCTGGCACTTTACCTGGCTCTTCCCAATGCTCTGGTGAGGTGGCATCAGGGTGATAGAAGGGGTTAATGACAGCTGTGTATTGACACTTGTCATTAAGCTCTAGACTGATAATTTTGGGGTCTCTTTGAGACCTCCCCATTATCAATCTTGTGAATAAATAGTTAAAAAACACATCACACAATGAAAAATAATTTATAAGAAATAAAAATAATGGAAAAAAATCCTTTGTTTGAAATAAATCACACAGACAACCCCTGTCACCCATTTACTACCCCACACATACCCTCTGATGATAATCTACAATGATGGTGATTGCAGAAAGTGCAGTGAGAGGATGCTGGTTTCCTCTCTGCGGCCTCTAGATGAAGCAGAGCCAGGATTGTGTACTTCCCAGGACCATTGTTATTGATTATTGTCGGAGGGTATTTGTAGGGATAATAAATGGGAAAATGAGGACTGTCTGAGGAATTTATTTATAATATAGAATTTTTCCCAGTGTGTTGTGTTTTTTTTTACTTTTTACACACAGGATAGATAATTGGCAGGTCTCTCAGAGATGTGAATGTTATCAATCTGGGCTTAATTACAAGCTGTCAATACTCAGCTGTCATTAACCCCTTCTACTACGGCTACCACCATACTAGGGCACCAGGAAGGGCCAGGTAAAGTGCCATGAATTAGCGCTTCTATTGAATATGCCAATTACTGGGCTGCTCTTTTTCAACCTGAGAGAGCCCAATAACTATGGGCCTCACCATGCTGAGCATACCAGCCCCCAGTAAAGCCCTGCCTCACATTTTAAAATATTTTTTTTTTTACTCGACAAAGATGTCAGGTTCGTTGTCTATGATAACCAACTACAGATGTCGGCACAGTGGATGAGAGGCGCAACAGCCAATCACAGACGCTAACTCAGAAAGTGGTTGTCCGTGATTGGCTGTTGTAGTTAGTGTAGTAACCTTGAAGCAGCCCATACACTCTAACATCTACCATGCAGTAAATATATCAGGAAATTAATGAGGGGTCTGGAAATACAAGCACACAGCTTCGGTAAGTATAACGTTGATGTTTAATCACTGTTTTGTTTATTTTTACAGCCACCAGCCAAACCTGAATAGTAACAAGGACGTCTCAGCGAAGTCCATGTTAGGGATCCATGCCTGAATTCTTGGTGTTTGGTAGGGATTCTGAACTTTACAGTTCGGGTTCACCCATTACTAGTCAGTAGTGGTAGAATATAAAACATTTAAAATATTAGTATATTACTGCCCTCAAATTAATTTAAAGTATACATATTCCTGTTATTTTTTATACTGTATAATGTATAACATGCTGCACTTCATTCTCAGCCAATCCTAAGCCTCTGAGAGTATTATTGTAGAATTGACATGAACTGTATATGCAATTTGACAGAAAAGCCAATTTGAAGAAAACTTATTAAATACCATCCATTGATTGAAAGATTTATGCCGCTTGCAAACTCATAGAGCATGAAGAAAAGACAAGGACCCTGTCATAATTTAATGATGAAAGACATCTTGTAGAAGCATTATTAGGAAGGGGTGGGGTAACAGTTACTAGTTATTTAGATGTTTTAAACATAACAGCACTGACATAGATTTTTTTTTGCTACGTGATATTGATTTTAAATGATAAATTAACTTCTTGGCAAACTCATCCATTTCAAACTATGAACTCACATATATATATGCATTTCTTCACTCTAAAATGAGCAGCTACAGTTTCAATTTATTTTGATCCCTAAGGTACCTGCTCAATATACTCTAGAGTAATAAATCCAACATAAGAAATTAAGGAAAAAAAATCCATGGGGAAGATGAAATAACTGTAAAAGAGAAGATAGTGAAAATGTACAGTCAGAATTCAGATTTTGAATGAATTAAGTTCCTTTCTCATATATATATACAGTTGTGGCCAAAAGTATTGATACCCCTGCAATTCTGTCAGATAATACTCAGTTTCTTCCTGAAAATGATTGCAATAGTAAATTCTTTGGTATTATTATCTTCATTTAATTTGTTTTCAATGAGAAAACACAAAAAAAATTATTCTGAAGCCAAATTGGATATAATTCCACACCAAACATAAAAAAGGGGGTGGACAAAAATATTGGCACTGTTAGAAAAATCATGTGATGCTTCTCTAATTTGTGTAATAAACACCTGTAACTTACCTGTGGCACCTAACAGGTGTTGGCAATAACTAAATCACACTTGCAGCCAGTTGACATGGATTAAAGTTGACTCAACCTCTGTCCTGTGTCCTTGTGTGTACCACATTGAGCATGGAGAAAAGAAAGCAGATCAAAGAACTGTCTGAGGACTTAAGTAACCAAATTGTGAGGAAGCATGAGCAATCTCAAGGCTACAAGTCCATCTCCAAAGACCTGAATGTTCCTGTGTCTACCGTGCGCAGTGTCATCAAGAAGTTTAAAGCCCATGGCACTGTGGCTAACCTCCCTAGATGTGGACGGAAAAGAAAAATTGACGAGAGATTTCAACGCAAGATTGTGCGGATGGTGGATAAAGAACCTCGACTTACATCCAAACAAGTTTTAGCTGCCCTGCAGTCCGAGGGTACAACAGTGTCAACCTCTACTATCCGTCGGCGTCTGAATGAAAAGGGACTGTATGGTAAGATACCCAGGAAGACCCCACTTCTTACCCCAAGCAAGACATAAAAAGCAAGGCTGGAGTTTGCCAAAACTTACCTGAGAAAGCCTAAAATGTTTTGGAAGAATGTTCTCTGGTCAGATGAGACAAAAGTAGAGCTTTTTGGGCAAAGGCATCAACATGGAGTTTACAGGAGAAAAAAAAGAGGCATTCAAAGAAAAGAACACGGTCCCTACAGTCAAACATGGCGGAGGTTCCCTGATGTTTTGGGGTTGCTTTGCTGCCTCTGGCACTGGCCTGCTTGACCGTGTGCATGGCATTATGAAGTCTGAAGACTACCAACAAATTTTGGAGCATAATGTAGGGCCCAGTGTGAGAAAGCTGGGTCTCCCTCAGAGGTCATGGGTCTTCCAGCAGGACAATGACCCAAAACACACTTCAAAAAGCACTAGAAAATGGTTTGAGAGAAAGCACTGGAGACTTCTAAGGTGGCCAGCAATGAGTCCAGAGCTGAATCCCATAGAACACCTTTGGAGAGATCTAAAAATGGCAGTTTGGAGAAGGCACCCTTCAAATATCAGGGACCTGGAGCAGTTTGCCAAAGAAGAATGGTCTAAAATTCCAGCAGAGCATTGTAAGAAACTCATCGATGGTTACCAGAAGCGGTTGATGGCAGTTATTATGGCTAAAGGTTGTGCAACCAAGTATTAGGCTGAGGGTGCCAATACTTTTGTCTGGCCCATTTTTGGAGTTTTGTGTGAAATGATCGATGTTTTGCTTTTTGCTTCATTCTCTTTTGTGTTTTTTCATTGAAGACAAATTAAATGAAGATAATAATACCAAAGAATTTGTGATTGCAATTATTTTCAGGAAGAAACTGAGTATTATCTGACAGAATTGCAGGGGTGTCAATACTTTTGGCCACAACTGTATAAAAATATATATAGATAGATATACACTGTAAATTTATAAATAATATATGTGTGTATGTATTTCCTAGACTATAAAAGGTTTTAGTGGTGGGAGAGAGGGGAAAAGATATAAAGCAAAACATATGTTCATGATGCATTGCTATGAAGGGGACCAGCTTCTGACACTGATAGGGGGAGATTTGTTACTGACATTGTTATGAGACAAGGTCATAACTACAACATGTAGAGGAGTTGAAATCACCCCCGTGCCCTGAAACCTATGGGGCCTCAAAAGTCCTTTTGGCCTAGAGAAAAAGACCTTTGCTTTAAAGATTTGTAATAATTGGGAGCACCATTGGAGATTTCACATTGGGACCTGTAAGCTTCAAGTTACGCCACTGTTATGGGGGTGGGATCTGCTGTTTACAATTCTGTACTAATGTTCCTCATCATGTGCATGTTCCAAGTATATATCTCCCTCATCCTATTATATATGTTTGCCACCATGGGCCTCTCTTGGCATATATGTTCTCCTTCCCGGTATATGTGTCTATAAGATACACCCTTATTTCCCTCCAAAATTTGAAGGGCAAAGGTCAATGAATTATGTATATTTTCCAAATTCCAGAATAATGAGTGATAATGTTTTAATTTAGATTTTATTATTTTCTGCCAAGTCAGAAGTTTACATACACTAAAATTACTATAACTTTAAACAATTTGGGAAAGCCCAAATTATGATATCCTGTGTTTGGAAGCTTAAGCTTCTGATTCATTGCCAACATTTGAGTTAGAGACACACCTGTGGATATATATTAATGCACATCTGAAACGCACTGCTTCTTTCTAGCATCATGAGAAGGTCTAAGCAAAGATATCAAGAAGAGAATTGTAGACTTGCACAAGTCTAGTTTATCCTTGGGTGCATTTTCCAGATACCTGAAGGTGCTTTGTTCACCTGTACAAACAATAATTCACAAGTAAAAACAAGTTGAGAATGTCCAGCTATCATACCGCTCAGAAAGGAGACTGGATCTGAGTCCCAGAGATGAATGTGCTCTGGTCTGACATGTGCATATCAACCCTAGAACAAAAGCAAAAGACCTTGTGAAGATGATGTCAAAAGCTAGCAAGATTGTGTCATTATCCACAGGTAAGGCTAGGGTCACACTTATAAGGCGCAATCCAGTAACCGGATCCATTACACAGCAGAATTATGTCTTATTTATAAAAATGGGACATAACTCAACTAGAGTGTAGGTGGATAGTCGAACTTGGTACTATGGTCCCAATGGAACTTAATGAAAAATTGAGTTATGTCTCATTTTTATAAATAAGACATAATTCTGCTGTGTTCATGGGCTGCTGTTTTTGGCAACGCAATATTGAAGCTGTGTGTGTCCCAACCGTATGTGTTTTTAATTATTGTGTATATTTTTAGTTTTTCTTAGGAGAACTGATAACCATTATGTATGGAGTCAGGTATGACAGCTGAAGTAACCATGGGGACCAATAATTAATTTGCTATTTTGGATGGTTCTGAACATGATGATGAAATGACTACTATCAAATTTATTTTGATTCTTTTGAATTGGATCTGTCCTTCTAAATACACCGCGTAATCATGATATGAATGCATTATCATTAATGTGGTTTGTGCCCCTGTTTTATGTGGCATGAACACAAATATATGGATATGAGATGTTTTTTATACACTTAATTCACGGTTTACACTGTTTCTTAATCTGCAGAAGTCTATAATTTAATCATTACCACATGTATATTATGTATATTGTATACTACTTTCATATATGCTGGTATGCACTTATTCACTTTAATATGTGTTATTGTATTGTCTTTCTAATGTAATTGTGATGTATGAGTGAGTAGTATGTATGTGAATAGATATGCGGTGGGTGCAGGATAGCACCTCTATTGGAAAGGTCATTTAGATAGTTGTCCCCAGGACAGTGTAAGTAAAATAAGAACCCAATCCTATCTTTTATCATTATAATTTGGTCTCCTTTAGTATGGCCGCGGGAGACACATGTTGAGCGGGCGGTGTCGCTCTGACCTATGGTACTGAATGAATGGAGCTGCGCATGTGCAAGAATGACCGAGATTCATGAGAGCGCACGCTCTTCTCAGTTGCCGGCGGATGTGACACGCCGCAAACACAGAGCGGCGTCTGGGCGCAATCAGCTGCTTTAAATGGCGTGGATTCACATTTACAAACCTTATCCCCGTGATCAAGCATTGCAAAACGCACGTAGGGTGGCACTGCTGGGTGAGACATTGCAGGGGAGACTGAGGAGGTCCACCACAGGTGCAACTTATGGGTGAGTGACAATGAATGAGGATGGTTGCCATGGTATATACTGCCCTAATGGTTGTTGATAACTATTTCCACTGTGATACCGGTGTAATTGTGGACTAATTCTCTGTACCTGCAGTGGGATTACTTGCCCTGCAATATCTTTAGGGATCTCCTAACTAATATTCATTGTATATAACGAATACTGTTCTGCTTTTAATCAATAAAGGTGTTATTTTTGTAACTAAACTCTTTAAGTGGTATCACTTGTTTAATTTAACTATAGAGTGTTACTGATATATATCCAGATTGCACACCATTATGGTAGACTACTAGTGACCATGCAAAATCTAAACGATGGTTGGTGTGGGTTGTTTTTTAAAATACATACAGACAGGGCTTCAGCGACAGCAGAAAACCTGAGGAGGCCTTATACCCACTTGCTGTGGAGACTCACTGTGCACCTGGTCATCCGACAGTGCTCTGAACATCTTTACCTGTGAATACCACCAGTAAAAAGGTAAAAGAGACTTTCTTCAGCGTGTGTGCGCTATTCCTCTCCGTCCCCAGCCTCCATATAGACTGCCCCACTGCTTCTTCCCTGGCCTCAAGTCCCACTCCAAGCTGCCCCTTTGCTCTACGCTGCCCCGGAGGCCCAGCTCCACCTGTAGGAAGCTTTTCCAACCTTGCCGCAATACCATCGCCCTCCGGCGGCGCTGATGATCCCTCACCAGGTACTACAGGTGGCATCATGAGACAACAAACTCTTATCCCCGGTACATAACCCTTCTTTGAAGTGTCACCCAGGCCACGGGCTCAGGCTCCGCCACCCGTGACATCCCCGTCAACCCCTCTGAGCCTGATAACCGAGTACCCCACGGGTCTGGGGCTCAGCAGCAACATCATGTTGTGGGGCTGTTATACTGCAGGAGGGACTGGTGAACATTTGGGATGTGTTCTTAGGCTTCCAAGCTTTTCCCTTTTTTCTCCAAATCTAACCATAGTCTTAATGGCCAAATAGTTCAATTTTAGTTTGGTCAGACCACAGAACATGCATCTAAAAATGTAGGCTTTTGTTTTTGTTCCTATATCCATCTGCAAACAGTAATCTGGTATTTTTGTTTCTTTTGGAGTAATGGCTTCTTCCTGGCAGAGTGGCCTTTCAACCAATGACATAACGTATTCTGCTTTTATTCCAGTGTTGTACATGTTGTACCAAAGTAAGTTAATCTTTGGGACACAGATCCCACCTCCTTCCTGAGCAGTATGATGGCTGGATATACCCATCTTGTTTGTACTTGTGTATAATTGTTTGTACAGATGAACGAGGCACCTTCAGGTATCTGGAAATTGCACCCAAAGATAAACTAGACTTGTGCAATTCTTTTCCTGATATCTTTGCTAATTTCTTTAGACTTTCCCATGATGCAACACAAATAAGCAGGTGTGTATCTGGTTAACTCAGATATTGCCAATAAAGCTATCAGAAGCTTCCGAACTTATGGCATCATCCTATGGGTTTTCCCAAATTGTTTAAAGGCACAATAATCTTAGAGTATGTAAATGTTTGACTTGGCAGAAAGGAATAAAAATGTTTTAAAATATTTTCTTTCTCATTATTCTGGAATTTAGTATGTATACAGTATATACACTCCCTGACAGAAGTTATGTCGCTTATCCATGTTATGTAAATGAAAGCTTATAACCTGACGTTCAATTCATCCATTGGTTGTATAAATTACTCTTTTGAAAGCTGAAACCCTCCGAAATGTGGTTTAGGTTAAGAAAATAAATTTGCATCAATGCTGAAATATTGATCATTTAATGAACACAGAATGGTCAAATTTTGGCAAGACAAAAGTTTTGTCGCCTGGTCATATAAAGTACCCAATCCTAGTTTACATCCTCACCTGTGCTCAGTAAATGATCGGTTAATTAGAGGGTGTGTATAAAAAGAAACCCAGCACCCCAGGCCTTCACTTGAACTGCAACTTTAGCTCTGACAACATGCCAAAAATCCACCCTGCGACAATAGCCTTGATTATCAAGAGGCTGAAGACCAGATCCACTGCAGAGGTGGCTGGCACCTTTAATCTGTCTCAGCGTCAAGTACAAAGAATTAAAAAAAGATTTGAAGAGACTAAAGATTTGTTTGACAAGCCCAGGTTTGGCAGACCCTGCAAGACAACTGCTCAGGAGGAACGTTTGTTGGTTAGAAAATCTAAAGCAAGCCCTCTTCCACTGCAGCAGACCTCCAACAGGCCTGGTCACCTCAAGTTCCTGTGTCAACTAGAACACTTTGTAGGATTCTGTCTGGAAATGGCCTCCATGGTTGAATCAGTGCCCAGAAGCCAGCAGTAAACAAAAGGCAAATAAAAAAAACGTGTGGCATTTGCAAAGTCCCACAGCCTGCTAAACAGATGGACACTGGAAAAGTGGCAGAAGGTGGATTTCTCTGATGAATCTTCAGTAGAATGACACCACAACCACTGAAAATCCTGCAGGAGACCTACTGGAGCCCGTATGGATCCAAAATACACCCAGAAAACAGTTAAATTTGGTGGTGGAAAGATCATGGTCTGGGGTTACAGTTAGTATGGGGGTGTGTGAAACACAATAGCCTAAAATATTAAGAAGTATTAACTACCTCTTATATTCCAAATCATAAAAGGGGTCAAATTCTGCAGCAGGATGGTGCTCCATCTCATACATCCATCTCTATAACAAGGTTCCTCCAGGCAAAAAAAATCAAGGTGCTCAAGGACTGGCCAGCCCAGTCACCAGACATTAACATCATTGAGCATGTTTGGGGTAGGATGAAAGAGGAAGCTTGGAAGACAAAATCAAAGAATCTAGATGAACTCTGGGAGGCATGTAAGACTGCATTCTTTGATATTCCTGATGACTTCATTAATAAATTGTATGAATCATTGTTGAACCACATGAATGCAGTCCTTCAAACTCATGGAAGTCACACAAAATATTAAATATGACTCTAATGGTACCACAACTTCAGTAACCAATGTTATGCAACATATATTTGTATTTTAAGTTAATTATTTGCTTGAAAATCACATTACTTTCTGGGGGTGACAAAACTTTTGTCTTGCCAAAATCTGACCATTCTGTGTTCATTAAATGATCAACATTTCAGCATTGATGCCAATTTCTTTTCTTAACCTAAACCAGATTTTGGAGGGCTTCAGCTTTCAAAAGAGTAATTTATACAACCAATGGATGAATTTAACGTCAGGTTATAACCTTTCATTTACATAACATGGATAAGCGACACAACTTCTGTCAGGGAGTGTATATATATATATATATATATATATATATATATATATAAAATAACAGCACACTGGTCAAGCCAATCACATGCAAAAACTGATGTTCCTAGATTTTGTTAATAGATGTTTTTTGAGAAAAATTAAAAACTAAAAAGCTTTTTCAAAAAAACTCAGGTGGAATTTTTTTTTTTTTTTTTTTAAATTTTCAATTTTTTTTAAGGTTCTTAGCGCATGCATAGGCCAATATATGCCTGCCCTTCAACCAACGGCAAGGTGACCTTAATTCTGAAGGGTCCCTGTCTACACTAAAAGCCTCTCTTGTACCCTAGGGGACTCTGTTACAATGGGCAGTAGCAGGATACATACCAATGCAGAGGCCCACGCGGCTCAGTAGGGAGGCAGGAGTGATATTCCAGCAGTGGTTCCAGCCTGTTCCACACACATTAAATGGAGAAAAAAAGCCAGACAGCACTTCCTTTAACCTTTCAGCTCACCTGCCCCCCTACTGAGCCACGGGGGCCATCTGAAGTGGTATATATCATGCTACTGCCCATTGTAACAGAGAACACTAGGGTACAAGAGAGGCTTTTAGTGTAGACAAGAACCCTTCAGAATTAAGGTCACCTTGCCGTTGGTTGAAGGGCATGCATATATTGGCCAATGCATGCGCTAAGATCCTTAAAAAAATGAAAAAAAAATGAAAAACAAAAAAAAAAATTTCAATCTGAGTTTTTTTGAAAAACCTTTTTATTTTTTATTTTTTTCAAAAACATCTATTAACCATGAACCCTGGTACACAGCCTAAAAGTCATGCCACATGGGCTACTTAGGTTCACCTCTTTCCTTATTCATCCAGAGTGCTGCCTGCTTTTTGTCATATAGTGAAATAGTGAAATAATTATAAAGTGATGGGACCCAGCACTCAAAGTCTAACCACCTGATCAATTGATGTATCTTGTGGGCGACACAGAGATCTATATGTAAAGTGCTTACACTATAGTGTTGGAATTATCTAATTCGTGTTTACAATACCCTGTTACACTAGTCCAGGGACTTAGAGGTATATTACTACCATGTGTTGGAGTCAAACCTCTATCTTCTATTCCTCTGATTATTGGTCATAAAATACAAAAGAAAATGAGTTAAAAATGTGTCTGTTTATTGGAGACTATATACTAATAACACAATTAAAATATCTTTTTGGGTGATAAAAATGATGATAAAATCTATTATGGGTAGTTCTGGTTGGTTAGGTGTGGACGCTGTGTTCTAGGGTTGTTCACCACCTATCTTCGCAGATTATTCTTCTTTAATCTAGAAAAAATTGTACATATCCCTATGACTACTAGTTGTGGCTCGGTTTGTTAAATTACTATAAAATGTACAATGATGCTTATCTCACCTCAACGGGGTACTTGTATTTCTATGCTGTAGTTCTTATGCTTTAAATTGTGCCTTGGTCGACCTAAATTGTAAAGTAATACATGTCACATCTATGTCATTTTTATATTTCCCCCATTTGAGTCAACAAGTAGAAATTACCTCTATGAGCTGCCAGGTTGATGGGAGCAGTGAGCTCTCTATGTTGAACAAAGGAAGATGCTTGTAATTATTTTGGGCAGTTTCTATAGGAATAAACCAAAAAGAGCTTTTAGAGGCTGATATGTATAAACCAATGTATGTTGTGATAGGTGGTGAACAGCCCTAGAACACAGAGTCCACACCTGACCAACCTGAACTACCCATAAAAGATTTTATCATAATTTTTATCAATCAAAATGATATTTTAATTGTGTTATTAGTACATAGTCTCCAATATACAGACACATTTTTAACTAATTCTCTTTTGTATTTTAAGATCAATAATCAGGGGAATAGAAGATGGAGGTTTGACTCAAATACATGGTAGTAATATACCTCTAAGGCTGAAGGCACACTGATCCCTCTAAAACGGCGCGTTTTTGAAGCGCAATACTGATGCGAGTTTGATGCGTGTAGTAGTGCTAGTGCGGTGCTAGTGCGGTGCTAGTGCGGTGCTAGTGTGGTGCTAGTGGGGTGCTAGTGGGGTGCTAGTGGGGTGCTAGTGAGATTTTTTCATTCCTACTGCGATCCGACAGACTAGCACCTTCTCCTGGTGTCAAGACTGCACTGATTTGCTGCCACTTATTTGTCAATCAATGGAGTCACTTGTGGGGGAGCTCCAATGTTTAGGCACACAGGGGCTCACCAAACGCGACATTGTGTCAGCTAACAATTTGAGCTGATTTCCATTCAAATTGTTAGCGGACACCATGTCGCGTTTGGAGAACCCCTGTGTGCCTCAGCATTGGAGCTCCCCCACAAGTGACCCCATTTTGGAAACTAGACCCCCCAAGGAACAAATCTAGATGCATAATGAGCACTTTGAAGCCCCAGGTGCTTCACAAATTGATCCGTAAAAATGAAAAAAATATTTTTCTTCCACAAAAATCTTATTTTTTTATTTTTACGGATCAAATTGTGAAGCACCTGGGGCTTCAAAGTGCTCATTATGCATCTAGATTTGTTCCTTGGGGGTCTAGTTTCCAAAATGGGGTCACTTGTGTGGGAGCTCCAGTGCTGAGGCACACAGGGGCACTCCATACGCGACATGGTGTCCGCTAACAATTGGAATTGTTAGCGGACACCATGTCGCGTATGGAGAGCCCCTGTGTGCCTCAACATTCAAGCTCCCCCACAAGTGACCCCATTTTGGAAACTAGACCCCCAAGGAACAAATCCAGATGCATAATGGGGTCACTTGTGGGGGAGCTCCAATGTTTAGGCACACAGGGGCTCTCCATATGCAACATGGTGTCCGCTAACAATTGTTAACGGACACCATGTCACGCATGGAGAGCCCCTGTGTGCAACCAGCATTGCCACCAGCGCAAGGGCAACTGGAAGAGTTGGGGTACAGCACCAGAAAATGGCACCTCCAATGAATGCGCTATTTTCTGAGGTGGCTGTGGGTTGCAATTTGCAGCGTGAGGGGCCCACAACATTTGGATCTCTCTATGATGAGGATTGCAGCCCCCCAACTGCCAAGTTGTACCTGGCTGGCTACCAAAAATATGGCAAAGCTCCATGTCATTTTATTGGTAGAAGTAATTAAAAAAAATGACGTGGGGCTTCGCCATATTTTTGGTCCAGCCAGGTACAACTTGGCAGCTACAGACTGCCACCAACCCCCAGCTGCCTTGTTGTACCTTGCTGGCAACCAAAAATACAGCGAATCCAATTTTTTTATTTCTAGAACAAATTCTAGAAAAAAAAAATGACGTGGGGCTCCGCCATATTTTTAGTCCAGCCAGGTACAACTAGACAGCTGGGGGCTGGAATCCGCAGCATGGAGAGGCCCAAGCGTTCTGGGCCCCCCATGCTGCGAATTGCAGCCCGCAGCCGCCCCAGAAAAAGGCGCATTTATTGAAGCGCCATTTTCTGGTGCTGTACCCATGCTCTTCCAGTTGCCCTGGTGCCGGTGGCAAACTGGGTAATAAAGGGGTTAATGCCAGCTTTTTATTGGCAGCTGGCACTAAGCCCGAGATTCATAATATTGGGCCAATGTTAGACCCGCCATTAGGAATCTCTGGTAAGTAGTCAATAAATACACACAGAGTAAAATATTTTTATTTGCAAAAAAACACAAACAAAATTCAGACTCCATCTTTATTAGAAAGATCCGACGTAGTCCATAACGAAGGTCCCACGACGCTCGATCGCCTCCGACGTAGTCCACAACGAAGGTCCCACGATGCTCGATCGCCTCTGCTCCAGAGATTGCAGCAAGGGATCAAGTGTCCTCTTGCTACAGTCTCTGGGGTCAGAGTTATGGTGCACTGTATGGCAATGATCTGTCATACAGTGCACCATGACTATGATCCCTGAGACTAGAAGAGGACACTTGATACCTTGTTGCATCCATCCATCCATTATCCACGCATGTACACATCCATTCGTGCACACATCCACACATGCAGTCACACATACGCACACATCCATCCATGCACCCATGCATCCACGCATCCACTAACCCACACATCCACTAACCCACGCATCCACTAACCCACACATCCACTAACCCACGCATCCACTAACCCACGCATCCACTAACCCACGCACCCACACATCCACGCATACACGCACCCACGCATCCACTAACCCATGCACCCACACATCCACTAATCCACGCAACCACACATCCCCGCACCCACACATTCACACATCCACGTACCCACACATCCACGTACCCACACATCCACGTACCCACACATCCACGTACCCACACATCCACGTACCCACACATCCACGTACCCACACATCCACGTACCCACACATCCACGTACCCACACATCCACGTACCCACACATCCACGTACCCACACATACACGTACCCACACATACACGTACCCACACATACACGTACCCACACATACACGTACCCACACATCCACGTACCCACACATCCACGTACCCACGTACCCACGCATCCACGCACCCACGCATCCACTAACCCACGCATCCACTAACCCACGCACCCACACATCCACTTACCCACTTACCCACACATCCACTTACCCACACATCCACGCACCCACTAACCCATGCACCCACACATCCACTAATCCACGCACCACTATACCCACGCACACACACATCCACGCACACACACGCATCCACGTACCCACGCATCCACATACCCACGCATCCACGTACCCACGCATCCATGTACCCACGCATCCACGTACCCACGCATCCACGTACCCACGCATCCACGTACCCACGCATCCACTAACCCACGCATCCACTAACCCACGAACCCACACATCCACTAATCCACGCACCCACGCATCCACTAACCCCACAGCACACGCACGCATCCACGCACCCACACATCCCGCACCCACACATTCACGTACCCACGCATCCACGTACCCACGCATCCACGTACCACGCATCCACGTACCACGCATCCACTAACCCACGCATCCACTAACCCACGCACCCACACATCCACTTACCCACACATCCACTTACTCACACATCCACGCACCCACACATCCACGCACCCACACATCCACGCATCCACTAACCCATGCACCCACACATCCATTAACCCACGCATCCACTAACCCACGCACCCACACATCCACGCATCCACACATCCCCGCACCCACACATTCACACATCCACGTACCCACGCATCCACGTACCCACGCATGCACGTACCCACGCATCCACGTACCCACGCATCCACTAACCCACGCACCCACACATCCACTTACCCACACATCCACGTACCCACGCATCCACGTACCCACACATCCACGTACCCACGCACCCAAGCATCCACTAACCCACGCATCCACTAACCCACGCATCCACTAACCCACGCATCCACTAACCCACGCATCCACTAACCCACGCATCCACTAACCCATGCACCCACACATCCACTAATCCACGCACCCACACATCCATTAACCCACGCATCCACACATCCATTAACCCACGCATCCACTAACCCACGCACCCACACACCCACACACCCACGCATCCACACATCCATCCATCCATGAACCCACTCACTCAATCAATCATTAATTCATTCATTCATTCATTCGGTACTTACCTCTGGGCGGAGCAGCACTGGAGGAGGGGCGTTCCAGCGAGGAGAGGAGGCAGAGCGGCAGCTACACCGGCGGGATCGAGGAGCGGTAAGATCGGACACGGGGATGGGGGGGGGGGGGTGAACGGCAGGGACAGGTGGGGGCCATCCAGGGGATGGGGAGGGCGTCCGCCCCCGCCCCCGCCCCCGCCGCCAGCAGCGCGTGAAGCCGCAAACACACCCGGCAACGGGGGTGGGGGGCAGTGACAGGTGGGGGCCGTTTGGAGAAGGGGGAGGGCATCCGCCCCCGCCGCCAGCAGCGCGGCGGGTGAACAGACCCGGCAACGGGGGTGGGGGGGCAGTGACAGGTGGGGGCCGAACGGAGAAGGGGGAGCTCTGAAGAGGGGAAGGGCATCCGCCCCCGCCAATAGCAGCGCGGCGGATGAACAGACCCGGCATCGGGGGTGGGGGGCAGTGACAGGTGGGGGCCATCTAGAGAAGGGGGAGGCCTGAAGAGGGGGAGTGCATCCGCCCCCACCACCAGCAGCGCGGCGGGTGAAGCCGCACACAGGTCCCGGCTGTTGCAGAGATCACAGCCGGGATCACAGCCTCAGTACCGACAGGAGGCTCTGCGCAGCCTGCGGGCTTTGGCTCCCGGTGGTCTGCCGTGTGTGCCGGAAGTGTGGTTTTTCATGTTTCTATTGATGGCTCATGCGTACAACTCGCATGCAGTCGCAGCATGCCGCGACTGAAACTCGCTTTGCGAGTTCAGTGCTTAAAATGCGCACCAGTGTGCCTGACATGATAGAAAAGCACTTGTCCTAGTGCAATGCGAGTTTATCTCGCATTGCACTCGTGCGAGGCACTGGGATCCATGTCGGATGATATGCCTTCAGCCTAAGTCACTGGACTAGTCTAACAAGGTATGGTAAACAGGAATTAGATAATTCCGACACTATAATGTAAGCACTTTACATATACGGTAGATCTCTGTGTCGCACACAAGATACAGCAATTGATCAGGTGATTAGACGGTGAGTGCTGTGTCCCATCATTTTATAATTGAATTGATAGAAAAAGCTTTCCACCAAGGGGGTTTATACACGGTACCCCCTAGGGACCTTCAAGCAGCAACACACAAGTTTTAACAGGGAGATCACTTACCAATCCCATTAAAGCTCTATAGCCAGCTCCGATGCACAACCAACATACCAATAGTGAATTTAGTCATGTCAACAATTTTCTGATTAAATATATTTCTAAATGTGCTATTGGCATATATTTTCCAACAGATGCTGTTAATAACAGGTAGAGAAGGCATACCAATTCATGCTAAATGTAAAATATGGTGGAGATAGTATGATGGTCTGGGGCTGTTTTGCTGCTGCAGGAACTGCAAGAATTGCTGTGATAAATGGAACGATGAATTCTGCTGTCTACCCAAAAATACTCAAGAAGAATGTCCGGCCATCTGTTCATGACCTCAAGCTGAAGAGCACTTGAGTTATGCAGCAGGACAATAATCCAAAACACACCGGCAAATCCACTTCTAAATGACAAGAAAAACAAAATTAAGATTTTGCAGTCATCTAGTCAAAGTCCTGACCTTAATCTGATCGAGATGCTGCGTTATGAACTTAATAAGGCGTTCCATGATCAGAAACTCTCCAAGGTGGCTGAATTTCAACAATCCTACAAAGATGAGAGGGACAAAACTCCTCCAGAGGGTTGTCACAGACTCATTGCCAGTTATCACAAATGCTTGATTGCAGATGTTGCTGCTAATGGTGACTCAACCAGTGATTAGGTTTATGGGGCAATCACTTTTCCACACAGGGCCCTGGAGGTCTGGATTTATTTTCCCCTTAATAATACAGACCTTCATATCTAATATATAAATGTATTTGATGATCTGAAACATTTAAATGTGACAAACATGCAAAAGAATAAAATCAGGAAGGGGTCAAACACTTTTTCACACCAATGTATGCTAGGGTGATGTGTTTTTTTCTTACATCTATGCACTAGTGCCTCGTGCCTTTAAGTCTCTCTCCACCTATGCTATTCTTTTTGTTCCTTATGATCAATTTCTGACTCCCAGGCATACTTTCGTCTCCCTTTCAATGAGGTATCTTCTGTTTTACTTTAATGTCTTTAGAAAACATACATTTTATTCTCATGGTTCTTTTCTTTTTTTTGCTTGGTAAGTTAGATATATCTCTAGAGTGTTGTTTCCCTCCACACAAGAATGTGTAAGATTGCATTTCATAGCAAATAAATTCATTAATATAATGAAAAATATTAAAATCTGATGGCCACTTTACACACACCAACGTATCTGTCCAACTTCTGACCAATTTGCTGGTTGCAGTGAAATCATGGACACATTGTTCCATTGTACACAGTCACAAAATGGAACAATGTGTCCATGATTTCACTGCAACCAGCAAGTTGGTCAGAAATTGGACAGATAAGTTGGTGTGTGTAAAGTGGCCCTGAGAGTCCTCAGTGGTTGACATCTTTTAATGGCTAACTGAAAAGAGGGTAATCATAGCAAGCTTTGGAGACTCTAAAGGCCCCATTACACGGGGAAACATCTCCGGCAACAGCGCCGGCAACTCAGGGGCGTTGCCATTTTGAAGCAACATCGCTGGAGAGTTGCCCCGTGTAACTGGTTGATATCAACGGCGATAGTTGCTTCAGCAACATCGCCTGGTTTCAGGACAATGTCCTGAAACCTGGCGATGTTGCTCAGGCGATGTGCCTGAATCGCCCTGTCTGACATTGCAACAGCGATGTTGCAAGCAACTTCCCCCATTGAGTCCAATGTTAAGGATCGCTGCCAGGATTGAATTTAAGCCTGGCAGCGATAGCTGCTTTCAACATCGCCGCTGTGTTGCCGGCGATGTCTCCTCATCTGACAGCTCGCCAGCGGCCAAAAACGTGCGTGCTTCCGTTAGTTGCCGGCGATGTTTCCCCGTGTAACGGGGCCTTAAGGCCTCTTCATTAAGCTAATATGATGCACGTTCTCATCTAGTAGTGAGAATGTCTTAAATTAGAGAATCATTTTCTATTTGAAATATCAATTTAAATATTCATTTCACATCAAATTAAATAACTTTCGTCATTGAAATTCATGTTCTTAGAGATGATGTATGGACATCATGGACACATTTTTTGTATTTAATGTATACATTTCCAAAATTGGAACAGCTACACCTTTCTTGAAATGAAATATATGATTTATACAAAAGATTTCTAAAAAGTACTTCATTACTTTTCTGGTCAACAGCACAAATGGCTTATCGATCTCATTATGAAAAGGTTGAAAGAGCTAATTCTGAAATTTATGTATTATGTTCCACCTGAGATGGTACAAATCAGTAAATCTCATTTTAAACAGCAGCTTGCTAATTGTGTGAGTGAAGTTAGTTTTACATTGTACTCATTTCTTCTGAATAATGCACAGTCTGTACAGTTGATATGAAAATGGAATATAAGTTTCTTTCTGTAGGACGTTAACTTAATTGATCTGCTGCTTTTTTCCACTTGACCAAGCTTCCACTAAGTGAAATTTGCAAATATATTCTTGGAGTAAAGAAAAGCCTGTCCTGTCATGCAAGCATGGCGTCATTTCCAAAGTAATAATATAATATTTTTTTACTTAAAAGTCAATTACTTGGACAACCCCTTCTCATTCCACATGTTTGCCCCTTGAAAATAAAAAGCGTATACTCACTTCCCATGCTGGCACCATTTCAGCTCCAGCTTCACTATCCCTGCCTTCAGACCTACTGTATAAGTAATCAAGAAGCCACAACATTCACTGCCTCTTTATTCTTCCCAAGGCAGCGACAGTGAAGCTGTTGCTGATTTTTACATTGTACAGCTCATTTCTTCTGAAAAATGCACAGTCTCTAATGTTGCTATGAAAATAGAATACAAGTTTTTCTGTAGGACTTTCACTTAACTCAACCATTGCTTTTTCCACCTGACCATGCTTACACTAAGTGAAATTTGCAAATATATTCTTGAAGTCAAACAAAATCTGTCCAAAATCTGTCCTGCATGGTATCATTTCTAGTGTTGAGCGAACATGCTCGGCACTACTCGTTACTCGCACGAGTATCACTGTACTCGGGCGACTCGCCGAGCACCGAGTAATCTCGCGATACTCGTGCTGTGCTCGTGGTCGTCATCTCTCCATGTTGGCGCTCTTTTGAGAGCCAGCCCACGTGCAGGGATTGGCTGACAGACCACTGCAATGCCACAGCCCTGTTGGTTGTGGTATAGCAGTGATTGGCCGGCCTGCACAGCGTCACCGAGCCTTTATAAGTCCCGGCGCGCTGTGCTCGGCACACAGCCTTCCAGACAGTGAGTGTAGGGAGAGTGTCTGCTGCTGATTAGGGACAGATTTGCGGCCCTCATAGGTAGATCCGGATCAGGGCTGCAAACTGCTGCTGACCACAACAGTCCTTCTCAGGACTAATCTAGGAGGACATAGGCAGGGTGATCCAGATCGGAGTCCAAGATTTCCAGTGACCAGAACAGTCCTTCTCAGGACTAATCTAGGAGGATATAGGCAGGGTGATACAGATTGAAATCCAAGCTTTTCTGTGACCATTAGAGTCACCACACTCTTGTACTTAGTACCTTAATACAGGTTAGGGACTAAAATCCTCTCTTCAAACCATTACAGTCACCAGACAGGTGTACGTACTACCTTAATACAGGTTAGGGAACTAAAATCCTAACTCTTGTCATCAAAACAGTCAGCAGACAGGTGTACGTACTACCTTAATACAGGTTAGGGACTAAAATCCTCTCTTGAACCATTACAGTCACCAGACAGGTGTACGTACTACCTTAATACAGGTTAGGGAACTAAAATCCTAACTCTTGATATCAACACAGTCACCAGACAGGTGTACGTACTACCTTAATACAGGTTAGGGACTAAAATCCTCTCTTGAACCATTACAGTCACCAGACAGGTGTACGTACTACCTTAATACAGGTTAGGGAACTAAAATCCTAACTCTTGTCATCAAAACAGTCACCAGACAGGTGTACGTACTACCTTAATACAGGTTAGGGACTAAAATCCTCTCTTCAAACCATTACAGTCACCAGACAGGTGTACGTAGTACCTTAATACAGGTTAGGGAACTAAAATCCTAACTCTTGTCATCAAAACAGTCACCAGACAGGTGTACGTACTACCTTAATACAGGTTAGGGACTAAAATCCTCTCTTCAAACCATTACAGTCACCAGACAGGTGTACGTAGTACCTTAATACAGGTTAGGGAACTAAAATCCTAACTCTTGTCATCAAAACAGTCACCAGACAGGTGTACGTACTACCTTAATACAGGTTAGGGACTAAAATCCTAACTCTTGTCATCAAAACAGTCACCAGACAGGTGTACGTACTACCTTAATACAGGTTAGGGACTAAAATCCTAACTCTTGTCATCTCAACAGTCACCACACTGTTGTACGTCATACGTTCATACAGGTTAGTGAACTAAAATCCTAACTCTTGTCATCTCAACAGTCACCACACTGTTGTAAGTCATACCTTTATTCAGGTTAGGGAACTAAAATCCTAACTCTTGCATCTCAACAGTCACCACACTGTTGTAAGTCATACCTTTATTCAGGTTAGGGAACTAAAATCCTAACTCTTGTCATCTCAACAGTCACCACACTGTTGTAAGTCATACCTTTATTCAGGTTAGGGAACTAAAATCCTAACTCTTGTCATCTCAACAGTCACCACACTGTTGTACGTCATACTTTATACAGGTTAGGGAACTAAAATCCTAACACTTGTCATCTCAACAGTCACCACACTGTTGTAAGTCATACTTCATACAGGTTAGGGAACTAAAATCCTAACTCTTGTCATCAAAACAGTCACCAGACAGTTGTACAGTACTACCTTAATACAGGTTAGGTACTAAAATCCTCGCTTCAAAACATTACAGTCACCAGACAGGTGTACGTACTACCTTAATACAGGTTAGGAACTAAAATCACTCTGTCTTCAAAACATTCACCAGACAGGTGTACGTACTACCTTAATACAGGTTAGGGACTAAAATCCTCGCTTCAAAACATTACAGTCACCAGACAGGTGTACGTACTACCTTAATACAGGTTAGGGACTAAAATCCTAACTCTTGTCATCTCAACAGTCACCACACTGTTGTACGTCATACCTTAAATACAGGTTAGTGAACTAAAATCCTAACTCTTGTCATCTCAACAGTCACCACACTGTTGTAAGTCATACCTTTATTCAGGTTAGGGAACTAAAATCCTAACTCTTGCATCTCAACAGTCACCACACTGTTGTAAGTCATACCTTTATTCAGGTTAGGGAACTAAAATCCTAACTCTTGTCATCTCAACAGTCACCACACTGTTGTAAGTCATACCTTTATTCAGGTTAGGGAACTAAAATCCTAACTCTTGTCATCTCAACAGTCACCACACTGTTGTAAGTCATACGTCATACAGGTTAGGGAACTAAAATCCTAACTCTTGTCATCTCAACAGTCACCACACTGTTGTAGTCATACTTATTCAGGTTAGGGAACTAAAATCCTATAACTCTGGGTCTCATTCTAACAGCCTCCACACCACTGTTGTACGTCATACGTTCATACAGGTTAGGGAACTAAAATCCTCTCCTAAAACCATTCAAGTCACCAGACTGTTGTACGTCATACCTTGATACAGGTTAGGGACTAAAATCCTCTCCTGAAAGCATTACAGTCACCAGACTGTTCTATGTCATACCTTGATACAGGTTAGGGACTAAAATCCTCTCATATGACTGTTGTCGCAGTATACAAGCAAAATGCGCAAGGGCGTTGGCAAGGAACAAGGAGGTGAACGTGATGGTGGTGCAGGCAGAGGCCGAGGTCGTGTGCAAGCACTAATTTCGCAACAATAAAGTGGCACATCTACTCGCTCACACGTCCTGTCCCAAATTGTTGGGGCCCGCTGCAGTACTACGCTCTTGAACCAACACTAGTGTCAACAGCTTGTTACTTGGATAGCGGATAATGCTTCAAGTCTGATTGGCACCTCCACAAACACCCTGTCTTCCACACGGTCAATTGTCAGTAGCCGTGATACTGCACTGCACATTTCCCAACCTGATCCTCCTTCCTACCAACTGGCTGAGTGCACGTCCACGGACATTACTGATCCCACACTTGGACACTCGGAAGTCCAGAAGTGTGTACCCATGGGTCAGTGGAGGTACATGGCAAATTCCCATTACAAAATTTAAATTCAGTTGTCATTTGTTGGTGGTGTGGTGAAGTCTGGCCCAATCCAACCCTTGTTCATCTTGATCTCAGTCAGCCTGTCAGCATTTTCAGTTGACAGGCGGTTGCGTTTATCAGTAATGATTCCACCTGCAGCTCTGAAAACACGCTATGACAAAATGCTAGCGGCAGTGCAGGCCAGGACTTCCAAGGCGTAGAGAGCCAATTCATGCCACGTGTCCAGCTTGGAGACCCAATAATTGTAAGGCACAGAGGAATCTCGCAGTACAGTTGTTCGATCGGCAAGGTACTCCTTCAGCATCTGACCAAACTTAGCATTTCTTGTGGCACTACCCCGCACCTCAGGGGCTGTGGTACGTGAGGGGCTAAGAAAACTGTCCCACCTCCTAAAGACTGTTCCCCTACCTTTGGCGGATTGGACTTGTGCCCCTCTCGGCCGAACGCCTTGGTTGTCCACCGATTCCTCACCTATGCCGCTAGCGTTTTGTGAGGGGAATGATTAGCCTACTTCCGTGACTATGGCCTTCTGGAACTACTGCGTTTTGGCTGACCTCTCCGCCTCAGGAATGACAGACATTAATTTCTCCTTGTACCGTGGGTCTAACAGTGTTGCCAACCAGTACTGATTGTCGGCCAAGATGTTCTGAACGCGAGGGTCACGAGGCAGGCAGCTTACCATAAAGTCAGCCATGTGCGCCAGACTCTTAACACCCATCACTTTAGTATCCAGACCAACACGATGACTGAACATGCTGTCCTCCTCCTCCTCCTCCTCCTCCTCATCTCCCCTGTCCTCTGCCCAGCCACGCTGAATCGAGGGTATCACTGGTGTGCATGTCATATCCTCAATTTGGCCAGAGAGTTGCTCCATGTCTTCATACTCCTCCTCCCCGTCATAGTCCTCCACTGCACGTTGTGATGAGATGAGGCTGGACTCTGTGTTTTCACCCACACCCACTACTGTTTCTTGCTCCAAGTCATCGCGCTCGGCCTGCAATGCATCCTCTTTGTTTTTCAGCAGAGACCATTTTAGAAGGCAGAGTAGTGGTATGGTGACGCTAATAATGGCGTCATCACAGCTCACCATCTTGGTGGAGTCCTAAAAGTTTTGGAGGACGGTACATAGGTCCGACATCCATCTCCACTCCTCAGGTGTTATGTGTGGAGTTTGAACCATTTTCCCGACGGCTTAGGTGATGCAGGTAGTGAACAACTGCCCTCTTCTGCTCACATATCCTGACCAACATGTGCAGAGTTGAATTCCAACACGTGGGGACATCACACACCAGTCTGTGGGCCGTAAGACGCTAACGGCGCTGAAATCCGCAAAGGTCGGCTGAAGCAGCAGGTGACTTGCGAAAATGTGCAGACAGACGGCGAACTTTTACCAGCAGTTCAGACAGCTCTGGGTATGACTTTAGAAACCTCTGAAACACCAGGTTGAGCACGTGGGCCACGCATGGAACATGCGTCAGCTGGCCTCGCCTCAAAGCTGCCACCAAGTTCCGTCCATTGTCACACACGACCTTTCCTGGCTTTAGGTTCAGAGGTGTGAGCCAGTGATCTGCCTGCTGTTTCAGAGCTGTCCACACCTCTTCTGCATTGTGGGGTTTGTCACCTATGCAGACTAGCTTCAGCACAGCCTGTTGACGCTTCGCAGAGGCAGTGCTGCAGTGCTTCCAGCTTGGGACTGGTGTGGAGGGTACAGTGGATGAGGATGAGCAGGAGGAGGAGGAGGACGCTGAAGAGCATGACATTCCGGAGCTGTAGAGTGTCGGTGAAACTCTGACAGAGGTAGGGCCTGCTATCCTTGGTGTGGGAAGGACGTGTTCCGTCCCTCGATCAGACTGTGTCAGAGCCTCCACAATATTAACCCAGTGTTTTGTCAAGGAGATGTAGCGGCCTTGCCCACAAGCACTTGTCCACGTGTCTGTGGTTATACACTTCAGCCCCTGACCTTACCCCTGCGGTATTAAAGAACAGCAATGACTGTCTACCTCCAGTTTCCAATATCATGTCCACTCTCTATTTGAAACTAAACCTTTCCAAAACTGAACTTCTTCTGCTCCACCCATCCACTAACCTCCCTAAATCGGACATCTCTCTCTCAGTTTGTGGCACCACGATAATGCCTAGGCAGCAGGCTCGTTGTCTGGGTGTTATGTTTGACACCGATCTCTCCTCCTCCCACACACAATGTCTCGTCCGCTCATGTCACTTACACTTGAAGAATATCTCCAGAGTCCGTCCCTTTCTCACCCTGTAAACAACAAAAACCCTCACCGTGGCCCTAATCCATTACAGCCTTGACTATTGCAATTCTCTATTAAGCGGCCTCCCCCTCACCAGAGTTTCTCCTCTCCCGTCCATCCTTAATGCAGCAGCCGGGATCACCCATCTGGCCAATCGTTACTCAGATGCCTCTGCTCTGTGCCAGTCATTGCACTGGCTGCCCGTATACTACAGCATCCAATTCAAATTGCTTCTTATCACCCACAAAGCTATTCACAGTGCAGCACCCCTCTACCTCTCCTCCCTCATCTCTGTCTATCACCCCACTCGCCCTCACGTTCCTCAAATGACCTTCGACTGACATCGGTAATAATCCGATCCTCCCAGTACCGGCTCCAAGACTTCTCCAGAGCTGCACCAAACCTCTGGAATGCTTTACCAAAAGAAATCAGGACTATCCACAACTTGCATGGCTTCAGACGATCCCTAAAAAAGCATCTTTTTAAGGCGGCCTATCATACTCCCTTATAGAAGTCCTTTGTACTGTAGATAGTGGGCTATCCCTCTGGACATTACTCTTCTACAAACTCCACCAAACCAAAAAGGTCTACACAGACTGTATAATGACCATCCATGTAAGCTTAGTTCTATGCCCCATTTCCTCAAGATGCCTGGACCATCCGTGCAATAAGCCCCTGTACCTTGTGCAACCCCTATCCCGTTGTAGATTGTAAGCTCTTTTGAGCAGGGTCACCTTCATTTCTTGCTTTATTTTTTGTATTTTCTTTTTTACATTGATTCTATGCCTATTGTTTTGTATCCAATTATTCTACTGTATTTGTTCTGTACTGTAATTACTTACTGTATTATATTTTCTGTACTCTAACCCTACATTGTAAAGCGCTGCGTAATATGTTGGCGCTATATAAATAAAGCTGTATTATTATTATTATTATTATTAGGTGGACTTTGGCTGAAACAGCGTTGTTCAGGGCACGTGTGATGCTGTTGGACACGTGGTTATGCAATGCGGGGACGGCACATCTGGAGAAATAGTGGCGGCTGGGGACCGAGTAACGTGGGACAGCAGCCGGCATCAGGTCGCGGAATGCTTCCGTCTACACCAGCCGGAAAGGCAACATTTGTAGCGCAATGAGTTGCGAAATGTGATCATTCAGGACTGTGGCATGTGGGGCGTTGGCAGCGTATTTGCGCCTGCGTTCAAATGTTTGCTGAATGGATAATTGAACACTGCGCTGGGAAAAGGACGTGCTTGATGGTGGTGTAATTTGGACGTGGGCAACTTCAGGTGCAGGGACGGAGGCTTGTTCGCGGCCAGCTTGGACAGGGGATTGGCTCGCACGCACAACAGGCAAAGACGTAGCAGTGACATCAGCAAGCACCGCTTCTCGACTCTGTTGTAGTTTCCACAAAGTCGTGTGCTTGGCTGACATGTGCCTGATCATGCTAGTGGTGGGCAGGCTGCTACTTTTCGTACCCCTGCTGATGCTGGCATGGCAGGTGTTGCAAATGGCCTTTTTAGAGTCATCTGGAGCCAACTGAAAATACTGCCAGACTCGGGAAGACCTAACATTTGCACAGGCACCTTGTGTCGTGTTGTTGTTCCGGGGAACGGTTGCCTGCCTTATGCCTGCGTACCCGACCCTGCTTCGTACTGCCTGTTGGGATGCTATGCCTCCCTCCCCCTGTGCACTGCTGTCCTCGCTCTGCATATACTCCTGCCAGGTTGGGTAGGCTACTGGATCATCCACCACGTTGTCTTCCTATTCCTTGGCTAATCGCTGGACTGCTCCTCCTTCTCCTCATGTGGCACCATGATGACCGTTACAATAGTTTGGCTGTAGTTTCAGGTATACCCACAGTGGTAAATTTTTACGCCCATTCTTTTTGAATGGGCATTACAAAGACAGGATACCCGCATCTTTTCTATGTGAAAAATGTTTTGAGGCCCTCCAGCACGTCTCTATCCAGGGACAAAGAGGAGCCTCCCAATTTTTGGCTGCCCTGACCAAAGGGCTATTCTAAAATACACCCACTTGAGGGTTACAGGCCCTACTACAAGTCTGTAAGCATGGGTCATTGTTGAACCTCTCAATTTTTGGCTGCCCTCACCAAAGGGCTATACTAAAATACACCCACTTGAGGGTTACAGGCCCTACTACATGTCTGTAAGCATGGGTCATTGTTGAACCTCCCAATTTTTGTCTGCCCTGGCCAAAGGGCTATACTACAATACACCCACTTGAGGGTTACAGGCCCTACTACATGTCTGTAAGCATGGGTCATTGTTGAACCTCCCAATTTTTGGCTGCCCTGACCAAAGGGCTATACTACAATACACCCACTTGAGGGTTACAGGCCCTACTACATGTCTGTAAGCATGGGTCATTGTTGAACGTCCCAATTTTTGTCTACCCTGACCAAAGGGCTATACTACAATACACCCACTTGAGGGTTACAGGCCCTACTACATGTCTGTAAGCATGGGTCATTGTTGAACCTCCCAATTTTTGTCTGCCCTGGCCAAAGGGCTATACTACAATACACCCACTTGAGGGTTACAGGCCCTATTACATGTCTGTAAGCATGGGTCATTGTTGAACCTCCCAATTTTTGGCTGCCCTGACCAAAGGGCTATACTACAATACACCCACTTGAGGGTTACAGGCCCTACTACATGTCTGGAAGCATGGGTCATTGTTGAACCTCCCAATTTTTGTCTGCCCTGGCCAAAGGGCTATACTACAATACACCCACTTGAGGGTTACAGGCCCTACTACATGTCTGTAAGCATGGGTCATTGTTGAACCTCCCAATTTTTGTCTACCCTGACCAAAGGGCTATACTACAATACACCCACTTGAGGGTTACAGGCCCTACTACATGTCTGTAAGCATGGGTCATTGTTGAACCTCCCAATTTTTGTCTGCCCTGGCCAAAGGGCTATACTACAATACACCCACTTGAGGGTTACAGGCCCTATTACATGTCTGTAAGCATGGGTCATTGTTGAACCTCCCAATTTTTGGCTGCCCTGACCAAAGGGCTATACTACAATACACCCACTTGAGGGTTACAGGCCCTACTACATGTCTGGAAGCATGGGTCATTGTTGAACCTCCCAATTTTTGTCTGCCCTGGCCAAAGGGCTATACTACAATACACCCACTTGAGGGTTACAGGCCCTACTACATGTCTGTAAGCATGGGTCATTGTTGAACCTCCCAATTTTTTGGCTGCCCTGACCAAAGGGCTATACTACAATACACCCACTTGAGGGTTACAGGCCCTACTACATGTCTGTAAGCATGGGTCATTGTTGAACCTCCCAATTTTTGTCTACCCTGACCAAAGGGCTATACTACAATACACCCGCTTGAGGGTTACAGGCCCTACTACATGTCTGTAAGCATGGGTCATTGTTGAACCTCCCAATTTTTGTCTGCCCTGGCCAAAGGGCTATACTACAATACACCCACTTGAGGGTTACAGGCCCTACTACATGTCTGTAAGCATGGGTCATTGTTGAACCTCCCAATTTTTGTCTACCCTGACCAAAGGGCTATACTACAATACACCCACTTGAGGGTTACAGGCCCTACTACATGTCTGTAAGCATGGGTCATTGTTGAACCTCCCAATTTTTGTCTGCCCTGGCCAAAGGGCTATACTACAATACACCCACTTGAGGGTTACAGGCCCTATTACATGTCTGTAAGCATGGGTCATTGTTGAACCTCCCAATTTTTGGCTGCCCTGACCAAAGGGCTATACTACAATACACCCACTTGAGGGTTACAGGCCCTACTACATGTCTGTAAGCATGGGTCATTGTTGAACCTCCCAATTTTTGTCTGCCCTGGCCAAAGGGCTATACTACAATACACCCACTTGAGGGTTACAGGCCCTACTACATGTCTGTAAGCATGGGTCATTGTTGAACTCCTCCCTGCACATCTCTTATGGCCTCCATGCCATTGAACCCAATGCGCAAGGGCTATACTACAATACACCCACTTGAGGGTTACAGGCCCTACTACATGTCTGTAAGCATGGGTCATTGTTGAACCTCCCAATTTTTGTCTACCCTGACCAAAGGGCTATACTACAATACACCCACTTGAGGGTTACAGGCCCTACTACATGTCTGTAAGCATGGGTCATTGTTGAACCTCCCAATTTTTGGCTGCCCTGGCCAAAGGGCTATACTACAATACACCCACTTGAGCGTTACAGGCCCTACTACATGTCTGTAAGCATGGGTCATTGTTGAACCTCCCAATTTTTGGCTGCCCTGACCAAAGGGCTATACTACAATACACCCACTTGAGGGTTACAGGCCCTACTACATGTCTGTAAGCATGGGTCATTGTTGAACCTCCCAATTTTTGGCTGCCCTGGCCAAAGGGCTATACTACAATACACCCACTTGAGCGTTACAGGCCCTACTACATGTCTGTAAGCATGGGTCATTGTTGAACCTCCCAATTTTTGGCTGCCCTGACCAAAGGGCTATACTACAATACACCCACTTGAGGGTTACAGGCCCTACTACATGTCTGTAAGCATGGGTCATTGTTGAACCTCCCAATTTTTGGCTGCCCTGGCCAATGGGCTATACTACAATACACCCAGTTCTTGTTTACAGGCCATCCTGCATGTCTGTATCCAGGGGCATTGGTGAACCTCCCAATTTTGGACTGCCGTGGCAAAGGAAGATACTACAATAGACCCAGTTCTTCAAAATGGGCACATTATTTCTAGACAGGGCTTCATGTACGTCTCTTGTCAGGGTCATCGGAGTGCCGCACAATGTTTTCACGTAAAATCTTTCATGTAATCACAAAAAGTAACATACACCAGCTGTATCTCACTATTGGGTATGTGCCCTTAACATTTCCACCCTAAATATTCATTTTGGTGTCATTTTGGAAGGTTTTCTGGACACTCCGTAAAATTGGCGTGAAACTCGGACAACATTGTTCACAGCTGTGACTTTTGAGTGAGAAATGCTTCCAGGGGTCTTCCCCATGGTGTTGCCATGTCATTTCAGCACTCTTCTGAGACTTTTGTGACATTTTTAGGGTTTTTCCAGGCAGCCGGCAGTCATTTCATAAAAATACTCGTGTCTCCCATAGGATAACATTGGGCTCGTTACTCGGGCCGAGTACACGAGTATCTCGGGATGCTCGGCCCGAGCTTCGAGCACCCGAGCATTTTAGTACTCGCTCATCACTAATCATTTCTAAAATAACAGTATTATGTATTTTCGCTTTAAGAGGTTGTCAACTACTAGGATCACCTCTTCTTATTCTGCATGTTTGCCCCCATAAAAGCTTATTCTTACCTCTGATGTTGACACCATTCCAGCTCCACAGTCCCTGCCTTCAGACCTACTGTATCAAGAGGTAGTGAGTAGCCAGTCACAGCTCTCACTATCTCTTTATTACTTAATAGATGGTGGCTCGATTCTAATGCATCAAGCGGTCCTCAAAGTAAGGAGATAACAAGCATTGTATAAACTGTTGTCTCTATTCCAACTTAGTTAAAAGTCACAGCAGGTGGATATACAGACGCGGGCATCGCTAAAGGACAACAGCCATTTTGAGCTTTAGTCACACTTTAACAAGTCCTGTTGTTAGCCTTGCCAACATATGTTATGCCTTTTAACTAAGTTGGAATAGAGACAAACTTTTAGGCAATGGTGAGTGCCGTCTGGTTTCTCCTTACTGTGAGGATCGTTTGGAACTTGTGTTAATGTGTGCATGTGCACCTGTATATGTTGTGGTAGGGCTGACCACTGTCTATTTCTCCTCTCAGTCCTTTCCATCAGATCACATTGCTGATTTTCGGTGCAGAATATTTTTTTTTTTGGTTGGACTTCATTAACACTATTAAATCAAGATTATCTTTTAGGCACTGCCACTGTTCCTGCACAATCACCAGTGGAATATAACTCCAACTGACGCTGCAGAGGTTAGAGAGAACTTTAATCTCCTCATTTATTCCTAAGCACTTTACATTATCAGGACCTGATAATAATAAATATAAATGTATATATCTTAAAAGGCGTGTTGCACAAACAAATGATCATTATTTTAAATTAAATTATTTTTTATTTAAACCTACATCAGTATAAACATAATTGGTTTTTTTCAGACCCGGGCTCAGCTGTTCTAAGCACAATTGTGCACTTTATTTCGGTGCTAAAATATTTGCATTTCTTATATTTTATTTACTTACTTGTCGTCGTGTCACTTCATATGAAAGACTGATATAATGTACTTTATTGATTGAAAAAGACCTTGAATGAGGTTAAACCTTGTTTGAATAAAAACACCTTTCTGGAATTGGATTGCGGCATATGGAATATGTGGCTATTGTCTATGTTAACAGTAAGAATGTTTTCACTTGGCAAGCTGTTAACTTATAGATTGACATGTATGCCTTTCTCCTATACCTTCAAATGACTCCATTTTCTACAGAATATGTTAGTCATAAATAAGACTTATTTGAATAATGTACTCATATGTATTTGTTATGTGATTCCAAGGTTGATGATGAACCATTCTTCTTCACAATAACGCAGGAGTCTCTTCATTTCTCTGAACGTCTTAAGTCATTTTAAATGTTTTATTACACTAAGCATCTATTTCTTCTTTGATAAGCCTTTAATATGCCCGTGAATCATGTTTTCATGTTGCTAAATAGAAAAAATGTAATCGTTTTATATAAAATGTTTTAATTAAACGAGTTATAGTTCAAGTAATTCAGCTTGTTCATTTGTAAATGTGGCTAAATAATGGCACTTGTTGCAAAGCACAATATAGTAGAACACTTGTGAGCCGTAAATATAGAATCGCTTATTGCACATTAGAGCTTTTGATGAAACAGATGTAATCAATAATAAACAATACGATGAAATTATTATAAATTAATTAGATTTTTTTAATATCAAACAGTTTCTTCTTAAATGATCAAATATACGGAGGAGATACATTTATTTTGTATGCAAGTCTTGACTAACAGTCCACTGGAATAATAATAATAATAATAGTAATAATAATCTTTATTTATATAGTGCCAACATATTCCACAGTGCTTAATAAATCGGTTACATATACAAATAAACAGTCATGAAGAACAGTTTTGGAAAACACAATAATTAAAAAGCAAAAAAAATAATAATGACCCTGCTCACAAGAGCTTACAATCTACAATAAGGAGGGGGTGACACAAAGTACAGGGGCTTATTTACTGTACAATCATGGTCCAGCCATTTTGAAATTGTGGAATAGATGAGAGCGGAGAAAGTGGCCATCAGCCAATCTGTGTAGAGCTTTTGGGTCTGATGGAGTTTGATGAGAAGCGGGGGGGCTGCTTCACTCACCGGTCTCCACCATGCCGCTGCCTGCTTCCCATGTCCCTCTGTCCTTGCAACAGCTGCGGCCGCAAAGCACCACCGCGTGGCCTCTATCATTACAGGGGGCAGCCCTAAACTAGGGCAATACCACCGGCCCGGGGGGCAGATGCCTCCCTGTCACCTGGGCCAGTCCACCCTTGCACAGAAGCAATGTGAAAACTGATAGATATTTATTCTACTACGTAGGTGTTAAAAGCTTTGTGGCAGAACAAATGCCCAGCCTATTTATTCCATTAATTATCCTAGAATGTTATATTGGACACAGTGTTCATGTGTACTTGGAAGGAGCTCACGTCAGAATCCTCATGGATAATGGCATGGATAAATATACCTATTATATACCTATTAATGTTAAGTCTAAACTCTATAGCAACATTTTAGATTGCAAATATATAGGTGTAAACAGTGGTGATGAGTGAGCGTGATCTTCACTGCTTATACTTAACCGAGCATCGGGGTGCTTGGGTATGTTCGTTACTCAATTAAATATCACGCCATGCTTGAGTCCCCACTCTGCATGTTTCACGGCTGTTAGACAGCCTATCAACATGTGGGAATTGCTTGCTATACACGGTAATTCTGTAGCTACAGTATGTTGTCTACTGGCATTAATGTGATTGGCTGGCTGCATTGTATCATCAGGTCTTATATAAGATACGATGCATGGCACTCTTCCTTTGTAAGCAGTTCAGAGAAAGTTCATCTAGAAGGAAGTGCTTAGGTTAGAGCAGTCGTATAGGCAGTGTTTAATTGCTATTGCAGTTATTGTATACTGCTGCTGCAACTTTAAAACAAAAATCATTTTCAGGGCTACATACTGTCCTTTCTATAGAAAAACTGCTGTTACCTGTATTCAGTGATGGGATAGATGGTGGAAAAAGGATAATTTTGGATTAGAGGCAGGTATGGAGGGTTTATTGCCATACAGCCTTTCAGTAGGTATACTGCTGCTGCAATCTAAAAACAAATGTCCTATTCAGGGCTACATATTTTGTTTTCCCTATTAATACCAGAAAGTTTGCAGGCATATGTTATTTAGCTAATTTAAAATGTGCAAGGCATGAGGTAAGGGAGGGAAAATGGATGTGCTGCTGATGGCGCATGCATTGGCCAAGGCTGTGGGCCAGATGAAACTGTGAATGCAGCGCTAGCACAATAAACATATTCATCCATGAGACCTAGACACCTCTCCCACTTTGCAGGGGGTCACAGGATACCACTTTTGAAGCCAGAACAGTGTGAACAGATGGTCATTTGGTAGGCAGAAAATGCAGTATGTTTCTAAGCACCACCCTGTCTTCCACATTTTGTTATCAGCTGGCCCTAAGCCCAAAATGTATGGGGTCACGCCAATATTAGACATGACCGCCATGAATTTCTGTTAAATTGTTTAAATAAAAACACAACACAGAGAAAAAATATTTTTATTTGAAAAAAAACAAAAAGTCACCTAGGGACTCCAACTTTATTTAAAAAAAAATCCTTTTCTGTCCGACGTAGTCCAATCCAGGGTTCTTCTTTAGCTCTGCTACATCTCTGGTAGAGAACCTCCACCAGAGATGTAGCAAAGCTGTGCACCGTGGTGTGGGAAAGTTCATGTGAGTCCATGCAGGCAAGCATGAACTCACATGAACCCTGCCAGCACTGCTACTTCAAATAAACAGCTGAGTCAGCTGTTCATTTGAAAATCCAGGCGGGAAGGTCAAAAATAGAAAACTAGTTTGAAAACGGGATTGAAAACCGGATTGCCCCGGTCCGGAGCAATCCGGGACCATAGAGCCCCATGTTATGGGGCGCCGGATTTCACCGGACCGGTACAATCCCGTTTTCAAACTGGCTTGAAAACCGGATTCTCCCGGATTGTTCTGGTCCAGTGCAGTCCGGCGCCCCATAACATGGGGCTCTATGGTGCCGGATTGCCCCGGATCGGGGCAATCCGGGAGAATCCAGTTTGAACTCAGGGAAGAGTTCCCGTGATAACATGACGTCACCACAGGTCCTATCAGCAAGAGGACTTTGCCGGAAAGGTTAAAATAGCCATTTTTATGTTTTGGACAATTTCTTTTACTTAAAGGAAGTGTCCAAAACATAAAAATGTCTATTGTAACCTTTGCGGCAAGGTACTCTTGCTGATAGGACCTGTGGTGACGTCATGTTATCGCGGGAACTCCAGTCATGTGACCGGAGTTCCCGCGATGACATGACGTCACCACAGGTCCTATCTGCAACAGGACCTTGCCGGAGGCATCGGTGAACCACGGACAGGTAAGCATACATTTTTTTTTATTCGCAACACTTTATTTTACCTAATTTCACTTTTCACTTCCGCAATGTATGTACAGTCATATGAAAAAGTTTGGGCACCCCCTTAATCATTTTTTTTTGTTTAAAATTGGGTTTTACTTCCGGTTCCTGCGCTGCCCCGGATGGACGCGTGCTGAAGACGCTCCTGAGACCCGGCCGCCTATCCGTCTTAATCTAACCGATCACCGGGCCATCCGCCCCCCAAACACGCTGGCGGCGACTCCCCGTGGCACCAGGACCCTGGATCGCTACCTGCTCCGGAGCTCCGGGCAGGAGGACCGCAGGATAGGGCAGATCGGACAGGTGGCAGACGCTGCAAACATGGCGGAGGATGACGGGACGCACGGAGGAGGCTCTGAGGCGGAGGACTCACATCCCGGCGGGGACAGGCAGACCCGCAGCAACAACAGCTCCAAGCATCGGAGCCAAACGCAGGGCACACAGGCAGTAGATGTCCCCGTTATGACAGAGGTATGTGACAGTGGGGAGGTATTCACAGATGGAGATACAGAGGTGATGACGAGACCACCAATGGCGGGAAGCCCACCTGTACAGGCCGCCATGGATGTGAAAGCCCTGGCCAGAGAGGTTGCCCCATATATTACAGCAGATTTGAAGAGCATTATAAAGGAGGCTATTGGGGAGGCGATCCTGGGCCTACAGCATGTTACATCTCAACAGGGTGAGAGGCTGCTGGAGACAGAAAAGAGACTGATGGAAGCTGAAGACAGGATTTTAGCGTCAGAGAGACATGTGGCCACCTTACAGAAACAAACTGCATATAATGATGAGAAAGTAGATGATCTTGAGAACCGTTCAAGACGCAATAACTTACGTATGGTCGGTCTCCCTGAAACTTTCACAGGGGGACAATTAGATACTGTGTGGGAAGAGACGCTCCCAAAGACACTGGGATTCCGCAATCCCTGCAGAGTGGAATGGGCACACAGAGTGGGCCCCCCCAGGGAGCCATCTGCCAGTCCCCGACAAGTCATTGCACTCTTTCTTGACTATAAGGATAAGGTGATGCTGCTGAGAGAATACAGGATGAAACGTCAACCGCTCACCATACAGGGCCACAAGGTGCGCATTTATGAGGACTATTCCGCCGCAGTGGCGCGAAAACGTAAACTATTTAGCCCGGTGTGCTCCTTGCTGTTCAAGCAGAACATAAGATTCCAACTGGCTTTCCCCGCCACCTTGCGGTTTCAGGACTCTAAAGGCAACATGCAATCTTTTATCAATAGCAAGGAAGCACTTCGGTTCCTACAACCGGGCTCTGACTTTATGGAACGTATACGAGAGACATCACCAGCCGTGGATTCTTCGTCCCCATCCCCATCCTCTTCAAGACCTGCGGGGTCACGACCAACCTATGCTGATAAAGTGGCGGTATTGATGGATGGTCAAGTAGACGAAGAACCGAGTGGAGCAGGGTCCAGCTCCGGCTGGTCGCTTGCTCAGCGTAACAGGAAAAACCGAGCGGACAAATATGGTGCGACTGGGAGGTCCAATTCAACTTATACTGCTACCAGAGGGAAGAGACGCTGAGAGGCTAAACTGTTTTTTGCTTTTTACTTTTTGACTTTTTATCCAGAGTCTGGATACTAACTCCAATTCTGGTGATAGATGGCGCCTTGTCTTGTTCTTTTACTCCCCTTTTCTTCTTCTGCTATCTCTCCCCCACACTTCAACACTTTTCTTTCTTTTTTACCTCTCTCCCCTTTGTTTTCTATCTCCCTTCTTTTTGCCCGCTGTAGGTAAACCAGGAAGCAGACTGCGGCTGAAGATACCCGAACAGCTCCAAGGTTTTTTGCTGAGGACTTAAGACTGTCGATGCTTACTGAACTCTGCCTGAAAGACTGAAAGGCGGCACGTCTGACTGGGACCGCAGTTTGCATAGCCCTCAGGTGGGAGGGGGAGGGGAGGGGAGGGGGCCTCGGAGTTTTAGCCATGGTTCGTCACACATATAAGATGTTCTAAATATATCAGTATTGACGGCATGCGATGTGGGGGATGGGCTCTAGATTTTGGCCTATGGTCCATAATTGAGCGAGGGCCATGTTGGCCTGGTCCGGGATCTACTTTGATCTACTTATACGCCTTGCATAGGCCGGGGTAAGGAGATTTAAATTTGGGAGCAGAAAAAAGGAAGTCCATAATTGGTTGGGGAAGATGGAGACGGAGGAGGATGTGTCAATCACCCTCAAGAGAGGGAAAGGGGGGAAGATGTTTATGATGTTTTTGGGGTTTACAGTGTTTTTTATTGTATTATATGTTTTTGTCACTGACACATCTTCCCTGCACTGCCCGCGTCTGTCTAGTCCAAATATACTGCTAACAGAGATGGTGGTACCCATTGAAAAAAAATTACTTCAACAAAGAGTCGAGCTGGGTCAGATGGTTATAATTACCGGGGGGCATAAGTTACTGGGGAGGAAGTTGCCCATCACGTCTTTTACACATATACTTGGGTTCCAATGGTGCGAATTGTGACATGGAATACCAAAGGTTTACGATCACCGCATAAGAGATCTATGATTCTTCGGCACTTGAAAAGACTGAAAACTGATATTGCCCTCCTACAGGAGACGCATTTGAGGGATGATGAAGTGACGTGTATGCAGAAGCTGTGGGTGGGGGAGGCCTGGGCTTCGGGTTCGCGAGCAGGGAATGCGGGGGTGATGATTCTCCTCAACAAACACCTTGCACATACCCTGGTGTCCATAACTAGAGATCAGGATGGAAGGCAAATACAGGTAGTGCTCCAATTAGGGGATCGGCGAATCAGTATATATAATGTTTATGCTCCCAACACTACACGTACAGCCTTCTTCCATGACCTGCGTGATGCCATCCTACAGGACAGGGAACGGCTAGTCATGGTGGGGGGAGACTTTAATGAGGTAGTCTCAGATGACATTGATAGACAGAGGATGACAGTTGAGGTAACTGCACAAGGGTCGACACACCGGAGACAGGGACCGTTATCAGATATGTTGATTAATGCACATGTGATAGATGTGTGGAGGATTTTCCACCCCCAGGACACCGAATTCACTCATTTTTCACACCCTCATTCCTCCTGGTCGCGGATTGACTTGTTTCTAGCGAGCAGTGATCTATTACGCCTAATCGAGGAGGTGGAAATTGGTGATTTGGTGATCTCGGATCATAGTCCTGTTAGTGTGGACATCCTAGACGCCTTCCCGCGAGGCACGGACACAATCATCTATGGGGGGATTTAAGACACAATTGAAGGAATGGTGGCAGGGTTATGCCCTTGACAACGAGATACATAAAAATGACCATTGTCTGTTCTGGGAAGCCGGGAAATCGGTTATAAGAGGACGTTTGATAGCGTACACTCGGACACAGTCGAGACAGCTCAAGGAGAATTATACGAAGGCAAGCACACTTGTTTCCGAGACTTATCAAACGTTTAAACGCTCGCGGGCACTGGTAGACAAGACAGCGTGGCTTGCAGCGAAAAGAGATTTCGACTCGTGGGCTGACCTGAGGGAAAAACTAATCCGGGGACAACTGGACGTCGACCTTCACAGACATGGTGACAAAACGGGGCGACTGCTTGCTAATCTCGCTAGGGGCAGACGAAAACCCACGACATTTGCGGCACTCAACACGAGAGAGGGTCTCCGTACCACTGATCCCAAAGCTATTAACGATATACTGGGGGATTTTTATAGGCAGTTGTACCATTCAAATGACGTCTCGTCTCAGGAGGGAATGACATGGTTAGATGAGGTACCTCTCACTCCTATCTCGGAGGCTGACTTAGAGCTCCTCAATGCTAAGATATCTGAGAAGGAGGTAGACGCGGTCATCGGACATTTAGGGAACGGGAAATCTCCAGGCCCGGATGGGTTTACAGGGGAGTTCTATAAGATACTCCGGTCAGAGGTGACTCCGATACTGACGAGATTGTTTAATGATATAATAGACCAACGGAAGCTACCTGAAACTATGGATCTGGCCTACATTAAACTGTTGCCCAAGGGTAACACGGGAGGAGAAGATCCTACAAATTATAGGCGATCTCCCTAATCAATGTGGACCTTAAAATTCTGTCAAAAATTATGGCGGATCGGCTGGCGGAGATTCTCCCGACGCTCATAAACAATCATCAGACTGGTTTCATTAAAGGCCGGTCAGCAGTCACCAATGTCCGCAGGGCTCTTCTGGTCTTAGACGCAGTAAAGGATATGCCGCCTCGTGTGGGAAGAAACCCAGCCATGGTCACCCTGGACGTGGAAAAAGCCTTTGACAATGTCAGGTGGCCATGGCTGGGCCAGGTGCTAGACAGGATAGGGCTTCAGGGTGGTTTCAGAAATTACTTACAGGCACTGTATGCCACACCTAAAGCGAAGGTACATACCCCGGTTTTCTCTCTCCGGTGTTCCCTCTTTTGAAGGGGACTAGGCAGGGGTGTCCCTTATCCCCGTTATTATTTAATCTGGCCTTGGAACCGCTGTCCAGGTATATTAACAGGCACAGTTCCTTTGAGGGGGTGAGCATCGGACGAGCGGAAACAAAATCAGCACTATTTGCTGATGACATTATACTGTTTATGGGAGACCCTACGAGGGACCTACCCCCTCTGCTGAGAGATATAGAGCGATTTGGAGAATTTGCGGGATTCCGGCTTAATCGGAAAAAATGTGAGATCCTGTATCTTAAACCCGGGAACACGTCGGGGGAGTCTCTGCTATCATTAGGTATCCCGAGGGCGGCAACACATATCAAATATCTGGGCCTGATGTTGGGACGGACATCGAGTCAAGTTTATTCACTAAATTATTCTCCCCTTATTGACAGAATGGAAAAGGAGTTAAAACCTTGGGTGGGATTGCCTCTATCACTTCTAGGCCGCTGTCATCTTATAAAGATGGTCAGCTTCGCCCGCCTCTTATATCCATTACAGACACTGCCCTTACTCTTGAAACATACAGACATTAACAGATTAAACAGGGCGTTTGCGGACTTTATCTGGAAAGGCAGGAGACCTCGGTTAAGACTGGGAACGCTGATGCTCCCGAAAGACAAAGGGGGCATTAATTTGCCCGACATTAGAGGATACAATTTAGCATGCATGATGAGACATGCGATAGAATGGATTAAGGGGACTAATAAATTCTCTGATGGAATATTGGAGGCAGCGTTCTGCGAGCCTTGGGATCGATGCTCTCTCCTTCATACGGGGTGGGCGTCGCTACCGACGCAAGTCCGTTCGTCCATAATATTCAAGGATACGATAGGAGCATGGAAAGCGGTGAGGAAAAAATGTGGTCTCCCTTGGAGAATGTCGAAACTTCTGAACCCCTGGGCATACCCGGAGTTTCCGATGGGCCAAACTAATATACTATTTAAAGAATGGGCCCGAAAAGGCATTAAAACCATGGGAGACCTCATGATGATATCTGAACGCCATTGGATGCTGGGACAGGAAATAATAGACAAGTTTGATCTCGGGGGAGCCCAGAGCCTCCAGTACTTACAGCTGAAACACCATGTCATGGATAATCTATTAGATGCTTCAAAAGAAGCCCTTACAAATGTGTGTGATAGACTGGTGGGCTTTGACGTTTCTCAATTAGGGATCTCTGGCATTTATAGAGAACTTAGGATGTGGCTACTTCCTGGCGGCGCCCCGAAGCTTTTTTCAAAGTGGTGCGCATATATAGACGAGGAGATGGTGTCTGATGATATACTGGAAGGTTGGGGTAAGATAAGGCGATACATTTTAGACGAGAGATGGAGGGACTCGCACTTTCGGGTCATCCATGGTACCATATATGGCTTCAATATACCACCATCGGCATCTAACCCTGGTAGGTTGTTACACTGTCCAAAATGCAATCTTAACAGAACAGATATGGTGCATGGACTATAGGGTTGCCCGAAGGTGCAGTCCTTCTGGGGCATGAAATCAGACCTGGTGCGGAAACTATGCGGTCATACGTTTGAGCTTGACCCGAGGGTATGGATTTTTCAGAATGTGACTCTATCCAAGGGAGGGGTAGCTAGCATTCGTTTCCTACATGTCCTGATACTACTGGCTAAACGTCTACTGCTAACATTCTGGTTACGAACGGAACTACCCACTGAGATGGACGTACTAGCGGGTCTAAGGTTGGCAATGGATCTGGACAGACGCGGAGCTCTGAGGGACAAAGATGTCCTGATTGTCTCTTTCATGAAAAAATGGAGATGTTTTATAGAATCACAACTGTCTGACGACGACATTACCAATGTAATGACACCTTTTTACGGCACTCCCTGGTACTTGTTGCAGTCTTTGAGTCATTCCTTGGGACGCCTGGCGCCGAATATACCCTTACAAGGATAAGCCAGGTAACGGCAGAAGTCATAGGGGAGTGACTGGATGGCTGTGCAGCAGTACATGGGTATTTTTAGTGTCTTTAATGCGAAAATACTGGAGTCCTCACTACGCTTAGGGCGGGGAGAGGTGCATATAATGGACGGAAGGAGATGATCGAGAGGGGGTGGGAGGGGATATATGTGGCAGTTGCAAAGAATCCTATCAGGGATATGCGGCACTATCATATCCTATTGTGTTTTTGTTTTTGTTCTGGTTTTTGTAAGCTTACGACCTGATGGGAACAGGCGTCAATGTACTATGTCTATGTACACCGTCTTATCGCACAATTGTATGTTCTCTTTTTCCTCCTCTTTATGTTATACTGAAAATGGTGAATAAAAATGATTTTTTAAAAAAAAAAAAAATTGGGTTTTTGCAACAGCTATTTCAGTGTGATATATGTACTAACTAATGGACACAGTAATATTTCAGGATTGAAATGAGGTTTATTGCACTAACCAAAATTGTGAAATATGCATTATTTCAAAATTTGACAGGTGCAAAAGTTTGGGTACCCTTCTGATTTTCATGATTTGAATACTCCCAACTACTTTTTATTGACTTAGTTCATAGCCCGGTGTATCCAATAATGAGAAAATCTATTTCAGGTGTCCACTTGCAAGTTGTTCTCCTAGTTGCATCTTCTCTGAGGAGTGGCATCATGGGCTCCTCAAAACAGCTCTCAAATGATCTGAAAAAAAAGATTGTTCAACATAGTTGTTCAGGGGAAGGATACAAAGAGTTTCCACTGTGAGGAATATAGTAAGGAAATGGAGGACCACAGGGACAGTTCTTGTAAAGGCCAGAAGTGGCAGGCCAAGAAAAATATCAGAAAGGCAGAGAAGAAAAATGGTGAGAACAGTCAAGAACAATCCACAGACCACCTCCAAAGACCTGCAGCATCATCTTGCTGCAGATGGTGTCACTGTGCAACGCTCAACAATATAGCGTACACTGCACAAGGAGAAGCTGTATGGGAGAGTGATGCGAAAGAAGCCGTTTCTGCATGCACGCCACAAACAGAGTCGCCTGAGGTATGCAAAAGCACATTTGGACAAGCCAGTTTTATTTTGGAAGAAGGTCCTGTGGACTGATGAAACAAAGCTGAGTTGTTTGGTCATACAACAAGGCGTTATGCATGGCGTCACAAAAACACAGTATTCCAAGAAAAACACTTGCTACCCAGTGTCAAATTTGGGGGAGGGTCCATCATGCTTTGGGGCTGTGTGGCCAATGCCGGCACCGGGAATCTTGTTAAAGTTGAGGGTCGCATGGATTCCACTCAGTATCAGCAGATTCTTGAGAATAATGTTCAAGAATCAGTGTCAAAGTTGAAGCTACACCGGGGATGGATCTTTCAGCAAGACAATGATCCAAAACACCGCTCCAAATCTACTCAGGCATTCATGCAGAGGAACAATTACAATGTTCTGGAATGGCCATCCCAGTCCCCAGACCTGAATATCATTGAACATCTGTGGGATGTTTTGAAGCGGGCTGTCCATGCTCGGCGACCATCAAACTTAACTGAACTGGAATTGTTTTGCAAAGAGGAATGGTCAAAAATACCTTCATCCAGGATCAAGGAACTCATTAATGTCACTTTTCTGTTGAGGTGCCCAAACTTTTGCACCTGTCAAATTTTGAAACAATGCATATTTCAAATTTTTGGTTAGTACAATAAACCTCATTTCAATCCTGAAATATTACTGTGTCCATCAGTTATTACATATATCACACTGAAATAGCTGTTGCAAAAACCCAATTTTAAACACAAAAAAAATTAGTAAGATTAAGAGGGGTGCCCAAACTTTTTCATATGACTGTATATACATTGCGGAAGTGAAACAGCCCCACATAGCTGTTTATTTAGTGTTCCGGGGTGTTCGACGGTGTTCGTCGACCATTCAACGAACATTCGTCGAACACCTTGCCGATTCGACAAATCGAACACGAACACTAGGGTGGTGGCTCATCTCTAGTCACAAATATGAATCTCAATAGTGGTAATAACTCCCAATCAGATATATAATGCAGGCAGTTAAAAGGCAAGTAACTGGGTTAAACCTCATAGTCTTTATGGGCTTTTAAGTTATTAATACATAGCAAGTGCTATCTCAGTTTTTATAACCCAACTACGTTGTTTTTAAATTTCTGGTACCAGCCCTTTGAGTCCCAATGCTTGCTTATCCATTACAGTTGTCTGGGAGTGGTTAGAGTGGTTCTGCTGCAATCAGTTTCCTCAGTGGGGTGTAGAATGGCACAATATCCCTTCTTTTTATATCTTCCATGTCTAACGCACCGGCGTCCTCTGCCGTGTGGCTGGTGCGTCATTAATCCAAGTACACCACGCTCGGCCTATCCCTGGCCAGGGGCATATTACTTGCACCTAACTGGCCAGTAAGGATGACTCGCAGCGGCGTCGCGTAGAGACGATGCTACCAAACCCACGGACCCGCCAGATGCCATCTTAGTTAATCCCTCATGTGATGGCTATGGTGATGCACACAATGCTACTACGTGGCATCTCACGCATCACCCCTTCTTGGGCGGAAGTGTCTCAGAGGCCATATTTAGGCATCTGCAATGCTTAATAACTGAAAGTATCCAGCTAACACTGCCTATCCTAAGGAAAAAACACTTTTATAATGTAATGTCTGGTGAGCCAGATCAATACATATGAACGATCCCATGATGAATTTACTGACTCCAATTAACCTAACCCATATTGAACATGAATAGTAAATGCCGACAATAGCCTGCAATACAGTAATACACCTAATTAACCCTTCATGTGCTGCCCCATATGGTCAACATGTCTCTAGGGAGGGTGGGCATTCCCTGGAGACATGTTTCCCACATCTATTACTAACATTAACCCTTTGTTTATCCCTGTGGCAGCAGGGATGAACAAAGCATCCGGCTACCGCAGGCATTCACATGTGCCTTGCGGTAGCCAGATGTGCTCCCATAGGAGCCCATTATAGGTCTCCTGCTGCAGTTAGGAAACCGCTCCGAAAAATGCAGCATGCAGGATTTTTCCCGCAGGCTGCAAATTCGGATGCGGTAACCGCATTTCCATTTAGGCAACCCAGATTTATAATGGGTGCCTATGGGCTGCGGATCCTGATCCAGTTTTGAGCATTTTGCATGCTCAAAACCGGATCAGGATCTGCATTTGCTACCACAAATGTGACCCTAGCCATAGTTTATTGGGTGCAATGGCTCTGACACAATCATTGCTTTTAGATTTAGCAAAGCAGTACAGTCCACACCAGGTTCTCTATGTACAAAGTCATTAGACAGTAGAATGCTATTCACAGCAGAGGGTGTATTGGACTAGCTGACCTAGCCTGGCAATGATATATTCTGAAATGAAAACAAACATTGCAGGTAAACACCACAACACAGTAATAAGAGACACATCACTGAAATCTGTGTGTTAACCCCTACAGCATGCTGTCTTCTGACTACATAGTAAACACCTGCTGACAGATTTGCTTAAAACCTGGAAGAACAATAAAAGCCACATTATCAGTTATGTTACCTAAATTCTGATTTTATTCTACACAACACTAAGATCTTTTTTTTAATTAAGTTGTTTTTAGATGCAAGGCGAATTAAAACACTGTCAGTTCAGTTGAATGTTTGAAGCAGCATCTCATTTATTGCAGAAGAGTGGTTCGTTTTTCTATGAACAAGTGGCAGCTGTGCCATCCATATGAGAAGAGCACCTTTGATGTTAAATCTGTTTTCCACATGTTTGTATAAAAAAAGTGTCTCAGTGTCAAATGAAATGATAAATAAATAGTAGAATAATTATTTTAGAACATAACAATATTGAAATTTTAGATGGCAGAAACACAGACATCAAAGCTGCGGTAATTAAATATTGAGCTAAAAAAGTTTCAAAGCAATCACAATAAGCTAAAGAATACATTTTTCTCCGCCAGCTGGAATACCTTTATAGATGCGCTACACGTTTCATAATCATATTACGCAAAAGTAACTATGAAATGAACATATAGCTGCTGCTCATAATCAATACAGTGAATTGCATTAATTGAAATAGCTTTCTTTGCCAAGTTTTGGTACTTAGTATTGTAGCTATAAAATTGTCAAAGTTCAGTGGCAGACAAGTTGTTTTCAAAATCTTTCTAGCTGACACAAAGTTTGAATTAAAGCGAACCTGTCACCCCCTCCAGGCATCTAAAGATAACATAGCCACCTTCTGCAGCACTAGGGCTGCATTCTGACAAGGTGTCTATAGCATTTATGCTCCCTTGATTCACTGCAATAAAGACTTATATAAAATCTGTTTCAAACCAGACCCAAGACCGGGAGGCGGGTTTTCAAGCGTCTATCTCATTCCTCTGTGGTGTCAGTCATCCCTCTCTGCTCTCTGTGCACCTCCTCCAGGGCCATCTCCCTGCACTCAGAGCTTTGTCAGCTCTGCTACAACATAGAGCTGCTGTTATAAGAGACCCCACAGTAGTAAATCTTGCAGGAGGATCCTGAGCAGAGAAAGCACTGCCTGCTACATAGCAGCCTTGAGCTGAGCTGTCAGCAGTGCAGCAGAGTTGAGTTTGTGCTTTAGATCAGGGGCTGAGGACGGAGCAATGCTGCTGGGTACAAGAAACTGAAAGTGAAAACTGCTCAGCTCAAGGGCTGCTATGTAGCAGGCAGTGCTTTGTCTGCTCAGGATCCTCCTGCTAGATTTACTACTGTGGGGTCTCTTATAACAGCAGCTCTATGTTGTAGTAGAGCTGACAAAGCTCTGTAATGCAGGGAGGTGGCCCTGGAGGAGGTGCACAGAGAGCAGAGAGGGATGACTGACACCACAGAGGAGGAAGACAGACACTTGAAAACCCGCCTCCCGGTCTTGGATCTGGTTTGAAACAGATTTTATAAAAGTCTTTATTTCAGTGAATCAAGGGAGCATAAATGCTATAGACACCTTCTGAGACTACAGCCTTAGTGCTGCAGAAGGTGGCTATGTTATCTTTAGATGCCTGGAGGGGGTGACAGGTTCTCTTTAAGTATTCACTTGTAGAATTAGCTAGTATATCCAAGGTACTCTAATTTTTAAGTGTGATAATAAGGATTGATACTGTATCATCAATTCAGTAATTCCCCTAGCGTATGCCCAGCTCCCTCTCCTGGTCACCCAATGTAAATATTATGTACTAGCTTTAGAGCCCGGCATTGCCCGGGCATAGTAACTACTTGTTTTGAGTTATAACGAAATAATATGATAAAACTCACAAAATAGATAGACAGAAAATACAACTAGTATATTGCCACCTCAGTTGACTTTGGGAACATCATAGACTATGTTTTGATGAGAAATTTTAACCCTGCGTCAGTTATAAAAAAAAACGGGCGTATTTACTGTTTGTATTTGCGAGATTATAGATACTCTCTTGGCAGTTAGCCTGCTTATTTATCAGGTGACCTATAACTTACCATATATGGAAGAGAGCAAAACAGTGATGTCATAATAGAATAGAACACAACAGAACATTCCGAGTCATGTCACTGTATTTGTTTAGCAGTTATGTCTTCCATATAGGGTAAGTTCTTTGGAATTTTTACCAGGCTATTTTGCACTACCGAAGGTTTATAATCCAAAACTTCTTATTGTCCAAAAAAGTTTTTATTTTTTCGAAGAAAAGCACATAAAATGCGTTTCGACAGTAAAAATGTCTTCCTCATGTATATTGTTAGAAATGTTCCAAGATAATGGATATCTTTATAGGAAATTGTATTATTTCAAATAGAGTATGGACCACAAGGGTTCATGAAACAAAAGGATCAAAACAGTGAGGTAACAAAGAAAAACAACAGATGGCAATACAATTTTATAACAGCATATAATCGGAACAATAATGATATCAGGAGGATACTAAATAAATATTGATATCTACTGAAAAGAGATGTATATCTGAAAAAAAATTCTACCAGAAAAACCTAATCACACTTTCCGCAGGGCACAAACGATAAGAGGTGTTATTGCCCCAGCTACGTAGCCTCCCTGGCGGTCTGTTTAGGTCTTGAATTTTTTGCTAAAAGCGGCTACCCGCGTTCGCGACAGATGCGGTAAAAAAAACCGCATCTGCCGCACTTGCCGCATAGCTGCCGCACTTGCGCCGCACTTGCGGCGCGGTTGCGGCGCGGTTGCGGTAATCTGCATAGTAAAGGGAACCAACCACCTCGGATGACCCTCATACACTGTTAATATGTGCCCCTGCAGCCTAGTAAACCATTAGCAGCACTGTTTTTGTGTGAAAAGTGGCTGCAGTAGAAGTGAGATAATGATTTTATAAACTTACATGCCTGCGTACTTGAGGGCGTCTCCCTGTGTGTGCTGGGACTTGTGTGCTGTGCTCATCATGTCTGCTCTCCCCCTCCCTTATGCACGCCCCCTCTCAGCCTGCTATAGTGATGTGAGGCTGATTGCGTCATAAAGGGGCGGGGCTAAATCGCGGCATCCCGGTAGCCCCGCCCCTTTATGACGCAATCAGCCTCACATCACTATAGCAGGCTGAGAGGGGGCGTGCATAAGGGAGGGGGAGAGCAGACATGATGAGCACAGCCCACAAGTGCCAGCACACACAGGGAGACGCCCTCAAGTACGCAGGCATGTAAGTGCGGCAAGTGCGGCAAGTGCGGCAAGTGCGGCAGATGCGGTTTTCTCACCGCATCTGCCGCGAACGCGGGTAAGCCCGAGCCTGACTCGGGGTTAACGCTTCTGGTAGTGAATGTTAACCCCGAGTCAGGCTCGGGAATAACGCTAGGAAGGTTAAAACAATTACCACAGGGGGGCCAGAAAACTAATCTAACAAAAAATAATACAGACAAAATAAATAAAAATCACAATAATAATAATAAAACTGGTGTAATGTGATGCAATTCAAAAAAGTGCTGTTGCTGTGGGATCATTGATCACAATGCGACTGGAATTCACTGTAACAGCACAGGAGAATCCTTCCCAATTACACATTTATTATCCTGTGACAGCCAATTTGTGGTGTATGTCATCACGTGTGCCTGTGGCATTCAGTACGTGGGACGTACTATCCAGTCCCTGAGAACACGTATGAATGGCCATAGGCACAATGCGAAAAATGGCTTCATGAAACATAGTTTGCCCCTACACTTATGTTTGAAGCATAATAAATTATTTAATATAAAAGTTACACCGGTTGAGCAAATTACGGAGAATTGCCCAAGCTGTACTGAAAAATTGAATCGCAAAGAATCTTAGTGGATTTTTAAAATGGGAACTTTACATCTGGACAGATTAAATGAAGTTATTGAGGGGATATAAAATTAATTTGTCTCAGGCCAAGGTCACATTTAAGTTTTGATCCTAGCCTACCGGATTGCACTTTTATCTTAGTACTATCTTAGTACTTTTCCCAGCGTTACCGCTATGCGGTGCTGGATAACGCTGCACCTAGTTACCCAATATTTACCTTCCCAACCAGTCACACAGGAAGCTGCTGGGAGTGCGCTTTATAGCGCTGCACAGGAAACGTTGTCTGCAGCTTTTCCTGTGCGGCGCTGTAAAGCGCACTCCCAGCAGCTTCCTGTGTGACTGGTTGGGAAGGTAAATACCGGGTAACTAGGGGCAGCGTTATCCAGCACCGCATAGCGGTAACGCTTTGCAGTGCTGGGAAAAGTACTAAGATAAAAGCGCAATCCGGTAGGCTAGGGTCAAAACGTAAATGTGACCCTAGCCTTAGGATACTGTGTGTTTTCCATAATTCTAATGCGCCTTTTTTACCTGAATGCATTTTTATGTGTGTTTTAGATGGATTTTAGTCACATACAACAATTATATTGAAAATTTTATGATATGTACCTACAAATTATATTTCACATTTTATCTGTTATAATCAAACTAGATGTGGGCCTGATGCTATCGCATAGGGAGTGTGGTGTCTGTGTGCTCTCTCTCGTCTCTGTGTCTTTGCCTCCCCCTGTGCCTCTGTGTGCCTCTGCTTCCTTCTATGCCTGTGTTACCTTGTGCCTCTGCCTCCTCCTGTGCATGTGTCCCCCTGTGCCTGTGTTCCCCTGTGCCTCTGCCTCCCCCTGTGTCTCTATTTCTCTGTGTCCCCCTGTGCATCTGTCTCCCCCTGTGCCTCTGTGTCTCTGGCTCCCCGTGCCTCTGCTTCCCTCTGTGTCCACCTGTGCCTCTGCGTCCTCCTGCCTCCCCCTGTGCCACTGTGTTCCCCTGTGCCTGTGTCCCCCCTGCCTCCCCCTGTGCCTCCTTATCCCCCTGTGCCTCTGTGTCACCCTGCCTCACCCCTTGCCTCTGTGTCCCCCCTCCCTCCTCCTGTGCTTCTGTGTCCCCCTGTGCCTCTCTGTCTCCCTGCCTTCCCTTGTGCCTCTGTGTCCCCCAGGCTCCCCCTGTGCCTCTGTGTCCCCCCTGCCTCACTCTGTGCCTCGGTGTCTCCCTGACTTCCCCTGTGCCTCTGTACCCCCTGTTCCTCTGTGTCCCCCTGGCTCCCCCTGTGCCTCTCTGTCCCCCCTGCCTCACCCTGTGCCTCGGTGTCCCCCCTGACTTCCCCCTGTGCCTCTGTGCCCCCCTGCCTCCCCCGTGCCTCTCTCCCCCTGTGCCAGTGTCCCCCTGCCTCCCCCTGTGCCTCTGTCCCCCTGTGCCCCTGTGTCCCCCTATGCCTCTGTGTCCCCATGCCTTTGTGTCCCCCTATGCCGCTGTGTCCCCCTGCCTACCCCTGTGCTTCATCCTCCCCCCTTGACCCCCTCTATTCTCACCCTCGCCTGACATTACCGATGTCTGCTGAAGGCTCCAGGACTGTGTGGAGTAGGTCATGTGACAGGGTGGGCTGATGTAACAATATACCTGAGGAAGACATTTTTACCGTCGAAACGTGTTGTATGTGCTTTTCTTGAGAAAAAATAAAAACCTTTTTTGGACAATAAGAAGTTTTGGATTATAAACCTCCAGGAGCAAAAATAGCCAAATGAATATCTATTCCTATGGTAACTCACTCAGAGTTACATACAGTACTAGCTTACAGAGATTTGCAGCATACCTACCACAGAGGAAATCTACCCCTGGAAACCTAATAGTCCTAAGTGACCTATATGCAAGATAACAAGACCTAAATAAGGTGAGTGCCACCTATATTGACCCACGATCTAACCATACATTTACATTTAGGCTGGCTTCACATTGGCGTTCCCCTCTGCAGCATTCTGCAGAGGGAAACTGCCATGTGAGCGCAGGCACCGCAAGTCCCTATGTTTATCATGGGGACGCATGGTGCTGCATTTGACTGTGCATGACCGTGCACTCCCATTCATTTCCCTGTGTGATTTGTACGCATGCACATGCTTGCGTACAAATCATACATTGTCGTCCGCACCCTGAACACGACATGTTTGATTTGTACGCAAGCATGCACATGCGTACAAATCATACAGGGAAATGAGTGGGAGCACACAGTCATGCACAGTCAAGCACAGCACTGTGCATCCCCATGATAAAGATAGGAACTTGCGGTGCCTGCGCTCACATGGCGATTCCCCTCCGCACAACGCTGCTGTAAAGATCGGTTCGCTTTCTTCTTTTCCTTTCCCTCTACCAGAAAATATATGCTAAGTTATAGGTCACCTGATAAATATGCAGGCTAACTTTAAAGCACGGGGTTAAAATTTCCCATCTAAACATAGTCTAGGACATTCCCTGAATCAAATGAGGTTCTCGGGAAAGTAACTAACTGTTCTTAGCTATAGCAAAATAGAAAAGGTTTAGCAAAAAATTATTTTGCACATAAAAGTTACAAAGTAAATAGGCCTCCTACTTTATACTGGGGACTATGTGTGACCTCTTCCTGTGTACTGGGAGCTGTGTGAAGTCTCCTGATGTATACTAAGGGCTGTGTGCGGCCTCCTGCTGTATACTGGGGGCTGTGTACGGACTCCTGCTATATACTGGGGGCTGTGTATGGCCTCCTGCTGTATACTGGGGGCTGTGTGCGGACTCCTGCTGTATACTAAGGGCTTTGTGCATCCTCCTGTGGTATACTGGGGTCTGTGTGCGGCCTTGTGTGGTATACTTTGTTATGTTCCAGCATCTTCTGCTGGTGGAATGTATAGTTATGGTATTGTCAGAATCTGAAATGTAAATGGGGGCTCAAGGGGTGGACCTGCTTCTAACTTCAGTCTAGACAGGCTGGAAATCCCCAGTCCTGGCTCAGACTCCTTAGGGAGCAGAGCACATGTGGAGATGCCCTTTACCACAAGATCTCCTGCAGACCCCAAGGCCCAACATATTTCTCTGACTTCTCCATCAAGGAAACCAAATTGGTAATGGCTCTTAACCTTGTATCCTCACTGGCTGGATTGTTTTTTTTTGTCATAAGTAATTTTTATTAACAGTTTCTCGTACAATACAATAAATCAAACATATAATGAATGTATTAGCATACATAACAAAATAGAGAAAGGGGAGGATGGGAGGATAAGTGACAGAGTAAAGAGGGGAAAGGAAGAAGGTATTCCCAGGGATGTTCTCCAAATGACTATGGGGTTCGGGGAGTTTGGTAGAACCTGAGCAGTTGCATTCCGTATAAGGCAGTCTTTGATACTGGAACGCTTGATGATGAAAGTTGTTGTCTTTCACTGTTCATGCCTTATGTGGATCTTCGATATTGTAGGCTTCTGATGTAAGTCGTAAGGCTAAGTCCATATAGATCAACTCATAGGCAGTTATGCGATTGATGTATTGGATAGGGGTCTCACGCATAGAATTCACCACCAGATTAGAGGCCATGGACCTGACAGTCAGGTGCGTAATTTATTATAATCCTGAGTAAAAATTGTAGAGAAATAAGAAGAAGGAGAGGGAAAAGGAGGGATAACAGGAACACATGTATACTGTAGGGTAGGGAGGGAAAGAATAGAAGAAAAATAATAATAATAATAAAGCTAGAGGAGGGGAAGTGAGAGGGAATATAGGAGTGTAAAGAAGGTAAAAGAGCAAAGGAGTGAAGGAGTGAACTGGTCCATCCCCAGGTCCGCTCCATCTTCCTCTCAGTGGGGGGATTTCAGGAGTAAGCCCGCTTGGCCTACAGCGGAGGGCGCCGAGCCAGCGGGTGTGCCCCCATAAATCCCAGGCCTCGGACACATATCTCCGCTCGCCTCGGTCTAGAGCTAGATAGTACTCGTTATAAAAAATCAGATTTATCTTTTCAGTGAGATCACTCAACGTCGGAAGGGAGGGTTGTTTCCACCTAGAGGCGACACAGACCCTGGCCGCCGTCAATATGTATGTCACTACTCGACGTATCACCGGAGGGTATGCCATAACCCCCACATGGAGGACAGCAACCTGCGGCTCCAAAGGGATCTTTGTCTCAGTAACCGAGTCCAAAAGCCCCGAGACTAGCAACCAGAACCGTGCCACCTCTGGACAACTCCACCACATGTGGGGCAAGTCTCCCCGCATGCCACACAGCTTCCAACATAGCGGGGAGGCCCCCCTGCCAAAGCTCGCTAATTTTGTCGGGCTGGTGTACCAGCGCAGATGTATTTTTTTGAGAAGTTCAACATGGTTCAAATACCTAGATGCCTCCCTGATACAATGTATAGCGTCTTCCCAATCCTCTTCGCTTGCCCTAAATGAGAGGTCCTGTTCCCATTTGATTGTGTAGGATAGTCTCAGGGGGGCATCCCTGTCAATTAAGTCCGAGTAAAGTGCCGATAGTGATTTTGGTGGTCTAGGTACCGCTATCAAGGAACGTCTGAATGCCGAGGGTGTTCCAGGGGCGCCCAAGTCATGAGAGAAAGCGGGGGAGCGAATAAAGTGCACAATCTGATGGAAGTGTAGAAAAGTAGCCCTGAGGTCTGGATATTTGGCCAGTAATTCCTCCACCGTGAGCCCTCTACAGCCCTGGAGTAGATCCGCAAGGGATTTGGGGCCCACATTTCTCCATGGTGTCATCGAGAAGGTAGGGATCAGCCAGTAGAACGCCTCCAAGGGAAAGTCACCAGGAGGGATCTTGGTCCAGTCTCCTTGTACTGAACGGTGTACTGTCAGTAGTTCAGTGACTGTTTGGAGAAAATCAGTATCCAGCAGGGGAGCCACTGAGTTCGCTGCGAGGAGAGATCTTAATGATCCCCCCCTCAGCGAACCCTGTTCTATCTGCTTCCATCCCTGAGAATCTTCGTCGTGCCACCACTTCCCCGCTGCCTCCAAGACCACCGCCCTACGATATTTTTCCACATCCGGCACTCCCATGCCGCCCCTCGTCAGGTGACGGTATAGAAGGGATCCCCTAACTCTAGCTGGCGCGGTCCCCCAAACACATCTGGAGATCATGCGTTGTAGGCGTAGGATCAGCTTTTTGGGAAAGTGGACTGGGATGCATCTGAAGAGATATAAAATTTTAGGGAGCCACAGCATCCTCACCGCCTGGATCCTGGCAATCCATGACATCGAGCTCAGTGGAAAATCCGACAGGGCTCTGTCAAGGTCGTTCAAAAGTCGGTCCATGTTTTCCACCGCTACACGTTTGGAGGGACACAAAAAGATCCCTAGATACGGTATGCCCTTCGGAGAGCATGCAAAAGGGAACAAGGCGGTGAGGGCAGCCACATCTCCCTCCGGTAGGCAGATAGGGAACAGCACTGATTTGGTGGCGTTGAGCTTATAGTATGATATCTGTGCAAAGCAGTCAAGTTTCTGTACAATTCCAGGAAGGGAGGAAAGGGGGTCTTCCGTAACCACAATGACATCGTCAGCGTATAGTCCAACAACATGTCTGTGACGCCCGACCATAATACCGGTAATCAAGGGGTCCGCTCTCAAAGATATTGCTAGCGGCTCCATGATCAGAGCAAAGACCAGAGGCGACAGGGGACATCCCTGTCGGGTGCCATTGGTGATACGGAAGAGCCTGGACTTATATCCACAGGATAAAACTCTTGCACACGGGTTCGAATAAAGACTAAGAATAGCTGACAGGATAGGGCCCGAAATACCAAAGGCCGAGAGAACCTCCCGAAGGTAGCCCCAGTGTACCCTGTCGAAGGCCTTCTCAGCATCAAGCGACAGAAACACACTGGGGGCACCCTTCCTCTCCGCCACCTCTATCAAGTCTAGCATTCTCCTCGTCCCGTCATTCGCTTGCCTACTCTGCACAAATCCGACCTGGTCTTGATGAACCAGAAGGGGGATCACACTGCTCAAACGTGAAGCCAAAAGTTTAGCGTACAGTTTCAGATCCGTGTTTAGTAGAGATATGGGTCTGAAATTCTGCGGACTGTCCTGAGCCTTCCCTGCTTTGGGTATTGTCGATATCGTGGCTTCCAGCGCACAATCGGGAATATAGCCCTGCGCTTGCCACGTGTTGAAGAGGCGCAAGAGATAAGGCGTAAGGACCTGTCCGTAGAGCCTGTAATATTCATTGATCAGCCCATCCGGGCCTGGTGCCTTGTTGGTTTTCAGTCCTTTCAGAACCCCGGTAATTTCCAACTCAGTAAAGGGGGCATTGAGCGAAGCCAGTAAATCAGGCGAGAGAGTGGGGATGTCAAGAGTCCCCAAAAACATACGTATGTTTTCCGTAGTGGGTTGGGGAGTCTGCGGATCAGAATGTAAATTGTATAGTTGCTCATAGTACGAGGCAAAAACCTCTACTATGTCCGAAGGGTTCCTAATCAGTGCTCCCCGTTCATCTCTGATTGCCGTCACCATTCCCTTCGCTGTCCTTCTTTTTAGTCTGCGAGCCAACAGCTTACCTGCCCGGTCACCTGCTTCATAGTATTTAGTTCGGAGTCTTCTAAGACCATTCTCATGTTGTTTGAGGAACAGCACCCGGAGATCATTCCGGAGTTGACCAATCTGCGAGATAAGCGCACAAGACGGCGACGCCTTATTGAGTGCCTCTAAACGAGACAATTCTGACGTCCAGTCTTTAACAAGACGTTCTCTACGGCGTTTTGCGATCGATGCCTTTTGTATACACAGACCACGCATCACCGCCTTGTGCGCATACCAGAGCACGTCATCCGGAATCTGATCTACGTCGTTCAATTCAAAGTACTCCTTCAAAGCGGAGCCCAAATCATCGGCTGTTGTCAAGTCAGTCAGGAGGTCCGCATGAAGCCTCCAAGATCTCGAAGCTCCACCTCCGACGTCCAGTTCCATTTCCAATTCAATCGGGGCATGGTCCGACCACGTGATCAGACCAAGCTTCGATGAACGGCACCTATCCAGGGCTATGTCATTAAGCAGAAACAAGTCTATTCTGGAATAGGATTTGTGCGCCGGGGAGTAGAAGGAATAGTCCCTCTCCTCCGCGTGCTGGTATCTCCAGACATCATGGAGGTGGAACTCCTGGCAGAGGTCTCCAAACGAACTCCTATTCCTAAACACAGAGGAAGAGGAGTCAATACGGGGCTCCATGACTGCATTGAAGTCGCCGCAGACGATAAGTCTCCCCTCCGTCTCCTGCCGAATGCGGCCGAACAGATATCGCAGAAACTTCGCTTGGCCCACATTTGGACTATAGATCGTGACTATAGTGTACCTGGTTCCTCCTATCTCACAACGCACTCCTACAAATCTACCTGCGCCGTCAGCAAAAGAGGAGATGAGGGAAAACTGCGTCTTGTGGCTGACAAAAATGCAGACCCCCGCCTTCTTTTGGGGTGCATTTGCAAAGAAGCTATGTGGGTAATTCGGGTGTCGGAGCCGCACATTGTCAGCCTCAAGCAGGTGGGTCTCCTGGAAACACAGGATGTCAGCCCCAGATGACCTAGCTTCTCTCCACAAGTAAGACCTCTTGTGGGGAGAATTGAGGCCATTCACGTTCAGTGACAAAATTTTCAACTGCATAGCAGGACCCGGGGAGGATCAGATAGAAAGAGAGGGCTAGAAGGGGAGAAAGGGAGGAGATAGGAGAAGGTAGAGAGGGGAAGAGAGGAAGGAGATGGGGGAAAAGAAAAAAGGGTTGAAGTAAGAAACAAAAATGGGGAATTATTCCCAAAGGATTGAAGAGTCTTTAGTAGAAGGGGGGGGAAGGGGTTGCAAGAGCTACATGTAAGTGGGAAATGGGGAAATACATACACAAATCAAATACAAATAAAAATTAAAATAAAACGCACACTAGTAAAGGGACATCCAAGATCGGAGTCAAGTTCTTGGGGGGGGTTCCCTGTAATTCACCAGTCCCCTCCACCAAGCACCACTCAGGGGGAAGCCGGTGATCACCGGGAACACTAAAAAGTACGATACCTTATGGGATTAACCCATAGATCTCCGCCATCAATCCACGAATAACGCTGTAAAGTTCCCATGGATCCATAGTGGTTGTATAAGCCTATTCAGGGGCAGCCTCTTCCTCCAGCCGATCGCCTCCCGCCGGGGCCTCTCTCGCCGCTTCCGGGTGTTGTGGTGAGGGGGCAGAGGTCAGTCTCCATGCCCTAAGCGTCTTCCTCAGCAGAGTCGGCGAATCAAATGATTGTCTCTTGCCATCAAACCTGAAGTTTAGGGACACAGGGGAGCCCCAGGCATATGGGATCTCCCTATCCCTTAGCACTCTGCAGCTGGATGCAAAATCCCGACGCCTCGCCAGCGTCCCCGGGGACAGGTCTTGGTAGATGGAGATGTGCTCATATGGGCTGGGGAGCAGAGGGCCCCTTCTCATCCGGTTAAACAGCGCATCGGTGATTCCCGGGTATCTCATGTGCACCAATATGTCTCTGGGGACCGAGGGGGGGAGGCTCCGAGGCTTAGGAATGCGAAAAGCCTTATCCATAGCGAGCTCCGCTGGAGGAAGGTCAGGGAAAACCGCCGACAGAAAGGCGGCAGCTGTGACTCTAGCATCTGAGGCATTATTATTCTCCTCCGCCATCCCGCGTATTTTGAAATTATTGCGTCGTAGCCGGTCCTCCATGTGGTTCAGGGCTCCCGCAAATGAGCCCATCTCTCGGTCTAAGTCTGTGTAGTTGTCAGCCAGGGCGTTATGGGCCTTAGCAACTTCCGTTACCTTGCCCTCCAGCTGTGAAGTCTGAGCCGCAAGGGCCCCCAGGTCCTCCCTCATATTACCGATCAGTGCCGCCATGTCCGCCATGAGGGAGGTTCGGAAGGCTGCGAGACAGTCTTGAAGGACCGATTGGGTGACCGGAGGATCATCACACGGGCCCGGGTCCCTTCTTTCTGTGGAGCGCTGGGAGCGCAGATCATGTGGAGGACGCTCCTGTGAGGCTCGACCCGGCGCCATTTTGGCGGAGGAGTCGCCTTGCCGCTCAGTGCCGAAATATTCTGTGAGTCTATGCTCGGTCCGGCGCCTTGATTGTGCCGGTTTGGGCATCTCAGCTCCGTCTCAGAGGCGTACAGAGGTGGGAGGTTGCAGCTGGAGTCGGGATTAGTCGTTAGGGTGCCGTTTTTGTGGAAGGACGGCGGAGCTCACCTAACCTGCGACCGGCGCCATGAGCAGCTGGACACGCCCCCTCACTGGCTGGATTGTTAATTGCTCCAAGTGTATTTTTGCATGTGCTGTGACGTGCTGGGGAAGTTCCACAGGATTCAATGGTCTGTACCATGCTCTTGATATACATCTACTCTTCTGTTCTTATGCCACCAAAAGACTGTGAACCTTTCTATGTCGCATGTAAATACTTCATCTAGACCAGGGGTCTCAAACTCGGCTGGGTTGGTGGGTCGCACATAGAAAATATTTTTTTTATCGGGGGCCGCATTGCTTGTAGGACTAAGGGTACCGTCACACCAGGTGACATCGCCGGAGATCTCGCAGGCAACACACGGGAGCGCGCACATTTTTGGCACCCCGCCAGCGTCGTGTGTTTAGATGCGGCGATACCTTCGGCGATGCTTTGGCGATGTTTCAGGCAACGTCACTGTTGGGGTGTGTAGAAATCCCAGTAGGGATCCTGTAACATGGGAGCCTATGGCTCCCATCGCCTGTAACATCGCCATTCGCGATGTTACACGGGGTGATGCTTACACATTGCCTGAGAGTGGTTGCCTGGTTTCACAGCAGTACTGTGAAACCAGGCGACCACTCGAAGCCAATTTTTCGGCGCAAAATCGCCACTTTACGCGGGGCGATGTCACCTGGTGTGACGGTACCCTAAGTGACATTTTTAGTAATACCAGATTTTTTGGTCAATGTAGTAATGTCCAAATCATGATCCCCTTCTTGTAGTAATGTCCCCATCTTGGTCGCTTTCTTGTTGTAATGGCCCCATACTGGTCCCCATCCTGGTCCCCCTCTTGTACTAATATCCCCAACCTGATCCCCTTCTGTAGTAATGTCCCCCATGCTGGTCCCTTTTTGTAATGATGACCCCCATACTGATCCCTTTTGTAGTGATGTCACCATCCTGTCCCCCATGCTGGTCCCCTTTTGTAGTGATGTCCCCATCCTGGCCCCCATAGTGAAGTAATGTCCCCCATGCTGGACCCCTTTTTTAGTGATATCCCCAACCTGGTCTGCCTTCTTTTTACACACTCACACATATTCACTCACAATCACACCCACTCACACATTAACTCACACACACATTAACTCACACTCACTCATGTGGAACAAAAGGGGGGTAAGCACAACCCATGAGCGGTACCTGGTGGTCTAGTGGGGGCGTCAATAACAGATATGGGGGGTTCACATCTCACCTTTGGAGGTTCTGCAACCCTGCACAACCTCGGCGTATCGCAGTGGAAGGCTCCGGACTCCAGCATTCGGGGTTTCCTCCACGAGCAGCTCCTTCTTCCAGTCAGGTGACTCGAGCAGCCGATCATCTGCCCCTGTGACGTTCTCGGTTACGTCACCGCAGGTCCTTTGGATTCTGTTAGCGGTGACTCTGGTTCACAGCTGCTCCTGCTGCAAACCTAGGATGGGGATATGATATTTGTACAGAAGTGTGAGATTATAACAAAAGTGCTAGAGCCCAGGAGGCACACGTTTAATTACCTTTAATAAACCACAACGTGTTTCTACGGCGGTCCGCCGTCTTCATCAGGTAAATTCACCTGATGAAGACGGCGGACCGCCAAGGACTTTTGTTATAATCACACACTTCTGTACAAAATCGCGCACTCTGATACCCTCGCGCACTCACAGGCACCCACAGGCACTCTGACACCCACAGGCACTCTGACACCCACAGGCACTCTGACACCCACAGGCACTCACACGCACAGGCACTCACACGCACAGGCACCCACAGGCACTCTCAAGACAGGCACTCACGCACACAGGCGCTCACGCACACAGGCGCTCACGCACACAGGTGCTCACAGGCACTCGCGCTCACAGGCACTCGCGCTCGCACTCACACTCACAGGCGCTCACGCACACAGGTGCTCACGCACACAGGCGCTCACGCACACAGGCGCTCACAGGCACTCGCGCTCATAGGCACTCGCACGCACAGGCACTCGCACGCACAGGCACTCTGACACCCACAGGCACTCTGACACCCACAGGCACTCACACGCACAGGCACTCACACGCACAGGCACTCACACGCACAGGCACCCACAGGCACTCTCAAGACAGGCACTCATGCACACAGGCACTCACGCACACAGGCGCTCACGCACATAGGTGCTCACAGGCACTCGTGCTCACAGGCACTCGCGCTCGCACTCACACTCACAGGTGCTCACGCACACAGGTGCTCACAGGCACTCACGCTCACAGGCACTCGCACGCACAGGCACTCGCACGCACAGGCATTCACACGCACAGGCACTCACACTCACAGACACAGGCACTCACACAGACACTCACACTCACAAACACAGGCACTCACACTCACAGACACAGGCACTCACAGACACAGACACTCACAGACACAGACACTCACACTCAGACACTCACACTCACAGACACTCACACTCACAGACACTCACACTCACAGACACACTCACAGACACAGGCACTCACACAGACACAGGCACTCACAGACACAGGCACTCACAGACACAGGCACTCACACAGACACAGGCACTCACACAGACACAGGCACTCACAGACACAGGCACTCACACACACAGGCACAGACACTCACACTCACAGACACTCACAGACACTCACAGACACAGGCACTCACACAGGCACTCACACAGACACAGGCACTCACAGACACAGGCACTCACACTCACAGACACAGGCACTCACACTCACAGACACAGGCACTCACACAGACACAGGCACTCACACTCACAGGCACTCACACAGACACTCACAGACACAGGCACTCACACTCACAGACACAGGCACTCACACTCACAGACACAGGCACTCACACAGACACAGGCACTCACACTCACAGACACAGGCACTCACACAGACACAGGCACTCACACTCACAGACACAGGCACTCACACAGACACTCACACTCACAGACACAGGCACTCACACTCACAGACACAGGCACTCACACAGACACAGGCACTCACACTCACAGACACAGGCACTCACACAGACACAGGCACTCACATTAGCACACACTTTATTACCAACACTTTTATTACTAACCATGCTGGTGGCGTTCCAGTGCATGGGGACCCTGGGGCTTCCCTGTGCGGCCCCCAGCACTTTGCACTAAGAACCATGCTGGCGGCGGTCCAGTGCATGGGGCCGCAGCGGGCTCCGCTATAATATTACTTCCGGCCGCTTCACTCTGCCGCTCGCTCTGCCAGTTCAATGCAAGCCACCGTCAGCCAATGAGAGGCCCGCAGGTGACGTCAGCGGCCTCTCATTGGCTGAGGGCTTGTATTGAGCTTACAGAGCGGCAGAGCGAGCGGCAGAGACAGTGAAGCGGCCGCAAGTAATGTTATAGCGGAGCCCGCGGCGGCACCATGCACTGGACCGCCGCCAGCATGGTTCTTAGTCCAAAGTGCTGGGGGCCGCACAGGGAAGCCCCAGGGGCCGCATGCGGCCCGCGGGCCGCGAGTTTGAGACCCCTGATCTAGACAAACTGTGCTCTTAAAGACCCAGCAGCCCAATTGCATGTCAGTATTCCAATATAAACTGTACTTGCAGTGGTCTACCTATGTGAACTGTGACATATTTACTCCATGTTGGATTTCTCTGTTCCTGCATTAGTAAACTGTTATCCCGGAGACCTGCATTTGTGATTATTCCATCTGCTGCTTACACTGCGTTAGTGTGGATAGCAGGGAACAATAAGTCTGATCATAACAGTAGAGTCCAAGGACGCTCCAACAGGTGAAGGGCCTCTATGTCCCCTACTCCACATAGAATAAGTTTGCAAGCTGAAGACTTGCAAACTGACACTCATTTTTCTTTTCAGCAATACTTTGAGAAATAGCACATTGCTCCTAACTTCAGAGCTCCCAGGCAGAACATCTCAGCTGATCAAACAACCTGATTATAGATGCTGCAGAGACTCAGGAGCTGCATGTTCCACACAGAAGGTGAGGTGCATACACCCATTCCTGGCCTCGGTGCTACACCTGACCTGGTAACCCCGAATTGTGCAGTGGCTGATTCAGATTAGCATGGCCAAACTACTGCAGATATGCAACACTCTCCTCCTTACTGGATGAGAGGTAGTTCTGAGGATACTGGAAGCTGTTGTGGCGCCCCACGTAGTTAGGCGTCACAGAGGGGTATTGGACCCATAAAAGAGGTATAATTTCCCCAGCTGCAAGTGGACCCTAGGTTGGTGGGTGGGCCCCATTCCTACACTCCCACATTAGAATAGGAGAGGGAGGTTACCTGGGAGGGAGATATATTCACCTCTAGGGGGAACAAAGGAGGTCAGTCAGGAGAAAGAGTAGTCTCTCTAGTCGGTGAGAGAGAGTTGGCACAGTCAGAGGGGGAGGAGAGAAGGAGTGTGGAACGAGGTGGAAGGTTTTGCCCGGACAGCTCTACGCTGATCCGGAGGAAAGGAGAAAGAGGGTCTTGAGGAGATTCTGAAAGAGGGCGCCCGACGTGAGGAGTCTGGGCCCTAGAGAGAAAGGGGAAACCCCAACGTGGAGCGACCATACTTCAGGTGATTCTCCAGTCCACCACGGGAACGCCGGGCCCGAGGATACGGCCAAGGTCTATCTTTGCAGTTGGCAACCGTCTGCTGTGGTCCGTCTGCCTGCTTTCTCACTACGAGGGAGGGGACCCTCAAGACTACCTACACGGAGCCCTTGGGTATAGACTCATCCTAGGTGGGGAAGAAAGGACACGGGTTCATCAACTAAGGTTACCACGGGTCCCACCATACCACCTGGGATCCACTTGCAGCCACCCGTAGAGCTACCTGTTACTTTAACAACTGTTGCTGAACTGTGGACTCTGTATTTGCTACTGAACGTTTACAGTAAAGTACCCGGAAAAAAGTGACTTTGCTTGCGTGTGGTTATCTCCATCAACTTGTTCCCTTGCAGGAACGCTGCCCCGGAGGACCAGCTCCACCTGTAGGGAGCTTTGCCAGCTTAGCCGCGTTACCATTGACCTTCGGAGGTCTGTGGCAGCACTAGTAACCCCTCACCAGGTACTACAGGTGGCGTCACATGACCAACTCTAATCCTCTGTACATACACCCCTTTTTGAAGTGTCACTCAGGCCACGGGCTCAGGCGCTGCCACCCGTGAGATCCCCCATGAGAACAACCACCGAGCCTGATACCCGAGTACCCCAGGGCCAGGGGCTCGACACTGTCCAATGCCATCAAAACAATGGTGCACACATGGCACTGACAGGAAGTCAGCGCATCACAATTGAACTATTGTGCCGCACACACGGCGCCAACCTGAGCCAATAAAACAGCTGCAAGGCAGCCAGTAAAACATCAGAGCAGGTAAGTGGGGGATGGGAGGAGGAAAAAAAAACACGTCCTGCATTGGCAAGTGATAAAGTAAAAAACTGATGAGGCTCCCCCCATTATGCTGGCGTGAGGCACAGAAAAGGACCGCAAAACCTATTAGAAGTGGAACACGGGGGCATGGTAACCCCATATTGTGCTGTTGTGGATGAAGAGGAACATGATATCTCGAAGTACAGTGTCTACTGCACAGACCAAAATCAGAGATACATTATACCAATTGAACGTGCACTTTCTTATGTCCACCATATCACGCTCCGGGGTGAGGAGCCAGTCCCACCCATCACTCTGCCTGCTTTTAAACCTGTAAATCAAAGAAAAGAAGATTATTATGAAAATAATACACATTTTATTCAAATTAAATCAAATGACTAAAGGCAAAAGAAATAAAATGAGCACTACAAATGTCAAGTCCACAATTCCATACATTAGTGTTTGAACACAGCAAGCAAATATAACAAGGGTGTGCTACAGACAAGAGCAGATAATCAATTTGTACAGTACATAGTAACTTCATTTGCACTAATAGTTCATTTCACACACGAATAACTCAATACAATATTAAGCAGCGTATGAGGACACCGGATCTCAAAATCAAGTATAAAGTGCAAGTGCAAAATCTGTGAGCAACACAGCCGTGATACAAGTTTTCCCAGTTTCTCATACTCCCCAAACGATCTCTCAAAACATACCCATTTGTTGTGGACTATACATGGCGGAGTGCACCAGATAGAGTTAAAAACAGGTTGGCCCTCAGTCAGTTCCCAAACGTACATTTCACTTTATATTTACCCATAGTTTCCTCAGGGGGAGGAGGGATAGAGCGAAAGATAAGATCCGCAGCATTCGCTATGTTCCCAGTGATTTATATAGTTGCAAGACCCAGCAAGCCGGAACTAAACTGCTCACAGGATCCCGTCATATGTCACCTCTTGGCTCCAACCCGAACCTCAACTGCACACACGTTGGACCCATGACGCGTCACCAGGGAAACCGAGCATGCGCAGGAGGAATTTTTGGCGAGCACAGTTGGGAACAGCCGCAGCAGGATGCCTAGGTGTTCGGGGGACAAATAGTTTGTTTATTAGTATAAATTAATGCTACACAATGCAAATCCTTTGTTAATGTCCGAGAAGATCGAAAGGCATCATAAATCAGTTAAATTATTTTCATTTTCACCGTGCTTTCCATGTGATGACTATTCACAGAGGATGGTGGTGTTCCGTAGGGAGTTCAGAGCAAGTGGGCTCATACTAATTAAAATCCAAAAGGAAGTTAGAATAGTGAGGCTAAAACCTAAATAAAATTCAAAAGAAGGGCCAAAAAGAAAGAAAGGAGAACAAAGGAAAATACCAACAAAGAAACAAGATAGCAAGAGTAGGGATGGGCGAATCTACTCGCTAGGACTCGTTACTCGGCGAGTAGTAAGGGACTCACAGGACTCGTTACTCGGCGTTTTTCCCAGCGTTTACTCGCACGAGTCCAATGCAAATCAATGGCAAACGCTGACAAAACTAGGATTGCCATTGTTTGCATTAGACTCGGCTACTGTGCCAGTGATAGCAGGGAAACTCGCAAAGTAACTGCTGTTTCTTTGCGAGCCAAGTCCTGCTGTCTTCTCTGTGCAGCTCCAGGGTCCTAGAGCCCACCTGCTCACAGACATGATGTAGCAGAGCTGAGATTGTTCTCGGTCTGCTCATTCCCTGTGCATAGACATCTATATCTATGCACAGGGGATGTAGCAGAGACGACATCGCGTTTTGGACTACGTCGGACGGAAGAGGATTTTTTTAATTAAAGATGGAGTCCCTAATGGCTTTTTTTTTTATTTCAAATAAAAAATTTTCTCTGTGTTGTGTTTTTTTAACCCTTTATTGGAGATTCTTAGTGGCTGGGTCAAACGTGGCCTGACATTAAGAATCTCGGGCTTAATACCAGCTTGTATAACAAAGCTGGTATTAACCCCTTTATTACCCAGTGTGCCACCGCCACTAGGGCCGCTGGAAGAGCGGGGTTCAGCGCTAGAGGATGGCGCTTCAATGAACGTGCCATCTTCTGGGGCGGCTGTGGGCTGCAATTTGCAGCGGGGGGTGCCCAGAAAGCTTGGGCCTCCCTGCGCTGCGGATTCCAGCCCCCTGCTGCTTAGCTGTACCTAGCTAGACATAGAAATTGCGCAGAGCCCCACGCATTTTTTTTTATTATTTCATAAATTAGAGTGAGTTCAATCAGAGTTCATGTCAGAGTCCAGAGTCAGAGTCTCAGGCAGTCAGAGTCTCAGAGTCAGAGTCTCAGAGTCAAGTCAGAGTCTCAGAGTCAGACTCAGAGTCTCAGAGTCTCAGAGTCAGAGTCAGAGTCTCAGAGTCAGAGTCTCAGAGTCTCAGAGTCAGAGTCTCAGAGTCAGAGTCTCAGAGTCAGCGTCTCAGAGTCAGAGTCAGAGTCTCAGAGTCAGAGTCTCAGAGTCTCAGAGTCAGAGTCTCAGAGTCAGAGTCTCAGGAGTCTCAGAGTCAGAGTCAGAGTCTCAGAGTCTCTCAGAGTCTCAGAGTCAGAAGTCTCAGAGTCAGAGTCTCAGAGTCAGAGTCTCAGAGTCAGAGTCAGAGTCTCAGAGTCAGAGTCTCAGAGTCAGACTCAGAGTCAGAGTCTCAGAGTTCTCAGAGTCAGAGTCAGAGTCTCAGAGTCAGAGTCTCAGAGTCAGAGTCTCAGAGTCTCAGAGTCAGAGTCTCAGAGTCAGAGTCTCAGAGTCAGAGTCTCAGAGTCAGAGTCAGAGTCTCAGAGTCAGAGTCTCAGAGTCAGAGTCTCACCCTCAGAGCCAGAGTCAGAGTCTCACCCTCAGAGCCAGAGTCAGAATCTCACCCTCAGAGCCAGAGTCAGAGTCTCAGAGTCAGAGTCTCAGAGTCAGAGTCTCACCCTCAGAGCCAGAGTCAGAGTCTCACCCTCAGAGCCAGAGTCAGAGTCTCAGAGTCAGAGTCTCAGAGTCAGAGTCTCAGATTCAGAGTCTCACCCTCAGAGCCAGAGTCAGAGTCTCACCCTCAGAGCCAGAGTCTCAGAGTCTCAGAGTCAGAGTCAGAGTCTCACCCTCAGAGCCAGAGTCAGAGTCTCAGAGTCAGAGTCAGAGTCTCAGAGTCAGAGTCTCAGAGTCAGAGTCTCAGATTCAGAGTCTCACCCTCAGAGCCAGAGTCAGAGTCTCACCCTCAGAGCCAGAGTCTCAGAGTCAGAGTCTCAGAGTCAGAGTCTCACCCTCAGAGCCAGAGTCAGAGTCTCACCCTCAGAGCCAGAGTCAGAGTCTCAGAGTCAGAGTCAGAGTCTCAGAGTCAGAGTCTCAGATTCAGAGTCTCACCCTCAGAGCCAGAGTCAGAGTCTCACCCTCAGAGCCAGAGTCTCAGAGTCTCAGAGTCTCAGAGTCAGAGTCTCACCCTCAGAGCCAGAGTCAGAGTCTCACCCTCAGAGCCAGAGTCAGAGTCTCACCCTCAGAGCCAGAGTCAGAGTCTCAGAGTCAGAGTCAGAGTCTCAGAGTCAGAGTCTCAGAGTCAGAGTCTCAGATTCAGAGTCTCACCCTCAGAGCCAGAGTCAGAGTCTCACCCTCAGAGCCAGAGTCAGAGTCTCAGAGTCAGAGTCTCAGAGTCAGAGTCTCAGAGTCAGAGTCTCAGAGTCTCAGAGTCAGAGTCTCAGAGTCAGAGTCCCAGAGTCAGAGTCTCAGAGTCAGAGTCAGAATCTCAGAATTTCATGAAATAATTAAAAAAAAATGCGTGGGGCTCCGCGCAATTTCTATGTCTAGCCAGGTACAGCTAAGCAGCTGGGGGCTGGAATCCGCAGCGCAGGGATGCCCAAGCTTTCTGGGCACCCCCCGCTGCAAATTGCAGCCCGCAGCCGCCCCAGAAGATGGCGCGTTCATTGAAGCGCCATCCTCTGGCGCTGAACCCCGCTCTTCCAGCGGCCCTGGTTGCGGTGGCACGCTCGGTAATAAAGAGGTTAGGGCCAGCTTTGTATTATCAGCTGGCCCTAAGCCTGAAATTTATGGCGGTCACGCCAATATTAGACACGACCGCCATGAATTTCTATTAAATTGTTTTAAAAAAAACACAACACAGAGAAAAATTTTTATTAGAAATAAAAAAAAAAAGCCATTAGGGACTCCATCTTTAATTAAAAAAAATCCTCTTCCGTCCGACGCAGTCCAAAACGCGATATCCTCTCTGCTACATCCCCTGTGCATAGATATAGATGTCTATGCACAGGGAATGAGCAGACTGAGAACAATCTCAGCTCTGCTACATCATCTCTGTGCACAGACATTCATGTCTGTACACAGGGAATGAGCAGACTGAGAACAATCTCAGCTCTGCTACATCAGGCAGCAGGCGGGCTCTAGGACCCTGGAGCTGGGGCAGCCAGCACACAGAGCAGACAGGACTCTTATCTGTGCGAGTTTCCCAGCGATTACTTACAAAGTAAACGAGGCCAATACAAATAAATGGCACAACTAGGATTGCTTCAGGCTGAAGCTTCCGAGACACATCTGCGATTTGTTAATCGCACACTACTCGCTATTACTCGCTTCCCCATTCATTAACATTGGACTCGCTAGACTCGCAACGAGTAGCGAGTCCTGTGCTCAGACTCGCTAGAGTCAAGCGATTCCGAGTAATTTAGGATTCGCCCATCACTAAGCAAGAGCACAATCACAAGAACTACAGAAACTCACAAAAAGGGTGAGTAACTCAGATTTTTGTCGAGACCCTTGGGAGCTACAGTATCCAATCAAAAGATCCATTTAACTTCCATTTGAGCCAGGATTTTTTTGAGGTTGCCATCTCTTATACCACCATGCACCACATCTATTTCTCTGACTCTCAGGGAGGTAGGGTCACAGTTGTGGGCCTTTTTAAAGTAGTGGGGTAAGGCTTTTAATTGTGACGCATCAGTTATTGATTTAGCAGCACCAATGTCCAGGACATGTTCCCTCACCCTTCTCCTCAATTCCCTAAATGTAAGACCCATGTAAATCAGCGAGTAGACACAAATGGAATAATAAACCACATGTGTGGTGTTACAAGAAATTCAGTGCCTGATCGCAAATTCATTTGAGCCATCAGAGGAAAGGAGGTGGGTGGATCACTGGACATTGGTGCAGGCAACACAATGGCCACATGGGAAACGGCCCCAAATGGTCCCCGGGAGCCAAAAGTGACTTTTCACTAAAGTATCACATAAATTCCTGGCTCTCCTGGCCATCATGAGAGGGACCTCAGAAAGAGACTGAATCAGAATCAGGTCAGACTGGTATATGGACCAATGCTTCTTCAAAATAGCTCTCATTGAGTCCGAGTCTTTATTTTATGTACCAATAAAACAGATCTCCGATTGGGTCCCATCAAGTCTCCTAGGACCGTATTTGAGTAAGTTAGCTCTCAGTATGTTCCTTGTCCAACGGTACCCATGTTTAATATTACGGTTGCTATATCCCCAATCTATAAATTTCTGCCTAAGAGCAGTGGATTGTAGCTCGAATGAATCATTGGATGAGCAGATGCACCTCATCCTCAAGAACTGGCCAGTGGGGATAGCCCGGATAGTCAACAGGGTATGCCCAGAGGTGGCATGCAGGAATGAATTAACCAAAGTTAATTTCCTATGGACATTTCTACGGATGTAACCAAATTCAACAACATTGATCTTAATGTCCAGCAAATCCATACTGCTTTTACTGTACTTAAAAGTCAGCTTCAGGTTAAATTAATTCCTGTTCAGTTCTCCCATGAATGACTTGAGCTGCTCCACCTGCCCTGACAAAAAAACAAAATGTAAGCAATAAAACTGATCCAGCACTGCATGTGGATACAGCCCGCCACACCCCCGTCACAAAAAACCAACCTCTCCCAGAAACCGAGGAAGAGGTTGGTGCATGTGGGCACGCAGGTTGCATACATCACAGTGCCTGTTCTTGTAAATAAAAAATGTCCTTAAACACAAAAAAGTTATGCAGGAGGACAAAGTGGAGCAGCCCTAGAACCAAACCATTAAAATCGTGGTCCCCACTGCTATCCTCAAGTAAGAAACACACCACCTCTATTCCCTGTTCATGACTAATACACATATAGAAGGACTCGACATCTGCCAAAACAATTAGCATACCTTTGTTCCACAAAGATACCATCAACCCTCTTAAGGACGTCCGTTGTGTCTTTACCATATGATGGAGGGGTCTCTACCAAGGGCTTTAAATGGTAATCCACAGATTTAGAGATTGGTTCGCAGAGATCCCTATGCCTGACACAATCTGACGTCCCAGTGTGTTGAGGATATCTTTGTGAATCTTGGGGAGCAATTAAAATGTGAGTACTTTTGGGCAGGATAGATAAAGGCCTTGAAACATCTTTTTGTCTATAAGACCCTTCTCAACTGTGTTGTCCAGTATCTCCCTCAATTGTCTCCGAAATTTAGGAAGAGGACTTGGAGTATGTGGTCCTACCGTATTCCTCAGTTGTCTCAGGGCTTACTCTGTGAATTGACCTGTTAGTGCAGTATTGCACATATTGATTACCTTTTTATACTTTGCTGTGTTTAAAAATTGCTGTATGGGATTGTGGACTTGACATCTGTAGTGCCCATCTTATGTCTTCTGCCTTTAGTCACTTGATTTAATTTGAACACAATTTGTATTATTTGCATAATACTCTTCTTTGGTTTATTGTTAATTGAAGTATCTTTGTGCACCTTGTATTTATGATCTCCTGAGAGGTGAGATAGTGTCATTTTTCTACATTGTGCTCATAAACCTGGCACTTCTCAGCACTGCCAACCCTCTCAGAGCCGTTCAAAAATCAGGCGAAGGATCTAAAGCTGAGATTGAAGGAGAGAGGATACCCGGACAGGGTGGTAAAGAAGGCCTGGAAAGAGGTGAAAGACCTAGACAGATCAAAACTGCTTGCGACCAAACCTGAACCATCTAGGACTGAGGGTGGGGATGAGGTACGTCTGGTTGCAACTTACACCAGCGGGTCAGAGAAGGTAAGGGAGATTTTGGCCAAACACTGGCAGATTTTAAGGATGGATCCTGATCTCTGTCCACATCTCCCAACCACCCCTAGGGTGACTTATCATAAAGCTAGGTCCCTTAGAGACTGATTGGTGCACAGCCACTACACTGCTCCTGGTACGTGGCTAAGAAGCAACCTGAAAGGATGTTTCAAGTGCGGCAACTGTGGCGAATGTGGCTCTATAGTCACAGCAAAAAACTTCACCAGCAATGTAAGTGGAAGAAATTATGACATCAGATCCTTCATAAATTGTAAGACCAAAGGTGTGGTGTATAGAGCCCATGCAACTTGGAGTATGTAGGAAAGACAAAGAGGGAACTGAGACGGAGGGTATGGGAGCACAAGAGGGACATAAAAAAGGAATACGACACCCCCCTGGCTTGTCATGTCAATGCGGTACATGAAAGAGATGAAGACTGCGTCCGATTTATAGGCATTGACTACATCCCCCCCCCCAGTACGAGGCGGAGACTGGGACTCCATGATTCTAAGAAAGGAAAGTTTCTGGATTTTCACCTTGAATACGGTGGCGCCCTTTGGTCTCAATGAGACCTTGTCCTTCTCCCCCTTCCTATGAGTTATCAGGGAAGGGAAATCTAGGAGGGAGAGTCATCGTTGAGTGGGGGCGCCGTTCTTCTGGGTGCCGACCTCCGCTGGTAGGTAGGGAAAGTGGGAAGAATAGGGACAGAAGTACAGTGGTATGCGGCTGTACTGTACCTTATAACTGTTCTCCTTTCACTTTTCCACCTTTCCTCTTTTGCTAGTGCTGAGCATACCTGATCTGTCCCCGCTGGTGTGATGAGCAATGCCGACTGTCCCTTTGCATCTAAATGATGCTGACTACCTCTATGCTATGACTAGCTTAGGAGAGAATAAGGCCAATGTAAATATGAATAAGTATGATCAGATCAGATGTGATGTTTAACCCCTTCACCCACTTGGGTACTGATACACCCATCGCATGTAATGTGTGTATCCTCCCCTAACAGTGACATCATCCTATGTATGGTGTACATTGTGGGGGACTCCGCCTCCTGCGGGGAGGTCTTGAATCTCTGTGATCCTCCCTACTCAGTACTAGGCAGGAAGTCGTCTGTGGAACACAAGCTTGAGTTCTACAGGATACAAGAACAGGAAGTGACACATCACTTCCGGTCACGTGACTCAATACTAGGCAGGAAGTGATAGGTGGAACACAAGCTTGTGTTCCACAGGTTACAGGAACAGGAAGTGACACGTTTTGATGTCACTTCCGGTAACGTGACACGCCATGTCACCGCCCGGGCATGATAAAACCAGCATTTCCAGGCGGCGGCGTGATCCAGCTGCACAACCTTGAGGGGGCCAGACTGGGTAAGTGAAGACCCTAATTGGGTCCCTGACTAGGTACTAGACCATGCATCATTAGAGCTGCACATAGGTTACTGTGGATAATGATGGTACTGCAACTGATATTCACTGTCTATTACAGACACCATCGCCATCATCTGCACAGGGATGTGTATCTTTGAACACTAATCCCTATATGTGTACCATGACTCCCCTGAAGAAGAGGGATCTGAAACGCTTCGGGAGGGAACGTATCAGATGGCATGGTGGCTATATGACATTCTCTGAGCCCTGAGCAGCCTGGAAAACACTAGCAGGTGGTTATCCGGAGCATTATGGACTTCTATACATGCGTACAGGTGGACGCAGCTGGGTGAGATCACTCCCTATAGGAGTATACAAGCTGTTTTTTCACTAATGCATGTGGCTGGGTTTACCTAATGGGATTGTTTGTTCTTATGACTACATCCTAGGGGAAACTCAAACCCGAAAAAGCAGGTACCTGCCAGCGTCCCTAGGGTATTTGGATGGGACCTAGCTTGGGTACCTGTGAACCCTGGTAATAAGAGGGGTTCAGTTGCACAGTCACATATGTACACTTTTTTGTTTTGTTTGGTCTAGACAACTATGTCTTTTTAATATAGAGATAGTAAAAGTTAAGTTTTAACTTCTCAGTTTTTCTATGCTATTGGTTTAACACAGCCGTACCTGACTAGAGTCCATAGGTCTTAACGGAGGGCAACCTACCTTGCTGCTTAAATATATATATATTTATATATACCCTGGCAATTGTTTTGAAAATATTTGGGAAACCATGTATTTTTCCATTACACTTCAGAAATATGTACTGCTTTGATATTTGATATATCACATACAATTCCCAAAAAATACCGTACATTTTAGTTTATGGGTATAACATGAAAACCTGTGGAAACGTTCATAGGATATGAATACTTTTTCAAGGCATATCCATAGAGAATTGAGGAAAATGTTTCAAGAGAGGTGTGAAAAAATTCTGAAAATTAAGAATGCTTTAAATAATAGAAGTGAATGGAGAAATCTGAGCACTTTAATGGTACCTTTACATGCCGCTACAGAAAGGTAGAAACTGGCAGGTGTCGGAGACAATTGTACCTTGTACCTTTAAAACACGGCGAGGTTGCGGCGTGTAATTCAGGTAGCACATTCGTGTCTCTTTGGATACCTGTCTTTCAGCCGTGCTAAAAAACAAGCAGGTATAAACCCTATGGTAGCGGCGTGTAATCGGGACACAGGTACGGTATATGAGTTACCTGGGCATGCTACAGCGTCATGTATACCACGCCCCATCAGCTATCATTAGTGGGGACTACTGTGTACCCATTGGCTGTCCCTGTACAGGGCGGCATATTTAACGAGATGACCAGTCACTACACATTTGCTATAGCGTCATGTATTAGCCAGCCTCCCTGCGCTGGCTGGCCAATCATGATGTTATTGCATTGTCCAATCACCGTACGTGTGCCGCGTAATACACAACTCTGTCACGCCTATGTAGTTACGGCACACAATATGTACGCCCAGATTCCCTTGTTGTAGTGGCGTGTAAATCAGGGAAGGTGCTCCACAGAAGGTAACCTGCGGTACCCGTCGGCACTTCCAGGGATCAAAAATACCCTCTGTGGAGCACCTTGTGGAGGCGTGTAATTGCGGTATCAGGTACCGTCAGCAACCATTGAAAACGTGCGCGTGCACGTGCGGTGCCTACCTGTTGCTACCTTCGGTAGCGGCGTGTAAAGGTACCATAAAGGTTTTTCCATTTCAACAAAGTGGACAACAGGTATAATGAAGCAAGCATGTAAAATAAGGCTGTGTGCACATGATCTGGAGGTACTATGTGTTGGACACTTTGTCTCTGGCAGGTGCACGCTGGGAGACCGCAGCTGCCCTGTACTCACTATCTGTGGTGAGTGTAGGGCGGCTTCTCCCTGCGTGCATCCAACTCTGCATTATGAAATTAACATGCTGTGGCATGCACGGCAACTGAAAACATGCTGCTGTGGGGAGAAGCACAGTGGGCATAGTGTAGTCACTAATAATGTCTGTCCCTTTAAGTATCCATGGACTGTGAGTAGTTTCTGTGCACTACAGCTCACTTCTTAAATCCCTTCCCATGAGTATTAGTGAGTTTTAAGGAAAATGTCCAATTATCAGAGATCCCTCATTACATGGGTAAAGTAAATCTCATTTGCGGTATCACAGCACCATCTAATACTACCTGTAATTATTTCATTTTGTACGGAGCTGAGATGTGAATTTGGTGTCCTATTGACCAGTTCCCAGTCACATGGTCAATAGGAAAAGCTGCATCCAGGCTGTTCTGGCATGTCTGGAAATCTCCTCAGTCCTTGCCAGGCCTCCAGAGAGAAGAAAACACACGAGGAGGCTGCTTCTATTACAAGATTTCCTGCAGGCCAAAGAGCCTCAGATTCCCCTCTAATCTGTACAGACATCATGCTAAAGTCTTTCTGTCTGGATTTACCGCAACTTCCTACATTCACCTAAAAGTATTTTTGCCCGTGCGGCAACTAACAGTGGTGAGCTAATCCCGGAGTACAGGTCTATAACATTTCATTACTGCTTATACTGCACAACGTACCATTTTGGATGCAGCGGCAAAACACTGCAATCCCTGACTGTGGGCACACACCATAACAAAGCCATTGCCCCACCCCAAAACTAGCTCTCCACCATTGCTCCAGTCTCTGTGTAATATATGTAGTGGAGGCATCTTATTAACATCAAACTTCAGCCAATAACTGAGCTTAAATGTTGTTGTGATGTAAACAGCACAATGAGTGAAAACCCCTTTTAAATTATAGCCCACATACCAAAAAACCATTTACCATTATTGAGGTGCTAATTGTCTCCCAAACTGTAATGCCATGCATAAATTGTTAATATACACACAGGGTATGCCATAAATGTCTACTAAGTACAATCCCAACCTAGTAGCCTGAAGATGGCTTAATCTTTTTTTACATTACAAACACTGTAGGAGAAGAATCCAAGCAGAAACAAGCTCCATGGAGCATCCAGAAAACAGTATTTATAATGTCAGTCATTGATAAATACAACAATAGGATATCTGCCGCGACACTACTATATATATGAAAAATGTAAATTAATGAGTGGCACTAAACAAAAGAAGATCAAACTGAATTGTGCAAATGTGTAATGCAGAGACTGCCCTGTGCTAAAAATGAAATCAGAGGTCTTATTCTCATTAGTGGCCACTAAGGATCAAGCCTGGCACCCACTTCAAGGGGCCTCCACTGCCAGGTCCTGACACTATGCCCTAGTGAGATGGTGAACTGGTGAAATCTGTGTAGGCTTATATGTCCAAAGAGGTAATTAAAATCAGGTGTGTGCTAGGACCTCACACTGGTGTCCAAGAGTATTTACCAGACTATGAAAAGAGGACAAGGGAAAATTATATATAATGGGAGCTCAGTCAAAAAAGACAATATGTAAAAACGTATAAGACTGGCATCACCGTATATGTAGGTGCTGGCAGAAAATAATCATACTTACAACAATAGGATATCTGCCGCGACACTTCTATATATATGAAAAATGTAAATTAATGAGTGGCACTAAAGAAAAGAAGATCAAACTGAATTGTGCAAATGTGTAATGCAGAGACTGCCCTATGCTAAAAATGAAATCAGAGGTCTTATTCTCATTAGTGGCCACTAAGGATCAAGCCTGGCACCCACTTCAAGGGGCCTCCACTGCTAGGTCCTGACACTATGCCCTAGTGAGATGGTGAACTGGTGAAATCTGTGTAGGCTTATATGTCCAAAGAGGTAATTAAAATCAGGTGTGTGCTAGGACCTCACACTGGTGTCCAAGAGTGGTTACCAGACTATAAAAAGAGGAAAAGGGAAAATTATATATAATGGGAGCTCAGTCAAAAAAGACAATATGTAAAAACGTATAAGACTGGCGTCACCATATATGCAGGGGCGGAACTACACTGGTGCAGCTGGTGCAGCTGCACCAGGGCCCCGACCGGCTGGGGGCCCCTTCAAGCCTGGAGGGGGGCCCCCAGCCGACCCCCGCAAGACGCCGTCAAAGGAGAGGAGGGTCAGGCAAGGGAAGCAGAGAGCTTCCTGTTTCCCCTGCCTGATCCCGCCCCTCCTCTCCTCTGCTCCTCCGGCCCCTAGCATACATCCGGCGCGGCTCCCAGGTAGGAGAGCATCACGCCTGCGGCTCCCTGCTGCTCCCAGTGGCTCCCAGCGGCTCCTAGCAGCACCCACCCCCCCTACCCACCCTGCGCCGACGGCCAACGGCACCCCTCCCCCCCCTGCCGTGCTGACGGCCAGTAGCCACGCCCCCCCGGTCCTCTCCTGCACCAGGGCCCCCGGGGGTGACTGTCCGCCCCTGCATATATGTAGGTGCTGGCAGAAAATAATCATACTTACAACAATAGGATATCTGCCGCGACACTACTATATATATGAAAATTGTAAATTAATGAGTGGCACTAAAGAAAAGAAGATCAAACTGATCATTGATAAAGTGACACTTAGTATCTGGCTGCAGAACGAGGGTTTTACAATATAAAACTGCACTAACTGCATTAAATTATATTAATCTACTGTGTATATAATAATGAGTAACAGAATTCCATCATTCCTATATTGCTTTATATACATGTGAATTTTATCTGCTCCTAGTCTCTAGGATTTTTTATCCTTTATGGTACCTTTACACGCTGCTACAGGTTAGAAACAACCGGGTGTCTCACGTGCATGAGCACGTAGCAACGGTTGCAAACAGTACCCAATACCACCTTTACACGCCACTACAAGGTGCTCTACAGAAGGTTTAATCTATCTCTGGATGCACCGCCGGGTGCCACAAGTTACCTTCTGTAGAGCACCGTCCCTCATTTACACGCCGCGACAGAAGGTAATATTGGAGGACCTGGTGCAGCAGGAACAACACATAGGCGTGCCAGAGTTGTGGATTACGAGACGTTCGTACGATGATTGGACAAAGCAATAGCATCATGATTGGCCAGCCAGCGCAGGAAGGCTGGCTAATACATGATGCTATTGCAATTGTGTAGTGTGACTGGTCAGCTCCTTAAATATGCCGCCCTATGCAGCGACAACCAATCGCAACGCAGGAGCTTCCACCAATGATCGCTGAAGGGGGGCATTTTCCCGGAGGTTGTGTCACGCCCCAGGGAGTTAGCTAGGTGGCGAAAAAACCTTACCATACCGTATTTAGACGCCGCTACCATCGGGTTGAAATCAACCTGTTTTAGAGCACTGCTCTGAATCAGGTGCCGAAAGTGACGGGTAGCAACAAGCTAGTTTACACGCCACTACCTCGGGTTGATTTGACGGTGCAAGATACATTTGTCTCCGAAACCTGGTTGTTTTCTACCTTCTGTAGCGGCGTGTAAAGGTACCTTTAAAGTGGATCTGTCTCCAAATTCAATGATACAAATTGTGCACATTATTACTTCTCCTGGAGTTTATGTGGCTGGTATACTTGCAGTAAAAAAAACACGTCAGATGAACTGTATAATCATTTGTGAAAGTTTAATCTCAATCTCTGCCCATGTAACCTGATGAAGTAGAGGTAGCTGAAAAGGAAAAAGGCACTACATAGGGTTTACCCATTATAATTTAAAAAATGGTATTTAATTTATACAGCTCATCTTATTTGGTTGTGTATAGTCGCAACCACTTTATGCAACTGTGATATCTCCTTGATATCCCAACAACCGGCCATATGCAGCAGTCTCCCACGAGGTAGAACACCAACCAAATGTATATCTGAGATTTTTCTGAAGAAAGGGCCTGTGTGCCCTGAAACACAAAGAAATAAAATCACACATTTTCTACTAGAATTTTCATCACAAGAGTTGTTATTGATCCGGACAGGAGCGCGGTACTAGCCCCACTTCATTATACTGTATTCGATACATGTAACGTGATTAAAAGCATATCATAGTCACTCCTCCCTGATGCTGCCGATGCTCAAATTGCTAAGTACAAGCTGTAGATGTATGTAGGGCAGAGATGGAAATACATGAGCGCTCTCATTCCATAGCTGAACTCATAAAAATGATCATTTTAATATCAGGATCATACGGCCATTCTGATATGTATTTTCAAAGTAAGTACACCAGATTTCAATTGTATGTATTTACATAAAGTCTAATATTGACCTGTTAGACTGAATAGTATTGTAGAGATTGCTGCTTCTGTTATTAGAAAAACAAAAACAAAACAGCACAACTGTTATTTGACGGGTGCAAAGCCCCCCTACCATACAGGAGATGTAAATCCAAGCAAAAAATGGAGGCAGCACTTCCTTCAGTTCAGTTATATGGGCTTTATTCCCAAGACAGCAACGTTTCGACTCAGTGGTCTTTCTCAAGCAGTGTCACAAATACAACTGAGGTGCACATATTTATAGCACCCATACAAGGGGCTTATTAAGTGTACAATTAGTGTTTAAAATAAATATTTCATATATATATAAAATAAACAATGTATACAACTTCCATCTTATTATATATAAAGTGCATTAAGATATGACATAATCATTAGAATAGTGCTTAAACATGTAAAAACGTCCCTATGGACTTAGTTAATATATTGTGCACATGTGTAAATAAATATAAATCTTACTCAGGTAATATGGCTTGCTGCACATTCATCATTACTTCAAACAGGAAACCGCTGGACTCCCAGCGTGTAGTTTCCTTTACTGCCCATGCTCAGCAATTCTATTTCCTCCTTCCGGCCATTGCTAACTATTACAGGCCCTCACGCATGCGCACTAGCGCACCGGGACTCTCAGTGTGTAGTTTTTTGCCACTGAGAGTCCCGGTGCGCATGCGCGAGGGCCTGTAATAGTTGGTAGTGGCCGGAAGGAGGAAATAGAATTGCTGAGCATGGGCAGTAAAGGAAACTACACGCTAGGAGTCCAGCGTTTTCCTGTTTGAAGTAATGATGAATGTGCAGCAAGCCATATTACCTGAGTAAGATTTAAATTTATTTACACATGTGCACAATATATTAATTAAGTCCATAGGTACGTTTTTACATGTTTAAGCACTATTCTAATGATTATGTCATATCTTACTGCACTTTATATATAACTAGTAAAAAGGCCCGATGCAATTGCATCGGGAGCGCGGTGACATGAATTGTGTGTATAGAGGTGGGTCAGTGGGTATCAGAGTATAGAGGCGGGTCTGTGGGTAGCAGAGTGTGGAGGCGGGTCTGTGGGTAGCAGAGTGTGGAGGCGGCTCGGTGGGTAGCAGAGTGTGGAGGCGGCTCTGCGGGTAGCAGAGTGTGGAGGCGGCTCTGCGGTAGCAGAGTGTGGAGGCGGCTCTGCGGGTAGCAGAGTGTGGAGGCGGCTCTGCGGGTAGCAGAGTGTGGAGGCGGCTCTGCGGGTAGCAGAGTGTGGAGGCGGCTCTGCGGGTAGCAGAGTGTGGAGGCGGCTCTGCGGGTAGCAGAGTGTGGAGGCGGCTCTGCGGGTAGCAGAGTGTGGAGGCGGCTCTGCGGGTAGCAGAGTGTGGAGGCGGCTCTGCGGGTAGCAGAGTGTGGAGGCGGCTCTGCGGGTAGCAGAGTGTGGAGGCGGCTCTGTGGGTAGCAGAGTGTGGAGGCGGCTCTGTGGGTAGCAGAGTATCGAGGCGGCTCTGTGGGTAGCAGAGTATCGAGGCGGCTCTGTGGTGGAGGGGTGAGAGAGAGATGCGGCTCTGTGGTGGAGGGGTGAGGAGAGATGGGTGTGTGTTGTGGAGGGGTGAGGAGAGAAGCAGGTCAGTGGTGGAGGGGTGAAGAGAGAAGCGGCTCAGTGGTGGAGGGGTGAGGAGAGATGCGGCTCAGTGGTGGAGGTGTGAGGAGAGATGCGGCTGTGTGGTGGAGGGTGAGGAGAGTTGGGGGTGTGTGGTGGAGGGGTGAGAAGAGAAGCGGCTCAGTGGTGGAGGGGTGAGGAGAGAAGCGGCAGAGTGGTGGAGGGGTGAGGAGAGAAGCGGCTCAGTAGTGGAGGGGTGAGGAGAGAAGCACACAGTATATACATACATGAGACATTGTATAGACACACAGTATGCAGAGATTAGACACATTATATACACAGTATACACACAGTATACACACATTATAGACAGTATGCAGACATTACACACAGTATAGACACATTAGACAGTATAGAGACATTACACACAGTATAGAGACATTACACACAGTATACACACAGTATAGAGACATTACACACAGTATAGACAGACTACAGACAGTCTACAGACATTAGAGACAGTAAGACACATTACACACAGTATAGAGACATTACACACAGTATAGACACATTACACACAGTATAGAGACATTACACACAGTATAGACACATTACACACAGTATAGACACATTACACACAGTATAGACACATTACACACAGTATAGACACATTACACACAGTATAGAGACATTACACACAGTATAGACACATTACACACAGTATAGACACATTACACACAGTATAGAGACATTACACACAGTATAGACACACTACAGACAGTATACAGACATTAGACACAGTATAGACACATTACACACAGTATAGAGACATTACACACAGTATAGACACATTACACACAGTATAGACACATTACACACAGTATAGACACATTAGACACAGTATAGACACATTACACACAGTATAGACACATGACACAGAGTATACAGAGACATTACAGTATACTGTGTGTAATGTCTCTGTATACTCTGTGCAATGTCTCTGTATATTCTGTGTAATGTTTCTGTATACTCTGTGTAATGTCTCTGTATACTCTGTGTAATGTCTCTGTATACACTGTGTAATGTCTCTGTGTAATGTCTGTGTAATGTAATGTATACAGAGACATTACACAGAGACATTAGACAGAGTATACAGAGACATTACACAGAGTATATAGAGACATGACACAGAGACATTACACAGAGTATACAGAGACATTACACAGAGACATGACACAGAGTAGACAGAAACATGACACAGAGTAGACAGAGACATGACACAGAGTAGACAAAGACATGACACAGAGTATACAGAGACATTACACAGAGACATGACACAGAGTAGACAGAGACATGACACAGAGTAGACAGAGACATGACACAGAGTATACAGATACATGACACAGAGTATACAGAGACATGAGACAGTATACAGAGACATTACACAGAGTATACAGAGACATGACACACAGTATACAGAGACATTACACAGAGTATACAGAGACATTACACAGAGTATACAGAGACATTACACAGAGTATACAGAGACATGAGACACAGTATACAGAGACATTACACACAGTATACAGAGACATTACACAGAGTATACAGAGACATTACACAGAGTATACAGAGACATGACACAGAGACATTACACAGAGTATACAGAGACATTACACAGAGTATACAGAGACATTACACAGTATACAGAGACATTACACAGAGACATGACACAGAGTAGACAGAGACATGACACAGAGTAGACAGAGACATGACACAGAGTAGACAGAGACATCACACAGAGTATACAGATACATGACACAGAGTATACAGAGACATGACATAGAGTATACAGAGACATGAGACAGTATACAGAGACATTACACAGAGTATACAGAGACATGACACACAGTATACAGAGACATTACACACAGTATACAGAGACATTACACAGAGTATACAGATACATTACACAGAGTATACAGATACATGACACAGAGTATACAGAGATATGACATAGAGTATACAGAGACATGAGACAGTATACAGAGACATTACACAGAGTATACAGAGACATGACACACAGTATACAGAGACATTACACACAGTATACAGAGACATTACACAGAGTATACAGAGACATTACACAGAGTATACAGAGACATGACACAGAGACATTACACAGAGTATACAGAGACATTACACAGAGTATACAGAGACATTACACAGAGTATACAGAGACATTACACAGAGACATGACACAGAGTAGACAGAGACATGACACAGATTAGACTGAGACATGACACAGAGTAGACAGAGACATGACACAGAGTAGACAGAGACATTACACAGAGTATACAGAGACATTACACAGAGTATACAGAGACATTACACACAGTATACAGAGACATTACACAGAGTATACAGAGACATTACACACAGTATACAGAGACATTACACAGAGTAGCCAGAGACATGACACAGAGACATGACACAGAGTAGACAGAGACATTACACAGAGTATACAGAGACATTACACAGAGTAGACAGAGACATTACACAGAGACATGACACAGAGTAGACAGAGACATGACACAGAGTAGACAGAGACATGACACAGAGTAGACAGAGACATGACACAGAGTAGACAGAGACATCACACAGAGTATACAGATACATGACACAGAGTATACAGAGACATGACATAGAGTATACAGAGACATGAGACAGTATACAGAGACATTACACAGAGTATACAGAGACATGACACACAGTATACAGAGACATTACACACAGTATACAGAGACATTACACAGAGTATACAGATACATGACACAGAGTATACAGAGACATGACATAGAGTATAAAGAGACATGAGACAGTATACAGAGACATTACACAGAGTATACAGAGACATGACACACAGTACACAGAGACATTACACACAGTATACAGAGACATTACACAGAGTATACAGAGACATTACACAGAGTATACAGAGACATGACAAAGAGACATTACACAGAGTATACAGAGACATTACACAGAGTATACAGAGACATTACACAGAGACATGACACAGAGTAGACAGAGACATGACACAGAGTAGACAGACATGACACAGAGTAGACAGAGACATCACACAGAGTATACAGATACATGACACAGAGTATACAGAGACCTGAGACAGTATACAGAGACATTACACAGAGTATACAGAGACATGACACACAGTATACAGAGACATTACACACAGCATACAGAGACATTACACAGAGTATACAGAGACATTACACAGAATATACAGAGACATTACACAGAGTATACAGAGATATTACACACACCTGCAGCATGCACACTTATTACACTAACACACACACACACCCCTGCAGCAGGCACACTTATTACACACACACACAGACACACACTCACAGACTCACACACACAGACACAACATCCATTACCATATCATGAAGGTCCTGATCGATATGCAGCAGGAGAGGAGCCACTGCGACCTGCAGAAAAGCAGTAAGCATCTGCAGGACCTTTGAATGTAGGTCACATGATGACAGTGAGGGAAGTGTTTCAGTTGCCGGGCTCCTACAGGCTCTTTGTAACTCCCGGGGCTTTCTCCTGCTTTGTACAGAGTAAATCAGTGCACAGAGCAGGAGAGAGAGGGAGAGAGGGCAGCTTGTGTGTGAGCGTCTCCTCACTGCTTTCCTCGGACACAGCAGTGGGCCGTGTCACTTGTTAAGGGCCCGGCATGTGGGCGGGTATGTCGGGTGCTGACGCCGGGGCAGGGTAGCGCGGCTGCGGCTCGCGCAAAGGAGCTTGGGATTCGGCTACAGTGCCCGAATTCCAAACTCCCGATTATATAAGTAGATAAGGTCGAAGTTGTATACACTGTATATTTTATATATATGAAATATTTATTGTTAAACACTAATTGTACACTTAATAAGCCCCTTGTATGGGTGCTATAAATATGTGCACCTCAGTTGTATTTTTGACACTGCTTGAGAAAGACCACTGAGTCGAAACGTTGCTGTCCTGGGAATAAAGCCCATATAACTGAACTGAAGGAAGTGCTGCCTCCATTTTTTTGCTTGCTTCTGTTATTAGTTAGTTTTTAGGCATCCATGCTTTCTAGACTCTTCATATTGCAGAGATTCCAAATATCATTGGAATCATCAGTTAGTGATTTTTCATAACGGTCTTGACTGAATAGCGGCCATGTGGATTTTTACTTTTCCCCTTCATGTTTGCATTTCCCCATGAATAATTAGCAATATCTATGCTTCAGGCTATCTGTGCTGTAACTATGCATCTAAAACACGGATCCCTAGCCTGTGGATTCTCGTCGGCTGTCTGTCAGGTTGGAGATTTAGCACCAGTTCCTAGTAAACAGTTATAAAGAGCAGGTCTCCAAGTGGTGACTTTTGTGAGAGTAATGGTACCTTTACACGCCGCCACAACAGGATGGATACAACCCGCTACAGGCTACAAATGTAGCTTGTAGTGCCAATATCGCCCGTAGTAGCGGCGTGTGAAGACGGGACGACACAGCCGGCTACAGATACCTCTGTATCCGTGCACTGCCCATAAACATATGGCTACATCGCCGATTGTAGCGAGCTGTATCGGCGTGTAAAGACGTTACGGAAGGGAACTCGGGACAGCCTGCAATGTAGCTAAGGCGTGACCCTGGCTCCGTGTTACCACGCCCCATGTGCGATCATTGGTGGAAGCTGCTGCATGACGATTGGTAGTCGCTGCCTAGGGAGGCATATTTAAGGAGCTGACGAGTCACACTACACAATCGCTCGAGCGTGCTGTATTACTCAGCCTCCTGCGATGCCTGGCCAATCAGGATGTTATTGCTTTGTCCTATCAGCGTACGGACGGCTCGTACTCTCAATTGTGGCACGCCTATGTGCTGTCCCTGCTGCACCAGGTCCGCCCATAGTAGCTGGTTATAGCGGTGTGTAATTGAGCTACAGATGGCTACTTGCGACACCCGGCGATGTAGCTAGCTGTAGATGTAGCGTGGCGTAGCGCACCTTGTGGCGGCGTGTAAAGAGGGTGCGGTTCCCGTTGGTAACCGTTCGGCTGTGCTCGTGCACGTGAAGTTGCCGTTGGTATCCATCCTGTTGTGGCGGCGTGTAAAGGTACCATAAGTCTACAGAGTAAAGCAGATATGGATATACAAATACTGGTCTTGGGGAAGTAAATTAAGGCTAAGCTAGGCATAGGATGATAATGCCAGATAGAAGTGATGCTTGAAGCTCAATCCAATAGTGTGGTGGAAATGCTTGATGAAAAAACACCTTATAAGGATAAGGTGGGAACACATATATGCTAGTATATTTGCTTGGTATAACTTTTTTAGGGAAGCTTTTTCTGTCAATTTACTGATAATAGCAACTCTAGTTGACACTACTGTCTCAGAAGCAAAAGCTAGATGTCACTTTTCAGTGTAGGGGGCTTTGACTGTCGTTCGCAACCCTCTCTCAGACCTGAATGGGGCTCTTGCGATAAGAAAAGTTGGCAATGACATGTCTGGGGTAGGGGTAATCAATAGGACTACACAGGTATGTTGCTTCCCTGTTGTTTAAGAGGTAGATTCTTTATATTTAGTGCTATTAAATGTTGCTTTAGAAACTCTTTGGGTTGATTCATCAAGACCAGCATTGTTTCGGGTTCATGAGGAGGCATGTTGGAATTAGACTCCCCTGATTCATGAAGTGGTGCATGACTCTACATAAATCATGAGCCTCTGATGAGTGATGTGCACCACAGGGGCAGACATTCCATAGGTGCAACCTGTGCAGTCACACAGTAGCCCAAGAGCTAAGGGGGCCCATTTCTACCTCAACAACTGATGCAATTTGGCATTGTTAAGACCTCCAAAGGCCTCATATATTGTTCATATAAAGTGACCCTTTTATGTCCGTGCCAGCCAGGGTTGCACCTCTATGCAGTAAGCCAGAGATCTTATTCCACTCAAGTACTGGAGTGAAATTTCTGGTATACAAAATGCTACACGTTGTCATTAATTAGTTGAGATGTGGCATTCCACCCCCACCATGCCCCCATCTCACTTAAGCTCTGCCCATTTTGTCAGAGCTAGAAGAAACTGACATGAAAACACCAAAAGCTGCAACATTTCGGAGCAGCTCCACATTGTGCCTAAATATTGTCAATTTTCAGGGATTTATGCTAGAATTTTGGAATGAAAGCTCTGATGAACTGAACTGTTTGTTTTTATACATTTTCAGGTTGCAGGCAACTAGCAAATTATTTAGTCTTTTGCTAAGAAAGAGATTGAATTTTGGTATTTAAGATCAATATTGTATGCACTTATCGATTAGCACTTAGTACAGCAATCAAATATTAGAAAGTCTTATCCATATTATTGATTGTAATTCATAATTATGCCTAAAAGGTCTGAATTTCATTTTCTATTTTCTCTATGTCAATGTTTCACACAGCAGCGTGGCTCAAAGTCTTTTAGTTAAAGGCTTGTGGATGTTTTGCATGCTTCCATTTTGTCTTTTTCTATAATTACATTTAGTTTTGTTTCTCTTATATGACATGACAGCCTTGACGGCGAAGCACAAAAAACTACTTTGGCCAAATGCAGTCGTACATTTGTGTGACAAGATATAAACAAGATCATTACACTAACATAAAGAGATATGCTTCACAGGCAGGCTTAAGTAGATTTGTGTCTTTTGTCACTTGGGTTTGTGTCATTTTTGAAATGCAGTTTTAAAGTATAGTCACAGCACAGCGAGATACTTCATCTGGCATTAAAACATCTGGATGGAAAGCAGCTATTTTCTAAATGAAGGCATTAAAAGCTGTTGTGCTGAAAGCACATATGCATATTATTCCCTACGGAGACCGAGACTTAACATTGTAAAGCAGGAGCTGTAGCATCCAATGTTGTCTTACTGTATGCAACAGTTGATACATAGAAAATACAACAATGGATTGTGATAATGCAGAAAACAACAATTGAACTGCAGTCTATCGTAATGTAGCAATGCTCAATAATAGTATGGCTCTATCCACATCATGTGTAGAGCCTACATTGGAGGTACAAATTGAGAAGATGTCCCGACCTATGCCTCTGACGGAAGGCTGAGACATATCCCATGATTAATGTAATGGAAGATAATAGGCTCCAAATGCTAAAAAAACACGGTATACATTTTTTGCCAAATATCTTAACAAATAGCGTAATTTCCATTAAATAAAATATTGCTGTACAATGGCTGAGTAAAAAGGATACCTTTTGACCTTCATCAAATGAATACTGTTAGGATAAAAGCAAAAAATTGCTATGTTCACCCTTTGAAACCATTTGAAGTATTGTGTAGTTGTCACATATACACATCACCTATATTTATAACTAGCTGTAGTACCCGGCTACGCCCGGATTAATAAATAACTGCTGTTAGCTATAACAAAATAGAATTTGAATATGTCATATTAATGACCTGTAGGAAAATAGAAGCTGAGCTGTGATTGATTGCTATAGGCAGCCTAATAAATCTCCAGCCAACAGTAAACCCTCCCCCTGGCCGGGCAGTATATGTTACCTCACACATACACATAATAGACAGCTCATGTGACTGACATCTATCTGCCTTAATTCCCTATATGGCACATGTGTTGCACATTGACTGTTTTTAATCAGATGTTTATGTTTGGAAAATAAAGATAGCACACATGTGAGGCGAGTTGTGTGAGGTGATTTGTGCACATCTGTGTCTGTCTGTGTGGTGTGTGTGTCCCTGGGGTGTGTATGTGTGGCGCCCCGCAACGAGTGCGTCACAAGAGGGTATTGCAGCCACAAATGCAGCCGCAATATTCTCTGACTCAGCAATGATCCGGTTAACATAGAAATCCAACCCTACATGCATCACCTAGAACAGAGGGCCAATCATAGGTCCTGGGGGGTGGAGTGTTAGGGAAGTGTAGTAGAACACACAATAAGTTAGATAGAACAGACAGAGAAGAGAAGAGGTCTGGAATCTAGAGCAGAGCCTAGAACACAGAACTTGGAGAGGAGCGGGGGCTCCGCACCCCGTGCGGGCCCCTGGGCCGTCACCGGTCGGGTGTCAGCACCTGAGGCCTTAACTACCGGGATTGGGCATTATCCACACGGGTTCCCAAAAGACTCCCGTGCCCACAACTCACAGCCGGTTCACTGGTACCGAAGCTGGCAGCAGTTCACCTCTGCTACGCGAACCAGAAGCGTGGAGGAGCAGCTTCACAGGAGCACCCCACCACCAGCCAACTTCCAGTCGTCTAACCAGCGGTGTACCCACTGAGGGACCCAAGGCTCCCCAAAACATCCAGAACGTACATCATGGATAGGGCATTGAAGCAGCCTCCCCGTACCCGACCTGGTATTCCTGGGCGACACTGGCAACCAATTAGTTAGAGTGGAGGAACACTGCGGATTTCTAAGGGACACCATCACTGCTGAGTCCACCTGGTCCACTACTCAACCACTGTATGCCATGTACTGCCTGCAGGTTACAGTAAAGACCCGTTGCAGAGACTTTCTGTGTCCGTGCTTCCTTATGAACAGTCCGTCTGCACTACAAGGTAACCGCAGCTGCCGCACAACATCTTAAGCAGCTCCAGCCTCCGGGGATCACCGCTCAGCCTGTGGGGAGCGTAACATCTTGCTGCTATCCATCCCCCGGGGGCTCCGCAGCGTCGGTAGTCCTTACCGAATCTACTCATAGGTGGCGTCACGAATAAATTAAAAACCCCTTTAATCTGTTCCACCAAGACGTCTTCAACCCTTTTGATCTGCACTACACCGGGCCCCACTACCGGCAGGCGCGGTCCACCCATGACAAGGAGGAAGGAAGCATCGCCTGTCTAAACCGGAGTCCCGGCCGCGGTGAGTCATATGTGTGTGTCCCTGTGGGATGGGGTCTGTGTGGTGTGTGTCTCTGTTGTGTGTGTCTCTTTGTGGTGTGTGTGTCCCTGTGGTGTAAGTGCATGTGTCCCTATAGGGTGTGTATGTGTGTGTGCCCCTGTGTGGGGGTCTGTGGTCTGAGTGTGTGTGTGTGTATCTGTGTTGTGTGTGTCTCTTTGTGGTGTGTGTGTGTGTCCCTGTGGGGTGAGTGCATGTGTCCCTATAGGGTGTATATGTGTGTGTATGTCCCTGTGGGGGGTGTCTGTGTGTGGTGTGTGTCTCTGTGCTGTGTGTGTCCCTTTGTGGTGTGTGTGTGTCCCTGAGGGGTGAGTGCATGTGTCCCTATAGGGTGTGTATGTGTGTGTGTCCCTGTGGGGGGGTCTGTGTGGTGTGTGTGTGTGTGTGTCTCTTTGTGGTGTGTGTGTCCCTGTGGGGTAAGTGCATGTGCCCCTATAGGGTGTGTATGTGTGTGTGCCCCTGTGTGGGGGTCTGTGGTGTGTGTGTGTGTGTATCTGTGTTGTGTGTGTCTCTTTGTGGTGTGTGTGTGTGTGTCCCTGTGGGGTGAGTGCATGTGTCCCTATAGGGTGTGTATGTGTGTGTGTGTCCCTGTGGGGGGGTGTCTGTGTGGGGTGTGTGTGTGTCTCTGTGTTGTGTGTGTCCCTTTGTGGTGTGTGTGTGTGTCCCTGAGGGGTGAGTGCATGTGTCCCTATAGGGTGTGTATGTGTGTGTGTCCCTGTGGGGGGTCTGTGTGGTGTGTGTGTGTGTCTCTTTGTGGTGTGTGTGTCCCTGTGGGGTGAGTGCATGTGTCCCTATAGGGTGGCTATGCGTGTGTGTCCCTGTGGGGGGGTCTGTGTGGTGTGTGTGTGTCTCTTTGTGGTGTGTGTGTGTCCCTGTGTGGTGAGTGCATGTGTCGCTATAGAGTGTGTGTGTGTCCCCTTGGGGGTGTGTGTGTGTCTTTGTGGTGTGTGTTTGTTCGGGTGCGTGGTGAGTATCCAATGTTGGGGCTGCACCTTAGCGACTATACGCTTGCTGTTACTCTTTGTGTGCGTGTGGTGTGTATACATGTCCCTGTGTGTGGTGAATATCTCATGTTGGGGCCCCACCTTAGTGACTATATGCTGGTATGTGCTGTTAGTCTTTGGCACTATCATTAAGCCCCTCTCATTCACAACTGTCAACTGGTAACTGTCACTTTTTCCCCATTATGTAGATAGGGGCAAAATTGTTTGGTGAATTGGAATGCGCGGGGTTAAAATTTCGCCTCACAACATAGCTTATGACGCTCCCGGGGTCCAGACGTGTGACTGTGCAAAATTTTGTCTCTATAGCTGACAGCTGTCGATTTTCCTCCCACACGTTTCCTTTCCCTTTTTTCCCATTATGTAGATAGGGGCAAAATTGTTTGGTGAACTGGAACGCGCAGGGTTAAAATTTTGCCTCACAACATAGCCTATGACGCTCCCGGGGTCCAGACGTGTGACTCTGCAAAATTTTGCGGCTGTAGCTGCGACGGTGTAGATGCCAATCCCGGATATACACACATACACACATACACACATTCAGCTTTATATATTAGATGTTTGTAGAGGAAAGTAAAAGTGATATTTTGAAGTAGTCTATATAATTATGATTTTTATACATGTATAATACACTGATATTTTTGAAAGTCTACCTTGTTTCCTAATGAAATATTCATTAGGGGTGATATTCTTGTTTGGATGCCTTAGGGTTTATGCATACGAACAGGAATTGCAGTGTTTTAACGCAGCGTTTTGCTGTTGCGTCCTAATCGCTAGTTGTACAGCAAAGCATAGTGGATGATATTTTAATAATTCCCATGCTCACTATTCTTATCCCGAACGCACTGTTAATTGAGCTGCAATGCGATTTGCCGTACATGTGCACATACCATTAGAATATAACATTTGCAGCTTGCTTTACATGTTGGGCATCTGAATGCTTGTCATTCAAGTTCATATGCCTAAATGAGCAACAGTGAATGTGATCAGTAAAAATTCTCAATGAACATGTCTTCAAGCTCCATCTTTCAGGCTAATTCAGAGACAAGCAAATCCTTTAGCCTAATCTGCACCCAAATGTTATTTACTTCAAACTGCTTAGTGTAACTGATTGAATACTTATAATAAAATATATTTAAAAAAAAATAACTCCTTGATGATTTATGGTGTTTATGGTGGCTATATTCATCATGTGTAAGTTTAAAAACTGACATACCTGCAGAATCGAAGTCTGAAAGTGAATAGCCATGACAGTGGGCAGAGCTAACAGAAGGGGTGTCATCGCTCAGACACAGTGGGTGGAGAAGGAGGAACAATGGGTGTAACTGAATCGATGTGGTGGTCGGAACTAATTCCAAAGTCCACGTGGTCATAGAGTTGATTATAATAGACCCTCAGGTGGGGGTGTGCAGGGGGCGCGAAGCTTGCAGAGTCGACTAGACGTCTATTCTGCAAGATTGCCTAAAAACTTTTAATTGGGCACCACAACAATCCAAGAGAGTGCAAAATGCAAAGCAAAAAAAAAATAATGCTGGATCTGGTTTAACGAAATGTAGAGATGAAGCCGCATTCGTCCTTTTGGTTTACTTACTTTATTAAATCAAACAGACATCAGGTTTTTACAACGGGGGTTGCGGTTGGGAGGAAGGGGGATTCCAAATATGATGGCCGTTTCACGTCACCTAGTGGCGCTTCAACGGGTAACAATCCAAGGTGGACGCTGAAGTCCCAGGCGCCCCACAGGTCGGACGAATACTGGTGGGCAACGAAGCTGTAGTACAAGGAGTTTATATACCGTGGTAGAGCTGGACAACTTCATAACCGTGAGTAAAAATAATGTTAATAATAATGTTAGTTAATCCAAAAGAAATCTTATGGAAAAAGATACAACCTTACCAACACTGGGTGTTTTAAAAAAGAATTATCAGAGTGCAGGAGACCCCCATGATAAAGGTGGAGCAGCATAGGTGTAAAATACTGATAAAGCAGCCATAAACCTATTAATTTATGGAGGGGTTTGTATTACAAACTGTAATGCTACGATGATGGTGAGATTACCGGACTGCAGCCAGCAAGTGCACTATGCCAGACAAACTTTGTGTTAGCTGTCACGCTAAAGCTCACCCAAAGAGGACTGGGTACTTTTCACCCTCCTTCCGTCCTGGAAGGGGACACTTTGGCAGAGCCCATCCCAAGGGATAAATCGTGGGGTGACTGGTGACTGGGCACAAAGGCCACAGTTTGATCAAGCACACAAGTACAACCAGGAAAAGCAGTGCATTACAAAACAAAGTAAAAAAGCTAGGGAAAGAGGGTAGAGCAAAATGCCAGATACAATTAATGTCTCCGTACATTTTTCCATTAATCTTTCCTTCAATTATATAACATTTTCCAGTGCTGTATGCTGAAAAACGGACCCACACAATGTTGTTTCTACCTCCAAACTTCACTGTTGGTGTGGTGTACACAGACAATAGAACAGAAAGTGTTTGAACACTGGCGTACTGACTGCAATGATGCACATGGATCTGACTAAGCACTCCAGCCGCTTGTCAGTGGACCTTGTAACTACTTCACGGGCAAACAGGTGCACTCAATGAAGATCCTGATCTGCAGGTAATGTTCACATAAGCCAAAAAAAAAGGGAACGGCAGCACTCCAAGAATTGTGACCAGGTGACTGGAGCTTTATTGCACAAAGTTATAAACACAAAGGCATGGGCCGCATTGCATATGTGTTTGTAATGTGGAGCCCCTGTGACCGGGCGGCCACAGGGTGAACTGCAGCGGGACAGGTAAGACGGTCAGCTCACAAAAACACACACACACGCTCCGACCCTGAGCCCAAGTCACTTCAGGTCGGGCGAGGGGTGGCGGGAGTGGCAAAGTGTGGGTGGGAAGTAGAGAGAACCCGGTCAAAGGGGTGGAGGAACTAGACTCCAGAAAGGACCTAAGAACACTAAGGTGGAAGAGACGATAAGGAACTATCCATGGTAGAGTAGATGGAGAGATTCCCTGGAGGGTGGAGGAGAAGGGAAGCATTGCCAAGCTGAGACACCCTTCAGCTGAGTACTGACTAACAGAGACTGAGAACAACGGGGCCCAGTAGTCTGCACCACTAATGGCATGCCTGGAGCCCAAAGCTGAAAACCATGGAAGGTAGAAGGAGCCAGCTGAGCCCAACTAACCTGCACAAAGCGTTCTACAGAGCTGGCACTCTGACAGCACACCTAGGACCTTGCAATCTGGCCAATCAGGTGGCCGCTAGCGATCACATGGTTGTGATGTGTCACCATCTGATTGGCCAGATCGCTACCGGCCATCTAATTGGCTGGTAGTCACAGGTCCTTGTCCGGTGATCGGATGTCTTCTCTGCCGGTCCCGGTGCAGGCGTCGGACAGGTGAGTATGTAATTGTATTATTTTTAACAACTTTTAATCACTTTTAGGGTACTTTCACAGTGTATCTGCGAAAGTATTTGCACTCGCTCTACTCGCAACGAGTAGCGAGTACCGGTACCTACTCGTTGCGAGTATAGCGAGAACGAATATTACGGTACTCGCTCATCCCTAATACTCATCTTCCGGTGTCTGTACCTTTTACTGACGCCACTCCATTCCTGTGACACTATCTCGTGCCCATAATTTCTCACTGGTTGGAAGTGTCACAAGCTACCAATGTACCTCTATGAGAGCCAAAACAAGGTGAGAATGAGGCAGTGCTGTCAATCAGAGATGCTCACCCTCTGCAGGGCCGGTGTCAGCACCCCGAGCATACCCAGGCAAGTGCCGGGGCCCATGACAGTATTCAGGGACAGGCAGTCCTGACAGCGAGGGGCCCATCACAGGACATGCAGTGGTGCAACTCTCCCAGTCCTCTTGGCTAATTTGCATTGCATGCAAATTAGACATGTGCAGGCTCCTGGAGCTGTGGGGATTCCTCCTCCTCTACTGCAACAAAGTGATGAGTCATCACTCTGCGACCTCATCACACTGTGTGCTGCAGCCGTGCAGGAAGGAGGAAGCTCCACAGCCCCTGGAGTCTGCTGTAAGGATGGAGACAGCATCTGAGGAGAAGACAGTAGGGGGTAAGAAGGAAGGTGAGTATAATCATTTTTTTATACTGTTTGCAGGAAGCTGCTGCTGTGGTATATGGAGGCTGCTGCTGGGATATAAAAGAGGCTGCTGCTGGGGTATCATACAGGCTGCTGCTGGGGTATATGGAGGCAGAGATGCATCTCTGATTGGGTTTGGCCGGTGAGTGCAGTGTATATGCATGAAGCTTAATAGGCAACCCTGAAAGCAAGCTGTGGGACACTGGAAAGCTCGATCTAACTATCCTAGTATCTATCTACCTTATTTATTTATCTGTCTATTTATCTATCTATTTGCCTATCTGTTTATCTGTCTGTCTATTCTAACTTTACAGCAGGAAAGCCCTTGTTAAAAAAGCATGTCATATACATGTCATGCTTCTGCATACCTCCCAAGTGTCCCGGATTCACCGGGACAGTCCCGAATTGCCGGCACTGCCCCGGTGTCCCGATCGGGATCTTACATTTCCCGCGCTGTGAACTGAAACTCAGCGCCACGCCCCCCTCTGATGCAATCATGTAAGTCTCAGTGTCTGCCGACCGTGCCCCTCTTCCCAGCCACGCCCCCTCTTCCCAGCCACGCCCCCTCTCTCAGCTGCCCACACTCCCTCTCTGGAAATAGTGCTTGCCTCGCTCATGGAGGCCACGCCCCCTCAATACCGGCCATGCCCATATCGGCCTGGCCAGACATGCTCAAGATTAATTCAATGGGCCGGCCTCTCTGCTGCAGGCCAAACCCGATGTGTGTTATGGCCACGTCCCTTTGCCTCCACTGCTACCTAGGAAGAATCCTCACACACAAGTGACCCCAGCTCATCTCCACATCGCCTCAGTGAGAAGACTCCAGCAACCTGAGGTAATAATTTGACTGAGCAGCAGCAGCCAGGTCCAGTGAGGTCAGTGTCTCAGGCAGGTCCAGTGAGGTCAGTGTCTCAGGCAGGTCCAGTGAGGTCAGTGTCTCAGGCAGGTCCAGTGAGGTCAGTGTCTCAGGCAGGTCCAGTGAGGTCAGTGTCTCAGGCAGGTCCAGTCAGGTCAGTGTCTCAGGCAGGTCCAGTCAGGTCAGTGTCTCAGGCAGGTCCAGTGAGGTCAGTGTCTCAGGCAATTCCAGTCAGGTCAGTGTCTCAGGCAGGTCCAGTCAGGTCAGTGTCTCAGGCAGGTCCAGTCAGGTCAGTGTCTCAGGCAGGTCCTGTCAGGTCAGTGTCTTAGGCAGGTCCTGTCAGGTCAGTGTCTCAGGCAGGTCCAGTCAGGTCAGTGTCTCAGGCAGGTCCAGTCAGGTCAGTGTCTCAGGCAGGTCCAGTCAGGTCAGTGTCTCAGGCAGGTCCTGTCAGGTCAGTGTCTCAGGCAGGTCCTGTCAGGTCAGTGTCTCAGGCCGGTCACTGCAGTGTCTGGTCAGTGTCTCAGGCCGGTCACTGCAGTGTCAGGTCAGTGTCTCAAGCCGGTCACTGCAGTGTCAGGTCAGTGTCTCAGGCCGGTCACTGCAGCGTCAGGTCAATATCTCAGGCCGGTCACTGTAGTGTCTGGTCAGTCTTAGGCTGGTCACTGCAGCGTCAGGTCAGTGTCTCCGTCCAGTCACTGCAGCGTCAGGTCAGTGTCTCAGGCCGGTCACTGCAGTGTCAGGTCAGTGTCTCAGGCCGGTCACTGTAGTGTCAGGTCAGTCTCTCAGGCCGGTCACTGCAGCGTCAGGTCAGTGTCTCAGGCAGGTCCAGTCAGGTCAGTGTCTCAGACAGGTCCAGTCAGGTCAGTGTCTCAGGCAGGTCCAGTCAGGTCAGTGTCTCAGGCAGGTCCAGTCAGGTCAGTGTCTCAGGCAGGTCCAGTCAGGTCAGTGTCTCAGGCAGGTCCAGTCAGGTCAGTGTCTCAGGCAGGTCCAGTCAGGTCAGTGTCTCAGGCGGGTCCAGTCAGGTCAGTGTCTCAGGCAGGTCCTGTCAGGTCAGTGTCTCAGGCAGGTCCTGTCAGGTCAGTGTCTCAGGCAGGTCCAGTCAGGTCAGTGTCTCAGGCAGGTCCTGTCAGGTCAGTGTCTCAGGCCGGTCACTGCAGTGTCTGGTTAGTGTCTCAGGCCGGTCACTGCAGTGTCAGGTCAGTGTCTCAGGCCGGTCACTGCAGTGTCAGGCCAGTGTCTCAGGCCGGTCACTGCAGCGTCAGGTCAATATCTCAAGCCGGTCACTGTAGTGTCTGGTCAGTCTTAGGCCGGTCACTGCAGCGTCAGGTCAGTGTCTCCGTCCAGTCACTGCAGCGTCAGGTCAGTGTCTCAGGCCGGTCACTGCAGCGTCAGGTCAGTGTCTCAGGCCGGTCACTGCAGCGTCAGGTCAGTGTCTCAGGCCGGTCACTGCAGCGTCAGGTCAGTCTCTCAGGCCGGTCACTGCAGCGTCAGGTCAGTCTCTCAGGCCGGTCACTGCAGCGTCAGGTCAGTCTCTCAGGCCGGTCACTGCAGTGTCAGGTCAGTGTCTCAGGCCGGTCACTGCAGCGTCAGGTCAGTCTCTTAGGCCGGTCACTGCAGTGTCAGGTCAGTGTCTCAGGCCGGTCACTGCAGTGTCAGGTCAGTGTCTCAGGCCGGTCACTGCAGTGTCAGGTCAGTCTCTGAGGCCGGTCACTGCAGTGTCAGGTCAGTCTCTCAGGCCGGTCACTGCAGTGTCAGGTCAGTCTCTGAGGCCGGTCACTGCAGTGTCAGGTCAGTGTCTCAGGCTGGTCACTGCAGTGTGAGGTCAGTGTCTCAGGCCGGTCACTGCAGTGTCAGGTCAGTGTCTCAGGCCGGTCACTGCAGTGTCAGGTCAGTGTCTCAGGCCGGTCACTGCAAGGTCAGGTCAGTCTCTCAGGCCAGTAGCTGTCTGTAGAGTCAGGTCAGTATCTCATGCCGGTCGCTGTCTGTAGTGTCAGGTCAGTCTCTCAGACCAGTCGCTGTCTGTAGTGTAAGGTCAGTCTCTCAGGCCAGTCGCTGTCTGTAGTGTAAGGTCAGTCTCTCAGGCTGGTCGCTGTCTGTAGAGTCAGGTCAGTCTCTTAGATCGGTCGCTGTCTGTAGTGTCAGGTCAGTCTCTCAGACCGGTCGCTGTCTGTATTGTCAGGTCAGTCTCTCAGGCCGGTTTCTGTCTGTAGCTTTAGATTAGAAGACAGCGCACAGGAGAAGACAGCACAGGGAAGGGGGCAGCGCACAGGAGAAGACAATGTGGGGAAAGGAGACTGCGCACAGGAAGAATAGACAGTGCGGGGAGAGGGGACAGCGCACAGGAAGAGTAGAAAGTGTGGGGAGGGGGATAGTGCACAGGAGAAGAGGACAGCACACAGGAGAAGAAGACAGCACACAGCAGGAGAAGCCAGTGTAAAGGGCAGAGGACAGCGCACAAGGCAGAGAAGACAAAGGATGGGGGTTAGAAACAGAGTGTACAGGGGTAACACATCGGGGATTGCATGAATTAAGGGGTTAATTGCCGCGACACTTATCATGATGTACTAGGAACAAGCATATGGCTATGTTCAAGGCTATGTACAGCTAAGGTGGTTTATATATGATAATAGAACACAGTAAATGCTGCTATAGAATATAAAGAAAAAATGGGAGTCTTCGCTTCAACAATGGCCATTGGGGAAGAGCCCGGTAACTGCACCAAAGTGCTCTCATCCTACTGGGTCCTAACGCACTGTTGCTTCATGCGGTCTGCAATTGCTAGTCTGGGATTTTTATGCAGGTTTTAATTGCAATCCACAGGCATAAAAATCCCAGACCAGCAATTGCAGACCGCATGAAGCAACAGTGCGTTAGGACCCGGTAGGATGAGAGCACTTTGGTGCAGTTGCCGGGCTCTTCCCCAATGGCCATTGTTGAAGCGAAGACTACCATTTTTTCTTTATATTCTATAGCAGCATTTACTGTGTTCCATTATCATATATGCCACCTTAGCTGTACATAGCCTTGAACATAGCCATATGCTTGTTCCTATACATCATGATAAGCGTTGCGGCAATTAACCCCTTAATTCATGTATAGTTTTTGTCAGCACCTTTTCATGTCCAGGTGATGCCGTCATTTAATGATACATCGGGGATTGCTTCACGGATCACTTCACTTTTACTTATTTTAGGGGAAAATGACAGCCAGAAGTAACAAGAACTGCTGCTGCTCTCCAACTCTTTCCGGAGTTTCCGAAATGTGAGTGAAGCACCCCCTGATTGAATGCACAGCTCATGTGAGATAACATCACGTGAGACCTGGCATCAATAATGCTGAAAAAATGCCGGCAAGGTGCAATATATTAATTGAGAAGGGATTATGTGAGTAGTGGACAACCCCTTTAAGGGTGCTATCACATCAACATACAGTGAAAGAAATAATTATTTGACCCCTTGCGAATTTTATAAGTTTACCCACTGACAAAAACATGAACAGTCTATAAGTTTAAGGGTCGGTTAATTTTAAGAGTGAGAGATAGAATATCAAAAATAAAACCCAGAAAATTGCATTGTCTAAATTATATAAATGTATTTGTATTTTGAAGACAGAAGTAATTATTTGATCCCTCTGAAAAACAATACAATAATTGGTGTCAAAACCCTTATTGGCAGCACAGCAGTCAGATGTTTCTTGTAGTTGATGATGAGGTTTGCTCACATGTCAGGAGGAATTTTGCTCCGCTACTCTGTGCAGAACATCTCTAAATCATTAAGATTTTGAGGCTGTCGCTTGGTAACTCGGAGCTTCAGCTCCTCCACAGATTTTCTATGGGATTACGGTCTGGAGACTGGCTAGGCCACTCCATGACCTTAATGTGCTTGTCTTTGAGCCGATCCTTTGTTGCCTTGGCTGTTTTGGGTCATTGTCATGCTGGAAGACCCAGCCACGACAGATTTTTAATGTCCTGGCGGAGGGAATGAGGTTGTCACTCAGGATTTTATGGTACATGGCTCCATCCATTGTCCCATTGATGCGGTGAAGTAGTCCTGTGACCTTAGCAGCTACCCGGCTGGACACAAAATTACGGCGAAGCCCATGTCAAATGCGCTCCCCGCTCACTGATGCCCCCTCCCCGCCTGATCCTAAGTTAGGACCGGGTGGGGAGTGAAGCACCAGGCAGCGGGGAGGGGGAATCAGTGAGCGGGGAGTGCAGCACAGACCGGGAAAGCCGGCGGTGAAGTCTTCTCACCGCCAGCTTCCCCGGCCGGCTCATGCGCTCCCCTCTCACTGGTGTTGCACTCCCCGCCCGGTCCTAACTTAGGATCAGGTGGGGAGGCAGCGGGGGGAGTGGAGGATTGGGATGGGAGGTAGTGGGGAAGCGAGTAGGGAGCTTAATGATTGCTTAAAACCCAGCAGCTTTTTACTGCCGGATTTTAAACAAACGTGGCCATTGCAGCCTTTTCCTCTGCTGCCAGACCTCTTTATAGGGTCCGGCAGCTGAGGAATTACTCGCATTTCCCATTGACTTACATTGTACTCGTTACGTAGCGAGTAATCGCAAGGAAACTCGCAGAGTAACGAGTAGCCCGAGTACCGTACTATTCGGCAAGTACCGAATAGTAACGAGTATACTCACTCATCTCTAGAGGTGACTGATTCATTGAGTGTCTCGACAGGAGTCTTTATACAGGTGACAATGTAACACAGCTCTGTGTAATGCAGGGAACCAGGTGATTAGGAGCCGATAACTGCTCTGTAGGGGCCAGAACTCCTAAGGGCCACTTTACACACACCAACTTATCTGTCCAACTTCTGACCAACTTGCTGGCTGCAGTGAAATCATGGACACATTGCACCATTTTGTGACTGTGTACAATGGAACAATGTGTCCATGATTTCACTGCAACCAGTAAGTTGCAAGTGAAATTGCATGCAATATTGACACGTGTGACGGTACCTTTAGAATTGACAGGCAAATCTGTCTGTCTGTTCTGCCCGCTGCCGATTTGTAGTCACAGACACTCCAACCGGTCATTCTGCTTAATTTGAACTCACTGTTGAGAGAGGTGAGGGTAAGGGCCGCTCCACACTGTGGTGTGATCCGGTCTGGTTCTGTCCGGGATGCCCCAGACAGCCGCGGACCGGATCAGCACATAGGACTGGGGGGCCAATATGCCCCCCGGTCCGGTGTGCAGCCGCACGCAGTTCCCACTGCTGATAGGTGAGGACCGCAGCTGCGTGCGGCTGCACACCGGACCGGGGGGCATATTGGCCCCCCAGTCCTATGTGCTGATCCGGTCCACGGCTGTCTGGGGCATCCCGGATAGAACCAGACCGGATCACACTGCCGTGTGAAGCGGCCCTAATGCTCCTCATGATTTCAGCAGATATACAGAAAAATAAGTCAACTATTCTCTAATTCCTCCCATTAACCAAAAGCACAAGATTGTTAAAGATAATTTATCTAATAGAGTGGACCTGTTATGTAATCTGCAGCTTTTACATTCTAATTTAAAATAAATATTTTTACCAAGTTTGCATTAATACTTTAATTCATTTGTAAATAAATTTATTTTTTTCTGTTTATAATTATTGTTTATGAAACAGTGTGACCAGCAGTGCTGAATGGGTGTGGTTTGGGCGTGGATATGGGTGTGGCTAGTTGTGAAATGGGCGGGGTCAGGGGTGTGGCCTAAAATTTGCCACGGCGCGCAGAGCGCGCCGCACACATTGTCCCTCTTTCTCTTCTTCAAAAGTTGGGAGGTATGGCTTCTGACATGCGCATGACATAAGGATGGAACCACAAACTGGCATGTCATACATGTGTCATAATGCATAACACTCTGCTACTTTTCTCGTTGAGAAGCGCGGCGAGAAAAAATATGCAGATGTGAGAATACCCTTACTATCTCTTCCTCTCCTGCTGTTCTCACCTATTAACCCTCTCCCTACTGCACCATGTTAACCTTAGACTTCCAGCTCTTAATCATTTCTTCCCCCTTGCTTGCTATTAAACCCTGCTTTGCTTCCCCTGTGTGTATTAAACCTTTGCTTACCCCTGCATTTGTGCCTTGTGTTTTAACAATTTTATTGCTGTTAACCCCTTATTCACAGGGATGGTTTAGTGTTAGCTGAGTGTGCGTAATTAATAATAGTGTGGATGTATGTTTAGGTAACGTGGGTAGGATATAATAATAGTTATTGTATTATTGCATACAATACTTCGTTAGTACCATATATACTCGTGTATAAGCCGAGTTTTTCAGCCCAAAAATTGGGCTGAAAAGTCCCCCCCTCGGCTTATACACGAGTCACTATACAGGGTGAGTGGGGTGGGGGCTGTGTCGGGCTGGGGAGGCAGGAGGAGGCGGTGGGGATACTGTATATTGAGCGGCCCTTCACTTGGGCCCGCTCATTACATATGCACTGCATCCCCCTGTCAATCAGCGCTAGGGGGAGCAGTGCATATCGGTAGATAATGCCCCCAAATTGCTGGCACACGTCCCCCCCTGTTGTAAGGCCCCCCCTGCTGAATACTTACCATCCCTGGTCTTCAGCAGCACCTCCTCTGTGCTCCGGTCCTCTGTGCTCCGGTCCTCCGTGGTCCCGTCCTCTGTGCTCCGTTCCCCGGCTGTATCATGTGACCGGCCGGGTCGCAGAAGCGATGACGTCATCGCTTCTGCAACGCGCGGGGACCCCGGATGCAGCTGTGGACGGCAGCACAGAGGACGGGACCAAGGTGGACCGGAGCACAGAGGACCGGCGCGGAGGTGCTGCTGAAGACCAGGGATGGTAAGTAATCAGCAGGGGGGGCCTTACAACAGGGGGGGATGTGTGCCAGCATTTGTGTGGAGTCTGTGGGGCTGCAATACCACTGGGGCTGCTGTATATACCAATGGGGCTGCTGTATATACCACTGTGGCTGCTGTATATACCACTGGGAGCTGCTGTATATACCACTGGGGGCTGCTGTATATACCAATGGGGCTGCTGTATATACCACTGTGGCTGCTGTATATACCACTGGGAGCTGCTGTATATACCACTGGGGGCTGCTGTATATCATACTGCTGGGGCCTGTATACCACTGCTGGGGGCTGTATACCTGTACTGGGGTCCACCCTCGGCTTATACGCGAGTCAATAGATTTTCCCAGGTTTTGGGGGCAAAAGTAGGGGGGTCGGCTTATACACGGGTCGGCTTATACACGAGTATATACGGTACTTGGGTTAGGCTGGAAACAAACGAGTGTATGAAAAATCTGGCTGTTTCTCATTCAAGATAATAGGATGAGTGACATCCATTCTTTGATTTGTGTGGCATGCGAGTGCAATTTGATTGTGTGTTTTTTCTCAGCTAACATCAGTGTGTCATCCATGTGACATCCATGTGGTGTCCATGTGCAATGTGTTTTTAAGGCCCCTTTCACATCAGCGTTTTTTTCAAATCGCGGCAGATGCGGTGAAAAAAACGCATCTGCCGCGATTACCGCATACCGGCTGCACTTTCGGCACCTGTTGCAGCGCGGTTGCGGCAAGCCCCATACAATGTATAGGCGGGCTTGCGGCAGGTGCGGCAAGTGCGGTTTTGGCACTTGCGGCAGGTGCGGCCGCGAAAAAAAACACATGAATGACTCCCAGACTATGAGAAATAAGATTCTCAGGTCTGATGAGATGAAGATACAAATTTTGGTGATACTTCTAAGCGGTATGTATGGAGAAAACCAGACACTGCTCATCACCTGCTCAATACAATCTCAATAATGAAACATGGTGGTGGCAGCATCATGCTATGGGGGTATTTTTCAGCTGCAGGGACAGGACAACTGGTTGCAATTGAAGTAATTGTATTATCTAGTGGGATATTATATATATATTTGCACCATATGGAATACACAGGAAAAGTAATATATGATATGTCTTAATTTCAGAGACATCTACCATCATAAGGGGAAACCTGTGAGCAGGACCCCGCTGAGAACCTAACCACACGTCCCCTGATGAGGATAAAGCATCTGAAACGCGTCAGGAGGGAGTATGGTGGTAACATAGAAATATTGATAAGAGTCTGATACCAGGCTGTCACTAGCCAAAGGACCTTCTGGGTACTAAAGACTCGTTGTGTTTCCTGGCCTAAGGGAAAAAGCCTGTGAGATCTTTCCAATATAAAGGGGAAGTGGGCTTTTCTTGTTCCCATATACAGGTATATGTACCAGGTGATTTTAAGTGACATAAGACTATCTTGAGATATCCTGGTGTATATGAGGGTTGAAGGTGGCCGTACATGATGATGAGATAACTTCTGTGGGCATCACCACAACCTAACTAAAACTTACGAGGAAGAAAGGAAGTTTTATTTCTGGTATAACACTTGGGCACGGTGGGGTATCACTTGTGTAGTTTGTATAGTTCTGTTTAGACGATCTAGTCTTTTTAAATTAAATTGAATAAATGTTAAGTTTTAACTTCTTAGCATAACTCAGCGTATGCAATTGAAGTAAACATGAATGCAGTCAAGTACAGAGATATCCTGGATGAAAACCTCTTCCAGAGAGCTATGGACCTGAGACTTGGCCAAAGGTTCACCTTCTAACAACACAGTGACCCTAAGCACGCAGTTAAAATAACAATGGAGTGGCTTCAGAACAACTCTGTGACCATTCTTGACTGGCCAAGCCAGAGCTCTGACCTAAACCAAATTGAGTATCTCTGGAAAGGCGAGAAAATGGCTGTCCATCAATGTTCACCATTCAACTTGACGGAACTGGATAGGATCTTCAAGGAAGAATGGCAGAGGATCCCCAAATCCAGGTGTGAAAAACTTGTTGCATCATTCCCATGAAGACGAATGGCTGTACTAGCTTAACCCCAGAACGCATACCTGGGGCCTCGCAGGCCTGCCAGGTTCCTTGTTTTCTATTTTCTGTAAAAGTACTTTAGTTTGAATTTTGAAAATCTAGGTAATCCTCAGGTATATAGTTGTTAGTAATTTCCAGTTATTCATATATTTTTATGTTACAGACATTTCGGTATAACAACCTTTTTTTGGGACTACCCCATATTCACGCACCTGGGGCCTTTTTGGCCTGTACTAGGTTTACATGTGTTACTCAGTCTTTTTGTCTGTATTGTTGCTGGGGAAGAACTTTTATGACTCTGGGAAGAGTGTGGATTCTGCATGACAACATGGTCATGTGACCTTGGAAGGGAGGCTCCCTCACAAAGTCATGTGTCTCTGACCTCATCGCAGGTCTTTTTGTCCTAATTGCTGGAGCTTTGGAGGAAGAAGTCAGCTTTCTTTTGTCTGGAAATAGAAACTTTCTGAGCTCCAAAACCAGAGGCTTCTACTGCACTACAACAAAGTGATCTGTTGGAGGTAAGAGGAGGGGGGCTGCACTTTACCTGCTTTATATCGCTTGGTGTGCTGGGACCCTAACAAAGAGTCTTATCACATACTGTTTACAGTGCACAAGCCTGATTGTAATCTTTTTTTTTTTTTTCTTTTTAGTTTACTGACATCTAATATTACAATGGCACAGTCTACTTCCAGGGGATTGACTGACCATGAAATCGAGGCAATCATTTTGAATGATGAATGTCTGATGAAGAGTACATGCCACCAGCTAATGTATCAACTTCATCGTCCAGCGATTCTTCAGATGATGAAGAAGTAGTGGATTCAGCAGAATGTTCAAATAGAACATCTAAAACGAATATTTTTTGGAACAGTACTGCTGCGGCTCCTGCACGCACCCCATCACATAACATTATTAGAGTTGCTCAAGGAGCTGTCGGAATTCCCCAATTCATGTCCAAAAGAGTTTTCTGTAAATTTGTTAGCAAATACATACATAATGGATCTGACCTCCTGGTAACTCCAGCTAAGGCTGCCGGAATGGCAGGATTCCGCCAGCCTTAGCTGGGGTCACGAGGAGGTCAGATCCATTACGGTTTCCCTCCTGGCGGACCCCAGCACTAGTGGGAATGCATCCTTACTTTGCAATAAACTTTGAAAAGTATTTTTTTTTAGTTATTCCATGATAATTGTAAACAGGACTAAAAGGCCCCAGGTGCGTGAATGTGTAGATTTCTATGGGTATGCGTTCTAGGGTTAAAAGGGTGCTTCTACTCAATACTGAGCAGAGGGTCTGAATAGTTATGACCATGTGATATTTCAGTTTTCCTTTTTTAATACATTTCCAAAATTTCTGCATTTCTGTTTTTTTTTTGAGTTAAGATGGCATTCAGAGTGTACATTAATGAGAAAAAAAAAGAACTTTTTTGAATTTACCAAATGGCTGCAATGAAGCAAAGAGTGAAAAATTTAAAGGCGTCTGAATACTTTCCATACCCACTGCAGATAGATGGTAGGATAGATAGATGACTGAAATAGCTAGATCAGGCTTACCTGTCTCCCTCTACTTGCTTCCGGGGCCACTCATTAAGCTTCATGCGTATTTACTGCAATGACCTGCAATGGCCAATCACAGATGCTCACCCTTTGTTAGAGTGTGGTGCCCCTGGATTCTGGTTACCACAGAGGTACTGCGCCTAATCCATAGGTGTATAGAATTCAAATAGAATATGCGGTTCTAAGGTAGAGCGCTGGTATGAGACGGGATACCTAGATCTTTATCTCCGTAACTTTATTCATAAAAAGCTCCAGACCACAACATGTTTCGACGTACAGACGTCTTCCTCAAGCGGCAGGAGGGATATGGTTAATGGATCAACCTGGTGTTTCCTGACCTAACCCTGGAGAGAGAGTGTGGACAGCACGAGGCCAGGAGCAGAGGTGATTGAGGACACAGGAGCACTACAGATCCAAGGCTGGCAGCCTGAGCCACAAACTACGCTCACAATCTGGATGTGCGGATTGGGCACAACCTTTAAAGGTTAGTTGCTTATAATACGACGGCTTTAAAGACAGGAGAGGTCCACAGGTGGCGCAACACTTTTTTCTTTTTAATCCATAGGTGTGGTATCCCACTCCCTGGGAGTTGATTTGGATTGCTGACCCAAAGTACACAGTACTCGGCTGGGTTGCTTAGCACAAGCGTCAGTAAAGGTAAAAAACTGCACCCCTTTGTGTCCTCCAGTTATTTCCTGCACACTCCTTGCCACCTCCTGCACCCTGACCAATGACTCTCATCATCCCCATAGACTATTATACAAACCCTGGGGCACCGCTCCACCTGTGGGGAGTGTTACCATTCCGGTAGCAGCCTGCAGCCACCCCTGAAAATGATGTGTTCTTTTGTAGCGCCATTATCAGGTGCTTTATCTGGCTCTTTTTGCAGCCCCAGTGGCGGTGGCACGCTGGGTAATAAGGGGTTAATGCCAGCTTTGTATTGCCAGCTGGCAATAAGCCCAAGAGTTTTAATGTTGGGCCAATATGAGACCCTGCCATTAAGAATCGCAAATAAATTGTAAAAAAGACACAACACACATTAAAAAAACAATTTTATTAGTAAATAAAAACACAAAGACATTTACGGATTCCATTTTTATTAACTCCTCAAGCCTCATACCCTCCACGATCCTCGGCGTGGTTTCCTCTCTTGCTGGACAACACATTGTTCTGCTTCATCAGAGACCGCAGGGAAGAACAAACTTCGTCCTATCTGCGCAGTCTCTGAACACTGAATGAATAAATGAATGAATGAATGAATGAATGAATGAATGAATGAGCTGCACGCTGCAGCCGTATGCAGGGAGCCACTGAGGTCACATGCCATTGCCATAGTAACCATTAGGTATTGTTACTATGGCAACAGTGTCCTCAGATGACCTCCCGGCTTACAGCCACAGTAGACAAGAGCTAAGTGGTGCAGGATTCCCACCCTGGTGTCTGCATAAAGCAGGACACTAAACAGGGCGGTATCTTCCACCTGAGGTTCACACAGGCGTAATGCAGTTTGATGCTCTGCCCACAGTAGGGCAGAGCACAGGGCACCTGTGCAAGCCAAGAGGCATCTGTACAGGTGCCTGAAGTTGGATGTGGAAATGAAGAAGGCGTTAGAAACATCATTGAAAAGAGGAGGTGCTCAAAAGACATAAGAGGCAGAGGAAGACAAGAGAGATGTGGATGGCTAAACAGAATGATGTCGACATCCTCGAATCGCAAATGTGAAAGGTGCCTTACTTGTCGATACATGCTTCTAACAGTCACAGACTTTCTAAAGCCCCCGTTACACAGAGCGATATCGCGTGGGGGCATGGCCTATCGCCGGCGTCATCACCCCTACGTCTCCTCATGTAAAGGGGCGATGTCGGTGGTGCCGGGTGGTCGCCTGGTTTCAGAGCGGTGCTCTGAAACCAGGCGACCATCATGGGGCGATGTGCACACATCGCCCCATGTAACCGGGCGCCGGCGACCTGTCAGGCCAATAGGCTCCCATTGTTCGGCATCACCGCTGTGGTTTCCAGACACCCCGGCGGTGATGCCGCCTGACAGATCGCCGGCGCGGGGCTGGAGATGTCGCCCTGTGTAAACGGGGGACGGCGACGCTGGCGGGGCGCCAAAAACATTCGCGCTCCCGCCAGCCGCCGCCGACATCCCCAGCCCCGTCGCCTGGTGTGACAGGGGCTTTAGAAATTTTTATGTACCTAGCAACAGACCTGAACATGTAAATTCACAGACAGTAGTACTCTTACCAGATATGCCTTGGCAAGGATGATTGAGTTTTTAAAGCACTACAGGAGAACAAGGCAAACACATGTGCTCTGGACAAATCCTGTCACAAAACGGCTGCTCCTACACAGAATGCTTAGGTGCTAACCCACAAAGACCTAGGATATTAAAGGAGAAAATACAGGTAATGGTGTCACTTGGTGCTAATCACAACAAAGATAACATGTTACCAATCAAAGGTTATTAAATGTGGCACATTTAGCCTACCTTTCTTCTACAAAATCTAAATGGGCAGAGCATTTAATATATACTGGGATACGAGCTAGCCCTTATAAGAAGCCTATTATAATAGGCCAGTTTCACACTGCAGTTTTTTCCCTCATCAGGTTCCATCCGGTTTGTGTGCCAAAACCAGGAGAGGAACTTGCAGAGAAAAACTATAATTGAAAGATTGACACCTGTTCTGAGTTTTGGAGACACTCCTGGTTTTGGCACACAAACTGGATGGAACCTGATCAGGGAGAAAACTGCAGTGTGAAACCAGCCTTAGGTTAGGGTCACACTTGAGCCACTGAAGCGCTAAAAGCTACCATTTTTCACAATTCCAAATTGTGGAAAACAGTAGTGTTAATGCTTCCATAGGCTCTCATTAAAAAAAAGCATGATCAAAATGTAACACTTTTGACGCTATGTGTTTTTGCTAAAGCATCCAAAAACATGATAAGCAACGTTTTTTGGGGGCCTTTGCAAAAATGCATGTGTTTTTTTTAACATGGGACCCTATGGGAAACGCATGCGTTAATGCTAGCACTAAAATGCCATTAAAATGGCAAGGGAAAAAATGCTGGCTTTAACGCATCCTTGCAAAGGATGCACCCTCCAAGTGTGACCCTAGCCTGTGACTGTGGTTCTAGTCACATCTAATAAGCCCTTGTTAGACTTCCAGTTGCCATCCCAATCTATTGACAACCCCATAATTGCAAAGTTGGAGTGCAGATGAACTGACAGGACGTTTTCTCCCTCTGTCAATCTTTTTAGATGCTGTGATTGCTGTTGACAATGGCATCTGAAGAGTTAAACTCAGCTGTATGGCTAGGGTCAAACATGGCAGTCCGTTTTTCTTCCTTTCCAAAAACTGATTTTTGGAAACTGCTATGTTTGGATTCCAAAAACGCTATGCGTTAACGCATGTGTTAACGCATGATACGTATATGTACCATGCATTAGAGGATGCGTTTCCCATAGGGCCTCATGTTAAAAAATGCTATGCGTTTTTTTACTGCACTCACATGGGCTATGCCCGATACAAATATGCATAGCGTTTTTTTAGTGCACTTTAGACAATGCGTTTTTGGCATTGGAGCCTATGTGACACTCCCCAGAGTATGGGGATTCGGGTATCTGGGCCCTCTGCTGAAGTAGGGATGTCACTGGTGGCCTGCCCAGACCCGTGGCTCTGGTGGTGAACTTAAAAAGGGGGAAGTTGAATGGGAGAAATAAAAGTTTATAAAGTTTGTCGTGACGCCACCCGCAGCTTCTGGTGATTGAGCATGAGCGCCGCCTCAGACCTCCAGAAGGTGGTAGTATGGCGGCCAAGATAGTACAACTCTCTGCAGGTAGAGCTAGCCCTTCGGGGAAGGGATGCATTGCTGGTAATGGAGGTGCTGGCAAGGGATGGAGCAGGGATTCGGCCAGGATATTGGATAACGGTACAGTCTCTGAGGGTGACAGGGGGTGCGGGGAAGGAACTGACACACACTGCTGGCCGTTCTTTTACCTTTTACTGAAGTTGTTGCAGGTAAACTGTCCAGAGCACTGCCCGGCATTCGGTGTGCACTTCTGGGTCTCCACAGCGAGTGGGTATAAGGTCTCCTTATTGCTTTCCCCTTGTCTGTGAATCCCCCACCTGTGTAGAACTTGGCTGGCCTCCGCTGCTCTCTTTCCTCAACTGTGGTCGGGATACCCTCTCTTGACTACTGCTGTCTCTCTCTCTGCGGTGCCTGGCTCCCTGGTGTGTGACTGCGCAGATGCCCGGGGAGACTGGAGTTTCCACAGTATACCGGTATTTTCTACTGGGCCAGGTGCTCTCCAGTAGACGCGGACTCCGGTGTCCGGTGTGTTGCTCAGGTGTGAACCTATCGCTGGCTCCTCGGTCTCCTCTGTCCCCTTCTCTTCTCCTTGCCTTCCGACCCACTCTTGGGCCTTGCAGGACTACTTGGAGACTGCTCAGGGTGACTGGCTCGGGCCTAACACAGCACCGACCACCATCACGTCTTCACAGCTCTTGTAGCGTCTGTGTGGCGCCCCTGCATCCAGGAGGCCACAAAAGGGAACTGCAGCCAGGCAGGTAGGATGACAGTTGAACACCAACAACCTCACAGCCCACACAACCCAAGTACAGTAGAGGGCAGCACCCAACCCGGAGCCTAGGAACTCTAAGCAGGCGAGGGGTGGTGGGTTTAGAGCAGTGGGTGGGCACACACGTAGTCAGGTTACAGAAGGTAGAAATAGTGAAGGGGGAGGAGAAAGGAGTCAGTAGGCCGAGGTAGGCTGAGCAGTAAAGACTGAATCACACGTCCTCGAAGAGTGGGGTGGAAGGAGCGCAGAATCTGGAGAGCTAGTGCGAGCCACAGAGAGACAGCACATCCGGAGCCAGCACCCCAGGAGTGTGAGGGAAGAGAGGGACGGTGATACCGGGCCCTAGAACTACAGCTGAGATGACCAGACTGCAGGTGGAGTAGCCCTTCTATGACATCTGAAGACACAGTAGAGAGAGCCTGGTAGAGCCTCACACGGGAGGACTGCTGGAGGCTGGGCTGAAGTAGAGTGTCAGCTCTAGAGGAGACCGTAGTTTCACCCGGCAGCCCCAGACAACCGACGGGGGACCACAGCTATGTGTTAGGGTCCCTACCCCCAAGGACAGGCAGCTCAGTGGCAACCCGGAGGGCTCACAGGAGTCCGAGCCACCGCCATACTGTCCGGAGTCACGCACACCAAAGTGAACAGAGAGAGAGATTCAACAGCCCGGAAAGGACACAGAGACAGAGTGAAGGGTCACAGTAGGAGAGACCTGGCTCCAGGGAGTAAAGGGAGCCCGGAGGGGAAAGTGTGCCGTGTACTGAACTGAACTGTACTGAACTGTAAACTGAACTTGAGAGCTTTGAGAAGTAAACACGGTGAACCCTGAACACGACTCCCTTGCATCTCTCTGCCTGAACACGAAAACTTCCCTACAGGTTTGCAGCAGATCTCCACTATCCCAGAAGGAGGATTCCTGCAGCATCTGGACAGTAAGTGAATTGCACTCAGCACCGAGCCTGCACACTACACGATAGACTTTATCAACACTGCCCCGGGGAACACAGTTCTGCCCACGGAGAACTATTCCATCCTTGCTGCCGTTACATCATCCCCTGAGGGTCTGAGGCAGCGGTAGCCCCATTACTTGCCACACACTGTGGGTGGCGTCACGACTGACATCCCCTGTAAATACACCCTTTTATTTGCCAGGGCCCGGGACATGGTCCGGACCAGGACCACCCATGACTTCCCCAGTAGCAGACCCAGTCCAGTACCGAGTACCCTCGTCCCAGTGGGCTCGACATCTGCATACTCTAACTCTGCCCCCAGCACCGGTATTTATAGGGGATCTTGCCTAAAAGCAGCTAGTGGAGCTCCCCTACTGTGTTGGGTGGAAGGTGTTGTCTGTATGTCTGTACCCGCTGTGGAAACCCATCCATGCTGTAGGTGAGCCTGTGGTTACCTGTGTTAGCAGGGCGCCACATATGGATCCATTAACGGATCAATTTTTCATAAAATTCTAAGATAAAAAACGGATGCTTTTAGCGGATCCGGGGCTCATGTGTGACCCTAGCCTATGGTACAGAAAAACCCTGTTGCAGAGGGCGTGAGTGCAGCTGATTGACCCCTGCCATCCTGAAAATATACATGTACCTGTTGATGCGGTAAGTGATTTAGCATCACGACGTACATTTAAATCAGTTTGCGTTGACAGGTTAAACGATCAAATATTTTGTATGTTTGTTCTTACATAGTATCCCCACAGAAATGGTTGCATTTTGTTCAATATGTATTAAAATATGATCTAAGTTCAAATAATTAAACCAAATTACTGAACAAAACCAAGAGGGAATCTAAATACCATTATTCTGTTGTCATCAGGTGAATAAACACAATTCTAATTGCCTGAAATGTGTGCATGTGCAAACATATCCAAAATAACCATTTGAGCAGTTAATTAGCAGCACAAATGATTTTAGAGCAATTGGAAGCATTCCATTCCTCTGCTCTGCTCACTGCATTATGGGTATAATTAAAAATAAATGTATTTAGACTTTGAAGTAACACTGCTAATTGTATAATTCCTTGAGTGTTTTGCTCCTGAGATGGAAACATGGCACGTGTTCATGTAACATTCAAATCATACCGTGAAAAAGCAAATAAAGAAATTTTACATTGCACTGTTCAGCGCATGGAGGAAAATAGAAATTATCCTTGAAATACCCAATGGGCAAAAGTAGGGTAATCCTTTTTAATAAAAACGTATACAAAAGATATTTATAAGGCTGATCTCCATCAACTCTTCTATTTGCTTTAATCTTTATGAAAAAAAAGGGTGTAACCCATCATCCTTCCTTCAACCTTACAAAGCAATAACATTTGTGCAAAAAATACTAAAGTATTAATGGCAGCGTTGATCGAATCTGACAACATTTGATTAAGCCACATTGTGTTGATTTTACAGAGATTTTTGATATGCAGCAAAGTTAATGAGTGTTTATTGAATGTTCCTTATTATGGATTGGGTGCCTGCAGATGCCATTGTGAAGTAAAATAACAATGTAAAAAAAAAAACAACACTTATTTCATCGTTCACCCCTTCTGCCATCCCTACAGCCCTCCGATGGGTCCTCCTCATTTTTACTTTTCCAAGTTACATGAGTAATTTTTTTTTGTTTAAAGGGAACCTGTCACCTGATTTTAAGCCCCTATACTATCTCTAGCTGTCCCTACACATTACTAGCAGCTCCCTATCTATCCCTTTCTTATCTAAAGTGTCCCTATTAAACACGTGTAAATGAAGTATAAACTTACTGCAGTCCCCGTGGTTGGGGGACTGGGTAGGCGTGGCCACGATGCCTTCCTCACACCTCCGTGTTAAAATGCACGCCCCGCTGAGCGGCATTATTCTGGGTCCTCTCTGCCCCCATTCTTTGGAATCTCCCGCCCTCTGTGTAGTTCTATGCACCGGCCGGACGTCACATCCGGCGCGGTGCATAATGGGGCCGGTCACGTGATCAGGTCAGCAGGTTAAATTGTTGGTATGGCAATTTTCGCTTTTAAGATTTAAAAAAAAAAAAATAGAGTTTTTACTAATGGAGAAGTTATCGCTGAACAACATTTTTAAACTAAATGACATCCTCCTCTTTCCACCTCCATACAAGGTAAGTGCAGACTGGAGACGCTCCATGCCCCACTGGCAAGAGTTTCTTTATCATAGTCCCATGGCAAAGTGTTGCAGTACACCGAGACGCAGACAGATGCTTCTCATACCAAGATAGGAGCACAAACATAAGACAGTAAAGACAGTATGTAACAGTAGTAACACGGTAGGTTTCGACAGTCAAATCTTCAACATCAAATCTTAGCTTTGCTAATATAATTAAAAAAAACTAAATTGCACAATATGGTTATACTGTCTATCTTTAATATTTGCAAATCCATAGGCAATATCATTTTCTATTTTAAAACATGATTTGTAGCCATGTCTGTTTTGTTGTCATTATTAGATCATCATAGTCTCATAGTTTATGGAGTTTGTGCTTGCTCTTATTAGCAAAATGCATTTTAATGATACTTTGATGCTTTTAAAGACTCAGAAATAGTAATTAATTTTTAATTTCCATCTATATTCCATCCTTTAAATATGGTAAATTATTTAACATACTTTCTTTTAAAAATGTGTTAGGATTGAAGATTTTCTTTTGCAATATTTTATTCCACAATGAATTAACATATTTCAAGTTAAGAGAAGGTCGCTTTGTAATTAACATACTTTTATTTTTTAACTTTATCTACACAGAAAGTGTCCCTTAGTAGTTTCAAAGTGAATATAGTTGAGATATATCATTGTCTGATGAAGCTTCTGTTTTTCCATTTTTTTCTGAAAATATACTTTCTAAAAATATGATAGTAATAAAATACTGAAAATTATTTTATGTAGCATATTTACACATTGTGTAATTAGTAGAGCAAGTGTTAAATCAAGAGGAAATAATTAACTAAAGAAAACATTATTATCCTTGTCAATTTTTGTTCTTTATACATTGGTGTGGTGAGAAGAATAAAATATTTTAATTGCCTCATATCTTAATTATAACAAGCAAATGTTACTTTTAGAGGTTTATTCAAAGATCTGTCTAAAAGTTTTAATAATTACGGTACCTATTAGTTATCTAGCCTGAGTTTAATTAATTCAGTGATAAATAATATCATGTATTAAAAGTATCTGAAGCATTTCATTAAACAGTTCAATACTGGCCACATACCCTAATCTTAAACATTTATTCTTGATACATACGGTATAGAATATTAAAGACGTATTCCCATCTCCAAGATCCTATTCAAATATGTAGTAGATGTAATAAAAATATTAGCAAATCCCTCCAATTAGAAATGTAACATAGTTCTCCTTATTAGCTATGTCTCTTACCTCATGTGCAGGACACTGAAGCTTAGGTATCCATGGCTATAACCACTGACATAGTGACAGTCAGTTGCTCATGGTCACAACCATGGATACATAAGCTACTGTAATGACCTGCACATGAGTTAAGCAACATAACTAATAAGGAGACCTAGGTCATTCAGGATATATAAAACAAAAAAGAGACCCCAGTTATTAAACAAAAGAAGAATCTGGAGAAAGATGCCATCAAGAAATTGTTTTAGCGTGTTTTAAGAGTGTTTTAAAGAGTAGTTTTTAGTGTGTGATGAGATTAATTTATAATAATAAAACTACTGTGATAAAAAAATACACAAGTTAAGTGAATAACATTTAATTAATAACCATATATATGATCTAGCGCATTACCTATCATAGATATACATACAAAATAAGGAGAACTATCCTACATTACTAGTTGGAGGTATTTGCAATTATTATTATTATTCCTATTACCAGGGGTGCACCAAGCCCCTCTGCCGCCTGAGCCGCGGCACCGATTACGGGGGTGGGGGGGTGCTACCGGAGCCCAGCACTGCCGCCCCCTCTGCCGCCTGAGCCGCCTGAGCCGCGGCACCGGCAGTCATTGCCGCCCGCGGCCGTGAGTACCTTTGGGGTGCTATTGCCCCGCGGGCAGCGCTGCCGCCCCTTCTGTGCCTCTCTCCCCGGGTCGTTTGCATAAACCACACAAAAAAAGTAAGTATATGGGACTAAAAGACCTGCATTATGCATTCTATGTGATGAATACTTTTTATCATTTAACGATTTGTTATTACAATTTTCAAACAAAGATATAATTTCTAGTTGATACTTTGTACTAGTTCACAGGTTGTAGATTTTTTTTACACCAGACACACAGACAAGGATTTATAAATATTGAAGTAAACTAGCTGCAGCTACATTTCTTTTCCAACTTTTCCTATTCAATTCTATTGCACAAGTTACAAATACTATCTTTTCTGAAGGATGTTCTTTACAGGCATTTTCTCCACAAATGGTACAGGAATGCTCAGTTTTCCAGTCTTTGTTTGTTGGACAACTCTTTTGTTTTCTTTCTCCTGGCTCTGGAATTGCCTGAAACGTACGCCACACCATTTCATAGCTTCTCTAATTTGCTTTGGCAAGCATTTTATGTTTCTTTGCTGCATCATGTGAAGCATGACAATTTCATGGCAAAGGGCTTTCAATAATAGGAGTCTCCGGTCCTTCCTTCTAGCTTGGAAATCGGGATGAAATCGGGATGAATTTCAGTATCAATGATGTAGGAGTTAAGGGCTGATACATCAAGCATATTTGAAAAAATGACTACAGGCCAAAGTTTTGTTTGCCTCTTGCATGAGTATTCTCCAACCATTTTTTCCATCTTGTCCACACTTATTTTAGCGTTACTATAGTGCAGGATAATTTATGGTTTCTGTTTCCTGCATTGCTGTCAATACTGGAATCATGATGCATAAGTAATAAAACAGATTTTTCCTTCTTAGCTTTGTAAGACACCATCGTTGCTTTGTTGCTGAAACCAAAGACACTATCATAAAGTGCTCGCTGTGTTATGTGCTTCATCACCGGAAGAATAATTTTGTTGATTTAGCTTCATAGTACCAACAACTGTAGATCTTTTTTAAGCTAAAAATGCCCAGTTTAACATTAGTAAAGTCCATTGTAATGTTTCTACCAGAATTATAAATTGGTACAGCAAGATTTTTTACAATGTCAGAACCTAGGTCTTTCTACATTGGAGTGCCAACTTCTTTGCCACGGTAGATAAGCCCATTCATCCCATAATAATTTGCAGAATCACACATCCAAAATATTTTTATTCCATACTTGGCTGGATTACTAGGTATATGTGAATGAACTTGCAACATCCTCTGAAGGCTACATGTTGCTCATCCACTGTTATATTAGCACTAGGATTGTAGAAGTTGGTACAATTCTTGATAAAAATATTTAAAGTGATCCTGAACCCACAAACTGACACCCCCCCCCCCCCGTATCTGTAGACCTGTCCCTGCACTCCCTCTTATCATTTCTAGCCATCCCTTTTGCAGAAAAAAATCGATTTTGTAAAGTAGAGAAAAAGTTATATTTACTTCGTCCTGTGTGAGTTCTCTCTTTCTGAGGAAGCTGCAAATAGGCGGGCCTGTCTGCTGCTGCCTTGTAATTATGAACGCCCCTATCTGCGAAAGAGAGAACTCACACAGGACAAAGTAAATATAACTTTTTCTCTACTTTACAAAATCGATTTTTTTCTGCAAAAGTGATGGCTAGAAATGATAAGAGAGGGTGCTTGGACAGGTTTAAAGATACGGAGGGGTCAGTTTGTGGGTTCAGGATCACTTTAAGTTTGCATATCATCAAATCGAAGGTTTCTTCAAATTTCCTCATGTCTATCCACTGACATTGTTGCTTTGTAGTTTGGATCAGAAAAGTGGTACTAGAAATAATTCTCTGTTACAAACATCATAAGTGTTAGTCCAGGTGGCACTAGAGCTCGTCCACTTCCTCACTGAAGTGACATTTAGTCCAATATAAGCATACAATTCTTCTTTTAAGATATTTTTCCATGTTTTTTTTTGTTTTCCTTCTAGGTTTGTATATAAAAGTATCTCATCTGCAATATCTTCAGAAAACATCTTTAGGGGACAAGTATTGGGGATTTCCCACAGCTCCTTGAGCTTCTCTCACAATATTATGTATTGGCGTACGTCCAAGTACTTAAGGAGTACTGTCCCAAAATAGATTAGTTTTGCATGTTCTATTTATCAATTCCTCTGGATCCACTTAATCATCAGAAAAATCACTGGACGAGGAAGCTGAGTGATTAGCTGGTGGCAGGTACTCTTCATCAGACAAACAAAGTTCAAATTGATCATAACTTTCAAACATGATTGCTTCAATATTAGTGATGGGCGAGTCCTAAATTACTCGGAATCGCTTGACTCTAGCGAGTCCGAGCCCGGGACTCGCTACTCGTTGCGAGTCTAGCGAGTCCAATGTTAATGAATGGGGAAGCGAGTAATAGCGAGTAATGTGCGATTTACAAATCGCAGATGTGTCTCGGAAGCTTCAGGCTCTATCTGCTACAATAGCTAAATCATGTTTAATAGGCACAGTTAACTCTCTGCTTACCGGCGCTGCAACAAGAAGAAGAAGGAAGACAGAAGACAGAAGAGAGAAGAAAGAAGAGAGAAGACCTGGGTCTTTGGAGGGATATGTGGTGGTAATAAAGTTGGAGTCCCTAATGGTGTCTGTGTCTTTATTTTTAATAAATAATTTTTTTCTGTGTGGTGTTTTTTTTAACCCTTTATTGGAGATTCTTAGTGGCCGGGTCAAACCTGGCCTGACATTAAGAATCTCGGATTTGCATTGGACTCGTTACTGTGCGAGTAATCGCTGGGAAATTCGCAGAGTACCGAGTCCTGCGAGTCCCTTACTACTCGCCGAGTAACGAGTCCTAGCGAGTAGACTCACCCATCCCTATTCAATATCTTGGCCACTTAAACTCTTGGAAGAAAACTATGCCATTGTCGACTCAGATGTCAGCAAATTAAAAGGAAAAACAATGAATAGAATCAGGGTTGTCCTCACTTGTGTGACATAAGGGTTAAGTGCTTCCCTCACCCTCCTTCTCACTTGCAGCAGCTCTTACCTTTTAGACTTTCTTCTAGGTGATATAATATTCTGGATTCTATGGCTCACAAGATATACACCTTGCAAGGTTCTTCTAGAAACAAAGAGGTTGAGAAATAGGCTGAATACGTCCTCCCAAAATCACATGGCATAATCACAGGTCCTTTAGCAATTAGCTCACAGTGTATGATGTCTTTTTGATACCCAATACTGTATTCAGAGGGACCTGCGATGTTGTCATGGCCTTATGACGTTGGGAAGGAGGAGTCAGTCTTTCTCTGAAGATCAGATAGTCATTACATCATCACAGTCTTTAAACACAAAGGCATGATCCACCATCCTCCCCAGCAACCCTGAATACAATAAATCAGTAACTTTACACACATACACTGATGAGTACATGATACACATAGTATGGGCCTAAAAGACCCGGGTTCTGTAAATACGGGGTTTCCAATTTTGGAAACACTTCAGATTTTTATTATCTGTATAGAATAATGATAGAATAATAATGTTAACCAGAAACTTACCTTCTTGAAGTTGATGTTGCCTGTCCTCTAGAGACAATTTTATAGTTTATGATTCTTGATGGCCAAAGAAGTAATTCCACTTAGCTGGAGATATTTTCTTCATGGAGAAAATGTACAGACAATGTATGGATTCAGAAATATTTTGTGAAAAAACTATTTCCACACAAACAGGAGTCATCCACTGCAAGGATGAATGGCTTGTTGACAAAAGGGTGGTCTAAAACTGGAGCAGTGGAAAAACAAGACAAAAGAAATGCTGGAGTGTTGCTTTATTTTCCCATTGGACAAGTGATTTAAATCTAAGTCCTGTTCCCTTGTCTTAAACTCACCCTCCGTCATCTTCATCTGTTCATCTGTTTTCAGAATTGCTCTGGTCAGTCTCAGGCACTTTATGACTTGCTGGCTGCTCTATTATTTAATGAAGGGAGCCCGAGGTTACTCTTCATTGCAAGTCTATGAGAGCATAGACTTGGCCAAGTATGAGAGAGGGGTCAAGAGACAGCACAACTCCAGTGGTGACAGAAAGAAAAGTGTGGAATATGAACAGTTAGGTAATTAGTGCCCTTCTGAATGAGGACCATAAGAACAGCTATCACTTGAAAGTAATTTGTATTAAACTGATAGTAAAAGTTAGCAAAGCCCAGCTATCATTGCAGAGTTTTAATGGGAACCTTTCAGGTCCCCTATGCCCCCCAACCCAGCAACATTCAAATGTAAAAGATAAAATTCCTTGCCCAACCAGCCCTGTATAGTGTTATTTAGAGTGTCTATCAACCATATCCTCCTACTTCTCCTCCCGCTTCCTTAAACTAAATGTAGACAAAGCTAAACTCATTATCTTTCCCCCATATAATGCACAATAAAAGATATCACACTTTGCCCTGTACCTGAAGTCTGCTGCCTCGGAATAATCCTTGAGTTTGCCTTATCCTTCAAACCATACATTCAAGCTCTCGCCACCTCCTGCGGCCTCCAACTCAAAAGTATTTTCAGAATCCGTCACTTCCTCAAGCCTCAATCTACTAAACTACTAGTGCATGCCCTCATCATCTCCCATCTTGACTACTGCAACCTCTTCCTCTTTGGCCTCCCTGCTAACACTCTTGCACCTCTCCAATCTGTGCTTAATTCTGCTGGCCGACTAATCCACCTCTCTCCTCGCTGATCCTCCACTTCTCCCCTCTGCAAATCCCTCTACTGGCTCCCAATTCCCCAGCGTATCCAATTCAAACTACTAACATTGACTTACAAAGCCATCCATAAACTGTCCCCCCATATGTCACTGAACAAATCTCCTGAAATCATCCAACTCGTAATCTTCAATCCTCCCAAGACCTCTTCCTTTCCTCCACACTTGTACGTTCCTCATCTAACCACCTGCAAGACTTCACCCGAGCATCCCCTATTCTCTGGAATTCTGCACCTCAAAATGTCCGACTATCCCCTCCACTTGGAACCTTCAAGTGGTACCTGAAAACTCATGTCTTCAGAACAGCCTACAGCCTGCAATGACCACAGTGCCACCTCACCACCACTGGACCCAGCGTTCCACCACCACTGGACCCGGCACTCCACCACCACTGGACCCGTCACTCCACCACCACCCGAGCAGACCCAACCTACTGTTTCCCTCCTCATTGCCCTGTAGAATGTAATCCCGCAATGGCAGGGACCTCTCTCCCCTATGTGCCAGTCTGTCACTGTTAGTTTGTTTATAGTATTTTTAACTTGTTTGTATGTATCCCTTTCTCATGTACAGCACCATGGAATCAATTTTGCTCTGTAAATAAATAAATATATAATAATAATAATAATAATGATAATAATAATAATTTACTTAAATCCATGTTTAAAAAAAGATTTATAAATTGTTCTGTACTTTTGCTAATTAGGCCTTTGACTTGGCATGATAACATGGAACGAGGGCTGATTTGTCTTGGGAAACAACGTCCCATCGACAAGTTAAAGGCCTTATTAGCATTGAAACAGTGCAGTGTATAAATCCTTTTTATAAAACATTGATTTTAGTAAATACCATTGGACAGGGCTGGTTAGACAGAGAATTTTGTCATACACATGTAAATTCTGCTGGGTTGCAGTGCATAAGGGACCTGACAAGTTCCCTTTAAAGCCAAAGGGTTGTGGCTAATTCGGAATAGCAGAAATGTTCTCTATCAGCAGACCTACTGTAAAATTTACAAGCCTGTGATATAACAATTCATGGCTTTCAAAGACCTTTCTTCCTCTTGATATAGAGAGGATTTTGAAGCTGTCTCTTCAAAACAGACCAGGCACGAAAATAATGTAACTGTTCCTTCAGGTCTCTGAAGAAGGTTAGCATGTCATTTAGACAGAATAATACATATTAGTTGTGAGGCACACTGCGGTGTGAGTGTGGACATGTGGACCCACTAGACCAGGAGTGGGGAACCTTTCTCCTGTCGAAGGCCATTTGGAAATTTCTACCATCCTTTGGGGGCCGCACAAAGTTATCCCCTTAAAAATTACCCAGGTATGTCAAACAATTCATTAACTCACCCCTACTGTGTTGTATGAAGCTGTTGCTCTTTGGTGCGGTTTTGATGTTGGGCGATACTGATTTTGTCGCTGCTCAAAACTGCCTTTCCAGGTTTATGTCAGCCTGGAGTGCAGTCAATTGTTTGTGATAATAATGTTTGTAAATCATATACATCACATAGGAGACACTGGGACTGCTGTATATGCATCATTGGAGACATGGGGGCATATACATAACAGGAGACGCTGGGAAATATGCATCACAGGAGATTCTGGTGGCATATACAGGAATAGGGGGCGCAGGCAGTACTGAAGAGCAAAGGCAGCACTGGAGGGTAAATACATCATTGATGGGCACATACAGTATTAGAGGAAATATACAACATACATACAGTACTGGGGGCACAGGCAGCACTGAGGGTACATACAATATTTCGGATGCTGTGACAGCTGCTCCTCCTTTGTAGGATCGGGGCACATTTTTGCGCTGACCCCAACTACAAAGTGCGCCTTCATTTAATGCTGGTATCCACACAACATTCAGCAGCGAACAAATAGCCTGAGGTATACAGCACATGGGTGGTACACGGTCTCAGGTAAGCAGCACATGGGTGGTTCATGATGTGAGGTATACAGCACATGGGCGATACATGGATCCTGAGCTATACAGCACATGAGTATGTGGCTCCCCTGTGGGGGATTGCCACAGGACCCACCAGTGCAGGAAGGGATGTACACTTTGGCACACACGGCACCCAACACTTTTCACCCCAGACCTGGAGGGGGAGACCAACTGGCTGTCCTTAAGCCAGATCCCCTATAAAGATACAGACCTGAGGGGAGGAGTCAACCAGTCAGTAATGAAGTTAGTTTCAGCTAGACAGTAAAGTGGAAGGACTGGAGGGAGCTGGCTGCTGGGACCAAGCCAGGCCCAGAACCAGGAAGCTTGACCCAGCTGTGCAAGCCCTAGGGAGAGGGACAGAGGCCAGGGGAAGAAGTAGGAAGAAAGAAGAAGGGAACATATTTGGTATCCTTTTAGCCCACCCGTACACCGGAGCTCGAAGTTGCTACTCCTCTAAAGTGTAGCAGAGAAAGCCCGGATCAACCAGGAGGATCTAGTCCCCCTGAAGTTAAAGCGCGCGAGACACCAAACCTGACCAAGCATAGGACCAGAGGCCCAAGAGGAGAATAGGGATCCCCACAGCAAGGTCCTCATTGTCTGTTGTAGAGTAACACTCTGAGAGGGAGAAAGAGCAGCAGGTTTAGCTCCAGGTAGAACTTACCCCAATCACCGCACACACTAACAGAGGAGGCCTCACAACTCTCCAAGGTGAATGTGCCAAGCTGCACCAAAACCTGGTTACCCTCCTGGACCGTGCCTGTTACCGGACATCAGTAAAAAGATACTGGAACAGAGACTATTGTGTGTGTGTGTGTCTGCTTCACTGCTGCCGCCCGCAGCGTTCACAGCAGAACCGCTACTACTACTCCCCACATCCACCCCGCCACCCTGAGGTAAAGCTCCACCTGAGAGGAGCTGTGCTACCAAAGCTGCATTCACATCACCTAAGCGGCCGGCCGCAGCACTGGTAACCCTATTACCAGGTACCACAGGTGGCGTCACGTTACCATTCCCCCATCATAATCACCCCCACCCTGCCATTGAAGGTCCAGGGCACGGAACCGGGAACCAGCCAGTCATGATCTCCCACTGAAGTAACCCCCTGTCCCGGTATCCAAGTACCCCCTACCCTGTTGACCGACTCATTTCTGGCATCACAAACAGGATCGCGTGCTCGGTAAAACTGGGTACTGTGTACTTAAAACAGACTTTATTGACTGCTTTGTGAACTGTAAAATCGGGCCTCCATTACTGCGTCACAGAGCGGGAAGAATGTCGCGGCTAGAAAAGAGCACGAAGATAATCCCGCCCCTCTGCTCTGCCGAAGATCAACGAAGTGCAGCGTCTGGTTCCGGAAATACCTGAGGTGCTCCACTCCCCCCTCTAGAGCTGCCGACTACCGAAAAAAAAAAAGTTTACCTCACCGGCTGACAGCGGTTAACTAGGGTGGCACCACCATGAGTGAAGTGGATGATGCACGGGTCCCTGACAGAAGGGATGTCCGGAACACAGCACCGGCCGGTACCGCAGCCGGTGTGGGAGCCGCAACACCCAGAGTAGTGGCCCCGATAATGCCGTTAGCCTTGTTGTCAACCTACGAGGGTAAGCGCGGTACCTTAGCAGCCTTCAAATAAAAGATGTGTGCGGTGCTGGACATATATGCTATGACAGAAAAGCAGCGAGCCGCCGTTGTGCTGGGACAATTAACAGGCGCAGAGGAGCTAGAGGTCGAGTCTTGGAGCGATGCTGACAGACTCTGTGGCAAAAGTATTTGACAAGCTTAAAGATGTTTTTGAAAAACACATACAGTCTGAACTAAGGATGGTATTTTACCAATGCGAACAAAGACTGCAAGATACCATCAGAGACTTTGCCTTATATTTACAAGGGGCACTCCGGTCCTTAAAACAGGTAGACCCGGCAAGTGTGCTAGAGGAAAATAAAATGCTTGCAGAACAGTTTATGAATGGATTGAGGTTAGACTACCACCGCCAACAGGTACACATGTGGGTCTTAGATCATCCTGATGTGAACTTTAATGCTTTAAAAGACCGAGGTATAACCATGCTTAGAGACCCATTGCCTGCGGAATCTGCAACCCAATCCTTGCAGGTTAACACCTCTCCCATAGACTTTGAACCTACCCCCAAAGACCCTGCAAAAGCGGTAGGGCAAGCTGTAGCAACCAACCCTGATGATGACTTACGTAACCAAGTGATGCAGCTAACCAAAAATATGGACTATGTGTTAAAACTCTTGCAAGCCAGGTCGGGGCACAGCCACCAAGCAGAATCCAGCTAGTTGATTGCCCTGAGGATGCCCCATGGATGAGGAGGAAGCCCAAGTCTCCCGTGGAGGGGACCAACAAGTCGCCCGGTCTGGGGACCAACAAGTTGCCCGTTCAGGGGACCAACGCACCATTCCAATGCAGAGCCAGTGACCACACGGATTCTTCAGGACAACCCATCTGCCTACGCTGCAACAAACCAGGCCACTTCGCAAGAGGATGTCCTTTAAACCCGAGATTCCTGCGTCCAAGGGCCAATCCCCAGGAGTAGGATGACTGGGCCCATATGACTGGCGTAATCGGTACATGGGAGGCCGTGCATACCTCAACATTACGCTAGATGGAATCCCCACATCGGCCCTACTGGACATCGGGTCACAGGTTACCACCATCCCACATATATTTTACAATTTTGGTCTGATACTGATCTTAGACCCCCAGGCCCTAACTTTGTCATTCTTGCAGCTAATGGACAACCACTGGCTCAGGTGGGGTTTAGAGAAGTGACAATAAAGCTGGGGAGGGTGGAATTAAAAGATCAAAGGTTATGTGTGGTATAAGATGACCTTAATGAAAAATACCCCTTCATGGTAATTGGTACTAATGTGATTGAAAACTGTCTTGGAGAAGTTTTGTTTTTACTCCAACAGATTGCTGTGACTGCTGGTTATGGGCGGAAGAGAGCCCTCCAAAGAGAAATCCGAGCCCACATCCGCAAGCAACAGGTAAATCTGTCTGGTGGAGAGATAGGCAGTGAATGGGTAACAGACCCATTTCCCATTATGTTACCACTATAGGTCTCATAGACCTACACTACTGACAGCCAGAGGGGTGGTGGATGTACACAAGGGAAAAGTACCAATCCGTGTATTAAATTGTGGGAAAGAAAAAGCAAAACTACCTCAGTATGCTACTGTAGCAAAGCTGTATACTGTCTGTAACAACAACATACAGACAGTAGAGCCCTTTTCCACATCAAACCAGGTGGAGGAAAACAACTCCAAAGGACAGCTAGAGGACTGGTGTCAGCAGTTGCACGTAGGAGCTGATGCCACCCCTCCCCACCAGAAGCACGGAGTCTACCGGGTAGCACAAGAGATCGAACAGATATTCAGTAAGCATCCATTAGATTTTGGGTGATTAAAGGGGTACACCATCACATACCCACAGGAGATCATCCCCCAATTAAAGTGAGACAGAGACCCATTCCACCAAACCACTACTAGTGTGCCAAAGTGATGCTGCAGGACATGAAGGAAGCCAGGGTTATAAGAGATAGCTGTAGTCCCTGGGCAGCCCCCTTAGTCCTAGTCAAAAATAAGGATGGCACTATGAGGATATGTGTGGATTACAGGGAAATCAATAAGATCACTCACAAAGATGCTTACCAGTTACCTCGAATAGAGGAGTCTCTAGCTGCATTACATAGTAACATAGTAACATAGTAACATAGTTTTTAAGGTTGAAGGAAGTTTTTAAGTCCATCTAGTTCAACCCATAGCCTAACATGTTGATCCAGAGGAAGGCAAAAAAAAAACCCATGTGGCAACACTAATCTCCACATTGGGGGAAAAAATTCCTTCTTGACTCCAGATACGGCAATCAGACTAATTCCCTGGATCAACGCCCTATCAAAGAATCTAGTATATATAACTGGTAATATTATAGTTTTCAAGAAAGGCATCCAGGCCCTTCTTAAATGTTAGTAGTGACTCACTCATTACAACATCATGTGGCAGAGAGTTCCATAGTCTCACTGCTCTTACAGTAAAGAATCCGCGTCTGTGATTATGATTAAACCTTCTTCCCTCCAAACGTAGAGGATGCCCCCTTGTCCCAGTCTCAGGCCTAAGAGTAAAGAGATCATTAGAAAGGTCTCTGTACTGTCCCCTCATATATTTATACATTATTATAAGATCACCCCTAAGCCTTCGTTTTTCCAAGCTAAATAACCCCAAGTTTAATAACCTGTCTTGGTATTGCAGACCCCTTAGTCCTCTAATAACTTTTGTCGCTCTTCTCTGGACCCGCTCTAGTTCAGCTATGTCTTTCTTATACACCGGAGACCGGAATTGTACACAGTATTCTAAGTGTGGTCGCACTAGTGACTTGTATAGAGGTAAAATTATGTTCTCCTCATGAGCATCTATGCCTCTTTTAATACATCCCATTATTTTATTTGCCTTTGCAGCAGCTGCCTGACACTAATTATTTTGCTAAGTTAGATCTCATAAGCGGATATTGGCAGGAGTCCGTTGCAGAAGAAGACCGAGAGAAGACAGCATTCACAACACCAATGGGCCTATGCGAATTCAACAGCATGCCATTCGGGTTATGCAATGCACCGAGAACGTTTCAAAGACTCATGGAATATTGCCTGGGACACCAGAACTTCAAGACGGTGCTCTTATACCTGAACGACGTCATTGTGTATTCCAAAACCTATGAAGAACATCTGGAACACCTGGCGGAGGTATTTACAGCGCTAACAAAGTACAGAATGAAGCTCAAACCATCTAAATGTCACTTGCTGAAACCAAAAGTCCAATACCTCGGGCATGTGGTCAGCGTAGATGGAGTAGCACCAGACCCGGAAAAAGTGACAGCTATCCAGGACTGGCAGAGGCCAACCACTGTCAGCGAGGTACGTCAATTCTTAGTTTTGCTTAGGTACTACAGAAGATTCATTAAGGGCTACACAAAGATGGCAGCGCCCCTACAAGATCTTCTGGTAGGCCAAACTAAGAAGAGAGAAGGTCTTCAGAGCCACCATTGGAATGGGGAAAAGAACAAGACGACTCCTTCCAACAGATGAAGTACGCCACCCACTCCACTCACAATCAGACACTGCTCAGCACCGCCCAGTGACCGACGTGACCTCCAACCCGACAGAGACCCATGACAGCTCCAGCAGGTGACCCACTTCCTGGAAGAGCACACGCCGAGTAACAACCTCACCCGGAAGAGGGACACTGTGCCTGTGGCCAGGGCACATGCGAACCATTCCGGGCCGCCCAGACACTGGAGATGAAGTAGGCGGAGCCTATGAAACACATTGACCCCGCCCACTCCACTCACAATCAGACACTGCTCAGCACCGCCCAGTGACTGACGGGACCTCCAACCCGACAGAGACCCCTGACAGCTCCAGCAGGTGACGCACTTCCTGGAAGAGCACACGCCGAGTAACAACCTCACCCGGAAGAGGGACGCTGTGCCTGTGGCCAGGGCAAATGCGAACCATTCCAGGCCGCCCAGACACCGCAGGAGCCCAGGAGGAAACAGAGGGAGACCAAAGACAGTCACTGCAAGCGAGTGAGTAGTTTAAGCGTTTTTCTGCAAGCTAATCGCAGGTTTAGGAGAAGTGATACCTATTTAACCGTGCAGTGACTGAATGACTACAAGAATTAATTACTTAGAACCATCTATTATATAAAACCCGAAGGCCACTTCCGCCCAAAATCCGCTTCCGCTTCCGTGATGGCCTCCCTCCTGTGTCAAACACCGGAACCGGAAGCACCAGACCCACAGAGCCCCAGCCACCGGCCCTGCACAGAGCCCCGTCTGCGCCCACCCACATCCGGCCCACAGCCCTGCTGCCCCATCACCCCCTGCCTGTCACCATAGCCATCCTCCACTGCCCGCGCTCCCCGCCTGTCACAACACTTCCCCCCGCTGCCCCATCACCCCCCTGCCTGTCACCATAGCCATCCTCCACTGCCCGCGCTCCCCGCCTGTCACAACACTTCCCCCCGCTGCCCCATCACCCCCTGCCTGTCACCATAGCCATCCTCCACTGCCCGCGCTCCCCGCCTGTCACAACACTTCCCCCCGCTGCCCCATCACCCCCCTGCCTGTCACCATAGCCGCCCTCCACTCTCCGGTCACCCCCCCACTCTCCGGTCACCCCCCCGCCTCTTACCACAGCTCCCTCCAGCCAGCCACGATCTCTATTCATGGGGCTTGAGGACCTCTGATGACGTCACGATGATGGGTGGAGTCACATATCACATGACCGTGACGTCATCAAAGGTCCTGTCCCGATCTCACCTACTCTGCCTATTCATCCCCCTGCGCTGCACACTGACCCACGATCTCCTCACCCCCGCTCTGCCCACCCACCCCCACACTGACCACTGACCCTCACTCTGCCCCTGACCCCCACACTGACCCCCACTCTGACCACCCACCCCCACAACTGACCCCCACTCTGCCCCTGACGCCCACTCTGACCACCCACCCCCACACTGACCACTGACCCCCACTCTGCCCCTGACGCCCACTCTGACCACCCACCCCCACACTGACCACTGACCCCCACTCTGCCCCTGACGCCCACTCTGACCACCCACCCCCACACTGACCACTGACCCCCACTCTGCCCCTGACCCCCACTCTGACCACCCACCCCCACACTGACCACTGACCCCCACTCTGCCCCTGACCCCCACTCTGACCACTCACCCCCTCTCTGCCCCCCTCACCCCCACTCTGCCCCTGCTCTGCCCACTGACCCCCACTCTGACCACTGGCCCCCACTCTGCCCACTCACCCCCAAACTCTGCCCACTCACCCCCCTACTCTTCCCCCTGACCCCCTCTCTGCCCCCTCACCCCCACTCTGCCCACTGACCCCCACTCTGCCCCTGCTCTGCCCACTGACCCCCACTCTGACCACTGGCCCCCACTCTGCCCACTCACCCCCAAACTCTGCCCACTCACCCCCCTACTCTTCCCCCTGAACCCCTCTCTGCCCCTGACCCCCACTCTGACCACTCACCCCCCAACTCTGCCCCCTCACCCTCTCTCTGCCCCCCTCACCCCCACTCTGCCCCTGCTCTGCCCACTGACCCCCACTCTGACCACTGGCCCCCACTCTGACCACTCACCCCCAAACTCTGCCCACTCACCCCCCTACTCTTCCCCCTGACCCCCTCTCTGCCCCCTCACCCCCACTCTGCCCCCTCACCCCCACTCTGCCCACTGACCCCCACTCTGCCCCTGACCCTGCTCTGCCCACTGACCCCCACTCTGACCCTGCCCACTCACCCCCACTCTGACCACTGACCCCAACTCTGCCCACTCACCCCCCAACTCTGCCCACTCACCCCCCAACTCTGCCCACTCACCCCCCAACTCTGCCCACTCACCCCCTCTGCCCCCCTCACCCCCACTCTGCCCCTGCTCTGCCCACTGACCCCCACTCTGACCACTGACCCCCACTCTGACCACTCACCCCCAAACTCTGCCCACTCACCCCCTCTCTGCCCCCTCACCCACATTCTGCCCACTCACCCCCTCTCTGCTCACTCACCCCCTCTCTGTCCACTCACCCACCATTATGCCCACTGACCATGCTCTGCCCACTCACCCTGCTCGCCCCATTGACCCCTCACACTGGCCACTCATCCTGCTCTGCCTACTCACCCCCCACTGACCCTCACACTGACCCTGCTCTGCCCACTGACCCCTCACTGACCCTGCTCTGCCCACTCACCCTCCTCAGCCCACTGACCCCTCACACTGCCCACTGACCCTCCTCTGCCCACTGAACATGCTCTGCCCACTGACCCCTCAATGCCCACTCACCCTGCTCTGCCCACTGACCCCTCACACACCCCACTGACCCTGCTCTGCCCACTCACCCCTCACACTGACCCTGCTCTGCCCACTCACCCCTCACACTGCCCACTGACCCCTCACACTGCCCACTCACGCCTCACACTGCCCACTGAACATGCTATGCCCACTTACCCCTCACACTGCCCACTGACCATGCTCTGGCCACTGACCCCTCACACTGCCTACTGACCCTGCTCTGCTCATTTACTCCCGCTCTGCCCACTCACCCCCGCTCTGCCCACTCGCCCCTGCTTTTACACCACTACCCTGGCCTGCCCACTGACCACCCTCTGTTCACTCACCCCCCGCTCTGCCCTTTCACCATGCCCACTGACCCCTGCTCTGCCAACTGACCGTGCCCACTCACCCATGCTCTACCCACTCACCCTTCTCTGCCCACTCACTGTGCCCACTGACCGCCGCTCTGCCCACTAACCCCTGTTCTGCCCACTGACTGTGCCCAATAACCCTTGCTATGCCCACTAAACCCTGCTCTGCCCACTCACCCCCGCTCTCCCCGCTGACCCCTGCTCTGCTCACTGACTGTGCCCACTCACCCCTGCTCTGCCCACTCACCCCTGCTCTACCCACTGATTTTTCCCACTAACCCCTGCTGTGCCTACTGACTGTGCCCACTGACCCCTGCTCTGCCCAATCACTCTGCCCATTAACCCCTGCTCTGACCACTGACCCCCGCTATGACCCTGCTCTGACCACTGATGCCCCAATCCTGCTCACTGACCATGCTCTGCCCATTCACCCCCCACTCTGCCCACTCACCCCCGCTCTGCCCTCTGACCCTGCTCTGCCTACCTACCCCCCCCCCTCTGGCTACTGACCATGCCCACTGACCCCATCTCTGCCCACAGACCCCAGCTCTGCCTACTGACCCTGCTCTGACTACTGATTATGCCCACTGACCCCTGCTCTGCCCAATGACTCTGCCCACTAACCCCTGCTCTTCCCACTCATCCCCCACTCTGCCCACTGACCCCCGCTTTGCCCACTCACCCCCAGCAGATCGGTTTCACAGCCAACGACAGCTCCTGTCCTGCCACCTACAAGACGGGTGGAGCGAGCCGCCGCAGGGTAAGTATCCTCACTGAGGTTTTTTTATTTTTATTATCACCATGAAGGGGAGGGGGGTGTGCAGCCCCAGAGGGAGGGCGGCCGCAGAGACTGGAGGCCCAGAGGGACGGGTGCTGCGGGGAGCGGAAGGGGTCAGGAGGAGCGCCTCCATCCTGCCCCCCCTATCCATCCTGCCCCCCCTATCCATCCTGCCCCCCAACACCATCCTGCCCCCCCGACTCCATCCCGCACCCCCACCACCATCCTCACCCCCCGCCAACATCCTGCCCCGCCCCCTACATCCTCCCCCCTCCCCCACCACCATCCTGCCCTGCCATCTCCATCCTGCCCTGCCGCCTCCATCCTGCCCTGCCTTCTCCATCCTGCCTCGCTCTGTCCATCCTGCGCCACTCACCTCCATCCTGCCCCTCCGTCTCCATCCTGCCCTCCGTCTCCATCCTGCCCCTCCGTCTCCATCCTGCCCCTCCGTCTCCATCCTGTCCCTCCGTCTCCATCCTGCCCCTCCGTCTCCATCCTGCCCCTCCGTCTCCATCCTGCCCCTCCGTCTCCATCCTGCCCCTCCGTCTCCATCCTGCCCCGCCCCCTCCATCCTGCCCCGCCGCCTCCATCCTGCTCCGCCCCCTCCATCCTGCTCCGCCCCCTCCATCCTGCTCCGCCCCCTCCATCCTGCTCCCCCACCCCATCCTGCTCCGCAACCCACCATCCTGCCCCCCTTGCACCTTCCTGCCCCCCTTGCACCTTCCTGCCCCGCTCACTCCATCCTGCCCCGCTCACTCCATCCTGCCCCGCTCGCTCCATCCTGCCCCGCTCGCTCCATCCTGCCCCGCTCGCTCCATCCTGCCCCGCTCGCTCCATCCTGCCCCGCTCGCTCCATCCTGCCCCGCTCGCTCCATCCTGCCCCGCTCGCTCCATCCTGCCCTGCTCGCTCCATCCTCACCCCCGCTGTTCTTGCTCCCCCGCCTCCATCCTGCCCTCACGCTTACTCATCCTGCCCCGCTTGCTCCATTCTGCTCATCTGCCTCCATCCTGCTCCTCCCGCTCCATCCTGCTCAATCCTGCCCCTTCGGCTTCATCCTGCTCCTCCGCCTCCATCCTGCCCCGCTCAATCCATCCTGCCCCCGCTCTTCTTGCTCCCCCGCCTCCATCCTGCCCCGCTCGCTCCATCCTGCCCCCCCGCCTCCATCCTGCCCCCCCCGCCTCCATCCTGCCCCCCCCGCCTCCATCCTGCCCCCCCGCCTCCATCCTGTTGCCCCGCCTCCATCTGTTGCCCCGCCTCCATCCTGTTGCCCCGCCTCCATCCTGTTGCCCCGCCTCCATCCTGTTGCCCCGCCTCCATACTCTTTCCCCACTCGCTCCATTCTGCCCCCCAACACAATCCTGCCCCCCCTCACCTCCTCAGCTGATTGCTTGCCCAGGCAACTACAGGTCCTAAAGGCCTGTAGGACCTACAAGGCGGAGGCGGAGCGAGCCGCCGGACAGGTGAGTATCCTCACTGAGGATTTTTTTATTTTTACTGTGGACGACCGGGGACCAGGAGGAGTGGGGGACCGCGGTCACCGCAGTATTGCCATATACCAGAGTGCTGCTATACATGTGCTATAATGTACTGCCATATACCATAGTGCTGCTATACATGTACTGTAATGTACCGCCATATACCATAGCACTGCTATACATGTACTGTAATGTACCGCCATATACCATAGTGCTGCTATACATGTGCTATAATGTACCACCATATACTATAGTGCTGCTATACATGTACTGTAATGTACCGCCATATACTATAGTGCTGCTATACATTTACTATAATCTACCGCCATATACTATAGTGCTGCTATACATCTGCTCTAATTACCACCATATACCATCGTACTGCTATATATATATCTTATATATAAAAACCGAAGGCCACTTCCCGCCAATACGCTCAACTTACGTGATGGCCTGCGCCCTGTGTCAAAGACCGGAACCGGAAGTACCAGACCCACGAGCGGTGAGCGCATAGCGCTCACCGCGAGCCGCTGTCAAAATGGCACAGCGCCTCGCCGTGGGCGCTAAAGCGCCACCACTCGCCGTTATCCCGCCACCGGCCCTGCACAGAGCCCCGTCTGCGCCCACCCACATCCGGCCCACAGCCCTGCTGCTCACCGCCCACTCTCCATCAGGGACCGCCATCCCGCCACTGCCTCCGCACACAGCCTGCTGTGCGCCCACCAACATGCGGGAACCGGCCCGGACCGGCCCACACTCCGGTGTGCGGCCTCCGCCGGCACCGCTCCCAGTCCTGCCGCTCTCTCCACACACCCGGTGACTCTCCTCCATCACGGAGCTAGCCCCGCCCGCACTCCGGGGCCGGCCTCCGGAACCGCCGCCAGCCTTGCCGCTGACCGCCAACAGCCCAGTGAGTGTTCAGCCCTCCAGCCTCCGTTATCCTCTGCCCCCCCAGCCTCCGCTCTCCTCTGCCCCCCAGCCTCCGCTCTCCTCTGCCCCCCCAGCCTCCGCTCTCCTCTGCCCCCCCAGCCTCCGCTCTCCTCTGCCCCCCCAGCCTCCGCTCTCCTCTGCCCCCCAGCCTCCGCTCTCCTCTGCCCCCCCAGCCTCCGCTCTCCTCTGCCTCCCCAGCCTCTGCTCTCCTCTACCCCCCCAGCCTCCGCTCTCCTCTGCCCCCCAGCCTCCGCCCCCTCCCTCCTCTGACCCCTCCCTCCTCTAACCCCTCCAGTTTCTGCCTCCTCTGCCTCCTCCCTCCTTTCCCCCTCCAGCCTCTGCCCCCTCCAGCCTGTGCTGCACTCACTGCTGACCACTGAGCCACCGCACTCTCTGCTGACCACTGAGCCACCGCACTCACTGCTGACCACTGAGCCACCGCACTCACTGCTGACCACTGAGCCACCGCACTCACTGCTGACCACTGAGCCACCGCACTCACTGCTGACCACTGAGCCACCGCACTCACTGCTGACCACTGAGCCACCGCACTCACTGCTGACCACTGAGCCACCGCACTCACTGCTGACCACTGAGCCACCGCACTCACTGCTAACCACTGAGCCACCGCACTCACTGCTGACCACTGAGCCACCGTATACTCTGCTAACCACTGAGCCGCCTGTATACACACAATTAATTTCACAGCACTCCCCTATTACTAAATAAACTCTATATAGATTCTAGACTACCCGATTCTTTAGAATCGGGCCACCATCTAGTTATATATATCCACAGAAATCACAAAAAGTGGAATTACATACAAGAAGCAAGTGTATCCATCACTTTGCATTACCAACAAGGTAACCGACCTCAGTATTACACAGCATCCAGAAAAATAGACTAAAAGAGAAGAACCCAATATATTACTAACCAGATGTATTCACTCTAGAACCAGGCAGCAGGGTCATATTTGGAGGCACAAAGCGAATACTCAAACAAATGCGGAACCAAGCTTGACCATGTTAGAGGGCAGACTACTCAATATACATAATTAATAACCCAAAGAACAGAGAGTTCTATTATCCAGATGTTTTTCACGTTTACATTTACTGTCCACACTAGTGTATTTTGCAGAATAAATGTTTTATTTTATGCAGTGAATACAATAAATATCGTGCAATAATAGAATATGACAAGAAATTATGGGGAAGGAGGGAGACAAATGACAGGTAGACAAAAGGAGGAGGACAGTAAAATAAATAAGGTTCAGAGGGGTAGTTAAAGTGCAGTTTGATTGTATTGCATAGACCAGGATAGTAAAGTGCAATTCAGCCCTGTAGGTCTGATTTTAACCCTTAGTCTATAAGGTGCAGATTAGGAAAGCACAAACAATTGGTAGCTTACCCATGAGCCTACTTAAGGGGTCCTCCAACTCTGCCTACCGGTCCAATAGCCCCAACACGTATTTTGTGTCGGCTGCTTCGGGGGGCTAGTCAATACTTAATTCTGGAACTTCTTTATCAGCACCACACAACTCAAAAGGTAACCCCCCTCCCTTCCTGTTGGAATGTTCTAGCACCAGGAACTTACAAAATCCAACTTTATCTGTGTATGTGAATCACAACCTTATCAATTCAATGCATTCCTTATCAGAACAACTTATCAAAAAAGACCTCTCAGGGACTATGGAATGTCTTTAAAATCTCATTTTCTTTATTAAAGAGCTTAAAAAGCATAACAATGCCAGTACATTACAGCTATAACACAAAAGACAATGTGGTTTTTTAATGAGGAAACAGTAATAAACATCAATTAGGAAGATCAATAGAGGTCAGAATATTGTATTAGGAACCTCTAGGCTCACACTGGAGATAACTATACTCAGTCAAGCTCAGGATGACAGATGACACCCTGCAACACCATAGGCCACTGGTACTCAGTACAGTTTGCCACCATATCAGGCTTGCAACAGATATCATAAACTGAGCCCTCTCAATTTAGGCTGAATTATACAGTTTTTGCTCATTAGCACCTATAGAGATCTATTATAGTTGTCTGTAAGCTATGTAAAAGCACAGGAAACTACACAATAGTCATATCCCCAGGTAAACAATGCCCAGTCCAGAATTAATTCTGTATAAGCGTGAAATGTGGACTCCTACTTATTTACTGGTCCACATACTGGCCACATAGTGTATACTAGGGCATATTGCCCATCAGTCACCCTGCTGCAGATGGTACTGACCTGGGTAGTTAGAGCTCCTTATCACCCCGACGGCGTTTCGTCTGGTGAGACTTCTTCAGGGGGTCAGTGTGCCAGTTGTAATGCTCCCCTGACGGTCTTATATGGAGCGTTCCATTAGCTCACCCTGGAGCTGATGTGCATTAACGCCCATCCGCGCCATTACTGCGCCGCGTGTCACGTGACAGCCTCCGATCACATGCATCCGCGCACTTCCGGTCCTTGGACCGCAAGCTAGGGTGACGCGCTGTAGCGCGCCACCGTCGCTCGCGGCCGACGCGCCGGGAGTGGGCGGAGCCGGAGAATAATCACACTGCACGGGCGACATGGGCGGGTGGGAGGTAATGCTTATGGAGCAATGCTGCGCCATCTAGAGTTTTTGGAGGATATTGCAGGTGGATCTATAAATGTGTTAAGGTGCTTATCACTGCTCCTATGCATAGAATAAGTGCTCAGTGTACGTATATCTCTCAAAACTTAATTAATCGTGCAAAAATGCTTTAATTTAGTTGCTATAAAGTGCAAAGTGCTGTGCATACCAAAATATAATACAATATCTCAGCTCAATCAAACATATATAAACGCGTACTTGTATTAAAATGCCACATATAGGACAATATCTCAATATACATAAATATTTGCATAGTTATAAGTGGAAACCTAAAAAAGAAGAAAATCCAGCCCCACAGTCCATCCAGTCACTAGGGCATCACGCACATTCTCCAATCTTCCAGCCTCAGTTCAAGTCCGGAACAGGACACAAAATCATACAGTGCCACATAGGGATGTGAAATAACTGTAAAGAATAAAAAACACACACCGTTAAAATCAATGACACAAAGGTTTATGTTATTATTAAATGGATGACCGCCTTCTGAGACAGAGGTGTCAACAAAACATTGTCAATCAGAGAATAACCATATCTTAAGTACCTACAAAAATGCCCCGAATCCAAAATTTTCATTTAACCCATTTGGTGTGACACAATTTAATCTATAGATCCATTTACTTTCTATCATTCCTAGCTGTTTACTCATGTTGCCTCCTCTCTGTCCCATATTAATCCTATCTATGCCCACTGCTTTTAATAAACTGGAATTACTTTGGTGTTTAAGATAGAAGTGTCTTGGAATAGTCTTCAAGATTGATGGATCTTCCGCTGCCGCTCCTTTCTCGATATCCAGCACATGCTCACGTACCCGTACGCGTAATTCTCTTGTAGTCATGCCGACATAGATTTTACCACAGGGACATTCAGCCATATAAATGACCCCCTTAGTACCACACGTGATATGGTGGCGGATGTCATATGTCCTAGTGTTATCGCTGTTATGGAAGGTCTTGCTCTTTTTTATGTTCGGACACGTGACACAATTCAAACAAGGGTAGCATCCCTTCACATCCAACCACTCAATTCCCTTAGGTTTTTCACGCACAAAGTGGCTCTTCACCAATATGTCCCTCAAGTTCTGAGACCGTCTGGCAGTGATGAGTGGTCTCTCTGGTATACACCATTTCAAGATCGGGTCACTCAACAGAATATTCCAGTGCTTGTTCACCACTTGTGTTAGCTCCTTCCATTGTTTGTTATATGACATAATCAAACGAGGGTGTTGTTCCAAATCACTTTCCTTCTTCCTCGTATTATGTAGGAGGTCCACTCGCTGGTGAGATTTTGCTCTATTATACCCGTTTTTAATGGTTTTCCAGTTGTATCCCCTCTCTTGAAACCTGCTCTTCAGGTCCAATGCTTGAAGTTCAAACGACTGCTCATCCGAGCAAATTCGTCTGGCTCGAATATACTGGCCAACTGGGATTCCTCTGATCGTTGAGGGTAGGTGGTCTTCGATAGCCAGGTGTTCCTGCAGCTTCAGGGCACCGCAATGGGGGCCTCCTGTGCACCCTCGTATGCAAATTTATTCTTGGGCGCATGGGAGAGGGAGGTGTTTATCAACAACCCCATTGCGGGATGCGAGAAGATGCAGGGATGGATGCGCTTCATCGACGATGCTTTGTTTGTGTGGGAGGGAACAAGTGGTGAGCTGGATAACCTAATGAAAAATCTTAATAACAACGACAAAAACATTAGGCTGACGTACCAGAGTGGCCGGAAAATCAGTTTTCTGGATATTTCAATTGAGACCATGATGGATGGTGGGTTGAGGACAGACATTTTCAGAAAAGAAACTTCTACTAATGCGGTTCTGAGAGCAGATTCCTCACACCTACCCTCAACGATCAGAGGAATCCCAGTTGGCCAGTATATTCGAGCCAGACGAATTTGCTCGGATGAGCAGTCGTTTGAACTTCAAGCATTGGACCTGAAGAGCAGGTTTCAAGAGAGGGGATACAACTGGAAAACCATTAAAAACGGGTATAATAGAGCAAAATCTCACCAGCGAGTGGACCTCCTACATAATACGAGGAAGAAGGAAAGTGATTTGGAACAACACCCTCGTTTGATTATGTCATATAACAAACAATGGAAGGAGCTAACACAAGTGGTGAACAAGCACTGGAATATTCTGTTGAGTGACCCGATCTTGAAATGGTGTATACCAGAGAGACCACTCATCACTGCCAGACGGTCTCAGAACTTGAGGGACATATTGGTGAAGAGCCACTTTGTGCGTGAAAAACCTAAGGGAATTGAGTGGTTGGATGTGAAGGGATGCTACCCTTGTTTGAATTGTGTCACGTGTCCGAACATAAAAAAGAGCAAGACCTTCCATAACAGCGATAACACTAGGACATATGACATCCGCCACCATATCACGTGTGGTACTAAGGGGGTCATTTATATGGCTGAATGTCCCTGTGGTAAAATCTATGTCGGCATGACTACAAGAGAATTACGCGTACGGGTACGTGAGCATGTGCTGGATATCGAGAAAGGAGCGGCAGCGGAAGATCCATCAATCTTGAAGACTATTCCAAGACACTTCTATCTTAAACACCAAAGTAATTCCAGTTTATTAAAAGCAGTGGGCATAGATAGGATTAATATGGGACAGAGAGGAGGCAACATGAGTAAACAGCTAGGAATGATAGAAAGTAAATGGATCTATAGATTAAATTGTGTCACACCAAATGGGTTAAATGAAAATTTTGGATTCGGGGCATTTTTGTAGGTACTTAAGATATGGTTATTCTCTGATTGACAATGTTTTGTTGACACCTCTGTCTCAGAAGGCGGTCATCCATTTAATAATAACATAAACCTTTGTGTCATTGATTTTAACGGTGTGTGTTTTTTATTCTTTACAGTTATTTCACATCCCTATGTGGCACTGTATGATTTTGTGTCCTGTTCCGGACTTGAACTGAGGCTGGAAGATTGGAGAATGTGCGTGATGCCCTAGTGACTGGATGGACTGTGGGGCTGGATTTTCTTCTTTTTTAGGTTTCCACTTATAACTATGCAAATATTTATGTATATTGAGATATTGTCCTATATGTGGCATTTTAATACAAGTACGCGTTTATATATGTTTGATTGAGCTGAGATATTGTATTATATTTTGGTATGCACAGCACTTTGCACTTTATAGCAACTAAATTAAAGCATTTTTGCACGATTAATTAAGTTTTGAGAGATATACGTACACTGAGCACTTATTCTATGCATAGGAGCAGTGATAAGCACCTTAACACATTTATAGATCCACCTGCAATATCCTCCAAAAACTCTAGATGGCGCAGCATTGCTCCATAAGCATTACCTCCCACCCGCCCATGTCGCCCGTGCAGTGTGATTATTCTCAGGCTCCGCCCACTCCCGGCGCGTCGGCCGCGAGCGACGGTGGCGCGCTACAGCGCGTCACCCTAGCTTGCGGTCCAAGGACCGGAAGTGCGCGGATGCATGTGATCGGAGGCTGTCACGTGACACGCGGCGCAGTAATGGCGCGGATGGGCGTTAATGCACATCAGCTCCAGGGTGAGCTAATGGAACGCTCCATATAAGACCGTCAGGGGAGCATTACAACTGGCACACTGACCCCCTGAAGAAGTCTCACCAGACGAAACGCCGTCGGGGTGATAAGGAGCTCTAACTACCCAGGTCAGTACCATCTGCAGCAGGGTGACTGATGGGCAATATGCCCTAGTATACACTATGTGGCCAGTATGTGGACCAGTAAATAAGTAGGAGTCCACATTTCACGCTTATACAGAATTAATTCTGGACTGGGCATTGTTTACCTGGGGATATGACTATTGTGTAGTTTCCTGTGCTTTTACATAGCTTACAGACAACTATAATAGATCTCTATAGGTGCTAATGAGCAAAAACTGTATAATTCAGCCTAAATTGAGAGGGCTCAGTTTATGATATCTGTTGCAAGCCTGATATGGTGGCAAATTGTACTGAGTACCAGTGGCCTATGGTGTTGCAGGGTGTCATCTGTCATCCTGAGCTTGACTGAGTATAGTTATCTCCAGTGTGAGCCTAGAGGTTCCTAATACAATATTCTGACCTCTATTGATCTTCCTAATTGATGTTTATTACTGTTTCCTCATTAAAAAACCACATTGTCTTTTGTGTTATAGCTGTAATGTACTGGCATTGTTATGCTTTTTAAGCTCTTTAATAAAGAAAATGAGATTTTAAAGACATTCCATAGTCCCTGAGAGGTCTTTTTTGATAAGTTTATCTGTGTATGTAAGGAGGAAGAAACAGCGACACCTAGAGGCAAAAAGCAAGGACTCCAAACCCCAGAAGAGTAACTCAACACCAAGCACTAAAGATACCCCTGTGTAGGTAAGGTTCGTCCTGCCACTGTAAAGCACATAAGGTAATACTACCATTAAATGGAACTAATGGGCGCTATCTATTTACGTTATAGAAAGTAGTCTTCAAGCAATAAGGTACAACTTATCATCCCAGCCTGAAGTCGCTTTTGATTCACTGCAACAAGCAGAGGAAAGAACAACCCTGGTTTAGATATTAGTTTTGGCACTTTAATTGGTCTAATAAAAGAGCCTGGTCAGTTTTAATTTTATTTAAAAAAAATGTTAATTTTCATTTTTGGAATTTATTTCAAATTTTATATCTGACAATATAATTCTGATCCAAATAAATTTTTCAAAGCATAAATATTTTGGTATGCGCTAGATCATTACACCTTCTCTATTACTAAAACGACATCTAAAAATTGAATTTCTAATTTTGAGTGTGCTACTGTAAATTTAATTGTACTATCCACTGTATTCAAGTAAGTGTGAAACTCATCCAGCTGTTTTTATGTTCCACGTCAAAGGAGAAACACATCATCTATGTAATGATTCCACTGTATCACATGTTTGTAGTGGTGAGGAGTCTGAAGACATCCAAAAAATAATCAGAAATTATTGGCCAGTGTTAAAAAATGCACACCCTGAAATGGAGGAATTTAACCCCCCCCCTTCCCGATTACATAAAGGAAAGGGAAAACATTAAAGAAACAACTAATAAATGCAGATATTGGAAGTGCTACAAAAACAGTCCAATCAACCTTAACTGGTAAAAAAAGAGTCAGGTGTTTCCCATGTGTAGGCTGTGTAGCATGTCAACAAATCCTGAGAGGTGACAGCTTCATACATGATAGAACAGGAGAACGCTATAACATCAACCATTTTGTGACATGCTCATCTGATCAAGTAATTTATCTATTAGAGTGCCCATGCAAGCTCAATTATGTAGGTGAGACTACATTGGAGCTAAAAATAAGACTAATTCAACACAGATATAGTATTCGAAAAAACTCACAGGACTACCTATCCCAAAACATTGGATAGAAGAGAAACACACAGAAAGAGACTTAAAATGGAGGATCAATGATATGGTGCCCCAAATGAGAAGAGGGGAAAAGACCCTCAAAGAATAAGAGCTAAGATGGATAAATAAGCTGTGGAACCTAAAACCACTCGGATTGAACGTCGATTATAAATTAAGTGTGGTACTCTAGTAAAAGACATGAAACATTAAAGGGAACCAACCACCTCAGATGACGACTATAAGCTGTTAATACATGTCTCTGCACCCTACCTACACCATTCCACCTATGTTTTTCTTAAGAATATTGATAAATGTAAACCGAAATATACACTTTATAAAATTACATGCCTGTGTACTTCTGGGCGTCTCCTTCTGGGTCAGTTACTAGAGGGCTGTGTCTCCAGCAGCATGACTGGCTTCTCTAGCCCTCCCTCTTACTTTGCAGGACGTCACATGAAGGGCGTGATGTTATCTATCAGTGGGCGGGCACGCAAGGCAGCTCCCGTCCCTTCATGTGACGTCCTGCAAAGTAAGAGGGAGGGCTAGAGAAGCCAGTCATGCTGCTGGAGACACAGCCCTCTAGTAATTGACCCAGAAGGAGACGCCCAGAAGTACACAGGCATGTAATTTTATAAAGTGTATATTTCGGTTTACATTTATCAATATTCTTAAGAAAAACATAGGTGGAATGGTGTAGGTAGGGTGCAGGGACATGTATTAACAGTTTATAGTCGTCATCTGAGGTGGTTGGTTCCCTTTAACTCCTTCCCGACCCTTGGCCCACCGTTTGGAACATGAAAGTCGGTGCGTTCCCGACCTATGGCCCAGGGGGTGGGCCACGCAAGATCACGCTCCTGCAGGTTGAGTGAGGGTGTCACTGACCTGTCACTCGACCTGCAGGTACATGGGGACATGTACTACACCCCAGGGGGGGTCGCTTTGCCCCCCTGAGGCTACAGGCGCAGTGATTGGCGCTTGAAAGTGAAAGCAAATATCACCGCGCCTGTAATGTTTCCCTGCCTGCCACTTCTCTCCCTGTCCTCCGATCTCCGCCCCTGTTGTCCACTGACTCCCCCCTGTCCCCCACTTCTCCTCCCTACCCCCCGCCTCTCCTTCCTGCCCCCCTGCTTCTCCTGACTGCTCCCCGCTTCTCCTTCCAGCCTCCCTGATTTTCCTGACTGCCCTCCTGCTTCTACTGACTGCCCCCCCGCTTCCTCCTTCCTGCCCCCCGATCACCGAAGTGGCGATCACCTCTCCCTCTCACCTCTCCGGTGTCTGTGCTACCCTTCTGTCACCGCTGCGGTCCCGCTCCTCCTCCTCTTCCGGTCCTCCTGTGCGCCCGTCCCGCCACCTCAGCCGCTTCCTGCTCTTGCAGGAAGGGATCTGGTAGCCCTGGGACAGTGATCCATCATGTGATCACTGTGGATCACTGTGCTGGAGCTGGCAGATCACTTTTGTCACATCACCATTGGACTCTGTGGCTGGTGTTCCTGCCTCGGCCGCAGGGAAGCGCCGGATGCCGTCGACTGATGGTGCCGGTGATAGGAGGGCCTTATCCTCATATGGCCCTGCTCCTTTGACATCAGCCTCTGTCGCTGAACGCCGCCGTGTTTCTCCTTTGAGTGATGTTGGTTGCAGAGTAGCGGGCCCTACAGAGGTGTGTGTAGTAGGCGCAGCCTTCGTTCTTCTGTCAGAAGTGGGGTGGTTGGTGCCAGTCGTGCATCACCATCTGGCCTGGTTCTAGGGGCAGTCCGGAAGAGATCATCAGGCTGTGAGCTCCAGCCTATGGGAGGTAACCGCGCCCTTCAAATACATTGGAGCCTGTCTTGCAGGCCGCCAGATATAGTTTTGGTTCCCTAGTGATATAGTGTGTGTGTTTAGTTTTGTCTCTGACCTTTGCCTGGATTTTTGACTCTGTTACTGCCTGACGATTTTGTACCTTCGCTGCCCTCTCGGTTTTGACGCGGACTCCTGACTACGTTCTTCGGATCCTGATTTTTTCCTTCCTTTCGACCTCCCTGCTCTGCTGCTCATATAGGTAGCTAACCCCTGGGCTCCGCTGTAATTCCAGATCCCTGTATAGGGGTTAAGGGTCTCGGGGTTTCTCGGGGTGCTGCCTTACCAGCAGCTCAGCCTCACAGCGGATGGTCGTCACAACTTTCTGCAGGTTGATCCTCAGGATCAAGAGAAATAAACTTAAGATAATGCAAAAGAAACAAAAATTATATTTTATTAAGCACTGGGCACTTTAAAAAAAATTTTTATATCACTAAACCTATTCTAATAACACTACAGCACTAAAAATTCTCTACCATCACTGGCATAGTAGGGGTGGAGAAGAACGCGCAGGTGCAGAAACGCCAACATGGCGTGTAGTGACACTCCCCCGTAACCATAGCAATTGTAAACAGGGAACTAGCGCATGTGCATTAGCAACTTCCGCAACGCTGAGCCCCGCACTACACATAGAAAAGCAAGGTAATGGCGTCCTGCATATACTATGTTAGTTCAGAAATCAATTAAGGAGATTATTTAATGCAGATGTGAGAGAGGCCCCTTATCAATACATTAAGCAGTATAATATATAATATCTTTGATAAAAATGAATATTACAATGATTAAAAGATGTATAAAAAGAGGCAATAATAAATACATGTAATCAATATGTAAACACATGATCACTTTTATTATATGTAAATTGATTAATGGATGTTGTAATGAATGTAAAGAGGTAACGTGTGCTACAGACCTTGTGATTGCTTGACAGAAGGCGAGGGAGCCTGAAACGTAGCTGCCGTGCCCTGTACTTTGAGCCGCAATAAAGGCATGAGATGACATCCTAATGGAGTGCTGCAGCTGAACTCTTTATTTCGTATGTATATTTATTGGTACCGTATATTCCGGCGTATAAGACGACTTTTTAACCCCTAAAAATCTTCTCCCAAGTCGGGGGTCGTCTTATACGTCGGGTACAGGGCGCCACCTACTGGGGAAAAAAATGGCGGCATCTGCAGGGGGCCCGCCATGCTTAATATAAGGCCCCCCTGAAAATGAACTGTGGCAGGTGGCAGGCAAAAAAAAAAATATATACTCACCTGCCTCTGCCGTCCATGTCCTCCGGAGCTTCCCGCTGCCACCGCCGCAGCTGTACGTAGCCGCCGGGCACCATAGATGTACGATAATAAGCCATCAGCCAATCAGGCGACTGCTGTTGTCTGATTGGCCGCGGCATTACCGTACATCTCCTGTACAGAGGTAACTGTGCCGCTCAGTGTGTATGTACGGTAATGCCAGGGCTAATCAGACGCCAGCAGCCGCCTGATTGGCTGATGGCTTATTATCGTACATCTACGGTGCCCGGCTACGTACAGCTGCAGTGGCGGTGGCAGCGGTAAGCTCCGGCAGGGTCCGGTGGCACCGCAGTGCAGTGGCACTGTGTATATGTGTGTCTGACTGTGTGTATGTCTGACTGTGTGTGTGTCTTACTTTATGTGTCTGTGTCTGACTGTGTGTGTGTGTGTCTTACTGTGTGTGTGTCTGTGTCTTACTGTGTGTGTGTCTGTGTCTTACTGTGTGTGTTTGTGTTTTACTGTGTGTGTGTGACTGTGTGTGTGTGACTGCAGAGGAATATTGGTGGTTGATGGGGGCTGTACTCCCCCACCACCACTGACACGACCCTCTCTCTGTGTCACCTACCCCCCTCCCCTTGACATTGGCACGTCCCCATCTCTTGTCTCTCTTAAAGCCCCCCATCTGGAGCTGGTATGTCCCCCTGTGTCACTCACCCTTCCCACCCACCCCAGCACTGGCACATTACCCTCTCTGTATTTATAGTACATGGATGACTATGGGGGGATGCATTACACTATATGGAGAACTATGGGGTGCATTATATTATCTAGAGGACTATGGCGTGCATTATACTATATGGAGGACTATGGGGAGTTCATTATAATATATGGAGGACTACGAGGGTGCATTATACTATATGGAGCACTATGATGAAGCATTTTAATTTATGGAGACAATTATACTATATGGAAGCCACTATAGAGGGCTCTGTGGGAGCATGATAATACTTGAAGGGGTATGAGGGAGCCTCTATACTTTAGGCAGGGCTAATTTAGGGCTGTGTGGTGGCCATAATACAGTGTGAAGAGATGTCGGGGTCATTATTCTAAATGTGGGTCCATTATACTGTGTGGGGGTCATAGTGGGAATCATACCGTAGAAGAGGGGTAGTCTTATACGGCGAGTATTTTGTATTTTAACTGGAAAAGTTGGGGGTCGTCTTATACGCCCAGTCGTCTTATACGCCGGAAAATACGGTATATTATTTTTTCTCTTTTTGTGCTTTGTTTTCTGTTTTTTTTATGCATCAGCATTGCAATACACTATGCCAGTAAGTTCTGCATTGACATAAGCTTCTTTGACCATGCTTCTGGCATGGTCTAATAGGCTTGCCATAGCTGTTTTGACCTAGAGGTCGTCGTGACAACCTCAGGTTGCCATGGCAAAGATCGGGCTCCCATGATCATGTTGAGGGTATCCAGATTGGGTGCAATAGGGAGCGCACTCCCTTTCCAAGCAGCATAAATGCTGTGATCGCTATTGATTGCAGCATTAGGAGATTAAATAGAAAGTCAAACTTTTGGTAATTTTGTCCATCAATATAGCCATATGAGGTCTCGTATTTTGCAGGACAAGTTGTAATTTTGAATGACATCATTAATTTTACCATATAGTGTACTGGGAAATAGGAAAAAAGATTCCAGGTGCAGTGCGATTGCAAAAAAATGCACTTTCAAGATTTTTTTTTTAATAATTTCCCATGTTTACTATATGGTAAAACTCCAAATATCTGCAAGTGAGAGACAAAACAGAGCGCAATGGGTCTTATCATATGGGGAAACTTAATACCCTTAAGATTGTAAGTGCTCACCTGGGCCAGTTGTGTAAACCCACAACTGGTGTATGCGTTCGTACAGCTGCTGCTGGATCTGCACTTCCATGTGCAAAGTGGCGTATATACAAATATCCAAGTAAGGCCCCTTTCACATAGGCGTATTTTCCCGGATCTGGCCGTTAGGCGGCACTTGCGGCACACTTGCGGCAAGCCCCATGCATTGTCTATGGGGCTTGCGGTAAGGTGCCGTAAGTGGGGTTGCGGCTGTTGTGGCCACGAAATAAAAAAATGCGGTCAGCAGCGTTTTTTTTTTTCACAGCCGCAACTGTCGCATCTGCCACAACCGCACTTGCCGCACCTTACCGCAAGCCCCATAGACAATGCATGGGGCTTGCCGCAAGTGTGTCGCAAGTGTGGCCGTTAGGTGGCAGATGAGGCAGATGTGGTAAATCTCCTGCATCTGATGCATTTTGCCGAAAATGCCAGTGTGAAAGCAGCCTAATAGTGCCCCTATGATCCGCACTGCTGCTTCAAGAAAAAAGGACCACACGAAGTCTTGATGCAATGGTGTTTATTTCCAACGTGTTTCGGTGCTGTCCCAACTCCTTCATAAGGGGTACAAAAAAAAGCTTCTTCTTTTTTTTCTTCCCTGATGAAGGAGCTGGGAAAGCACTGAAACGCATTGGAAATAAACACCATTACATCAAGACTTCGTGTGGTCCTTTTTTCCTGACACAGCAGCGCTGCTGGTGAAAAAAAAATTAGAGCTTTGAGAAAAATGAATTGTGCTTTTGTTGCCATTTTCTGTGACCCCAAGCATTCTCATTTTTTGGGATTTGAGGCTGAGTGATAACTTAGGGTATCGTTACACATCGCAACATTGCATGCAATTTCACTGCCAATTTGCTGGTTGCAGTGAAATCATGGACACATTTGTATGCGGCAGCAAAATAGAACAATGTGTCCATGATTTCACTGCAACCAGCAAATTGGCAGTGAAATTGCATGCAATGTTGAGAAATGTAACGGTACCCTTATTGTTTGCATCTTCAGCCAATGTTATTAATTATACCTGTTCTGGGTAGATGCAATGTTTTTATCAACTGCTTTTGCATTTTATTGCAATGCTGCAATGACCAAAAAAAAATTTAATTTTGTCATTGTTATTTTTTTCTCATTATGATGTTTACCGATCAGATTAATTTTAATTTATAGTTTAATAGGTCGAACATTTCTGAACAAAGCGATACCAAATATGTGTTTTTTTTGCTTCTTTTTTTTAATAGTTTTATTTTCAATGGTGCAAAAGGGGGGTGATTTCATTTTCTTTTAATATTTTTAAAATAGATAATTTTTTTCAGATTTTATTCATTTTACTAGTCCCCTAAGGGTACCTTTACACACCACCACTGAGACACAGGAAGGAATTTCCCTATTTACACGCCGCCATTTCGTAGCAATTTCATGGCAACAGGCATAAATATCCCCAATGCCAGGCAGTTGCTACCTTTCAGTGGTGGCGTGTAAAGGGGCCCTTAAGGGCCCGTCACACAGGGAGATATCGCCGGCGATGTTGCCGGCAACTGAGGGGCGTGGTCAGGTTGCGGCGACATCGCCGGCGAGTTGCCTCATGTGACAGGGCGATAATCAGGCGAAAAATCGCCTGAGTCACATCACCAGGTTTCCCAACAATGTTGGGAAATCTGGCGATGTTGCTCAGGCGATCATGCCTGATCGCCCTGTGTAACGCGGCAACCTGCAATGTTGCGGGCGATTCCGCCTGTCTACAACATTGCGAGTTATCGCTCGCTGGGTTGCTGGGCAACCCAGCGAGCGATATCCGCGACAACTAGCCGGCGACATCGCTGGTAAGTTGCTCCGTCTGACATCTCCCCAGCGATGTTGTCAGGGATGCGCGCTCCCGCGATCCCCGGCAACATCGCCGGCGATATGTCCCTGTGTGACGGTACCTTTAGAGTACTTGAAGGCTGCAGAGTCTGATAGCTTGTGCTGTACAGAGCCATGGTGATGCACATCAGAATTGATCATCTCTTGTGAATGCCGCCACTTAGTTATCGTTAAAGTGAATCTGTCCGCAGATTTTGCTATCTCATCTGAGAGCAGCATTATGTACTCATAGAACGGGCAGCATTTGCGGCCAAAAACAAATCCAAAAATGCACTAGCAGAGAGCAGCCAGACCCCACTGGATGGAGCAGACACAGGTGTGGATGATAAAAGCCACCCCAACCTGTCAAAGCATGGGGGAGGTGGTTTGCCAAGCACTCAAAGTCTGCAACCATAGGACGCCATTGATACAAATAGTGCAGATATCTGCAGGCTCCTACCGGTCCCTGCCACCAGACCAAATGAGCAGCCCAAATCAATTTTTCTGCGCCACTGAATGAATGACGCCCCATGGGGCCCAGCAGCCCCTGCAAAAAGATAAAAAGTGCAAAAAGTTTTTTTATGATAACAAAAAAACTATTTAGTGAGGTATTGATTAGATGCATTGGCCAAGACACTGTAAGATAGTAAACCCCGTCACAGGTCCTCACGCTTACGAGTCCTATCAAAATACATAAACTACTCATAGAACGGGCAGCAATAGAAAATGCATGCTGTAGGCAAATAGACCCTGTATCCAACAAAGTATCATTTAGTTTACTAAATGCATGGTTCTGACACAATCATACTTTTTAGCTTTAGCAATGCAACAGAGCTCAGAGAGCTGCACCCACCTACACCAATGCCTCTTTAGACATTATAGATTGACAGTGAGGTGCTAATCAGAGAGGGGGTGTGCCTGACTGCCAGGCATGAGACAATTCAGTCTAGCAATGATAAGATCCTGGTGCTAAAACGATCATTCGAAGTAAACAACCTTGACAAGAGATGCATAGCTGAAAATTCGGTGTTAACCATTTCCTCATGCTGTCTTCATATTACATAGCAAAAACCTGCTAACAGATTTCCTTTAATCATCATTTTTAACAGTATGCTAATAAAGAAAAGCAGTTTTGTAGGCAAATAGACTTTCAAATTTTATAAGGAACTTTATAAAAATTACATATTATTTTTAAAAAGAGATCATTTTCTACAATACATTAAGAAGTGAATGAGTTAAAGAAAGTACATGGATCAAAAGAAAAACAATCACCTTATCCAATCATGATTTATTCATGCTGCGTTTTAATGCAGGCAAGAAGAAGCATGTAAACCACTTCCCTATTCCTCGCTTGTTTTCTTCACAATTCCAAATTAAATGAAACCTGAGCAGTGACTTCACCAAATTTGATTCTGGGGTTTTCATATACCGAGGCCATTAAACATAGGATATATTTCGTAAATAAGAGATGAGTTGCTTGAAAACTGCCTTGACGTATCCTGAAAAATTCAGTAGCTCAGCAGTTTGTCAAAAAGCTCTGGAGACAAAGCAAATGAAATAAAGCAAACTTAAATAAAAATCCAGTGAACAAAACAAATGTCCTACCACTTCAACCAAGCCCAATAATGACAAAACATAGGCTTTATATTTTGACAGATGTATGAACTGTCTGCATTGTTTAAAATTAAAAACAGGCTGATTTTAAAAGCTATTTACGGTACATGGGATTTAACACCAGCCTATAACTATCAATCTAACAAAAGAATTGATTTCAATATATTTGAAAGTAAAATCGTTGTTTTAATTTTTATTTGATAAATCAAAAATGCCCATGAAAATAAGCAACTTTGTAATATATCTTATCAGAGAAATCTGCTTCTTTCTCTGCCAGAATTGGTCATGATCTAAACTCTCATGGTGGGTTTACACGTTTCAATATCGTTGCGACATCGCAATTCAATGGCGCGGGAGCGCGCATTTAGTGCACGTTCCTCCCGCATCGGAGGTTTACACGTTGCGATTTCTGAATCCAACGTCCGTACGATGTCTACGCCCCCCAACCCAGGAACGACCATTTAACATGGGAGTGAATGGGTGACGTTGAACTTCACATCGTAGTTGGGCTGTCACACAGCACGATCCGGCTCCAATCTCCATTCAATATTGGAGCATTGGAGAGCACGCTCATTCAATCACCGATATCGCATCGTTTCTGCATCGTATTGGACGTTCACACCATACAACGCAGGAACGATATCGGGTCCAACGATCGAACCACGTGACTTTTCATTGAAATTGGACGCCGATATTGAAACGTGTAAACCCACCATCAATTCTGAGGTAAACTCTGTATTCATTGATGTCTTTCCCATTACTAAAACAGGAGATGGCAGTTGTTACTGATAAGATCCTATGATGACCTGCGTAGGGAGGAGCTAAATCAGGGGTGGAGAACTCCAGTCCTCGAGAGCTGCACACAGTGCATGTTTGCAGGATTTCCTCAGTATTGCACAGGGGTTGGAGTCATCAACAGTGCAGGTAATGCAATTATCACCTGTGCAATACTAAGGAAATCCTGACAACCTGCATTGGGTGCGGCTCTCGAGGCCTGGAGTTCCTCACCCTGAGCTAAATGGAGAGGGAGAAGCTAGAGGCTGAGCTTTTCTATCCCTTTTCTATCTACATAGAGCAGTGATGGTGAACCTTTCAGAGCCCAAGTGCCCAAACTGCAAACCCGAACCCAATTATTTATAGCAAAGTGCCAATAGGGCAATTTAACCTAAATTGCAGTAATGCCCCATCCAGGTCTCCTTCTTGTAGTAAAGTCCCCATCCTGACCCTCTCCTTGTAGCTATGTGCTCCATGCAGACCCTCTCCTTGTAGTAATATCCCCATCCTGACCCTCTGCACGCAGTTATGTGCTCCATCCTTACCCTCTTTTTCTAGTAATGTGCTCCATGCTGACCCTCTTCTTGCAGTTATGTGCTCCATCCTGACCTTCACCTTCTAGTAATGTGCTCCATCCTGACCCTCTCTTTCTAGTAATGCGCTCCATCCTGACCCTCTTCTTTTAGTAATGTCCTTCATCCTGACCCTCTCCTTGCAGTTATGTTCTCCATCCTGGTCGCCTTGTAGTAATGCCCCATCCTGGTCCTCTTTCAGCAATGCCCCCATTCTAGTTCCCTTTCAGGCTGGTCTGTTCAGAATGAACTATTACTGACAACAAATTTTAGACCAGGTGACTACTTAAAAGGAGGTGGGTGGGGTAACACATTGCGGCAAACTGACCAAACACTACCAGTGAGAAAACTGACATTAACCCTTGCTGGTACTAAAGAAATTAACAGTTTAAAATTAACAACTCCAAAGCTATCATTGACTCATGACAGTGACCTCCTTTCTACGAGGGGCCTCCAGACCCTCAAGACCAGACTTGTCTGGACAAAACCTAAGGAGTGCTGTAAACTACTGGTGTTTACCTCCGGTGACATCTGACACTCAAAGGTATCTAAAACGCAGGTAGGAGGTAGCAGTAATAAAGCGGGCTCACTAAACACAACACATCTCCTGAGTGACGATGTGTGGAATATGTTGGGGACATCAAGTACTGGGGTTAGCGCCAGCCAAAATGTCAGAGGGTTACCAATGGCCGTCACCCTATACAGACCAATAAACCATGAGCACAAAGGCCCGGACGAACATTTTGACCAGATGTTCTTAGTGGACACACATACGGCAGGTACTCATTCACACCTGAATCTTTATTACCACACAAATTTGGAAAATGATGGCACTTTCTTTGAAAGACAGACAACAGAGGCTTCCCTTCATATCATAAAATGCTTACCCTCAGGGTACTTAGTGGATGATAACACCTTCCCCTAGCCAACTCTCCTGGAGGGGGATAACAATAACAGATGCAGCAGCACTCACCGGTCCTAGATAAAACACAACAACAACCCTTGTAACCCATAGAAGCACCACCAGAAAATGCAAAATGGTCAATTATTACTGAAGACGCCTCATCCTCCCCCCGCACCCCCTGTACTGTAAGTCTGATGACTGCCATGACCATGATGCAATAAAAACAAGTGTTTTGTCTAGGACCAGTGAGTGCTGCTGCATCTGTTATTGTTATTACTGGAAGGGCACCTTTGAACTGGAACTTGTGTGGCGCCCCACTGGTCGATGCGCCACAGAGGGGTACTGCATACAGACCAGCGTGTGTAGTATCCCTGTGACCAGGGGATTGGAATGTTAATTTGAGGCCCTCACCACACGTATTCACACACCTAGAGCCAGGGGATCAATTGGTTAACCCATTGCTAAGGACCCGATCCCTGTGGGTGAAGTCTTAGGTAGGTAGTGAAGAGCGGGAAACAGTTAGTGAGCCAAATCATCAGGAGAGTAGGAGAAGAAGTGGGACCCTGCGAGTAACACAGAGGAAGGGACCTACAGGATGGTGACCTGGACTGAAAAGGGATCCTCGGGTGTCAGCTAACATTCTAATCTGGTCCGGTAGGGTACCCGGTCAGAAGAACCCAGTCCACCAATGGAGGACCGGCTCCGAGAGCGGTGAAGGAGTTCAGCCCTGAGCTGCTAAAGCGGCAAACACGAGCAACCTAAAGGGAGCCGTGCCCTGCATACATCGCACAAATACCCCCATATAGGGTTATGAACCCTTTAGTTAAGAGATAACTCTAGTACAACTCATGGGGACTGGCAAAGGGCTCTGTGCAAGGGGAGAAGCGCTAGGAAGGACAGGAGTAACAGCGCAGTGCAAGGACAGAGAGAGAATCCTGAAGGAACATCACTGAGGGCTTGAAAGAGACATTCCATCCTCTGGTGACTACCCAGGCCAGCTACCCGTGACTGTATACCTGTAAGCTGCCTGAAGGTTACCAGTAAACCTGTGCAGAGCCTAAACAACGTGGGTTGTCTTATTTCATCATGCCAGGGAAGCCACATTCCAATCTCCTCAGGCACACTGCATCCAGCCTCCACCTGCAGAGTCGCCTTCCAGTGAGAAAACCATTCATCCTGCCTCGGGGATCCTGCTCCACCTACGGAGAGCAAGAACATCTGGCTGCAGCTGTCACGAGTGTGTCAGGAGGGATGGATGAGACTGTAGAGATAACTTGCAGAAAGTCCCGGCGTTTAGCCAAACAGTTCACATCCTAAAGAAAAATGTCTCTGTTGCTTTAGGAGGCATTTCCCTTTTAGTTAAAGCTGGAGGTCACTAGGACCCAGCTGATTCCTTACCTTGGAGCTGCCTATTTATTTCCCTTGACTCCCAGGATGCACTGCTGGTGATAGCCTCAGGTGCTCCTGATTGATTCTTGGAACAAAGCAGTGTTTCTTGGAGCCTGCTGGTTTGCTGCTTGTGACTCACCGTAGCCGGGTTCTGCACGTCGCAGGCGTCCTCTTCTCCTTGTCACGGAACCGCGCCAGCGGCTGTAGGGCCCAGTGGTCCAGATCAATAGGGGGATGGCTTGAACAGTAGGGGTTAATAATCTTTCGTGACACCACCTGCGGGAATTCCGGTGATCTCACCGGCGCTGCTAGACCTCCGGGGGATGTAATGTAGCAAGATGGGACGCTCCCCACAGTACAAGCGGGAGTCCCGGAGCCAGAAGCTGCTCAAGATGTTGTGAGGCAGCTCAGCAGTAGTGCTGTTAGATCCAGGAATTAAACGCAGACACATTAAAGTCTTTTAGGTACCTTTACTGATGGATAGCAGGTACACTCGGACCGGGATAGTGAGGTTGACACTCCTGGAGTTTCACAGCAAGCAGTGTTAGGCTTCCTTTCTCTGTACTTCTAATGTGGTCGGGTGGATGTGGAATCCTGCCGGACCGGGTTGTGCGTTCAGTGGAATGTGTTTCACCTGGGTAACTGCACTGAGGGCACTGTTAAGGGGTTAAGCCGGATCGATGCTCTTCCCTGGGCTCTCGAAGGTAGGTGCTTCAGGTGTACAGGGGCTAGACTCCTTGGTTGTGGTGCTGGGTTCTCTGTGGTGTACGTGGTAGTTCCCACAGCTCGGTTCCAGTAACCGGATTATTGGGAGAGTTGGGGTAACTCTTCAGTCCCTGAGAGGTGCTTTTCTCCTGTCCTCTGACGCCAATTGCAAGGGCCTCTCACTGGGCAGGTGTGCTGGTTTGGGCCTAGTATGGCTCCAGAACCAGTGGTTGCACACGTCCTGCAGCTCTTCTAGCGTCTGCACACTCTGGTGTTTCTCCCTCCAAGACCCTATTTATAGGCAGACTGGCTCAAAGTGACCAGTGGAGCTCCCCTAGAGGCTTGGGGTGAAACAAGGTGCCACACTTGGATCTGCTAAAGCTAAGTGTATCTCTTCCCCACTTTGTATGTTTCCCTAGTGTTTTTTCTAGTTGCTAGCCGGGTTGACTAGTGTTCACCCACTCTGAGCCCTGTGTAGTGGTACTCCAGGGACAGTCAGGGAATAGGTATCCTGGAGGCGACAATTGCGGAAACTGTATAGGAACGTTAGGGCAACCAGGTGTTAGCGCTAGTTGTTCATTCCACCTTTTTGCCCTTAGCATCAGGGTCTCCTACCCCCCTTGTTGTCGTCCAGCGCTGGGTGTCTCCCTACACCCAGCGTAACAGCATCATTATCATCCCTGGAGGTCTGAAAGCAGCGCTGGTAACATTACCAGGTACTGTAGGTGGTGTCATGGACTTTATTTTATTTTATTTCTTTTATTTCACTAATTTTTCAGTGACCACCAGGGCCACGGCCCCAGGCACCGGCCATCAGTGACAGAACCTTTAATCAACGCCTGGGATCCGAATACCCCACAGCCCTGGGGTGGGTCAGCTTCTGGCATCTACGAACAGGATTCAAACCACAGACACTGTGCACCTTAAAGATTTTAAATTCGGCCTACAAATTGAACTTTTTGGACTTGTTCAAAAAGGCCTCAAAATGGCAGGCCCAAAGATGTGATAACATATGCTGGCCAAGAGGATTGCCTCAGCCCCTCATCGTGGGAGGGCGATGCCAGAGGCGCGAAAATACTTGCCCGCCCCTATTGCCATCGAAGAACCAAGGGGGCGGGCCAAAGATCAAAGTACCCCTGCCAGAGACTTTAAAAAGTAGCAGGAAGAGCGAGGTCAAAACACACAGAATGGGTACGGTCTACAGGTCGGTGATCATAGCGGCCACAAGACTGAGCGACCTGTTGAGAGAAGTGGAGGAGGAATCCCGAGTTGCGACTGGGGACTCAGGGGCAGTCTCCCTCCTTACCAACTAGGGGGATTCCGCCTTCTGGAGGACAGCGTTCCAAGATCTGAGGATCCAGTTCGGCAAGGCCTTCGAGTGGACTATCAGGCGCTGGAGTGCCGATGTTGCCCTGGAGTTATCCCGCAGGGCTACGCAAAGAGGGTCCAGCATCCAGGAGCTGGAACCACTTACCAGGGAGGACCCACCTGCTTAGGCACCACCCATCACCAGCACAGAAGTCGGGGCATCTGGGCCTCGCGAAGAGCCAGATGACCCCGAGGGCCTAGCTGATAACGACAGAGAGACGGCCACAGTGCAACCTGAGAACCCAGAGTAGGAAGTTACCGAGCCAGACATACCAGAGGTGCCTGAGGGAGAGGCCGAGGTGGTCGTGGAGGCCGTCCTAGAAAAGCTGTCCAGTCAGTCAGGCTCAGAGGAGGAGGACCTCGAGGAGGGTGATCCGAACGACAACGATGAGGAAGTCGGGGCATCCAGGCCCCGCACAGCATGGTGGAGTGATCACCAGTACCGGCAGGTTAAAATGATTGGCCAAGTTGCTATCACCGGAGGTCAGAGCCAGACCCCTGGTCCTATCCATGAGCAGCCTGATTACATGGAGCAACAGTTCCTGGCCGACCAGGCGGTGCAGCAGCACCGTCGCAAGGAATGGTGGGCCAGGGAGCTTGAGAACTTGCAGGACCGAGCTCAGGCCCGTCTCCAGCCACCGATACCACCTGAGAACCAGAAAACAGGTACTGTTACAACCTTCAATCTGGAGAGTGGGTGGGGCTTTATCCGGGAGCTGGGTCTCTATGAGGAGGTATTTGTCGCTCACCGGGAAGGGGGCACCCAGACCGGGACCTGTACCGGAACAACTGGTTAAACTATGAGAGACATGCAGGTTCCCGCGGGTGGTACGCCCTGCGTGTGCATAAACTGTGAAACCCCCGGTTTGTAAACAGTATTGTAAAGGCTGCACTTTTTATAGACTCATGAACATTGATGAGAACTTTACATTGTTGAGCCTGGACTGAGATAGTTAAACCAGAGACTCTGTGTGATGATTAATTTAAAGCACCCATCGGGGACAAGGATACTATTGAAGATGCAAGAGACGATTACCGCTGGGACTGCCTTTGTACCTGGCCCGTTAGGCCGATGTAAATAACAGTGTGCATTTTGTTCTCAGTAACATTTAAGAAGATTGCCTCCCGGACAGGATGAAAAGTATTGCATTTTGTGTGTAAATAAAAATATTATCACGGACGAGTGAGTTCAACCAAGGGAGAATGTGGCACCCCACTGGTCCAAGATCAGGGTGTGTACTATCCCTGTGACCAGGGGATTGGAATGTTAATTTGAGGCCCTTACCACATGTATTTACACACCTAGAGCCAGGGTATCAATTGGTTAACCTGTTGCTAGGGAACCGATCATGGTGGGTGGAGTCTTAGGTGGGTAGTGAACAGCGGGAAAGAATTAGTGAGCCAGATTGTCAGAGGAGTTGGAGAAGAAGCGGGACCCTGCAAGTGACGCAGAGGGAGGACATCTAAAGGACGGTGACCCGGACTGAAGGAGATCCTCAGGTGTCAGCTAACATCCTAATCTGGTCCGGTTTTCTACCAAATATACTTTTTATCTCCTCTGGTAATCCTTATTTACCTTTGACCTCTCCTATAGGGAATCTTGCTTCCTCCGCAACATAGTGCAGACTCCTGTCTGAAGTTTACAAACAAGCTTACACTGGTAAATATACCCTAGTATTTAGCTTTGCACTGTCCTTAGATTTCCCTTCACCCCATTCGGATAGGGACTATTATAGGGCACTTAAGATCCACCTTCCTGAACCCAACACTTCATCGGTTTCTCTATACTCCCTCTTACTCACAGGCTCATTGGCACTCGGTTTACACCTAGTGGGTCAATTTTGCCACCTCTATGCACTTGTGCCACAGTGCACCATCGGACACGGACACTAGATAATACAAATGTTGCTTGTATTTATTTCTAATTCTTTGTTACAAAATTGTTTTTGTAAATAGTACCTTGATAAAGGCCGGAACAGGCCGAAACATTGGTTGAAAAGTGTTAAAACTGTGTGGCAAAAAAAAAGAAACACATTTTTTCACCTGCAAACATGTGGTCCAGATTTATCATTACTGGTGTGCCCAGGATATTCTCTTCTATTGTGACTGTAATTTTTTCTGGAGCACCCATACATAGCACTTGAGCCTTCCATATACCACATTATCACCAACGAAGGACCGGCTCCGAGAGGGGTGCAGGAGTTCAGCCCTGAGCCCCCAAACCGGCAAACACAACCAACCTAAAGGGAGCCGTGCCCTGCATACATCCCACAAAGGCCCCCGTATAGGGTTATGAGCCCCTCAGTTAAGGGCCAGCTACCCGTAACTGTATACCTGTAAGCTGCCTGAAGCTTACCAGTAAACCCGTGCAGAGCCTAAACAATGTGTGGTGTCTTATTTCTTCGTGCCGGGGAAGCCACATTGCAGTCTCCTCAGGCAGACTGTATTCAACCTCCACATGCAGAGCTGCCTTCCAGTGAGAAATCCATTCATCCATCCCTGCCTCAGGGATCCTGCTCCACCTATGGAGTGCAACACCATCTTGCTGCAGCATCATCATCCCTGAAGGTCTGAAACAGTGCTGGTAACATTGCCAGGTACCGTGGGTGGCGTCACAAACTTTATTTTATTTTATTTGTTTTATTTTACACATTGCTCAGCAACCACCAGGGCCATGGCCCCGGGCACCAGCCACCAGTAACAGCACCTTTAATCAACGCCCGGGATCCAAGTACCCCACGGCCCTGGGGTGGCTCACTTGCACCATAGAGTCCTAAAGGTGTGTCAGCATGGAAGCCGATGAGCAGTGCTGTCTGTGCTCTACCGGAGCGGCCCTCAGAAGAGGAGGAAAGGTCGCGGTGGTGCCTGGCAGCTAAAGGAATTTGTAAGTCTCCTGGAGGGGGACCAAGGTTTAGTATCAGCCAGAGAGGAGGAAGAAATCTCACCCCTATTCTGCAGAAACACCTATGCTACTGACTCACTGTAACCAGGTCTTCACGTCACAGGCGTTGCTTCTCCTGTCACGGTTCCGCGCCTGCGGCTGTGGGGTTCGGTGGTCCAGATCAATAGTGGTTGGCTGAACAGATAAGGTTTAGTTATTCTTGTCGTGCGGGAATTCCGGTGATTTCACCGGCGCTGCTTGGGCCTCCGGGGGTTGTACGCCAGCAAGATGGGACGCTCCCCACAGGACGAGCGGGAGACCCCGGGGCCAGGAGCTGCACTTGATGGTGTAAGGCAGCTTTGTAGTGCTGCGTGTTAGGTCCAGGAGTAATGCACAGACACACACAAAGTCTTTTAGGTACCTTTACTGGTGGCAAACGGGTACACTCGGACCGGGTGATGAGGTTGACACTCTTGGAGTTTCTACAGCAAGCAGTGTGTAGGCTTCCTTTGTCTCTTGTTCTGGTGAGGTCGGGTGGATATGGAATCCTGCCGGTTTGGGTTATACGTTCGGTGGAACGTGATTCACCTGGTTAACTGCACTGAGGCGCTATTAAAGGGATTAGGCTGGATCAATGCTTCTCCCTGGGCTCTCGTCCGTGGGTGTCTCAGGTGTACAGGGGCTAGACTCCTTGGTTGTGGTGCTGGGTTCTCTGTGGTGTACGTGGTAGTTCCCACAGCTCGGTTCCAGTAACCAGATTATTGGGAGAGTTGGGGTAACTCTTCAGTCCCGGAGAGGTGCTTTTCTCCTGTCCTCTGACCCCAATTGCAAGGGTCTCTCACTTGCTGGGTGTGCTGGTTTGGGCCTAGTGTGGCTCCAGAACCAGTGACTGCACACTTCCTGCAGCTCTCCTAGCGTCTGCACACTCTGGTGTTTCTCCCTCCAGGACCCTATTTATAGGGGGAACTGGCTCAAGGTAACCAGTGGAGCTCCCCCTAGAGGCCTGGGGTGAAACAGGTGTAAAAGGTGTTGTGTCTGTTGTGAGTGCTGCTTGCTGTTTCCACTCCATTTGTGTACCAAGAGTTCTGTGGTGCCCCAACCAGGGTGCCAGGGTGCCACACTACCTCTGCTGGAGAGAAAGGGTATACTTCACAAGGACAGCAGAGATAGAAGCATGCAGGCAAGGAAGTGGATAGAGTACCTGGGTCCGGAATTATGCTTCTTTCTTGAACTGTCTGATGTCCTATACACTGTTCACCTGATGAATCCTGAAGGAAGAAATGCATTGGGAGGTTGAAAGAGACAATTAAGGACATAGAAGCAATGGGGGTTGCTGTGGACTGCCTTTGTTAGGGCAAGAGTTGTTCAGGGTACTGAGGGCCAGTATAAGTTTTTATAATGGGGACATTACCTGGCCAGTGAAGGAAGTCTACCCTATGGACCTGAGGGAGATGAGCATTCCACAGCATACCCTGAGCAATTGGTGAGATTGTTCCATCTATTTTAGTGTACAGTACAGAAAGCATAAATAAATGTTGGGTACCTATCTCAAACAGCCCTGACAGTGTACAGTTCAGAGGATCATTACTCTATCAATGGAGGATCATAGAACACACATACATCCCCACAGACATAATCTCTATGTAGAGAACGATTGCAGCACAATCATAACAGGTTCTAAAATAGTACACACACCGACAGAAGTGTAACCTATCACGAGTTGACTGCTTTGCAGTCTATGTGTGTTACTGCTGTGATTTAATTCTGAGTGTATTTCTTTTGGCAAATCCAGATCTAATGTCAGAAAGCTGCTGTGTGTGGCTCTGCAGGTGGAAGTGGAGGGGTGTTTCATAGCATTTAGATCTCTACTCCCTCAGCCTTGAAGTAGTTCCTATTCCCTCCACTGGGTGTCACAGATAGAATTCAGTCTATATTTGGACACAGTATAGTGCGGACATGCTGTGCTGCTGTTCCCTTCCTTAGGAGCTGCTGATTTTCCTGGTCCGTGGGTGGAGGTAGGGGCTCTTAGCTTAGAGCTGATCAGGATCAAAGGGCAAGGGTGGTGGCCTGGATACCCTCACCTTCAGAGGTAACTGCAGGAACAGGGTGAGTCAGGGACCCCCAGTCTAAGGGTCAGACTAGTCCCCCAGTTTGCCTTTGCACATCTTACCATCTTGCCTCTTAATTCCTATCCACTATACCACCCCGTGATATTGTCTGCGACCCACCATTTTTCCTGAAGCCCTTATGGTTTTAAACACAAGCTTTTGCACACCTGGTGTAGGAACTCTCGGAGCAGGTTTCTACCTTGTACAAACAGATGGTGCATAAGCTTCAGGAAGTTGTTTAGTATTTGGCCACGGCTCACACCCTGGCCATACAAGAACCCAAGATATCCCTCCCTGACTGATTTTTCAGGAGGGAGAGATAAGTTTATTGTTTTCAGAGAGGCCTGTAAGTTGTAATTCAGGCTCTGCTTTCATTCTTCGGGGAGTAAGGAACAGCATGTAGGGATTATATTCTCCCTCAAGGGGGATCCCCAGGACTGGGCCTTCTCTCTGCCAACTGATTCTCCAACTATGAGGTCGGTGGACGAGTTCTTTGGATCTCTGACCTTTGTGTATGGTCAAAACTACATAAGATCAAGCAGGGAGTGCGGCTGGCTGAAGGGTATTGATGTGAGTTCAGGAGATGGACCACTGACACTCAGTGGAACGACCTGTTCTCAGGACTCAGTTCTGTCAGGTTTTGTCAGATCGGCTACAAGACTCTATGACTCAGTATGCTGCTCCAGAGTCATTGGAAGCTGCTATGGCTCTTACTCATAAGTTGGACAGATGCCCGAGAGAGAGACCTGAACCAACCTTCCTCTGGATGTCATCCCTGCTGTTGAGGTTACATGTGTGGGTTCTGATGTTCCTAAACAGTTGGGGAATGTAACTTATCATACTAGCCATGTGCAGTTCATCAGGTTGGTAGGTCTTGTTTCTTTTGTATTTTAGAGAGCATATAGTACAGCTCTACTACCGTTTGGGAGCTCTGGGGAAAAAAAGGCTGCAGAGTCTGTAAATATAGCCCCGGCACACAAAAAAGATGAGGAGATTTTTGGTATCATTCTGTGTTCTTTATTATAAAGGTTGACAAGAACAAGTTGTATCACACAACGTTTCGGCTCAAGGCAAGCCTTTCTCAAGTGAATCTGTGCATTACATGGATAAACATAAAAAACAAGAATAAGTATCAAACAAATGCAATAAAATTGTCTTAGGTGTTCCGTGACTGGAGGGTGTTTCAATGTGAAAAAACGGTAATCATGGTGGTGATGGGATGTGAGTGGTCCTCAAAGTGAAAAGAGAGTGTCTGTGTAATGGTGCTTGTTTTGAGTGTGGTGAGGGGAGGGGGGTGTACTTGTAATGTGAGAGAATCTGAAAGAGAGTGAAAAAAGCATGATTTAAAAGAGAATGAGGGCAGGAGGGGTGAAAAAAGGAGAATTGGAAAGAGAGAAATGAGAGAGGAGGGTAGGAGCGGTGGATAAAGGTAGAGGTGTGGTTCAGAGAGCATGCCTAAGTTGAGGGAGTCTACTGGGAGGAGGGAAGTACCTTGTGGATGTGGTTAGAGTACGTGGGTAGGTTCCCACATGAGCATCCGCTCAGGCCAGTACCTGTAAATAGTGGTATAATACGTATTAGGATCACCTTATAGTTAATCTACAGAGTAACGTGTATGTAGAGCTACATCTATAGGGGTTATATAGTGAGTGTCTATGTTGGTATAGGCACTAGCAGTCTATGTGTGAGTGCTGGGATAGCAGAATCCAAACTGTCATATGGATCTAGTATTAATAGTTCATCTCTGGGCTGTCTAGGCAAGTATGATTGCAAATACTTAACTGGTAAAATCAGGTGTGCTGTGTCACTGACGATAGAGCTATATGTATGGTAAACTATAGGTTAGGTCTGGACTAAAATAAGAGCAGGAGGCAAAAAAAAAGGGGGGGGGTGGAAGGAGAATAAGGAACATGAGGCCCATACCCTCAGGGGATACTCAGCAGGTGACTCCGTCCTAAATTCTAAAATAAGTAGTGGAGTTAATACAGCAGGGCACAGATTGGAAAGAGCTAAAACAAGATTGCAGCCAGAGATACACATAGGGACCAAAAAAAAGTCCGTAGTGAATGAATAAGGCACTTAGTAACAGAATCAGACAGAGTGACATTACCTTAGTGCAAGTGTAGCAGCAGCATAGTGGCTGGTCTGTATGGAGGGACAGGAGCCCTGTGCACACATTGCTTCCGTCTTTTATTGTGGTGTGTGACTGGGAAAGAGGCCAAACAGGAAGAAGGTCATCACGGCGGCCGTCTTGGTGGTGGAATTTTTGTCCGGAAAGTTACAGTGAGCATGCTCAGACAAAAAAAAAAAAAAAATGGATCTGAGCTATGTTGTGGGAAGGGCAGAAGGGTTCAGAATGCTGTAGGGTTACTAGGTAATACACGTGAGAGTCTTTATGTAAGTGATATGAAACAGATAAACATGCAAGGTCTGATTCGAAAAGTGCAGGTGCTGCTGGTGTGACTTCATTAGTGTGCAGTGTTTTCTCTTTCCGGTGCCCAGTGTCATAATCATTTATAAGATGAAAGAAAAAGACATGGTTATAACAAAGGCAATGCAAGAGTAAAAGTACAAGCGCCGAATGTATTCTCCATTATCATTAAAGCATATAAATGGGTTACATATTGCACAAGAGACACAAGTATGCAGTTACATGGTAGAATGATTTCATTAACCATTGAGAGATGACCCCATATAGGTTGAAGCTTTATTCTAATGGTATACCTCAAACTCACGGTTGAGTCCATGGGGGTGGAGGGTATTCAGTTGGTGTATCCAATAGGATTCTCTCTCCATCAGTTTCCGTATACTATTACCCCCCTCCTGGGTAGTGGGACATGTTCAATCACCTGGAATTTGAGTTGGCTAACCGTATGATTGTGTTGAATAAAATGGGCTGGTATGGGTAAAAGGGTAATTTTCTGACGTATAGTGGATTTATGTTTGCTGATGCGGTCTCGGATATGCTGGGTGGTCTCTCCAACATACCCGAGACCGCATGGGCACTTGATAAGGTACACTACGAAAAAAGTATCACATGTGTAGAAGCCATCTATGTTGAATCTCTTCCCTGATCTGCGGTGGGTGAAAAACTCACCTCTTGTTACGTTTGCACATTGGGCACAGTTTAGGCATGGGAACGTTCCCTTCCTCACGGTGCTAAGTGTTCTTTGTTGGAGGGTCGGTTTAGCAGATCCTATATCAGCCCTGACTAGGTGATGTTTAAGATTATTGGCTCTTTTGTAACAAACTAGTGGAGGATTTTTGAATTCCGGTATATTAGGGAAGGCAGTACCTAGTAGAGGCCAGTGTTGGAGGATAGACTTTTTAATTAATGGAGAAAATGGATGAAATGTATTTATGATTGCAAACCAGCTTCCACCAGAACCACCACTGATAGAGTGCCAGCTGACGAAAGATTGAAATTCATAAATACATTTCATCCATTTTCGCCAGACTTTTTACAGACTTTGTTTCTTTTGTAGTCAAGCTGGTCATTGCATTAGGGTCTGTCCACACCACTCTAAACCCATTTCTCGGCCACTGACATCCCTTGAGGGTAAGTGCCTGAGCGGAAATGAGTCGGTTGACAGGGTAGGGGGTACTCAGATACCGGGACAGGGGGTTACTTTGGTGGGGGATCACAGCTGGTCGGTTCCCGGTTCCATGCATTAGACCCTCAATGGCGGGGTGGGGGTGATGATGATGGGGGAATTGTAACGTGATGCCACCTGTGGTACCTGGTAATAGGATTACCAGTGCTGCGGCCGGCCGCTGAAGTGATGGGAATGCAGCTTTGGTAGTACATCTCCCCACAGGTCAGCGGGGTGGATGAGGGGAGTATTAGCAGCGGTTCTGCAGGCGGCGGCAGTGAAGCAGGCACACACATACAATAGTCTCTGTTTCGGTACCTTTTTACTGATGTCCGGTAACAGGCACGGTCCAGGAGGGTAACCAGGTTTTGGTGCAGCTTGGGACGTTCACCTTGGAGAGTTGTGAGGCCTCCACTGTTAGTGTGTGCGGTAATTGGGGTAAGTTCTGCCTGCAACTGAACTTGCCGCTTTTTCTCCCTGTCAGGGTACTACTCCACAACCGACAATGAGGACCTTGCTGTGGGGATCCCTATTCTCTGCTTAGGTCCCTGGTCCTGTGCTTGGTCAGGTTTGGTATCTCAATTGGTGTAACCTCAGGGGGACTAGATCCTCCTGGTTGGTCCGGGCTTTTTCTGCTACACTTTAGATGATTAGCAACTCCGGTGTCCAGGTGGGCTAAAGGGATACCAAATATGTTCCCTTCTTCTTTCTTCCTACTTCTTCCACTGGCCTCCGTCCTTCCCCCTAGGGCGTTGCACTGCGGGGTCAGGTTTCCTGGTTCTGGGCCAGGCTTGGTCCCAGCAACCAGCTCCTTCCAGTCCTTACACTTTACTGTCTGGAACTAACTAACTCCTCTCCTCAGGCCTGGATATTTATAGGGGATCTGGCTTAAGGACAGCTAGTGGGGCTCCCCCTCCAGGTCTGGGGTGGAAGGTGTTGGGTGCTGTGCGTGCCAAGGTGTACATCCCTCCCTGCACCGGTGGGTCCTGTGGCAATCCCCCGCAGGGGTGCCACACTACTGTCTCAGCCGTGTTGGTAAGACCTGCTCCTATGTCTCCGGTGAAGGTGGTTAAACACCTACTGAGGAATAGTGGTAAAAACCCAGCCTACTCCTTATATTTATGCTGGGCTCAGATGTAACCCTAAGAGGAGTGATAGGGGGAGCATGGTGACTTTCACTAAACTTTTTGTGAGAAAGTTACCAGAGACGAGAAAGAGAAACGTCTCTACTGTTTGCCCCCCCTGATAATGGACCCTCTATCTGTAACTGTATGAATGATGATAAACCTTCAGATCCAGACCTGAGTGTAGATGATTTTGTGTGGGTGTTCTCAAAACTTGTAAGCTTGAGTTGTGCAGCTGGAGCTTCTACTGCCGGAGTTATTGGTCCGTTTAGGATATCGGCCATTTGCAACCCTGTTTTGTTCCAGCTCGAACTTCCTCCGGTGCTATATACCCATAATAGGTTCCACATGTCATCACTCAGACCATTTCCGGATGTGCCCGGTTTAGAGTCCAGAGGCCTCTAATAAAGTGTGTGTGTGTGTGTGGGGTCGGGGGGGGGGTACAGTTACATGTTGACTGCTTTGCAGTCCATGTGTGTTGCTGTTGTGATTTAAATCTGAGTTTATTTCCTTTGACACTTCCAGAGTTAATGCCAGAAAGCTGCTGTGTGACTCTACAAGTGAAGGTGGGCGTGTGTGTCATAGCAATCAGATCTCTACTCTCTCAGCCTTGAAGTAGTTCCACTTCCCTACACTGGATGTCTCAGATAGAGTTCTTTTTTTTTTCTTTTTTTCAACCATTAAATTTTTTTTTTAAACTTCAGACATAAGAAAGAAACAAACAATTCAAAAGTAATGCAATTTTAACAAGTGGTAGGACACAAGAGTAGCACACATATGAAAATATCAGAGGGATCATTGCAGGGGAGGGGAGGGAGAGGCAAATTTGATTTGTCAGTACCCTGAAGAAGGCCTGCGAGCCGAAACGTAGGTCTATGATCTATGTGTTGTGTGGCAAAAAATAAAAATAACACGTTTTTTTGCACCATAATCCTCTCGTGGAATCTGCATCTTTTCTAACTAGGTGTGCCCGGTCTATACTATTTTAATCGGACTGTTTTTCACTGGAGCACCCACTTTCATACGTTGAGCCCTCTATATTCTTACGTGCATTATCTACAGAACCTCCTGGCATGTATGATGCTCTATCCCTACGACGCAGGAAGTTATGCAGCACACAGCAGGCCAGCACTACCGCGTCAATAGACTCCAGTTTCATATGCAGAGGCGTATGAAAAACCCGGAATCTATTCTCCATGATCCCAAACGCATTTTCAACTACACGGCGGGCCCAGGATAGCCGGTAATTGAAAATGCGTCTTTCTGAAGTAAGGGCCCTCTGGGGATATGGCCGCAGTAGGTGTTCCTGAAGTGGGAACGCTTCATCCGCCACAAACGCAAAGTTGAGATGATGAATGTCTCGTCATTTGAGGGTAAGTTCAGCCCACCGGTCCTTAGTAGTTGTGCCAAGGAGCAGTGTGCGAATACCCCCTCATCTGAGTTGCGGCCGTTCATTCCAACCTCCACGTAGAGGAACTCATAGTTCGCATCCGCTAGAGCCATGAGGATTATACTAAAATACCCTTTGTAATTGTAAAACAAAGGGCCCGAGTGGGGGGGTTTAGTAATCCTCACGTGCTTACCATCCAAGGCCCCGCCGCAGTTTGGGAAGTTCCACCGGGTTTCAAAGCCTCGACCTACTTTCATCCATTCTGCGGCTGTTTGTGGCATCTTCATGTAGGATGGTTGCAGAGCACTCCAGATGGCCCCTAAGGAGAGGGGGAGATCGTATCCGGAGGCTTAAAATGCGGGAGGCTTACTGGATACATACTCTCCAAACCTTAGAACCCCTGGGACTAAACCGCGAGTACGAAGCATTTTGATTTGATATATTATGTCTTTCCTTTCGGACTAAGGTTTCCCCTGGTCACATAGTCAATGACTATTCCCCTCATATAATAGTCAATTATCTTGAACCATTGTATATAAATATTTGAATTAATCTCTCTTTCCTATAAACTTTTTAAGCTTTATACTATTTGTTCCCATATATGTATAATCACTACTAAGGGATGGCTATGACTAAATGATGACCTTATGCATTATAACAGATAGATAATTACTTATTATCAATTCAGCCAGTGACAGGTTTATACCAATCCATATAGTTATAATGTGTATATATATATATATATATTATCCTGCTGATATTGCTCTCATGTCACTCTATCCAGAATTAATCTGTCTACCGTTTATACTTATTACTAATTATCCTTCTCTTATATCTATAGATGCATTACTGAAAATATTCCCTGTTGAATGGCACAAGCGGCACTAAAAGCACAAAGAACCGCACTCCTGCGATCCTGAAATAGCACTTCCAGCACTTGACAACGGAGATTCTCTGTTATAATGTCCGCGCATGCGCAGATACACCTATTACACAACGCATGCGCCACCTGCGGTCGGCCGCACTTCCGTGCGGTCCAAACACCGGATGGGACGTCACTACATCCCTCCCCACTTCCCCTTATAGAGCGGCAGCGCTCACACGCATGCCGCACATCTCCCTGACTCACTGAAGAGACACATCACAGGTATGGCACACTCCAGGCGCCGATTCCTCTCCTAAATCCTCTCTACTCTTAACTCTACCATTTCTTCCCTAGGTTTCTCACCCTCCGAGCCTTGTCTCTGTTACCTGCAGGTCTGTGTGATTTCATGACCACCTTCCTCCAAATGTTGTTTTTTCTACTCCTGTCATTGATTCTATCTCTTAACCCCTGATAGAACCTTTTTCCAAAGAGATGTGCCCAAGTTTCTTATATGAATAATTAGGTAATTATGTGATCTTTGCTATTTTCTTTCCTACATTTTCCAGCCTGTATGCATTAACCTCTCTGACATTACTTATCCTATACAGAGATTACCTACTACTGGTATACACTACCAGTGCGGATATCTTACTGGTCTGTACCTACTACCTATATCACCGTTGATTATATTATTCCTCTTGAGGTATCTTTTCCACTATATCTCTTATTCCTCTCTAGGTTATGTCAACAACTCCCTCCTTTTGTGCTTCCCCCCCCCCTTTTTCCCCCCTCCTCCCCCTTTTTCTTCTCTCCTTACGGATCATCACTCTTTAACCTTTGGGCCATTTCCTTCCTAGATTATGATGGCTTTTACAATTTTGATTGATATAGTGTCTGATACTTCCTTTTCACATTATATCCCTTATAGTCTTAGATCTAATGTTATTCCCCTCCTTTTTTCACCCTTGTCTTGCTTTTTCAGTCCTTTGACTTTGATTACAATGAGGAAATTCTTGTTCACTTTCATTTTTCCTCTGCACCTTGGTGGATACCTGTCAGTATTCCTCTTTATATCCTTTAGAACCTGATATTCTCTCTTTTTTGCATTTACTCATAGGACTGTCATAAAAAAAGTACGCCTGGTGATTTTTCTAGTTCAAAAGACCTCAACCACCAGTACTATTCTTAGTAATATTTTATCCTATGTCTAATTTAGATTTTACCCCTCCTTTATTCCAATCTTATCTTATCCTTGTTCTCTTTTGGAGTCAAATATATTCTGTTTATAGCAGAAATTATCTTCCTTCCTTTTTTCCTTTTTTCACTTGCACAGTTGTAGTGTTCTTAGATGACCCCACCCACAACCAGTCACGGCACGACAGTGTATACACGATACGTAGTGTTATTCCCTTCTTTTGTCACCACACGGCGAACTCATATTGGCACACCATTAACACAAGTACAAATTTTGGGATGTATATTACTAATTTCATTATTTGTCTCTGAAATTTGATTTGTCAGTACCCTGAAGAAGGCCTGCGAGCCAAAACGTAGGTCTATGATCTATGTGCTGTGTGGCAAAAAATAAAAATAACACTTTTTTTGCACCATAATCCTCTCGTGGAATCTGCATCTTTTCTAACTAGGTGTGCCCGGTCTATACTATTTTAATCGGACTGTTTTTCACTGGAGCACCCACTTTCATACGTTGAGCCCTCTATATTCTTACGTGCATTATCTACAGAACCTCCAGGCGTGTATGATGCTCTATCCCTACGACGCAGGAAGTTATGCAGCACACAGCAGGCCAGCACTACCGCGTCAATAGACTCCAGTTTCATATGCAGAGGCGTATGAAAAACCCGGAATCTATTCGCCATGATCCCAAACGCATTTTCAACTACACGGCAGGCCCGGGATAGCCGGTAATTGAAAATGCGTCTTTCTGAAGTAAGAGCCCTCTGGGGATATGGCCGCAGTAAGTGTTCCTGAAGTGGGAACGCTTCATCCGCCACAAACGCAAAGTTGAGATGATGGATGTCTCGTCATTTGAGGGTAAGTTCAGCCCACCGGTCCTTAGTAGTTGTGCCAAGGAGCAGTGTGCCAAGGAGCACTCCAGATGGCCTCACACGTCTCAGGGATCAGGCGGCTCAGCAGGGACAGGGAGACACGTGACAAGTATGTGAGGGATGTCATTGACTGCCCTGTAGCCAGGAACCGCAAAGTTATAGCCAAACGCTCCTCAGCTGAAATCGATTGACGCATAATAGTGTCCTGACGGGCTATCAGTGGCCTCACACGCTCCAAAAGGAAGTTGAAAGTGTCCTCGGACATACGGAGGTAGTTTCGGTAATCATCGGGATTGTTCTCCTCCAGCTCACGCAACAGCTGCATGTGGCCCCGGGTCTCCCGCCGGCGAAGCCAATCCCAGCTCCACAGCCGCCGTTGTCTGCGACGCATCAACCGGTCATACCGATCCTGAAGCCACATTTGCTCTACCACCACCGCAAGAGCCACGATAACTTGTCGGTCATGTATATTCTGCATCCTCGGTCTCAGCACCTGTAGATTCCAAAACATAACATCAGTACATACAACAATATGGGGACATGTGAGTTACAAAGGGACATGTGTCACCACAAATCTCGCCTATACATGTCACACAAACAATTCAGCATACCATATGTAGTTTCACAACCACAGTCAGTAATCCACTACGTACCAGGCCATGCTAGGGTGAGTAAATATAGATGTCACAAACCAGATTACACATGACTCATCATGTTGGGAATTGGTTACACATGTGTTTGCACGGGTGATATCCACATCTCTTTAATCTTTGCTGCGTCACACCTCAAAGCCATGTCTGATCCTAGCCATGTTGGTCCCAGTGTCCGTTGACCCCAACCAGTATGATATATTCATTGATGTGCACATCTGTACCACATTACTGTCTACATTCCAGCAGCCATTCTCCTGCATGGTGAATGGAAACAAAAACACAAATGTGTAACTGAGAAAATGGGAACCTCTGTACAAAATGCCAATTAATAGGCAGCACACCACGCTAATGTAGTCCCAAAAATAACATCACTCGGTTGTCCGCTACAACAGTCTTTGGCGTTATCACAACAAATCATGCGCCTCAGACCCCCCACGTCGCAACTTCCATGTCTGCCCATGAATACTTACTTAATATCTGTGGCCAGCAAGCGTAACGTCTACCGGCCTGAACAGCTTTTCAAGGAGCCGCAACCAATCACGATCTAGCGATCTCTACCAATCAGCTGCCGCTAGGGCTGTTCACAGGTGTACGCGAATAATGTGGCGAATTCGTGTTCTCTGATTGGTGTAGCTGACTATAAATCTCAGCCATTGCCCACCAGACCCTGTCAAGACGTCCATGTGCATTGAGCTAGTGGTGTCCAGTGATCCGTGCTCTGTTGCTCTGACGGTAAGTTATCTCACGTGCTTGTGCCTTGCCATGCGTTAGTACATAATGCAGATGTGTCACTCACATGGCGCTTAGGCTGTGTGTGTATGGACGTTGTGTTTTGTGCTTCAGCTCGGTCTTGTGTTTTTGCTATGTGCAAGGCTTATTCTGTGTAGCCCATAGGCATGTAGGGATTATTGGTCAAATATGCTTACGTATTACATACATTGTAGTCATCTTTGTTCCCCAAATATGATGGGCTGGTTGGCCCCAGTAATTTGCGCCCCTTTTGTTCCCTGTAATGTGCACATGTTTGGGCAGGGGATGGTTGTTGCATGGCCTACAGTAGGGTGTTCATGGGTGTAGTAAGGGCAAGATGAACATGTGGTTGCCCATAAGCCACACCATCTGCTGTGCTGTCAGACAGCCAGTCCTCCTTTAACACATGGCAAACCTTTCACATTGTGGCAAGGACGAAGATGATATGTGGGCCACCATGGCCAGGTGCAGATGTGCCCCTGCCAGCATGTTCCCTCACTCCATGTTTAGCTATGTTTGAAATGTGTAATTTTGGGTGTAATCCTTGTTGCCACCATGTGTCTTTGTCAACATATGTATAGAGCTTAATCTGTACAGACATGTGTAGCCGAGCTGATATCTTGCACATGGAGAAAGGTTCTCCCACATGCAAACATACATGTTGACAAAGAGCTTCATGGCCGGAAAAACAAGCCTGGCAGTATCTTATTTTTTTCCCAAGCATGGGTTTAATGTTGTCTGCGTGGTGTAATACGAGGGCCGAGGCCTACAGGCCTCTTGTCGAGCTGGCCAATAGGCTGGCCCCAGGCAAGGCAAGAGGTGGGACCAGGCAAAGGTGGCCGAGAAGATCAAGAACATGCGGGCCTCGTTCACGCAGGCTCACCTTGACTATACCAACCGTCGGTCAGGGGCTGGAGGTGAGGAGGTACCATTGCCAAAATTATGGTATTACCCCCTCCTCACCTTCACCCTTGGCCATGGGAGCTCGCGTGCTACGAGGACCAACCGGCCCCTTCCTACGTCCCATGTAGGCCCTGGCCAAGATCCATCTGCGCCACAGGAGGTGGGTAATTGTGTTACGGTGGTGGGCCACAATGCTTGTGAATTTTGGGTTAGGTCCTGGCAAACCATTTCTTGATGTGTTATGTGTCCTCAGGGGCTTGGCTGGTTAAATCAGAAATATATCCACAAAGCCCTTCTCAAATTCAGTCATTACACAGAAATATGGGTCTTTTAGGGCTAGTTTGCAATATTATCAATGAAGGGTTTGTTTAGTATTTGATGACGGACACAGCAACATGTTGTAGATCCTGAACGCACACATGTCTGTGGCCTTTGGCCCATGTAGTGTATGTTTAATGTAGGCGGGACCTATTTTTTTTTTGTTTGGGGCTCACAACGTCAAGTTGGGGCACATGGCCATGCACGGGTTTCCAGCTAGCATCAATCTCCTGTGGTCACATATCATTTTTTGGGTTCGGGCACTCTGAATGCCACATATGTATGTGTAACGCAGAGTACATGGGATGCTATAGGTGAGTGTGCAGGAGCCGTGCAGGTGTTTGTCTCACTAGCCTTCTATCTTTCTGGTGTCTTGGTTTTTGTGTGCTGGTGTGGTGTGTGTGGTCTGGGATATTGTTGGCCTATGGCCAATGTTCATAAATGATGGTGCATTTAGTAATTGTATTTTTTTCTCTTTCTTTTCTTGTCTTTACACAGGCCCTGAGCTGGCCGGCTCCAGTTCTGACGATCCTGGCGCTGGTGATGCTCGGCCAAGCACATCTGTGGCTGAGCAGGAGGATGTAGCTAGTGATGTGGGTCCGGACCCAGGGCCCAGCTCGGCTATCCGGTGAAGGTGACGACCTGCCCCACCGGAGACCGAGCTGGGCACCTGGGCCCGCCAGGTCCTTTTGGACGAGCAGAGGACCCACATTTCTAGCTACGCCCTCCACATCAGCGACAGGATGTCAAGGGTGGAGCCGGACCAACGTCAGATAGCTCAGCGGGTCATGGATCGTGTCCTTGATGCGGTCGAAGATGGGGCCCTGCAATGGGGATGTCACATTCCATCCCCTAGGAAGAACAACGTTTGGCCCCTTTCGGCCGCCGAACCACCAGTGTGAGAAGTCTGGCCCCGACACGCACCCCAACTCCCCCCCCAACACGTCGTCTTCGATCAGGACGCTCTCAGGCAGGGCGGGGCTGCCATGAGAGGGGGGGGCCGCATTGTCAGAGCAGACAGAGGAGGATGAGTAGCATGTGGGACACTACTAGCCAATGCACTTAATTGGCCGTCTGGACTTTAGCTTCATTACCCCGGCATATTAGCCACTTTTATGTTGATTTATTTTTCCTTTGCCTAAATCGGCATGTGTATTTTATTTATGTTGTTCATTGATTTTGTTTTAATAAATTGTTTTGAACAACACAATTCTGTCTTTATTTTGGGCCAAAAATTGCAAAATGTGATTGGGGGAATGTTTAGGGTCCAAATATAGTGGACACTATCCACACATTGTGGGCAATGGCCCCGGAGCAGGAGCACCATGTGGGCTGCTAACATGTAGTTGTACTTCAAAGAGGTGTGCTCATCTGGATCACACAGTTAGGGAATTTACATGTTGGGGAACAATACATGTGTGTTGTGACATCAAGGCACACATAAATATTAGTCAGAATTTTTATTGCCAACAAACATGTGTGACAGACATTTCCCACAATAGCCACAATTGTGTTTTCGCCTAGTAGTAGCCAGTCCACACTCCCCATGGTCCCAATGTGGGACACTATAAGAAAAGAAAAAGAAAAACAGGTTGCGCCACACTGCTTAACCCTATTAGATGTAATCAATTAAAATCACCCGGTGCTCACCTGGTTCGGTTGTGCCGGGCCGCACAACTGGCTGGCGAGCAGGGAAAAAGCCGGCGTGGCCTCCAGGCCGGGACACCCGATCGGTGGAAGCTGTGCTGCGATCCCCGATCGTGCGAGCCAATGACTAGCGTGCCACGAGTAGGGGAGTGGAGGATTAATGTGGAGATCGTGAATCCTACATTGAACTAATAAAACTTAGAGGTAATTATCTATTGAGCGGTGTCCTGGTGGTTATCCGAGCGCTGATACTTTATCTATTACTATAAGAAAAGAGGCCAACAGGGTAGCGAGTCCACACTCCCCATGGTCCCAATGTGGGACACTATAAGAAAAGAGGCCAACAGGGTAGCGAGTCCACACTCCCCATGGTTCCAATGTGGGACACTATAAGAAAATAGGCCAATAGGGTAGCGAGTCCACACTCCCCATGGTCCCAATGTGGGACACTGTAAGAAAAGAGGCCAACAGGGTAGCGAGTCCAGACTCCCCATGGTCCCAATTTAGGACACTATAAGAAAAGAGGCCAACGTGGCCTAAACATAAAAAACAAAATAAAAGCCAACAGGGCAACAGGGATGACATATGTCACAGTCCAACAAGGACTAAAGTTTGTGTGGCCATGTTTGGCCAGAAATCATGTTGGAGGCATGTAGTTCATGGCTGGGCAGCATGTTGGTGCTGTAGGGCCTCGATCATGTCACCCAACCGGCCCAGGTCCTACAGCCCACGCTGGTAAGCCCTTGTCATGCGGGCAACAAAATCCTGCTGGGCACGGAGGAATGCCTCCATGGTAGGGACACCTGTATTGGGAGGGAACACACAATTTAGTACACAACAGTGGCTGCCGATGGCTACTCACGAGTCACAAAAAGCATCTCCTTACCCTGTGCCTTCAGCTCCTCATCACCATCAGGTGGGGAGAGTGATGGGCTCAGGCTCCATCCAGCTGCACCAGCATGTTCCCCATCTGCACAAATAGGTAAACATAATTAGAAACAATGTGTTTAACAATCATGGTAGGTTTAAAACAACACAATGATTACAGTGTGCAGGGTGTATGTGGCAAAATGAAACACTTACCACCATAGTCACTGTGTGGGGACATGGCCACCCCAGGACTCGCCACTGAGCTGGATACAGTGGGAGGTGGTGTTACTCCCAGCCTGGGGCTCTGTGGCCACATTATGTGGTTTGGGGGCAAAAGGGGTCCTGGGCTAGAGGGAGAACCCTCCTCCGGGCCAGCAGGTGCTTCCAGCTCCTCGCCCTCCTGTGGTGAGCTTATCCCGTCCTCCTCCATCCAGCCATGTGAGGACAGGTCGTCCCAGTCCTCCAGCCCTGCAGGTGACGGCAGCTCCTCCACATCCTCTGGCACTGTCAGTGATGGGAGTTCGGGATCCTCACGCACTGGTGAAGGTGGTGTCATAGGGGGCGAGGGTGCCACTGCAGGCTCGTGTGGCGGTGGTGTTGCTGGGCCACCTGGGGGTGGGGCATGGTGCCCTTCTTCAGATGAAGAATCATCACCTGTATATTTTTATTAAAAAAAAACACAGCCTTGAGTACTACTTAACAATACATGATTCTCCAACATATAGATTGTGTGGCTATGTATTTCCTGCATAACCTAGATTGTAGAAGGTCATGCTGGATGCATAGACTCATGTTGTATGCATGTACTGTGGGTAGGAAACATTATGTTTGATGACTGGAGGCCCACTACACTGTGAAGATATGTTTGCTTGTGGCCCACAATGTCCTTCAAATATGTTTAGATACATTTGTGTGTAGTTTGGTACATGTAGATTTGCAGGTGTGTGTTTGGGGCCAACAATTACTCACCACGCAGCCTGGCAATCCTGGCACGGATGTCCACTATGCGACCCGGGCACTTCTGCTTTAAATCAGCTACCTTCTTTTGGATCGCTTTAACAGTCCTCTCTACCCCCAGTTGGCGGATCAGGGCCCGCTGGATCCACCTAACGGTGCTGCGATTGCGCAGCCTGGGGTGCCGGTGGTGATGGTGGCCCCAATAGTCATGGCGGTCACAATGATCGATGAGGATCACCAGCTCCGCCATCCCCCACGTTGCAGCGCGCTATGCGGCTGCCATGACTGTGATACTGTGGGCAGAGGAGGGGCTGGCACCTTGCAGGCAGAGTGAAACTGAAACCAACGTCATGACGTCAGTACGGACGCTGGCGGGGCCACACAACATTCTAAGTCGCTGTACGCGCAGTGACACGGCCGAAGCACTTCTGCGGCACCTACAGGACAACACCCCACAGGGCGGTGCGTAACGCAACCTTGTGCACTGTCTACTGCATTATTCCTTTGCATGTGGTATGACAATGCGCACTTTATATAGTGCGCGCAGTGACACGGCAGAAGCACTTCTACGGCACCTGCAGTACAATAAGCCAGGGCGGTGCGTAAACCAACTTGTGCGCTGTGTACAGCCTTATTCCTTATTATGTGTTAAGAGAATGTGCACACTATATAAGGACCATGCCGCATTGATACTTTTGCCTTCCGCAAGTGTGTGCCGGCGTAATTGTACTAATGTATCTGATCGTGCATACGGCGCGTATCTGTAGTGCTGAAGTGACAGCTCATCCAAGATGGCGGCCTGTGAATGAAGAGCCAATCGGAATGCAGCATCTTCCACCAATGATCGCTGATGGGGAGCGGTAACCCGGAGCCTGTGTCACGCCCCAGGTACATAGCATGGTGTCGAAACAACCCTCCTGTTCCTTATTCACACGCCGATAAAGCCCGTAACCATCGCCTTGAAATCAACCTGTTTTAGAGCACTGCTCTGAAACAGGTGCCTCAAGTGACGGGTGACAACAACCGTCTTCACACGCCGCTACCTCGGGTTGATTTGGCGGTGCAAGATACATGTCTCGCATCTACCCGGTTGTTTCCACCATCCTGTAGCGGCGTGTAAAGGTACCATAATAGTTATGAAATGGCTTAAACTTTTGGCCTTGACCTGAAACTTTTGTAAACTGGTCAAACAGCATAGCTGATGATGTCATGAAAATCTTATGCCATGGTTAAATACTATTTACGCCGGCTTCACACCATGATTTTCGGGATCTGGGGCTGTCTGGTGTGAACTGGAAAGCCCCGGATCTGATTTTGCCCCTATTCTCTCCCTATGGGGCCGGATGGGGCCGGATGGCAGTGATTTGCCATCCGGTTTTGTGCTATCTGGGAAGATCCGGCAGATTTAGTTTTTTTGTCCCAGACACAAAAACGGAGCTTGCAGCATTTTTTGTGTCTGGGACCAAAAATCAGACAAAATCGGATCCTCCCGGATCAGGCGCCCATAGCAAGCGAGTTTATGGCCACCAAATCACGCTGGATCCGACAAAAAATTGCATCGGTTCCCGGACGCCGGGTGCTGAAACAGTGGCGGCTGCTAAAAGCAGCTGCCGCTAAATTTCAGCATCTGGAGAGCTCCCCGGCTGAAATTTTAGCACCTGGAGAGCTCCCTCCAACCGCTGTGCTGATATTTCAGGACTTGGACAGTGGCAGCCGCTGATTCTGGCAGAAAACAGGATTGGAGGGGATATTTGCCCTCCCGTTCTGTTTTGCCCGGGGCTGTCAGGTTCTGTCTGGTGCTTCCTGCAAAACACCAGATAGAACCTGTCAGCAAATAAGCATGGTGTGAAGCCGTCCTCAGACAAGTAATTATCAAAGCAAAAGGGCAATTTTATCTCTTGGGTAGGACCCTTTAAATGTTCAGGATTTATTATTGGAGGATAAAATGAAAACCGCAAAGAAAAAATACCAAGTATCAATCTCACTTGTGTTCTTTTTTTTAACTCAACAGGTTTCAGTATATGAATCAATGCTTCATACCAACTATTTGACTTGTACTCTTTCACTACAAGGTTTGATGTGCCAGCAAAATGCATTTGACATTTTACTTATAAATTGTTACTTTATGCTATGAAAGTGTTTAAAAAAATATGGTGGAAACCTAGAGCACTTTATCTGCTGTAAATTTAAGTTTTAATACCTTGCTTGACCAGTTTTACATTATAGTTTAGGATCACTAAACTGCACCGCATACAAATCAGATAAGCGATTAGTGATAAAAGAATATTTAAGTAAATGGCCAGGTATGGATAATACATATTATTTCATTCTGCTCAGACAAACCTCTATTTCACAATGGAAAATGACCAAATGCACAGGACACATAACCATAGTGCAGACGTAAGGATGAAGGTAGGAAAATAATAAAACGAATAAACACCTTAATACAGGTTTGGAATACATAAGAAGAAAGTCAGGATTTGTGAAGAACATTACACTGAAAACAAATGTCAATGGCAATTTGAAGAGTTAGGTGGAAAAGGTGTTGAGATGAAAAAGAAAATAAATGACAGCACAGCAAATGTATCTGTCAGAGAAGCAGTGGCGACAGCTGTTCTCTTTGAAATGCCTATGGCAATCATAGCGAAATGCAAACAGGTGGTAAATGATGTAGAACTGCAAAACATGTAGTAGAGGTTAAAGTGCTTGAGTTTAAATGAAATATGTAGAATAGGTTATGACTCGGGCACAAGATTAATATTCCATAATGAGATTAGAATGCTGTCTCTAAGCCGTCATAACTCTCATGATAGACATCTGTTTTCACTACAGGGTTGAAACTATGATATCATTTGTCTGAGCCGTTGAGCACCTCTTCTAGATGGAATGAATAGATGGATATTTTACTGACACACTTAATGATGCTGACAAGGAGAGCAGCCTATTTATTTTTTCCAAAGGTTATGGCTCTTATGTCTTTGTGGATGTTTAGTTTACTGATGCAGTCGGAAAGAAATTCTACTGGAAGAGCAGCCTTCTACAAACTGTTTTTAAGACTAAGTATACAGCAAACATATTAAATAAACAAAAATTATTCTTTGATATGTTTAGCCCAGGTTTTGGGGTACTCGGGTGTCAGGTGGCAAAGGGTTAACTGCTGTGTCAAGGGGAATGGCGGCCGCGCCTGATCCCGTTTCCTGGGCCTATCTTTTGAAAAGGGGGAATTATTTACAGGGGATTATGTACAGGTTTGTCGTGACGCCACCTGCAGTACTTGGTGAGATATCACCAGCACCGCCACAGTCCTCCGGAGGCCGGTGGTATTGCGGCTGAGATGGTGTAGTCCTCCACAGGCAGGACTGGACCTCCGGGGCAGTGTAGTGAGATAGGGGCAGCTAGCAGTGGAGCTGGGATCATGTGGGGAGCGTTGGTACAATAGTACCTATTGTTAAGTTGAAGTACACTGTGTGCAGAATTATTAGGCAAATGAGTATTTTGATCAAATACTTTTTATACATGTTGTCCTACTCCAAGCTGTATAGGTTTGAGAGCCAACTACCAATTAAGTAAATCAGGTGATGCGCATCTCTGTAATGAGGAGGGGTGTGGTGTAAGGACATCAACACCCTATATAAGGTGTACTTAATTATTGGGCAAATGCCTTTGCTTAGGCAAAATGGGTCAGAAGAGAGATTTGACGGGCTCTGAAAAGTCCAAAATTGTGACATGTCTTGCAGAGGGATGCAGCAGTCTTGAAATTGCCAAACTTTTGGAGCGTAATCAATGAACAATCAAGTGTTTCATGGCAAATAGCCAACAGGGTCATAAGAAGTGTGTTGGGCAAACATGGCGCAAAATAACTGCCCATAAATTGAAGAAAATCAAGCGTGAAGCTGCCAAGATGCCATTTGCCACGACTTTTGCCATATTTCAGAGCTGCAACGTTACTGGAGTATCAAAAAGCACAAGGTGTGCTATACTCAGGGACATGGCCAAGGTAAGGAAGACTGAAAAACGACCACCTTTGAACAAGAAACAAGATAAAACGTCAAGACTGGGCCAAGAAATATCTCAAGACTGATTTTTCAAAGGTTTTATGGACTGATGAAATGAGAGTGACTCTTGATGGGCCAGATGGATGAGCCAGAGGCTGGATCAATAAAGGGCAGAGAGCTCCACTCCGACTCAGACGCCAGCAAAGTGGAGGTAAGGTACTGGTATGGGCTGGTATCATCAAAGATAAAATTGTGGGAAATTTTTGGGTTGAGGATGGAGTGAAGCTCAACTCCTGGACCTACTGCCAGTTTCTGGAAGACAACTTCTTTAAGCAGTGGTACAGGAAGAAGTCGGTATCGTTCAAGAAAAACATGATTTTCATACAAGACAATGCTCATTCACATGCATCCAACTACTCCACACCGTGGCTGGCCAGAAAGGGTCTAAAAGAAGAAAAAATAATGACATGGCCCCCTTGTTCACCTGATCTGAACCCCATAGAGAACCTGTGGTCCCTCCTAAAATGTGAGATCTACAGGGAGGGAAAACAGTACACCTCTCGGAACAGTGTCTGGGAGGCTGTGGTGGCTGCTGCACGCAATGTTGATCATAAACAGATCAAGCAACTGACAGAATCTATGGATGGAAGGCTGTTGAGTGTCATCATAAAGAAAGGTGGCTATATTGGTCACTAATTTTTTTGGGTTTTGATTTTGCATGTCAGAAATGTTTTTTTCTAAATTTTGTGCAGTTACAGTTAGGGCCAGAAATATTTGGACAGTGACACAAGTTTTGTTATTTTAGCTGTTTACAAAAACATGTTCAGAAATACAATTATATATATAATATGGGCTGAAAGTGCACACTCCCAGCTGCAATATGAGAGTTTCCACATCCGAATCGGAGAAAGGGTTTAGGAATCATAGCTCTGTAATGCATAGCCTCCTCTTTTTCAAGGGACCAAAAGTAATTGGACAATGGACTCTAAGGGCTGCAATTAACTCTGAAGGCGTCTCCCTCGTTAACCTGTAATCAATGAAGTAGTTAAAAGGTCAGGGGTGGATTCCAGGTGTGTGGTTTTGCATTTGGAAGCTGTTGCTGTGACCAGACAACATGCGGTCAAAGGAACTCTCAATTGAGGTGAAGCAGAACATCCTGAGGCTGAAAAAAAAGAAAAAATCCATCAGAGAGATAGCAGACATGCTTGGAGTAGCAAAATCAACAGTTGGGTACATTCTGAGAAAAAAGGAATTGACTGGTGAGCGTGGGAACTCTAAAAGGCCTGGGCGTCCACGGATGACAACAGTGGTGGATGATCGCCGCATACTTTATTTGGTGAAGAAGAACCCGTTCACAACATCAACTGAAGTCCAGAACACTCTCAGTGAAGTAGGTGTATCTGTCTCTAAGTCAACAGTAAAGAGAAGACTCCATGACAGTAAATACAAAGGGTTCACATCTAGATGCAAACCATTCTTCAATTCCAAAAATAGACAGGCCAGAGTTAAATTTGCTGAAAAACACCTCAAGAAGCCAGCTCAGTTCTGGAAAAGTATTCTATGGACAGATGAGACAAAGATCAACCTGTACCAGAATGATGGGAAGAAAAAAGTTTGGAGAAGAAAGGGAACGGCACATGATCCAAGGCACACCACATCCTCTGTAAAACATGGTGGAGGCAACGTGATGGCATGGGCATGCATGGCTTTCAATGGCACTGGGTCACTTGTGTTTATTGATGACATAACAGCAGACAAGAGTAGCCGGATGAATTCTGAAGTGTAGCGGGATATACTTTCAGCCCAGATTCAGCCAAATGCTGCAAAGTTGATTGGACGGCGCTTCATAGTACAGATGGACAATGACCCCAAGCATACAGCCAAAGCTACCCAGGAGTTCATGAGTGCAAAAAAGTGGAACATTCTGCAATGGCCAAGTCAATCACCAGATCTTAACCCAATTGAGCATGCATTTCACTTGCTCAAATCCAGACTTAAGACGGAAAGACCCACAAACAAGCAAGACCTGAAGGCTGCGACTGTAAAGGCCTGGCAAAGCATTAAGAAGGAGGAAACATAGCGTTTGGTGATGTCCATGGGTTCCAGACTTAAGGCAGTGATTGCCTCCAAAGGATTCGCAACAAAATATTGAAAATCAAAATATTTTGTTTGGGTTATGTTTATTTGTCCAATTACTTTTGACCTCCGAAAATGTGGAGTGTTTGTAAAGAAATGTGTACAATTCCTACATTTTCTATCAGATATTTTTGTTCAACCCTTCAAATTAAACGTTACAATCTGCACTTGAATTCTGTTGTAGAGGTTTCATTTCAAATCCAATGTGGTGGCATGCAGAGCCCAACTTGCGAAAATTGTGTCACTGTCCAAATATTTCTGGCCCTAACTGTATATTAGTTTACCTGGGGAAAATAAACAAGTGAGATGGGAATATTTTTGGTTTTTATTAAGTTGCCTAATAATTTTGCACAGTAATAGTTACCTGCACAAACAGATATCCTCCGAAGATAGCCAAATCTGAAAAAAAAACACTCCAACTTCCAAAGACATTAAGCTTTGATATTTATGAGTCTGTTGGGTTGATGGAGAACATAGTTGATGATCAATAATAAAAACAATCCTCTAAAATACAACTTGCCTAATAATTGTGCACAGAGTTTATATTTCCACTCATCAACATTGAAATTCCAATTCAAAAAAGGGAAAGTTGTAGAATGAAGGAAATCACGGGCTCAGTAGACCTGCTAATGATGTGGAAAAATAAAAAAAAAAAATAGAAACAAAGGCCCAGACTGTGATGTTGGACTTTATAACGGGTGGCATGGTGGAGTGAGATGCTCTTGGTTCATTAATAGGTGCATGCTTCTGAATCGGGTCTGTGCCCTTCGCCACAATCTTCTTCCAGTTTGGTTCGCAGGGTTTGTGTTTTAGCAAATGCCACTGCTCAGCATTCTGGTCAAATGCTGGGCAAAACTGGCTGAAAAAGGCCAAAAGTCACAATATTTTTTGCAACTACACATTGCACACAACGTTTGCGACTTTTCAAAGCTTTAATGTCAGAATTCTGGAATAAAAGTAGTATTAGGGTAAGTGCCCACATAGTGGTTTAACGTCGGTTTAGCAGCGAAAACCGCCGGCGGTTTTAGCATAGGTTTTATTTAAATTTATGTAAATCCTAAGCAGCGTTAGGACTTACAAGTAACCCTATGTAATTTAGAAAACGCTGTGCACACATAGTCGGTTTATGTGAGCGGATCTGCCAGAGGTTGAGCGGTTTCCTAGCGGTTTAGGAACATTCAACATGTCAATTCTTCTCAGCGGTTTGTGATCGTTTTTACAGGTTACAAACTGTAACCTACATTCAACAAAATCCTACCTAGAAAACCGCTTAGAAACCGCTGGAAAAACCGACTGAAAAACGCTGTGCAAACGCTGAAAAAACCGCTGGGAAACCGGTGGGAAACCGGTGGGAAAACAGCTGGAGATTTCAGAGCTCAGAACTCTAGGCTCCTGCAAATTTCCACCAGTTTACTGACGGTTTGAACGTCACTAAACCTCTATGTGGGCACATACCCTTAAAAAGTTCAAAACATCTCAATTTAATCTGTATTGAGTTTTAGAACAACAAACACAAAAATACACAAACTTCCATTCTTTAGCATGTTATCACTTAAGTTATGTAAATTATCAGGATTCCCTGCTGGCAGCTCCCTTTACAATTGCCTACTAATGACATCACAGTTGTGCTTCATGTAAAATTAGTCTGGACCCCTGCAGGCCATGATGGCAAGCTTAGGCTGTGCAGGCTGCTCTAAAGGCCGTGTCACACGTGTCAATGTCGCTAGCGACATCGCCGAAAAGTGACGCATCAGCGATGTGGCTAGCGATATCGCAAGTGCATTGTGCTGTGTGACAGCGCGACACAACTGCGATTTATCGCTGGTCGCAGGTTGACAGGTTTACGAGGATGAACGTAAACCTGTCAATCTGCAACCAGCGATTAGGCTGGATCGCGCCGTCTGACACCGCAATAGCGATGTTGGCGGCAATCCAGCCTATTCAGCAGCATTGCTGCGGATCGCTCGCTGGGTTGATCCCAGCCCAGCGAGCGATGGCTCCGCCTGCATCGCTGCGGCATCACCGGCAAAATCCTGCCGTGTGACACCAAGGCTGCAATGTCGGAAGCGACTGCGCACCCGCACATCGCTTCCGACATCGCAGCCTTGGTTGACACGTGTGACGGGGCCTCAAGGCTGCCTTCACATTTGAATTTGCAAGCGCAGCGTACCGAACGCAGCCAAACACTTGCGCACTGCATTCCTACGTTTAACATGGGAACGCATGTGCCTGCGTTTGGCTGCGTTCAGTTGCGTTTGCATTCGGATGTGCACAATTTTTGCGCCCTCCAAGCGCCCTCTGAATGCAGCATGTTGCATTTTTTTGTGCAGTCGCAGGCGCTTATTTTATCAGCAAGTGCACAAACCATGCATTGAAGGCAATGGATCCGCAGTGTCCTCCGCATGACAGCGCAGGAGAATGCTGCGGATCTCATTGAAATCTCTCTATTTGTAAAGAAAACTGACAGGAACAGTACCTTACATTTCTCCAGCGACCACCCCAGGGGGATGATAGAGTCACACCCTTGTAGTCAGTTATTGAGAGTAAGGAGAATAGTGGCGGATGATGAAATTATTGATTCCCGTTTATAAGATATGTGCAATACATTTCTGAAGAGGGGGTACCCAAGAAAGATCTTACAACAGTGTAAACAAAGAGCCTTGAATGTTAATCGTAAAGACTTATTGGTTCCTAAGGAACATAAACAAAACGAAAGTAGGATCCCACTTGTGACCATGCATAATAGACTGAGCAGGAGGGTGGCGGGGATAATATGCAAACACTGGCCACTTTTGAAAAAGGGACATGAATACATGAAGAGTTTAGTAGGCAACCTCTGTTCTCCTATAGGCGGAGTCGTAATTTGAAAGATAGGGTGGTGAAAACTGATATTGGAACAGCAAAACGGGATCTACAGAAAACATTGAGTAGTCCCAGCATGGGCAATTTTCCATGTCTGTCGTGTGCCAGTTGCAGTAATATGTTGAAGGGATGGCAGTTCTGTCACCCAAGGTCCAGCAAGAAGTATGAGATTCCAAGACGTTATACTTGTACGAATAGCTTTGTAATTTATGTAATTTGCTGCCCGTGTGGCCTCTTTTATGTGGGGGAAACCACAATGAAGGCGAAGAAGCGCATTGGGAAACATAAAAGTACCATCAGGACAGGGATGACAAAGCTGCCGGTCCCGAAACATTTTAAAGAATTTGGTCACACAGTGAATCAACTTGGATACAGAATAATTGATGATGTCCCACCCCCGCGGAGAGGTGGAGACAGGGTGGCTATGCTTAAGGAGAAGGAACTCAGATGGATTTTTAAGTTAGATACACTACAACCTAAAGGGTTGAATATTGAATATGACCAAAGAGGCTGTTTATTGAAATAGTACGGTATATCTTTGTATTTTGTTGAAGTTCTGCTGCTCCTCTTTGTTTGTTTTTAACTCTGTTTTAATGTTACCCAGTAGAAGAACCAGATACCCCAGCTGTTGTGAAGAATGAAATTGAATGGATACCCATATGGATATAGGATATCTTGTATAACACAAATCTATGATGGTTGTGGGTATGAGATGATATTGGTAAATGTATGTATTATGTTTTGAATCTCTGCTTCCCTTTCAGTAACCTAAGGGTTAATGTGATAGGTCTATTCTATGGTTGCTGTCTATGGGGTATATACAATTGTATGAGTTTTATTTCATAGATACCCATGTAAGGTTCTTTTGGATTAAACAGAACGAATGGTAATGGCTACAATGGACAATTGGAATAAGAGTGGTGCGGTGAAGTAGTTGTCCTATAGATTAATATAAGTAAACCTCTTTGTTTGAGGTATATAAGGTTAAAAATGAGGGGAAGGATAAAGAATAAATCAGGACCCATAATAATTTACCTTTGATTAGTCATGGTCATAATCACTGCACCTCTCCTGTTGTTCCAAGTCCTGATTGGATTTGGGATACATATGGTAGCCTTGTCGTAGTCTATATTGTATATGTATGTGATTAAGGGGAGAACAATAACTAGTGCCCCAATACTATTTCCATAGAGCTGGTCTGTTAATGTTGTTGACGTGAGATAATATGGAATAATAACTCTTTCTTGAAACTATGGTGCATTCTGCTGTGGAGAGTAATATTGCAGTCTGGCCGTGAGAAAGAACTGAGTTCTACGCATGCGCAATGGAGGGGAGCACGAGGACATGACGATGCCATGGTAACGCAAAAGTGCATTATACAGGATGCCAGCGCCTGCTCAATGTACTGGTGCCATGAACCAATTAGGAATGAGAATTTCCCACATGCGCAAACACGGGTTGCGGGGATTGGAGGAGCTTTATCACTGGACGGTTTCGGGATGTGACACAATGTAAGATATCCATGGCAACTGTAGAGGCATGGTATTTGATTGGAGGGAGCTTTTGTTTACATCTTATGATCAGAGACTTTACTAATATGTTTACTGGACTTTCCTGTATACTGATGAAAGCGATCTATGAACTTGGGGATTCCATGATTGATGAACACTGCTAGGATATCCACTGGGTTGTTTTTAAAGGTAGATAGAACTATGTATTAGACTAAGTGTTTAAGATGCTGTTTCATTGGTTGGTATAATGAAGGGGGTATGTTTATTACTATACTAGCTGTGAGCCCGATGCAAATGCATCGGGATTCTAGAACTAGCATTAATTTGATTATAGTAGTTATAGCTGGTGTGAGGACTTTTCGGGGGGGTGTGAATAGTTTTTCGGGGGGTGTGAATAGTTTTTGTGGGCGGTCCAATACTTTTTGGGGGGTCCAATATTTTTTTTGGGGGGTCCAATACTTTTTGGGGGGGTCCAATACTTTTTGGGGGGGTCCAATACTTTTTTTGGGGGGTCCAATACTTTTTGGGGGGGTCCAATGCTTTTTGGGGGGGGTCCAATACTTTTTATGGGGGGTCCAATACTTTTTGGGGGGTCCAATACTTTTTGGGGGGGTCCAATACTTTTTGGGGGGTCCAATACTTTTTGGGGGGGTCCAATACTTTTTTTGGGGTGTCCAATACTTTTTGGGGGGGTCCAATACTTTTTTTGGGGGGTCCAATACTTTTTTCGGGGGGTCCAATACTTTTGGGGGGGGAGGTCCAATACTTTTTGGTGGGGGGTCCAATACTTTTTTTGGGGGGTCCAATACTTTTTTGGGGGGGCCAATACTTTTTGGGGGGGGTCCAATACTTTTTTTGGGGGGTCCAATACTTTTTTTGGGGGGTCCAATACTTTTTTCGGGGGGTCCAATACTTTTGGGGGGGGGGGGGGTCCAATACTTTTTGGTGGGGGGTCCAATACTTTTTTTGGGGGGTCCAATACTTTTTTGGGGGGGCCAATACTTTTTGGGGGGGTCCAATACTTTTTTTGGGGGGTCCAATACTTTTTTTGGGGGGTCCAATACTTTTTGGGGGGGTCCAATACTTTTGTTGGGGGGTCCAATACTTTTTGGGGGGGTCCAATACTTTTTTTGGGGGGTCCAATACTTTTTGGGGGGGTCCAATACTTTTTGGGGGGGTTCCAATACTTTTTTTGGGGGGTCCAATACTTTTTTTGGTTTTTTTGGGGGTTCAATACTTTTTGGGGGGGTCCAATACTTTTTTGGGGGGGGTCCAATACTTTTTTTGGGGGGTCCAATACTTTTTGGGGGGGTGTCCAATACTTTTTTTGGGGGGTCCAACACCTTTTTTTGGGGGGTCCAATACTTTTTTTGGGGGGTCCAATACTTTTTTGGGGGGGGTCCAATACTTTTTTTGGGGGGTCCAATACTTTTTGGGGGGTCCAATACTGTTTTTGGGGGGTCCAATACTTTTTGGGGGGTCCAATACTTTTTTTGGGGGGTCCAATAATTTTTTTGGGGGGTCCAATACTTTTTGGGGGGTCCAATACTTTTTTGGGGGGTCCAATACTTTTTGGGGGGGTCCAATACTTTTTGAGGGGGGTCCAATACTTTTTGGGGGGTCCAATACTTTTTTTGGGGGGTCCAATACTTTTTGGGGGGGGTCCAATACTTTTTTTGGGGGGTCCAATACTTTTTGGGGGGGGGTCCAATACTTTTTGGGGGGGTCCAATACTTTTTTTGGGGGGTCCAATACTTTTTGGGGGGGTCCAATACTTATTGGGGCTGAGTGCTCGCAATGGCCGCGAAGCGGGCATTGCGAGTCGCTGGCCGAAAATGGAACCAGAGGCTCGGCCACAAAGTTAGCGATTTACCGCTCAGGCAGCGACTCGCGCTACCTGAGCGGTAAATCGCTAGCTTTGTGGCCGAGCCTCTGGTTCTATTTTCGGCCAGCGACTCGCAATGCCCGCTTCGCGGCCATTGCGAGCACAAAGCTAGCGACTCGCAATGGCCTCGCGGCCATTGCTCGCGCAGCCAACGACTCGCATTGGCCGCTAAGCGGCCAATGCTTCGCCGTGGTGACGTCACATAGTGACAAAGCCACGGCGATTTCGGGGTCCGACACGATTTTGCCTACGGCAAAATCGATCATCAACGGGTGAGGCGCTGTCCTTTTGCTTATATGACAGATCCGTGTCTGTCTGCTGTCTGCGATTTTTGGGGAAGCCCAGAAATGGAACAGTTTCCATTTCTGAGTACATGAAAATTGCGGACACCCAACAGATCTGTGACAAAACGGAGACACACAGATGGCCACTTTAGGACCAATCCATGCCCATAGAATAACATGGGAGGCCATAATGGATCTGTGGCTATCTATTTCAAAACGGATGGACACGAATTTGAAAATATGCCAGTATGAAAACAGTCTAAGTGTAACTGGAATGAAGACTAGAGGTGTTCGGCTACCGTACTTTGTCATCTGAGACCATAATCGAAGTAGTAGGACTGGTGTGGCATTCCCTCTTGAAGGTCTTTTAATGGTGTTACTCATGTGGTCACCAGACCAATCTCCAGCTTTTAACTGCATCTAAGACAAAAGTGATACTCATCACTGAAATGTATAGACCTCTTTTCCAGCTTCCATTGCTGTCTTTCTCTTCACCATGACACTGTTTGCAAACATTGGAATCATGTCAGTGGAACACCTTTAGCTGGATGTATGGCTTGTAGGTCCACTACTGATAGTTTATGTTGTCACAATTTGACTCTTTGGAGTTGACATGTAAAGTGAAATTTCACTTGGGGTACAAAATGGATCAATCGTGGGACCAATTGTACAGCCATTTGTCCAAAGTGTACAAGAAGCCAATTTTCAACACTATAATGCTAGGCTTATGGCTGGTGGTACTGTGAGCAGTCTGTGTGTTCTAAACATGCTACCATGGCCTACAGTACGAGTATCTCCGGACTTGTCTCCCATCAAGCACATCTTGGATGTTACTGATCGGCATTTGAAAATAAAGATGCCTGGAGTGAATCTTAAGGATTTATGTACCCAAATGCATTCAGTGTGAGAGATCATTCCTCAGATAACCACGAGTAACCTCATTATAACCATGCCAAGCGTGAAAGTGTGACTATTTATACACATTGCATGGCATATTCATTACTGTTTTGAAAACGTTATTTCCATTTTCTTTTTTACAATTTTCTTATTACTAGTATGTTTATTAATCTTGTGTTTTCCATATCAGCACAACTTTTTCTTTTTGGTCTTACAATCTCAATATTAAGGAGTGTAGAAGCATAAGGCTCTGTGTCTAGTGGGGAGTCCTTATTGTTATGCACTGTTAAGCTCTAGGCACTGAAGAGTTCTACAGGGTGGGACATTTATATGGATACTTTCATTGATATTATAATTAATTTTCTAATTAATTTTTGTGGGGCTCAGCGCTCACAACCACCTCTTTATTCAATAAGGACTTTTATATTTCTACTAAAAATTTATTAACAATCATAAGTACATTACAAACCAATTAAAAATTTATTAAAATAACACAGGTCAACAAAAAAAATTTTTTTTTCTGGTGCCCAAAATATTTTAATGAATTTGGGGTATTTTTGGGGTGCTGATTCTGAATATGCTATCAGTTTTGCCAGATTGGCTCAAGTTTTTGAGATTTTTGGTATCTTATTTATAGCACTTGTTGGTAAATGCGACGCATCATCTCATTAATTTCTTTGGATTAGTACTTGAACTGAGCAGTTCTCAATATAGTTTTGTGTTAATTAGTGTTCTAAAAGTTTGTTCATAGCTTGGTTTTTGGCACTAACTTTATGTTGTTGTCTGTTGTCCAGTGAAAAGCATGAACTCATCAAGAAGAAGTTGTCTTAACGATCCAGACTCATTCTGTTACATTTGTGGTGAATATACACTGACAAAACATAGAAGAAACATAACAGACTTCGTTAAAAAAGTAGCAAAAAAATGTCTTTTTTGTTACACATTTTACGAAAAATCTCAAAAACTTGAGCCAATCTGGCAAAACTGATGACATATTCAGAATCAGCACCCCAAAGTTACCCTAAATTCAATGAAATATCTTTGGCACCAAAAATGCTGTTGACCAGTGTAATTGATACAATTTATTTTTTTTATGAAAAAAAATGTTTTTCTTTTTCCAATTTATCAGGTTCCTGTTGATACTCTTGTATCTTTCTTCCTTATTCTTATGTGTTCATGTTCTTAGTCTGGGGTCACAGTAGCATTTTTCACATGCGTTTTTGGAGACCTGCATTTTCAAAAACGCATGTAAAAAACGCACCCATAGGCCCCCATGTTAAAAAACGCATGCCCAAATAGCCAAAAAGCATGTGTGACTGTCCCTTGCGTTTTTGGAGCATATCCAAAAACACATGCGTTTTTTAATAAGGGGCCTTATGGAAAACGCATGCAAAAACGCATGTACAATTAGTGCCATTCAAAAACGCATGCGTTTCCCATAGGAGCCCATGTTAAAAAAACGCATGCGTTTCCAAAAACGCATGCATTTTTTTAACATGGGCTCCTATGGGAAACGCATGCGTTTTTGAATGGCACTAAAAGGTACTAATTGTACATGCGTTTTTGCATGTGTTTCCCATAGGAACCCATGTTTTAAAAACGCATGCGTTTTCTACAAAAACGCTCAAAAAAATACTACAAGCACTATTTTTAGGTGCAGGTTCAAAAATGCAGCCAAAAACGCAGGGAGCCATCACACACCTTACAAAACTCATGCTGACATGAAAAAACGCATGAGTTTTGTTAAATCACTTAAAAAAACGCATGGCAACTGTGACCACAGCCTTACTCTAAATGGAGAAAATGTTAATTATTCACCTCTTTTAAAACACTCTGATTAAATCTACCTTTTTCTGCAGTGTGATACTCACATTCAACTAACCCTGCTGTTCATATCACTTCCGTTATCATTGCGGCTTCTTATCTCCTCAATAATCTATTCGCCCTGTCTCCTATTTGCGAAACAGCATTAAATTGTTTATATAGATAAGGATAATGAGTCTATATAGTATTTTCTATAATGAGTAGTTTCCTTACCACTACCAGTGTCCTGAAGTCTCTACTCTCTGTATTTATCCATAGTTGGGTAGGGTCACATTTAAAACATAAATTGCATTCACCGCATCCGGATCCGGATGCGGTGAATGCAATGGCGGGCACACACATTTTTTGACAAAAATGTGTGCTGAATACCGGACTGCAGTAACCGGATGGCTCAGGATGTGTAATCCTGAGCCCTCCGGTAACTGCATAGTTTGCGGATCCCGGCTATTGGCGGGATCAGCAAACTGTCCTATGCCTATTAAAGAGTTAAATTTAGTAAGTAAAGGACTGTTTGAGGTCTGTAGGGGGGGCTTAGACCCCCCTACAGACCAGCCGCCCACTCTGGTGGTGTTCTTCTACATTTTCCTATGGCACGGGCTCCTCCGAGCCCTGTGCATGTCTCCAAACCTCCCGCCCCCCCGTATCACTATACAGGGGTGCCTGCACCCCTCTTGTATAGCGATTCCTGCATGTGGCCATAAAGTTTGAATACAGATCACATGTAAGCTCATACTTACATGTTATCGTCGGCAGTGTAGTGTGAAATCCCTGGGCGGGGCTGTTTGCTGCAGCCACCGCCCCCTCATTCATTATGGCCGCCCCCACTGTGCTTCAACCAGTGTTGTGAGGGCGGGCGCGTCATGAAAGGGGCGGGGCAAGGTTGCGTGGTCACAGACTCTAAAAATCCAATCGCTCAATAGGTCGGTGGGGCTGTCAATCAACGCAGTTCGTGAGAATACGTCTCACTTCCTCAGGATTGGCTCCCACTCGTCCTTCTCTGCTTTTTATATGATAGTCAATTCTGACATTTTTTTTCTTTGTCTCCTTCCTTCATTTGTTTCAGCGTTTCAATTACCGTATTTTTCGCATTATAAGACGCACTTTTGTTCCCCAAACTTTTGGGGGAAAGTGGGAGGTGCGTCTTATAATGCGAAATAATACTTATGTGGTGGGGGGGGGCTGTGGAGCGGTGTCCGGGGGCTCTCAAAAGGCTGTAGGAGGCTGCAGCAGCGGCCCCGTGGTCACGTGGGGCCGCTCATTATCTCCTGTAATATGCACTGCTTCCCGCTGTCAATCACCAGTGGGAGCAGCCCATATTACAGGAGCGGGACCGCAGCCCAGCAGCTGCGGTCCCGTGTGGATAGTCAGTGCTTTCTACGCAATGAAAGCGTGGAAAGCACTGACTATCCCTGGGAGCACGATCATACTCACCGCTCTCCTCGCTCGCTGCTGTCACCGCCATCCCCGCTGTCTTTGCCGGCATCCGGGTCCTGTGAGCGTCGCTGCAGAGTGACGTCATCACCTGCGCGCTGCTCACAGTACCCGGATGCCGCCACAGCACAGAGAGCGGGGATAGCGCGGACGGCGAGGGAGCGAGGAGAGGGGTGAGTATGATATGGTTTATTATTTTAAACGTGTGCCAGCCCTGCATGGGGGACAGTGTGCCAGCCCTGCATGGGGGACAGTGTGCCAGCCCTGCATGGGGGACAGTGTGCCAGCCCTGCATGGGGGACAGTGTGCCAGCCCTGCATGGGGGACAGTGTGCCAGCCCTGCATGGGGGACAGTGTGCTAGCCCTGCATTGGGGACAGTGTGCCAGCCCTGCATGGGGGACAGTGTGCCAGCCCTGCATGGGGGACAGTGTGCTAGCCCTGCATTGGGGACAGTGTGCCAGCCCTGCATGGGGGACAGTGTGCCAGCCCTGCATGGGGGACAGTGTGCTAGCCCTGCATGGGGGACAGTGTGCCAGCCCTGCATGGGGGACAGTGTGCCAGCCCTGCATGGGGGACAGTGTGCCAGCCCTGCATGGGGGACAGTGTGCCAGCCCTGCATGGGGGACAGTGTGCCAGCCCTGCATGGGGGACAGTGTGCCAGCCCTGCATGGGGGACAGTGTGCCAGCCCTGCATGGGGGACAGTGTGCCAGCCCTGCATGGGGGACAGTGTGCCAGCCCTACATGGGGGACAGTGTGCCAGCCCTACATGGGGGGGGGAGTGTGCCAGCCTTACATGGGGGGGGGTGGAGTGTGCCAGCCCTACATGGGGGACAGTGTGCCAGCCCTACATGGGGGGGATAGTGTGCCAGCCCTACATGGGGGGGATAGTGTGCCAGCCCTACATGGGGGACAGTGTGCCAGCCCTACGTGGGGGACAGTGTGCCAGCCTTACGTGGGGGACAGTGTGCCAGCCTTACGTGTGGGACAGTGTGCCAGCCTTACGTGGGGGACAGTGTGCCAGCCTTACATGGGGACAGTGTGCCAAAATGAAGGCTATGTGGGGGATCTATATACCAGGTTATATATATAAAGACGGACACTGGCATTATGAGGTGAACCCCATTTAACATTAAAAATTATTTTTTCCTCTTTTCCTTCATCAAATGTGGGGGTGCGTCTTATAATCCGGTGCGTCTTATAAAGCGAAAAATACGGTATATATCCACATTAATAGTGACCCATATGTCAAACAAGAGCAGATGACAGATCACATAATAATGAAGAACTATGGATAAATACAGAGAGTAGAGACTTCAGGACACTGGTAGTGGTAAGGAAACTACTCATTATAGAAAATACTATATAGACTCATTATCCTTATCTATATAAACAATTTAATGCTGTTTCGCAAATAGGAGACAAGGCGAATAGATTATTGAGGAGATAAGAAGCCGCAACGATAACCGAAGTGATATGAACAGCAGGGTTAGTTGAATGTGAGTATCACACTGCAGAAAAAGGTAGATTCAATCGGAGTGTTTTAAAAGAGGTGAATAATTAACATTTTCTCCATTTAGAGTAAGAACATGAACACATAAGAATAAGGAAGAAAGATACAAGAGTATCAACAGGAATCTGAGAAATTGGAAAAAGAAAAACATTTTTATTCATAAAAAAAATTGTATTCATGATTTTAATGAATTTTTAATTGGTTTGTAATGTACTTATGATTGTTAATAAATTTTTAGTAGAAATATAAAAGTCCTTATTGAATAAAGAGGTGGTTGTGAGCGCTGAGCCCCACAAAAATTAATTAGAAAGTTAATTATAATATCAATGAAAGTGTTATAACTAGAGATCGATTACACAGGCAATCTCTGGGGTATTACAGCTGCATAACACAAAGAACAGCATTTCAGCTCTGTCTTTCCATAGCTAGCTCCGGTGCCTACCAATATATAATTATATATATACTAAAAGTTAATTTATATGGATACACCTAAATAAAACGGGAATGGTTGGTGATATCAACTTCCAGTTTGTGGCACATTAGTATATGGCAGGGGAGAAACTTTTCCAGATGGGTGGTGACCATGGCGGCCATTTTGAAGTTGGCCATTTTGACACATCAAACTTATTGAGAATCTCATAAGAAAAACAAAGAGGAAGTGTAGGGGAATCTTTATTCAAACTATTTTTCCAGAGTGTATGTTTTTTATCTGTACACTTATTGAGTTACTAATGGGGGTGTCTGAAAGACCTTTCTACTTTATTAACAGTTAATGTCAATTTACAGCTGACATCAACCCCCAAACATATAACCCTGATTTCCTCTGCACCAGGGCTATTGGGAAGACCATCCAATGTGATGCACCACTTTTGGGGTGGCTTCTGCTTGTATATTAAGGCTAAGAAGCACAAAATAACCATGGACCTTCCAAGCCTGATAAAACCATATTACCACTGTCTGCATTACCTGGGCTGGTTATCAAAAATAGAAGGGACCACACACTATTGTTAAATTTATTTAAATAATTTTAAAAAATGCAGTTTCCTCTATTTTTGATAAACAGCTGAAGTAAAGCTGACAGATGAGGGCTGCAGTCCACTGCTGTCTACCCTAGATCTTGGCTATTTATCAAAAAATAAGGAGTCCCAACTTAATTGTTTTTAGAAGTTATTCCTTATCCACAATGGTTATTTGTTTGTAGGACAATGGATCTATTCTTACCCCCTTTTCACTTCCTTTTGCAGCCCTCTAGCCCTTACTACAACGATTTTAAAGCCAGTTTACAGCACACAAATTCGGGCCTCCGGTGACTTATATGGGGTTTGGAGTCCCAGGGTGAAGTGTGGGTCATGTAATCAAGCTTTTAGCTGTTAATCAAACCTTTAATCATGGTTTTGCTCAACCCTAGTAATGTGTAATAATGAGAAAATATCAATAGTTGCACTCGACAAAGACTTAATTCTAAATAGAAAAAAATTAAAAATTAAAAAGTAGAGATACTTAGCATTATGGAAATGGCCAAATCAATAATCCACCTAGTTGCCACGCTAATGTAACTGCCTTGTGTCTTTCTAAGCTTTTCCTCATCGGCTGATACCAGAGAATAATAGAATTGCAGTCTTATAACTAAAGACAGGTGCTTTGAATATGTAATCAGTGCCTTAAGGTTAACCCCTTAAGCTCCCGTCACACACAACGATGCACCAGCGATCCCGACAACAATAACGATCCTATAGGGATCGTTGGTGCGTCGTTACCTAGTCGCTGGGGAGCTGTCAAACAGGCAGATCTCCCCAGCGACCAGGGACTAGGGAGCCACCTCCACATCACTGGTAACCCACATCGCTGGTAACTATCATAAACAGCCGGTGTTTATCATAGTTACCAGCGTCCTCCCTGCTTGCAGGCAGCGCTAAGCAGGGAGGACACTGGTAACTATGACAAACAGCGGGTATCTAGTCAGCGCGCGCTGCCTAGACACCCAGTGTTTATCATGGGTACCAGCATGTGAGATCGCTGATCGTTGGTCTCTCATTGTCACACACAGCGATGCGTGCTGACCAGCGGGAGCGCAATGACCTAAAAATGACCCAGAGCACTTAGTAACGATCAGTGATCTCACAGCAGGGGCCTGATCGCTGCTAAGTGTAACACGTAGCGAGATCGTTAGCGAGATCGCTGTTACATCACTAAACCTGTGATGTTACAATGATCTCGCTAACTATCTCATTATGTGTGACTAGGGATTTAGGCGTGCTAGAGACTAATACCAGAGGGCAATAGCTTATATCTGACAACTGGAGTGAGGAAAGGTGCTATCATACGGGTGCTGAATATTTGTATATATAATAATGAGAAAAGACACAGGGAAAAAGTATTTAACACAACAAAAAAGAGAGGTGCAAAAAGCAATAGAAAGTCATAAAGGGATTGTCTACTACTGGATGAACCCTTATTGGTTGCCTAAGGATACTGCATATATTAAAACAAATATTATGCTTACTCCTCAAAATGGCACCATTATTCCCTTTCTGTTTCTTATTGGTCTTCTGACATAAATCATGTCACATGACTTCTGCTATCAATCAGTAGCCTCGATTCGGCTGTAGTCTTCCTGTTTCTGTTCAACCGGAAGAAACACTGCTCTTCCTCTTGAATGGATTTTGATGGCTGCAATTGATCAGTCGCTGTTCATTGGTTTGCTGTAGTATCAGTAGCTCGGATGGGGACCTTAATTTATGCAGCACCCTTAGGGTGCGTGCCCACATAGTGGTTTAACGTCGGTTTAGCAGCGAAAACCGCCGGCGGTTTAGCATAGGTTTTATTAAAATTTATGTAAATCCTAAGCAGCGTTAGGACTTACAAGTAACCCTATGTAATTTAGAAAACGCTGTGCACACAGTGGGTTTATGTGAGCGGATCTGCCAGAGGTTGAGAAGTTTCCTAGCGGTTTAGCAGCATACAACATGTCAATTCTTCTCAGCGGTTTTTGAGCGTTTCTGAGGCACTACTCTACCCTTCCATGAACAAAATCCTCCATAGAAAACCGCTTATAAAACTGCCGGAAAAACCGACTGTAAAACGCTGTTCAACAGCTCTTAAAACCGCTGGAAAACTGATGAGAAACCGCTGGAAAACCGCTGGAGACTTCTGAGCTCAGGAGTCTAGGCTCCTTCAATTTTCCAGCGGTTTACTGACGATTTGAACGTCACTAAACCACTATGTGGGCACACAGCCTAAGGCCATTAATATGGGGTTGTCAAGTAGATTACAACACTAGGAAACTTATGAGTTCAGACATGTAACTCTTGATATCTTGATACATTCAATATAATCACAAATTCAGCCGACCCAATTGACAAAATTCGCTATGCTACATTTGTGCTTAACTAATATATTGTATCACAATTAATGATATGAGAATGGTCTATTATTCGTAGCTGGCTATATTGCCAGGTGGTCTTTTTGTTGTGTAAAGATATCCCCAGGTATCCTGTGGCATTTCCATTTATCACTTCTCTGCACATTTGTGTTGGCTATTTAAGGGGGTGTCACACGCGTCAATGTCGTCAGCGATCTGATTGCTGACGACATTGACGGCTGATTGCTGGTGAGCTGTCACACAGACAGACTCACCAGCGATCAATTGACCAGAGACATCATGGAAACGATTTAAATATCGTTTCCACGATGTCCTGCTCCCGCTGCCAGCCTGCTGGAAGCGGGAGCAGCCTGGTATCCAAGGTACACTGCGGGTAACTAGGCAGCGCGCGCTGCCTAGATACCCGACGTGTACCTTAGTTACCAGCCTCCTCCGCTCACCCGGTGGGCGGAGGAGGCTGGTAACTAAGGTACACAGTCGGGTATCTAGGCAGCGCGCGCTGCCTAGTTACCCGCAGTGTACCTTGGATACCAGCTCCCAGCGCTTGTGAGAGGCGCTGGGAGCTGGAATATCGCTCGCTCCCGGTGTCACACGCAGCGATGCTGCGTGTCCACCGGGCGACAATCGCCAGGTTTCAGAGCTGGTTCTGAAACCTGGCGATCATCAACCAGCGATTTATCGCTGGTTGATGCAGTATGTCACACGCGTCAATATCGCTGCAACGTCACGTGCAGTCGATATCGTGCAGGCGATATTGACGCGTGTGACACCCCCTTTATATTCCTTGTACTAGCTGGAGAGAAATCCTTGATAAAAGTTTACAAAGACAGACAAAGGTATTTATCTGTTCGGAAGGAAATAGATCTGCTAAATTGTATAACAGGAACTAGCAGTTATCTTAAAAGCAATTTTATGTACCCGAGATAAAGGCCAGTAAGTCTATTCCAGAGGTACGCTTTAAAGTCCATTAAATATATAATAAATTTAATAGCTGCTTAGTGTTAAGGTAATAAAGTGGTGATTTTTCAAACAGTACAACATCATTAATATTTAAATCAGGCTTATTATTATACTTATGAGATAGAAAGTCACATATGCAGAATAACATTTATACCTTCCTTGGATAAGTATATTCTGCTATGAAAAAAAAAAAAAAATTAAATCAGTTTACTGGTTATTTCACTGTTGGTATGGTGCTTTAAATCTAAATCCCTTGTCCCTAGTCTTATACTCACCCTCCAGCGTCTTAATCTGTCATCCAGCCACTCCAATCTGTCTTTTACAGTTTGTGACCTGACGGATCACTTCATTGTTTCATGGAGAATGCAGCTTGTCACAGCACAATACAAGTCTATGAGATCATCATTCTTGCTCTCATAGACTTGCATTGAGAGCTTGTGACATAACTTCTGGACATTCAGAAGATATGGTCACAAGATGGCATCGCGGGACTGGAACGATCCAGAAAAAAAGGTAATATGGCTACAGAGTGAGTATAGACGAGGGGCAGGGGATGTAGATGTAAAGCAGTACTCCAGTGGAGGAAAAACACAAAATGCTGGAGTGGTGCTTTAAAGTGTAAATGTCATTTCATTAAATAAAAAAACAATACTGCACTGGTTGTTAATGATGGGTCACATAGCAGTTAGATAATACTTTTTGTGCCATGTGACTTATTTTCGCACATTTTTATGTCCTCTTTTAAAAATTACATTTAATGGCTGTGTGGACCTGGCCATAGCTTCTGAGATCAGACTGATAGTGAGCTGTATGGGGAGACAGTAGACAAGGGGTTTAATAGAGATTGTGACGGAGCTGTGTGGAGCCAGATGAGAGCACTTTCTTTGGCACAAACTTCTGAGGAGTTTGCTCTGATCCTGATACTATGATGCTGCTCAGTAACTGTGCTGTTAGGCTGAGATAAACTGATGCATTGTTTCCTCATGACCTGCAGTCAGCAGTGCAGGCCACGCCGCCTTTCCCCTTATATGAGTACATGCCCATATTCACTGTGAAGACGAATCTGACTGATAATAATCATATGTCTGCTTCACACACAGTGTAGTGGGGACCCCTTGTGGAAAGTTTATGAATGGTTTTCAACCAGAATTTTCTAATGAGGTACATTAGAAAGTTTATTAAAATCACTTGCTCTACATTAAGCTTTAAGTATATTTATATCTCATTAACTGAGACTATCAGGACCCCTTATTATCAAATACAGTAATTAATGTGTGATTGAATCATGTTAGAATTTAATAATTGATATAATAAAAACCATCATTTATGTTACATAAAAGAGGAAACAAGAATGGTTAACACACAGATGCAATTTACCAGTACAAGCATCATAGTCACCATATAGTTGATACATACATTTTTGTTCAATAGTACCAATTTTAATTCATAGAGTTATTTCTATCTTTTTGTGTTATGGCATAACACTAGAGTCTGGTATAACATTATGCCCTATGGCACCCCTTCAGATTTGGAGAAATAAAGGACATAAGCATCTCACTGCTACAGCACCTTCATACAGTCTCAGAAGCCAGGACTTTGATTAGTACCTGATGGCATTTCCTAGCAATATGTCATCTCTTCAATGAGAAAACCCTTTAAATACAAAGCAGATATTATAGGTACGGGAATGTGACGATGACAGCTTGATCAGGAACTGGTGATCTATTGTTAGTTACTAAGGGTCATTTTACATTAATTTCTTAAGATATGGGATCATTGTGTAATTCAGTTCCCTATATTGGTATCTTGAGCCTTTCTTCATTCTGATGTACGTATAAGATGTTCATATAAACAGATCTTCCATCTGTAATAATGTAATGTAACAAAGAGGTGTTATGTTATATCAAATTTGTAACAATATATTTCCCTCAGGTCTAATATGTTTTGATCCGCATTAATAAGAGAAGATGAAAATGAGCTGCCACTCACCGGTCAGTGCAGAGATTTTTAATGGTGAAATTCAATGGTATATAGAAGCAGGGAGGGGGTGATGGATTATGGACTATGGTGCCGTTTTGCGCTGAGAGCGCTTCTGCAGGTCCTCCAGTAGGACCTGTAGAAGCACTCTCAGCATGAAACAGAACTATAGTCCATAATCCATCACCCCCTCCCTGCTTCTATATACCATTGAATTTCACCATTAAAAATCTCTGCACTGACCGGTGAGTGGCGGCTCATTTTCATCTTCTCTTGTTAATGTGGATCAATTGCTGCAGTCTAGATTCTGGAGCTTGCACCCCGATGGAGTGTGTGTGGCCCGCTAACAGGGCCGGCTCCAGGTTTCTGTGGGCCCCGGGCGAAAAAGTCTCAGTGGGCCCCCTTTAGTACATATCGCGGACTATAATATATATATATTGACGCACACTTACCGCAAGCCCCATAGACAATGCATGGGGCTTGCCGCAAATGCGTAGCAAGTGCAGCCGCTAGGCGGAAAATGCGGCAGATGCGGGGTTTTTTACCGCAACTGCCGCATTTTTCAAAAAACGCCTATGTGAAATCAGCCTTACAGGAACAGTGACTGCCGAAACCAGCAAGAGCTGTTTCTGACAGTGAGTATATTACACGTTGTTAGGAGCGGGCTAAGGTGCGTTTGCGTTCCCTTGCGCTTTTTCAAAGTCCCCTGCAAATGCAACATGTTGCATTTTTGTGCGTCTGAGGATTCTTGGTATATACGCAAGCATCCTGAAGCGCACAAATAATGCAAGCAGCTCAATAGAGCCACAATGCAATATGGGTGGCACCGCAGCCAAGCGGAGTGTCTGGCCATCCGGATCTTTCTTTCTCCTCACCTCTCTTCTCGCTGCTCTGGTCTCCTCCGGTCGCTTTGCACATATCAGCACAGTGATGACAACATTGTGCCCCTCCATGCTGAGCTGCAGAATGCAGACAGCGGCAGAAGAGACTCTGGAGAAGAATGCTGCTGGCAAAGGTGGCTGGGACAATAGGAGCGGGAGCGGAATCCGCGGGGGGCTACCACTGGTACACATACCTCGTATGCACGCGGCTCCGCTCCATACACCTCATACGCACGCAGCTACGCTCCACACACCTCATACAGATACAGCTCCGCTCCGTACACATGCAGTTCCATTCCGTACACATGCAGTTCCGCTCCGGACACCTTGTAAGCATTCGGTTCTGCTCTGTACACCTCATACACACACGGCTCTGCTCCGTACACCTCGTACACTCTGAGCTTCGCTCCGTTATCCTTGCACACTCTCAGCTCCGCTCTGTACGCTTCGTACACACGACTTCACTCCGTATACCTCGTACACACTCGGCTCCGCTTCGTACACCTCACACACTCAGCTCCGCTCCATACACCTCGTACACACTCGGCTCCCCTTTGTACGCCTCATACACACGGCTCTGCTCCGTACACCTCGTACACACTCGGCTCTGCTCCGTACACCTCATACACACTCGGCTCTGCTCCGTACACCTGGTACACACTCGGCTCTGCTCCGTACACCTCGTACACACTCGGCTCTGCTACATTCACACTGTAAATCCCTCCTGACCCCACACATAAACTTCACCTAATTGAGCATCATGGACATGGTGGCCAGCACAGCAGAATCCTGCATACACAGAGGAGCTGATCATGTGAGCCCTGACTCCTCCCCTCCATGTGACATCATCACAGGTCCTGTCAGCACTCAGCACAGAATGTGCAGCTCTGTCGGCTCCAACAGAGGGAAACCTCCGGAGCTTCAGGAGGCTGCACATGACCTCCATACAAATGAGCCCCCCAGCTGCCCCCTGGATATGGCCCTGGCTATGGGGGCAGTGCTCAGGGGCCCCTGAGGCTAGGGTCACACTTGTGTTGTGACCCAGTCAGGTCCTGTCAGCACTCAGCACAGAATGTACAGCTCTGTCGGCTCCCACAGAGGGAGACCTCCGGAGCTGCAGGAGGCTGCAAATGACCTCCATACAAATGAGCCCCCCAACTGCCCCCTGGATATGGCCCTGGCTGTGGGGGCAGTGCTCAGGGGCCCCTGAGGCTAGGGTCACACTTGTGTTGTGACCCTAGCCTGACACAAGTATTTTTGGCTGCAGCGCATAGCGTTTAATGCTATGCGCTGGAGCCCATAGAAACCCGATGTTTACCTTGACAACCTCTGGTTGGCAATGTAAACATCGGGTTTCTATGGGCTGGTTGCTGGCAGCGCATAGCATTAAACGCTCTTAAGCGCTGCAGCAGACAATACTTGCTTCAGGCTAGGGTCACAACACAAGTGTGACCCTAGCCCTCAGGGACCCGGTGGGCCCCCTCCAAGCATTCGGGCCCCGGCACTTGCCCGGGTGCTGACGCCGGGCCTGCCCGCTAATGAAGGCTGTTGTGTGCAGAGTGACAGTTACATGAATAATGGCGATCCGGTGCTCGGTCTCCTCTTGCTTGTGAGTCTAATATGTTTTGACTAGATAGGAACAGGGAATTACTGTATACAGGAGGCTACACAATGGCATAGTATGTCTTTTGACCTTCCATAATACACTGTGTGCAGAATTATTAGTTAAATTTGCATTATTGATGACAATTTTATTATTGAACAACTATGGAGCTGATGGTCAATCCAAAAGTTCACTAAAACTGAACCCTGAAAACTTAGGAAAGTAAAAGTGAGGTTAAGTCTTTTTTAGGAAAATATCTATGTGTGTATTTTTTGGCAGCTATTAATGTGCAGAATATGGAACTAAATGAAAAATGTACATTTTTCCATCTCAATTGTTTACTTTCATCTGTTAAAGTTCAGAATACAATCCAAGCAACTCAAAATGTGCAAAACATTTCTTAAATTTCCATTAAAACTATCAAAGAATAATAGCCACTTTTTGTTAAATAGTCAGAAACCTTCCATCCATAGAGTTTGTGAGTTTCTTAATTTATTGATGATGAACATTTTGGGCAGCACGAATCACAGCCTACCAGACAATGGCCAGCGAGGTGCACTGTTTTTTTTCATCATACATCTCCAATTCAGGAAGGGGCCCACAAGTTCTCAATAGGATCTATGTCAGATAAGTTAGGCGGTAATATCATTTCCTTTTATCTTTAAGGATTTTACTAGCAGTAAAATAAGAACTTTGATGCATGATATGGAGCATTGTCTTGAATAAAAATCATGGTTTTCTTGAAAGATGCAGATTTCTTCCCCTACATGTGCTTAAACAGAGGGACGAGACTTTACTGCCTCATTGGCTGTATGACTGCACCATATCCTCTACAGCATCTTTCAATTCCACAAGGGCCTTGAGCTGAGATCTCTATAAACTTTATTACTGATTATCCTGAAGCACAGGGTTCACTACTATCTGGGTTGTTAGTTGTGGATCATTTCTCCAAAATGTCTTGTTTTGTGCCCCTACCAAGTCTTCCATCTGCTTTCAGATCACTTTAACTTATTTTAAAGATTTTTTTCAGTATTATGGACTTCCAGCTCATATAGTGTATGACCAAGATGTACTATACATTTTGTTTGCAGGATCTTCAAAGATTCCCTGGATTTCTCCTGAGTCGATTACCCCTATGGAAGTGGGGAGACCAAAAGAGTTACCGTAATCAGCCCAAGGAAAAATATATAAAAATATATGTGAATTTTTTCTCAACAGCTACCAAAATAATTATCCTTACTTGCTTCTTTGGGTTAATATATGCCCATAGTAATTCTGTTCATAGACTTCGGGGATATCTCCTTTGTACTGTATTAGATCCTGAACCTCATCTCCTTTTTCCTATTTCAGCTAAAGCTCCATATTCTGCAGTGAAATACAAAAGAATATAGAGAAGCACATCTGTGTGTACATGGTAGTCTAGAGAGGATTTTAAGGAGAGGGGTTGACTTATCACTCACCTTTAGTAGTTATGCACCCCTGCACAACCACAGTATGGGTCTCCGTTATGACAACATGATCTCTGGCGTTCGGGCTAGGCTGACCACGTGGTTAGTGACGTCACTGCTGGTCCTTCACTCTCAGTACCCCGCCACCACAGTCTGCAGCTACTACTGTTCCCAAAGGGATTTCACAGATATACTAGGCAAGCTTTACGGTTTGGCTGGAGAGCATGGCTACAGCATCCAACTAGGTGAACCTGTGCTTTGGATGCTGTAGTCGTGTATTCCAACTAAACCGCAAAGTTTACCAAGTATACATATTCTGCAGTGAACAGCTTACATCAGGATGTCCATTACATATGAACTGAGGTACAAGCTAATTTATCTGCAACCACAGCAAAGGTTAAAATGAGTGCTGATAGACACAATCCACCTGCACCCATCTTCGAACTTGGAGATATTCGAACTTGGAGATAAGGTATTATCAAGATATAAAGCTGGTATCCAAGTTCATTGGTCCATTCCAAACTGAGCAGGTCAACCTTCTGTCTGAAACTACCTCCCACTCTGAGAATCCCTAATGCTTTTTATGTCTCTCTTCTACACCCTATGTCTTCAATAGGTTCACCTCTACAGTCAAGATTATCCCTTCATATGTTTCTGAGTCTAACATGAAGTATGAGATCAATCAGATCTTAGACTGTAAGAAGGTTCATGGTAAACTCTTCTACTTAATCGACTAGAAGGAATTTGGTTCTGAAGAGAGAAGTTGGGTACAAAAAAGGACTTAAATTCTTCAATGTCATCTGGGAGGAGTCCTAAGAGAGGGAGGGTAGTGTTACACTACAATGCCAGATTCGTGCCTAGCTTCCCTCACACCAGTGTGCTAGACTCTGTTCTGCTCTACATCAGGCTTTGCAGATGGCCCGATTTGAACCCATGTGAGCATATAACTGGGCCTTTATAAGGGCCACTAATACACATGCCCATGTCTTGGTATTAAATATTCATGCTAACACTCTGGCTTGCTTGTTAGACATTGAGCTGTTAAGCTGCTGTGTGGAGTTTCCTGGACATCCTCCACCTGCCAGAGGTTTCCTGCATCCTGCCTCCCGCCTGGTGTATGTCTTCTGCCTGCTTGTGGTTTCCTGCATCCCACCTCTTTGTTTGCAGTCTCCTGGAAGTGTCCCACCTGCCTTTGGTTTCCAGCATTCCAGCTACATGCCCAGGATTTTAGGCACATCTCTTGTCTATCTGTTGGTTTCCTGTTCTTCACAGATCTGAGTCCCACATGTCCCATCTATTTACTGCACTGACACCTGTGACCCTTCTGCCCATCCAGACATTTGGCTTGGAGCATCCACCTCGCCTGGTGAGTCTAACATTACATTCACAGTGACACACATACATACTCTGTACAAGCATAAAATCTTGTTCCTTGGCTGGTCACTTTCTTTTACACTATATAGCTCACCTGATTGGCTGGGCTAGACCATGTGATCTGATTTCTTGTGATGCATCATGGGGAAGAACATGTGGCTTTTTCTGGCACCTAGATTTTTTAAACTTTTTTTTGCCAAATCGATTCGCAGAGTGGTCTAGTTTATGTGGAACCACTAATTTCTGGAAATTTGACTTAAAATTCATATTTATACTCGTAGATTGTGAGCCATCGCGGACAACGTCCTCTCTCCTTCTGTACCTGTATGCCATATGTTGTCCATGTGCATTGTTCTGGTCTTCGAACACCTCTTCCACATGTAAAGCGCCATGGAATTAATGGCGCTTTAATAATAAATAATAATAAAAATAATATTCATGGATCTAACTGCTGATCTCTAGTAGAGAATATTCACATTTTAATATGAGGCAGTGTTATTCATTTCTATTGTATGGCATTAGATGCACAGATGCAACATCATCTTTGTACATTGTATAATGACATTATTTCACTTTACAATGCCGGTGTCAAGTGCAAGGATGTCATTTTGTATGTGTACATGAGCTATAAGCATTAAAATTGTTCATCCTCCAGAAAGCTATACCATATGCTTACTAGGCTATTTTACATTAAAGTATGTTAATGCATCTTTGCTGTTATGTTTCTGCAAATTACATTTTTGAAACAAATATTTCCCTAGCCATTCAAGCAATATTTTTTGTACTCTTGTAAAAATTGATCTATACTAAAGAGAGAAATTCTGTATAAAATAGCAATCACTTTCAGCATCATAATAATCAACATATTTTTGTTTTATTCTGTATTGTAACAGTAGGTGACTTCCAAACTAATATACATTTAATCATCAATATGAAGAACAACTGAAATTAGGACTCGCTGGACTGTAGCAAATCATATAATTTTGACTGTTTGTAGAATTATTCAGTTCGATAGAATTTGGAGGTGTGAGCAGATAGTTCATTAATGTGGACTCTCATCTATCTCTAGTGATACTTCAAAGAAAATAATAATTATAACGATATACAACCCCTGGCAAAAATTATGGAATCACCTGGCTCGGAGGATGTCCTGTCAGCTGTTTAATGTGTAGAAAAAAAGCAGATCACAGACATGGCACAAAACTAAAGTTATTTCAAATGGCAGCTTTATGGCTTTATGAAACACTAAAAGAAATCAAGATGAAAAATGTGGTTGTCAGTAAGGGTAATTTTTTTCAGACCAAGCAGAGGGAAAAAATTATGGAATTACTCCATTCTGAGGAAAAAATTATGGAAAGAGGAAAAACAAACACACAAAAGAACACTCCAATACATTACTAGTATTTTGTTGCACCACCTCTGGCTTTAATAACAACTTGCAGTCTCTGAGGCATGGACTTAATGAGTGACAAACAGTACTCATCATCAATCTGGCTCCAAGTTTCTCTGATTGCTGTTGCTAGATCTGTTTTGCAGGTTGGAGCCTTGTCATGGACCATTTTCTTAAAATTTCATCAAAGATTATCAATTGGATTGAGATCCAGACTATTTCCAGGCCATGACATTGACCTTATGTGTCTTCTTTCAAGGAATGTTCCCACAGTTTTTGCTTTATGGCAGGATGCATTATCATCTTGATAAATGATTTCTTCATTCTCAAACATTCTTTCAATTGATGGGATAAGTAAAGTGTCCAAAATATCAATGTAAACTTGGGCATTTATTGAAGATGTAATCACAGCCATCTCCCCAGTGCCTTTACCTGAAATGCAGCCCCATATTATCAATAACTGTGGAAATGTGCATGTTCTCTTCAGGCAGTCATCTTTATAAATCTCATTGGAATGACACCAAACAAAAGTTCCAGCATCATCACCTTGCCCAATGCACATTCGCGATTCATCACTGAATATGACTGATCCAGTCATCCACAGTCCATGATTGCTTTTCCTTAGCCCATTGTAACCTTGCTTTTTTCTGTTTAGGTGTTAATGATGACTTATGTTTAGCTTTTCTGTATGTAAATCCCATTTCCTTTAGGCGGTTTCTTACAGTTCAGTTACAGACATTGACTCCACTTTCTCCCATTCGTTCCTCATTTGTTTTGTTGTGCATTTCTTGTTTTGGAGACATATTGCTTCAAGTTTCCGGTCTTGACGCTTTGATTTCTTCCTTGATCTACCAGTATGTTTGCCTTTAAAAACCTTCCCATGTTATTTGTATTTGGACCAGATTTTAGACACAGCTGACTGTGAACAACCAACATCTTTTCCAACATTGCGTGTTGATTTACCCTCTTTTAAGAGTTTGATAATCCTCTCCTTTGTTTCAATTGACGTCTCTTGTGTTGGAGCCATGATCAGTCCACTTGGTGCAACAGCTCTCCAAGGTGTGATCACTCCTTTTTAGATGCAGACTAACGAGCAGATCTTATTTGATGCAGGTGTTAGTTTTGGGAATGAAAATCTACAGGGTGATTCCATAATTTTTTCCTCAGATTTGAGTGATTCCATAACTTTTTCCCTCTGCTTGGTCTGAAAAAATGTACCCTTAGTTACTACCTCCTCATTTTTATCTTGATTTCTTTTAGTGTTTCTTAAAGCCTTAAAGTTGCCATTTGAAATGACTTTAGTTTTGTGTCGTGTCTGTGATCTGCTTTTTTTCTACAACATTAAACAACTGAATGAACGTCCTCCTAACACGGTGATTTCATAATTTTTGCCAGGGGTTGTATAACAAATGACATGCTATATCTGACAGCCAATAATGTAAAAAAGAAAGTAAGTTATAATTATTTATTATTATACTTGCTTATAAGAAATTCTGCAGTGATTTACAGACGTGTCTCCATTGGGGCTGTAGTGATTTGCTCACTGAGCATACAGGGGATACTCAAATGGTAGCAGAATTGAGGCAAACAGGCATGTTTTTTCCATAAAGAAAAGTCCATTGGTTTATTACACCATAAACCACATAACCTAAAAAGTCCATAATATGTATATCAATGGAACATTATATGACCCTCAGTCTGTCCCAATGGTGGATATACCTGCCTGGTATTATATGCTAAGTACTTTACCATGCATTACTTTCCAGCTCCCTCAATGGTTTCCTCACGTGTGCCTTCCAGGATGCCGGCCACTTCCACGTCTGCCATTCCAGGTGTGTACCAGGACAATGGCCGCTCCAAGCACTAAGAGTGAGACCCAGTCTGTGACTTCCAGGATCTTGTCCAAGCACAACCAGAGAGAGAACCATCCCAGGGCAGCTCCTGCTCCAAAATGCACAAAGACATGTAATACCATTAACGTAGAGATTATATCCTTTAAAACACTCTGGTGTGAGAGTGATTAGGTTGGCCAGATACGTCCCTGTCATTTTGATCACCTGCAGTTCTGCACTTGTAATGCATTACCTGAACCTGTGAACCTACAAGTCCCAGCATAATGCATTACTTAAACTTGCTGAACAATAAGTCCCAGTATACATGTTTGTAATGCAGCAAGCCACTCTATCACAGGGCTCACAATCAAAATTCCCTGTTTGTCTTTCATATGTGGCAGGAAACTGGAGTAGCCGGGGGAAACCCACACAAACACTGGTGGCATAAAATGTTTTGATTTAATGTGTGGAACCCCTATGGCAAGGCGCCACAGGGAGGTACAGCACCCCAAACAGAAGGTGTAGTGTCTCCTTAGCCATGGATGGATATGGGGGACCCTACAGAGTCTGCACCCTGCATCCAAACAGTAGGTCACTTTAACACTGGGGACTGGTATTCAGTAGGTCCCAGGGGGTGGAGCCTAGAGAGCAGGAGACAGGGAGTGACAATAGTGTCAGACAGACGGTGTGAGGAGAGTAGCAAAAGCAGATGCAGGAGACCCTGCGGGTGCAACAGGAGGGCACCTCTTAGGAGAGGGGTGACCTAGACTCTGAAGGGGTTTACTCCAGGACTGGTTGGAGCCAGCTGGAGGCCCAGGTCACAACCGGCACACTGGAGCCGAGGCAGATAGTAAAAGGTCCAACCTTAACTGCAGACCGGCAAGCTGAGGGCCTGATGCAAGGCAGCCACAGCACCCCTAAAGAAACCCAATATCAGTCCCGCAGCTGGGTCCACGACACCAACAAGTAAGAGACTTTAGGTAACAGACCCCGAGGACTAGAGACTTGGCTCAAGAGGGGCAAATACAGACAGAGACAGAGGGACAGGACCAGGAACACCATACTAAAGGCACCACTGCCAGACTCTGGAAAGTCCTCCAAGATCAGCGGCTACCAACCCTGTTCAACCAGACTGTACTGTGTAACCTTAACATCTGCCCGGTACCAGTAAAGAACTGTTTGAGCTACTCTGGACTCCGTCTCAGTTATTCGCTGCCCGGAGGGCTTCTACAATTCCATCGAGGTGAGGACTACTACTCCCCTTATCCACCCCGCAGCCCTGAACTAAAGTTCCACCTGTGGGGAGCTGTACTACCAAAGCTGCATTTACATCACCTCCGTGGTCGGCCGCAGCACTGGTAACCCTATCACCAAGTACCACAGGTGGCATCACGTTACCATTCCCCCATCTTCATCACCCCCACCCCACCACTGAGGGTCCAGGGCACGGAACCGGGAACCGACCAGCCTTGATCCCCCCACCGAAGTAACCACCTGTCCCGGTATCCGAGTACCCCCTACCCTGTCGACTGATTCAAATACATGAAGTGAATCTGTTACCAGATTTCACAATACAAATGGCACAAATTATTAAAGCAAACCATGAGCAGTATGAATGAAAGCCTAGATGCCTGATTGCATCCAGATATGTTTTACTCTAAAATGCTCCCGTGTTTCAGAGATAACATACAGTCATATGAAAAAGTTTGGGCACCCCTCTTAATCTTATTCTTTCTTTTTATTTTTTAATTTTTTTTTGCAACAGCTATTTTAGTATGATATATGTAATAACTGATGGACACAGTAATATTTCAGGATTGAAATGAGGTTTATTTTATTAATCGAAAATGTGAAATATGCATTATTTCAAAAATTGACAGGTGCAAAAGTATGTGCACCTCAATAGAAAAGTGACATTAATATTTAGTAGATCCACCTTTTGCAAAAATAACAGCCTCTAATCGCTTCTTGTAGCTGTTAATGAGTTCCTGCATCCTGGATGAAGGTATTTTGGACCATTCCTCTTTACAAATCAATTCCAGTTCAGTTAAGTTTGATGGTCGCCGAGCATGGACAGCCCGCTTCAAAACATCCCACAGATGTTCAATGATATTCAGGTCTGGGGACTGGGATGGCCATTCCAGAACATTGTAATTGTTCCTCTGTATGAATGCCTGAGTAGATTTGGAGCCGTGTTTTGGATCATTGTCTTGCTGAAAGATCCATCCCCGGAGTAACTTCAACTTTGACACTGATTCTTGAACATTATTCTCAAGAATCTGCTGATACTGAGTGGAATCCATGCGAACCTCAACTTTAACAAGATTCCCGGTGGCCACACAGCCCCAAAGCATGATGGACCCTCCCCCAAATTTGACAATGGGTAGCAAGTATTTTTCTTGGAATGCTGTGTTTTTTGTGGCGCCATGCATAACGCCTTGTTGTATGACCAAACAACTCAATCTTTGTTTCATCTATCCACAGGACCTTCTTCCAAAATGAAACTGGCTTGTCCAAATGTGCTTTTGCATACCTCAGGCGACTCTGTTTGTGGCGTGCATGAAGAAACGGCTTCTTTCGCATCACTCTCCCATACAGCTTTTCCTTGTGCAGTGTGCGCTGTATTGTTGACCGATGCACAGTGACACCATCTGCAGCAAGATGATGCTGCAGGTCTTTGGAGGTGGTCTGTGGATTGTTCTTGACTGTTCTCTCCATTCTTCCTCTCTGCCTTTCTGATATTCTTGTTGACCTGCCACTTCTGGCCTTTACAAGAACTGTCCCTGTGGTCTTCCATTTCCTTACTATGTTCTTCACAATGGAAACTGACAGGTTAAATCTCTGAGACAACTTTTTGTATCCTTCCCCTGAACAACTATGTTGAACAATCTTTTTTTTCAGATCATTTGAGAGCTGTTTTGAGGAGCCCATGATGCCACTCCTCAGAGAAGATGCAACTAGGAGAACAACTTGCAAGTGGACACCTGAAATAGCAAGGATGCCCCCTTGTCCCAGTCTCAGGCCTAAGAGTAAAGAGATCATTAGAAAGGTCTCTGTACTGTCCCCTCATATATTTATACATTATTATAAGATCACCCCTAAGCCTTCGTTTTTCCAAGCTAAATAACCCCAAGTTTAATAACCTGTCTTGGTATTGCCGACCCCTTAGTCCTCTAATGACTTTTGTCGCTCTTCTCTGGACCTGCTCTAGTTCAGCTATGTCTTTCTTATACACCGGAGACCAGAATTGTACACAGTATGCTAAGTGTGGTCGCACTAGTGACTTGTATAGAGGTAAAATTATGTTCTCCTCATGAGCATCTATGCCTCTTTTAATGCATCCCATTATTTTATTTGCCTTTGCAGCAGCTGCCTGACACTGGCCACTAAATGTGAGTTTGTCATCTACCCATACACCCAGGTCTTTTTCAGTGACAGTTTTGCCCAGTGTTTTACAAATAAGCACATAATTATACCTTTTGTTTCCTCTGCCCAAGTGCATGACTTTACATTTATCCCCATTAAAGCTCATTTGCCATTTAGCAGCCCAAGCTTCTAGTTTACATAAATCCTCCTGTAATATAAAATTGTCCTCCTCTGTATTGATTACCCTGCAGAGTTTGGTGTCATCCGCAAATATTGAGATTCTACTCTGTATGCCCCCTACAAGGTCATTAATAAATATATTAAATAGAAGCGGGCCCAACACTGACCCCTGTGGTACCCCACTGTTAACTGTGACCCATTCTGAGTGTGTTCCATTAATAACCACCCTTTGTTTCCTAACACTAAGCCAGTTCTTAACCCACTTACACAAATTTTCCCCTATCCCCATTGCCCTCATTTTATGTATCAACCTTTTGTGTTGCACCGTATCAAAAGCTTTTGAAAAGTCCATATACACCACATCCACTGCATTTCCTTGGTCCAGTCCAGAACTTACTTCTTCATAGAAGCTTATTAGATTAGTTTGACAGGAACGGTCCCTCGTAAAACCATGTTGATAATAGGTCATGAGGTTATTTTTCTTCAGATACTCCAGTATAGCATCTCTTAGACACAGTAGAGGTTAAGCTTACTGGCCTATAATTTCCAAGTTCAGTTTTTGTCCCCTTTTTGAATATTGGCACCACATTTGCTATACGCCAGTCCTGTGGTGCAGACCCTGTTACTATGGAATCTTTAAATATTAAAAATAATGGTCTATCTATGACAGTACTTAATTCCTGCAGCACTCTGGGGAGTATCCCATCCGGGCCCGGGGATTTGTCAATTTTAGTGATTTTTAGACGATGCCGTACTTCCTCTTGGGTTAAGCAGGTGACATTTAATTGAGAATTTTTGTTATCACTGATCATATTGTCTGTCATGGGATTTTCTTGTGTAAATACTGTTGAAAAAAAGGAATTTAGCATATTGGCTTTTTCCTCATCCTCATCCACCATTTCACCCAGACTATTTTTAAAGGGGCCAACACCATCAATTTTTAGTTTCTTACTATTTATGTAGTTAAAAAATATTTTGGGATTATTTTTACTTTCTCTGGCAATGAGTCTCTCTGTCTCAATCTTTGCTGCCTTGATTTGCTTTTTAGAAATGTTATTTAATTTTCTGTATTTATTTAATGCCTCATCACTACCTACTTGCTTTAATTCCCTAAATGCTTTCTTTTTGTCACATATTGCACCTCTTACCGCTTTATTTAGCCATAGTGGTTTCCTCCTATTTCTAGCATGCTTATTCCCATAGGGTATATATTGTGCACAGGTCCTATTCAGGATGCTAATAAACATCTCCCATTTGTGTTGTGTATCCACTCCATTGGTCTGATAGTTCTTTCCCATATGTGCAGAGGTTATAAATACAAGTTTTGACTACTATAATGATTTACTATTTTACCTATTTTACCTATTCAGAAAACCATTTTAAAAGGGAATCTGTGACCATTTTGTGACACCATTTTAAAGCAGTATAATCTATGGGCAGAGAACCTGATACCAGTGATGTGTCCCTTGCTGTCAATTTGATAAGTTCACAGTTTTATCTGCCATAGATCTCGCAGTATTCTTAATTTAGAGTTTCATATAACCAGCCCACACCACTGATTGGCAGGTTTCTGCCCATGAGTAAAGGAGGAGAATAGATCACACTCCCTTGAAGATCTGATGGTTATATAATGCATTGTGATGTTTTAAATGTGGTTTTATCTGTGACATGGTTTACATACACTTAGTTAACTGCAGACATGGTTAACTATTGGGACTAGACCAGGATGGGAGGAGTTACATAGGCACAAGAAAATCAGTTTCTTTTTTGTTAGTTAATATAATATTTATTCCATTATATATCACCAATAATTCCACAGCTCTTTACATACATCAGCAACACTTCACCATTGGGGCTCACAATCTAGATTCCCTATCTGTATGTCTTTGGAGTGTGGGAGGGAACTGGAGTACAAAGAGGAAACCAACACAAACACTGGGAGAGCATACAAATGTGGCACCCCAGAAGCCCGGTTGCCGCTGTGGCATTGCCTCCCTCACAGGGGGTGACATCATGTTTGGAAGCAAGAAGGGATCCCCACGCTAGGTAACACCAGCATCCAAAACATGTCCCTCTCCAGGCCTGAAGGGGGAGCTCTACACCTGGTTTCAGGGGAGCTTCCCTATAAATTCTGGCCCAGAGGCAGGGTTGAACAGAACAGAGTAGAGTTCAGGAGCGAGAACAGTGGAGATGTCCTAGGGACTGGAGCCATGGAGAGGCTCGTCCCAGGGCGGTTGGAGAGCTAGTGCAAGGGAAGAGGAGAGAGAAGTCAAGGAAAGCCTGGGGAGTGGAACTGTGACTGAGTTCACCCCAGAGTGGAGCGCTAAAAACAGGACGCCGGAGTCCTTGGTTACTCAGGTACTGAGGACCCAGTAGCCGAATCTGCAAGTCTCCTAGCCACACCAAACACCCAGCGGCACTGCAGCATACCAGAGCCGGAGCCGCCATGAAGGAGCGACACCTGTAAAAAGGTCTGAGCTGACTGCCATACGAGTGAGGAACTAACCAGCTGGACGAGGACCACAGCATGGCTTTAGGCAGCAGGGACCCAAAAGGGACAGCGCAGAAGGAAGGCCTCCAAACCCACTCGGTGGGGTGAATCCCTAATTGCTTCCAGGCTGTCCAGACCTCCACTACCACCTGTTACAAGTCTCCCAGTCTGCACCATCAACTGCCAAGTGAAAGGTAAAAGAAACTAGAATCCCTGTCTTCTCCTGTCATTTCGCGCCCTCAAGCCTGCACCCCAACATTCACTATCCCTTCATAAGAGATGGGGCTTAGATTATGCAGCACGTGTCTGGTGCGACGCCGACATGTGTTTCAATAGCTTCTTCAGGGGTGTGCATAGGAATGTGGGGGAGCGGTGTATAAATAGGCCCTCCATGGCCCCATAATTGGTGTTAAGACGCCGCAGGTGTGTAGGGAGCAGAGAACAGTGTCACGTCACCCACCGCGACACGGCTTCCGGTATTGGAAGCGAACCTCCGGTGATGTCACTATACTGGAAGCAGAGTATTGCATGTTCTGCGCATGTGCGCTCATCACTATACTTACTGCGCCTGCACCGGCAATCGCGGTGCCGTCTTGGAAGTGGGTAGAACTGTGGACACCCAATTTTCTGACAAAAAGAGGCATTGCTGGATATATAGATAGATTATAATAGCGAAAATAGGTTATGGGGACTCCTGAATCACCCCATATGTAACCAGGGGAACTTTTGTATAAATGGAGTCCAAATGCAAAAATGCAGATACAAAACCGCAGGTTGGATGAAAAAAGTCGCTATGGCAGTCATCTAGGTTTTCCAGGAGGTTCTTCCCCCATACTTGACAGCATTGCTTCCAGTATAAAGTCCATTAGGGTGTCACCACAGATTCCAAGTCCAAGGGACCAAGGACAGATAGTTTTAACACCAGGAGCCGTGTAATAGGTGAAAAAACAATAAAATCAGTAAAACACTCCTATAAAAGTTGGCTCAATAGGCACAAAAAAATACAGAACAGAAATAGCATGTGGTATTCAAAAATCAATTTGAGGGTTCAACTCCAGGAAAAATAGGACAGGACCCCATTAGAGAAAAGCAGCAAAGCTTAATTTTTTGTTTAGGCCATATGGGCTTATGGTTCACTGCCTTACTATCCACTGACACTCCAGCCGGGCAAGATAGTTTTTAAGATCACCGCCCCTACTCCCCAATTACACCATATCTATACCACGAACCTGCAAACATTTGGGGTTACAGCCATGGTATATCTTATAGTGTTAATAGTCCACAAGAGGGTCACATCATTAGCGTCAGCTGCACCTATAATGTCCCTGACATGTTCCATCACGCGAATCCTCAGCTCTCTGGAAGTCAAACCTATATACACAAGACGACAGCCACGGGGAGCATAATAGATCACCCCCTTCGAGCCACAAGAAATATACTTCCTAATGGTAAAATCCCTCAGACCGTCCGCTGATTTAAAGGTTTTGGATCTTATTATAATTTGGCATGCAAGACAGGAGCCACAGGGATAGCAGCCAATCCTTGACGCAAAAGACCCAAATGATGAAATAGTATTAGGTACAAAGTGGCTTAGTACAAGTCTATGCCTGAAGCTCCTGCCATGCCTTGCAGTCATCAGCGGTCGGTCAGAGAGAAAATCATGTAAAGTAGGATCTGTCTTCAGTATATCCCAGTGTCGGGTAAGAATGGATCTGAATTCATTCCATTGACTATTATACGTCAGAAGGTGGAGTGCCTCCATAGTCATGGAGAAACCCAGAGTCTGCACTAAAACATGCTCATAGGACACCTTAGTGCAGGCGATTGGTATTCAGTAGGTCCCAGGGGGTGGAGCCTAAGAGAGCAGGAAGACCTAGAGTGACAGTTACTGACAAGTCAATCAGACGATGACAGAAGAGTGGAGAGGACGGTCGCAGGGGACCCTGCGGTCGTGACATGAGGGCAGCTCTAAACTGAGAGGTGACCCAGATAACGAAGGGGACTCTCCAGGACTGGATGGAGCCGGCTGGAGAAAGTCCGGGTCAACACCGGTGAACCAGAACCAAGACGGTTAGTTGACGGTTTATACCCAACCGCATACCAGCAGGCTGTGGGCCTTAAATTAGGAGCCACATCGCCACAAGACTAAATCCCTCCTCTGTCCCAAAGAGGGTCCAAGAGACTAAAAGGGACAGACTAATTATCGGTGGCAAGAGAGTTTGTCTTCTCACCACTCCCGTCAGAACCGGAAAGGAGTCAGAAGTACCTTAGTAACAGACCTGGGGACTGGCGAAGGGGCTCTTTAGTGTGGCTGAGAGCAGTGAGCCAAGAGCCACTGGAAGTAGAGACCAAGAAAGTTATTGTAGAGACACCTCTGACAGACTCTGGGAAAGCCTCCAAAATCTGCGGCTACAACCCCCGTTAAACCAGACTGTACCATGTACTGTTTTCACCTGGTGCAAGTAAAGAATTGTTTGAGCTGATCTGGTGTCTGGTCTCCTTTCATCCGCCGCCCAGAGGGCCTCTACAGCATCACAGAAGTGAGGACTACTACTCCCTTCATCCATCCCGCTGCCCTGAGGTAAAGCTCCGCCTGTGGGGAGCTGTACTACTCAAAACTGCATCACCATCACCTCAGCGGCTGGCTGCATTGCTGGTAACTACATTACATGGTACCACAGGTGGCGTCACGTATAATAATCCCTCATCCCAAATAGTTTTCCCCTCAGCCATTGAGTGTCCAGGGCACGGGACTGGGACCCGACCAGCCGTGATCCCCACTGAAGTAGCAACCTGTCCCGGTATCTAAGTACCCCCTACCCTGTCGACCGACACATTAGTATACAGGGATTCGACGTCTATCCTCACCAGCAATACACCACTCTCCACCGTCAAACCATCAAATCTCCACAGGACATCAGTAGTGTCCCTGACATAGGAGGGCAGCGTCTCCACCAGTGGATGAAGGTAATATTCAATTAATTTACATACTGAGTCACAAAGCCCTCCAATGCCAGAGACAATTGGACAGCCCGGGGGGACTGTGGGATGTTTATGTATCTTAGGCAGAAGATAAAAAGAGGGTATTACTGGTGACTTTGTGAGCAACCCATCATTGATTTTGTTTAGGATAATACCAAGATCAAGAGCTTTATCCATGATGTAGGTCAACTCTGCTGAACATTTATTCAGAGGACTAGAGGGGAGGGTGGTGTAGTTGATTCACCCAAGGCCCTACGGGAACTCGGAACCTGTTTCCATGCCTCCCTCAAATAGAGGGTTGTTGGCCAAATCACCACATTACCCCCTTTGTTCGCAGGTTTTATCACCACATCCTTTAGCTGTTGAAATTCCTCAATCACCTTCCTGTGATTAAGGAGAGGTTGTGCTATGTCCCTCTTTTCCCCAAGTCAGTAAGTGTTATGAACCGATGACTCAGGACTAACATTCAGATTCCATAGAAGTCATTGGTAACTGTACTGACCGCAATCCCTGACTACACACCGCAACTAGAATTAGCCATGGGATGTAACTAACCAGACCTAGACACCTCTGCACTGCCGGATAACTAACTGCTCCTAAAGATGGATGTAGGAAAAGCTATCTTGCCTCAGAGCAGAACACCAAAAGAATAGCAAGCTCCCACAGATATTAACTGGGAAACAAGAGAAAGAAAAACAAACACAGGCAGAGTAAAAGGTTTAGCAAAAGAGGCCAAACTAGCTATATAGGAAAGACAGGATAGAATACTATTGCGGTCAGTATAAAACACTATCAAAAAACCACCAACAGCAGATAGTACAAAAATTACCCCGAGTCACTAAGATTCGGCACCCTCTATATCTGCAGACTTCTATAAATCAAATGCTAGCAGAACTGGAAATAACAGATAATAGTGAATGGTAAAATTCCTAAGAAAACTTCCTAACTGAGACCAGATAAACAAATATACAAACTAAATTGCAAACCCACATCTCAGAATAAGACAAAACATAAGCAGAACCTTAAGCACACAAAAATGTGCCACAAAATATAAAAAAAAACATCCACTTAGCTTGCAAAGAATTCCACGGAGCAGAAGAAACCAGAGAGATGTGAACTCCTCCAGGAACCAAAGACAACTGGCAAGGATTGATCCACTTCAAATCATTATATGCTCCAAGAACCAGATTGCCAATCATCACTATTACCTGTGAAGCCCACACAGTTAGCTGCATCACCAGCAACAACCACCGGAGGGAGCTCTAATGAATTCATAACAAGTAGGGTCCTTCACAACAAGGTGATAGAAGATCTCAACCTGCGGACAAATAGAAAATGTGGGGAAGGTGGTAGATCTGGGAAGGATATGCATCAGAAATTTATCTTGAGTCGAAGGGTTACTCTCCTCCTCCAAATCCTCCAGATTATTGAGAGCCTCCTGTTCCTTGTGGGTGAGCAGCAAGGCTCCCCAGTCTTCTTTTTGGCATATAATTTATGAAGAACAAGATTCGAAGGAACAACTTCACGTCCTTGGTCACTGTAAAGAAGTCGGCATTATTATTGGGGATTAAAGTGAGGCCCAATTTTAGAACTTCAAGCTAAAGTTTACTTAAATGATGTTCTGATATATTAATAACCAGCAGGTCACCACTTCCGTCCTTCCCCCGTGACGTCGTATGTGAACTCGCCTTCGAAGGATCTTTTTGTCCAGTACTTTTAGCTGATTGCTGCTCCTGAATCTTCCTCCTCTGATGAAATGGAGGACAGAAAGGTATTGACAGGCAGAGGGGCCAACGGTGCATTTGGTTGGGGTTTATTTTTCTTCCCATACCCACTCCTCCATTGATACATCCTGTTGCTTTTAAAGTCAGTCAGGTCACGATGGTATTTTTTTGTTTTTGTGGAGACTTTCTCCTCCTGTTGAGGGGGAACTGTTGGCATGATTAATAATTAATATATAGATATGTACCTATATATCTTTATAAATATACAATATACAGTATTTCTGTATATCAATAGTCCAACACATGCTACAAAGAGAAACTAAAACCAGTTTTCCCAGTTGTGGCCATCTCTGGCCAGGATGGGAGGAGTAGCACTGGCCAGTGGGTGGTTGGACTATGGGTTCTCAACACCTGGTCATATACAAGCCCCTATTACATCATAGCTTTCAGCCAATCAGAATGAGATTGTCAGACATGCCCCTTTTCCTAAGGTTTTTACCAATGTGCCTGGGACACATTGGGTCTCTTGGAAGTTCGATCAGCATGAGGAAGGACCAGAAACACATGACTGAGTATCATACCATTTCCCTCCATAGATCTATCCATACATAGGGATAGTTTAGTAGTTAGGTGGGTTGTATTATGCTTAGTTAACGTGGGTGGGTAATATAGTTAGGAAACTGTGGGTTTAATTGTTTATTAGTGAAGGTACTATTATATTGTAACTGTGTTATATTGTGATTTAGCTTAATTGTGTTGAGGAATAAACTTGTTATACTTTATTATAACAAAGTGTGATGAGTCTTCTCATGGACGGTATAGAAAGCAACAGAAAGACTTTGTGTTGCTAATTGTGCAATGGCAAAATAGTTATAGACATTGCACAGGATAATTATTGCCACTTCATGGTAACGGTAATAATAATCAGACCCCCTTTAACACCTCCCATTTTAGGAAATCTTTTACTATCGATTCATTCAATCTCTTCCAATCTTCTGATGAGAGTTGAGTTGAGAACCTGTCCTGAATGCCCAAAATCTGCTCCTCAATTGATCTGATGGTACTATCATTAAGATCGATTAGTAGGCTCATAAAGCTATTCAAGCACTGGGTGGCTACCTTCTCCCATTGTTTCCTAAAGGAATCGTCTGCTGGGCAGAAGGAGGGAAAAACCTGCACCCGAAGACCTCAAGGTATCAGGCCCTGATCCAAATATCTTTTCATAAACGCTCTGTTCCACCTTTGAGTCAACAGTGACAGGTACCTCCCCCTCAGTGCCAAAAACGTGATTGAGTTTTGAGAGACACACCATTTTGCGGGCCCTATGGTCCTCATGCTATTTATTAATTTATTATTTACCTTTGCGTCAACAGTGACAGGTGCCTCCCCCTCAGTGCTAAAAACCTGATTGAGTTTTAAGAGCCATGCTGTTTTGTGGGCCCTATGGTTAGCTCAACAAGGATCAATTGTGTTTAAGTGTAATGAGGTTTCAGCATCTTGACCTCATCACACTGCTGTAGTTAGCCAACGATGAAGTGCCACTGTCTCTGGCACCTCTATATGGCTTATTTGCATGTGATGCAAATTACATACAAATTAGCTATGTGGCAGCATGCATTCACCTGCTTCTGAGCTGTCCCTGATAGAAAGTGGACCCCTCGACTGTCCAGGGCCCCAGCGCACCAGGTGCTGATGCTGGCCATTCTCCTTGCAGATGTTGTCCTTGGTGAGATTTGAACACAGGACCCCAATGCTGCAAGACTGCAGTGCTAACCATTGGGCCACTGAGCCACTGTTCCACAGTGAGGGATGAGTACTGAGATGTGATCAGACCCTTTGAATGCAGCATGTTGCATTTTTTGTGCATCTGAGGATGCTTGCTTCCTACGCAAGCATCCGAAGCGCACAAGCAATGCATACAGCTCAATGGAGCCACACTGTCATCTAGATGTCACAGCAGCCAAATACAACCTCTCTCACTTTCTCTCTCTCTCCTTCCCGACCGCTATAGTGGACTTTTATAGAACAGCAGTATTTTTCGATGGATTGCTGTCTCCGTCTGCAGCTGAGATCATGCTGCGTATGCCAGCATCTGGATGCATTTGTGCCTGCACTTGCGCAAATGCGTTGGGACGCATGTGACACGAACGCAAATGTGAAACCAGCCTAAGAGTCAGAAGGATCTTTTATCTCAAGCAAGTTTGATCTACATCAAAAAGACGTAAAGTATAACCAGGCCCGAGGGAGATAGAAAAGGAAGATAACCAGGCTAGGACATTTCGTTTTCTACGGATACTTGCAGATTCGGTGGCACACCAAGGAATATGTGGCCTATCTCAAAAGGACTTTGAGAGTAGTAGTCATATTGATGCACCTCAGCCAAGTAGGTCCTCATTAAGTAATATGGATTTGAGAATAGCTGTAAAACTCCATAGTGACAAATCTGGACCCATGTGGCCCTTACAGGATAAGATGGAGATTCCCACAGTGGTTTGCTGGAACGGTGTATCAGGCAATGGAAGTATGACTTGTTAGACTAATAAATGGCAGTGGTGTATCACCAAGATAACAGCAGCACACACAATCTTCAAGGACCCCCATTTTCAGACAGTCTATTGAATAGGTTTAATAAAACTTGAAAGGCAGTGCTTAAGAAGGTGATAGGAAAGGAAGATGGAGACTGAGTGAGATTGTCTCCTACCCTAACTCTTGGTCTCCATTAAGGAAGTTCCCCAAGTCTTCAAAGGCTTCTCATTTGAATTGCTATGTGGTCGACAAGAGCTGTCACACTTGCGCTTCCAGGATGCGGTCTCCTGTGCTCACCCGTAGCAGGTAATGGCGGCACAGGTGCAAGTGAGTGCAAGGGCTCTGCATCTATGTGCCGATGTGCTTGCCTGCACTGGCCTGTGATAGCACCTGCACTAGCACTTGCGCTAGCGCAAAGCAGGCAAGCGCAGGGGTGCATAGATGTGAACTTGGCCATAGAGTATGTGGTATAGATGTAATACAGAATTGCAAACGTGATGTCCATTGAGAAGGAACACCTTCTCAAGGCACAAGAGGCGCAGTCAAGGGAGTATAATTGATTTGCCAGAGTGATGTAGTTCAACTCTGGGGATCGAGTATTTTGCTGCTGCCCATGGTGGAGAGCAAATTCATTGCCAAGTGGCAAGGTCTGTATGAATAAGTGCAAACAGCTGGGGAGGTGAACTATAAAACTCACCAATCAGAGTAAAAGAGGCCTGACAAAACTTGCCATCTCAACCTGAAACCTTGGCAAGACAGTGAATGCATGAAAGCTCCTTGTCTGGTTGCCAAGTCCAAAGTCAATGTGAAAGATGTCACGCTGGTAGAAAACTTGTCCCACTCCCAGAGAAAGCAGTGTCAGAAATGTATTGCATTAAAAAGTAAGAAAAGAGAGCGCACATAGGGCCGTAAATGTGATTAGATGGGGGACAAGTGCACTAGACGGTACACTCACTTTTACAGGTTGTGAAAGTCACAACCACTCAAAAAAAATGTAATAAGAAGCCAATGGTCGCTGCAGTGGAATCATGTCCAGGAGAAGTGCAGGAGAGAATCGGGATTTGATGTGTCCACGCTGACCACGGCAAAGGCAGTACTCTGAAAAGCTTTATTGTGCCGACGCATTTCGTGACAAATCTGCCACTTCCTCAGAGCGAGTAAATTGATTTACTCGCTCTGAGGAAGTGGCAGATTTGCCACGAAATGTGTCGGCACAATAAAGCTTTTTAGAGTACTCCTGCCTTTGTCGTGATCAGCACGGACACATCAAAGCCTGGTTCTCTCCTTCTCTTCTCCTGGTCAATGTATTGCATTGGAATAGAGGTCTGTTCTCAGAGCTACAACGTCTCACTCAGATCATAGTGCATGGAGTACTCACAATCTTCATTTTTAAGTCAAGCTAAAACCCAATCAGATTCCAGAAAGGTGATCTTGGTAGAGGTGAAGTTGATGTTAAATCTGCACAGCCATTTTGCTTTAAATAGCATAGGGCTAGGATACTATAAAAAAAAAAGGGAAAGTGATAAATTCAATAGGCGCATACCCTACCGAAAGACACTGTATGGGGACTCTGCAAAAGTTGAGTGTATACACAGTACATTTGGTTTTTCACTCTCACTCACCTGATACTGCACTAGATCAGAGCCAGTGTTGCGGAGCTCTAACAACCATCTGTATTCCAGTAGTGTACACCAGTTAGTGTTGGCTTAGTTTACAAAAAAGGTTGAGTGTGTAAACTGTGCATTTTGTTTGCTGGGTTTTATTCCTCACAAATCTGATACTGCACTGCAGCAGGCCAAGTGTTGTAGAGCGCTATCAAACAGCTGTAGTCCAGTAGTGGGCATGAGTAGTAATGGCCACGTTACACGTCCCAACATCGTTCCGATATTGGATACAACGCCACGGGAGCGCGCACTTTTTTGGCAGAAATCCTAGATCGCATAGGAGATGTTACACAGGGCGATATCGGCAGGCAACACAACTGTGATGTCGACGCCCCCCCCTTGTACGTGCGATCCAGGAACGACCATTTAATATGGGAGAGAATAGGGCAAGTTGGTCTCCAAGTCGGGGTTGGGCTTTCACACAGGACGATCCGGCCAGATCGTCCATCCAATATCGGGCAGTTGGAGAGCCTGCTCATTTCTCCCCCGATATCGTTTTGGCATTGTTCTTGCATCGCATTGGGCATTTACACCATACAACGCACGAACTACGTGACTTTTTATCGGAGTTGGACGCCAATATCAGGACGTGTAAAGTGGCCATAAGTGTTGTCTTATTCCACCAGAAAACAAAATGTATACACTGAATGTTTGGTTTTCTGGGTGTAATCTCCTGCAAACCTGATACTGCACTACAGCAGAACTTGTGTTGTGAAGTTTTAGCAACCAGCTGTAAAGTACTGTAGGATTACTTAGGGATCTATCAGCAATTTGGAGAACAGACAACTCTGGAACCAAATTTATGGTGAACAAGTCTGTATATTTATTACACGTGGCAGATATAATTTTATATGCAAAAAATGAGAAAGTTCATCAAACAGGTAATATGCGTAATGTGATGTTTCCGGGTGCGTCTGGCCAAATGCATGCGTGGTGACGTCGGCACATTCACACTTGCACTGCTTGGCTGTGATATAATTCTGGATAATAATCTTATCCCTTTCCAATCCCTCCAGGATAAATATATTCTACCTAACACGGAGAAATCCACGTGGTTAAAAATACAATTATTTCTGACTTCAAAAAACATCCTCTTTTCTCTCCACCAGTTTATTACTGACCTCTTAAATAAACCCCTTGACAGCCCCAAATGGGTGACAAACCGTCTGTATAGGACTTATGCTGATGACATTGAATTACTAAAAACTAAAAACATAATATCTTGGGAAAAAGAACTCCAAGTTCAGATAGACATATCTCAACTTTCTAAAGCTCTAGACATCATTTACTCGAACACCTTGTGTGCTTCCCTACATGAATCCCACTATAAGATCCTGTCTAGATGGTACTGGACACCGGAGAGGATCCACCAAATTTCACCATCGACATCATCCGACTGTTGGAGGGGATGCGGGAGGGTGGGGACTCTCTCACATATCTTCTGGGGGTGTCCCAAACTAAATAGTCTCTGGGCAGAGGTAGGAAAACGTATCAAGAGCCTCAATAGTTTACGAGTTTTCCTCAATCCACAACTAGTTCTTCTGCTGTTGGGTATAAATGCTTTTCCCAACAACCTTAGACATATATGTTGCCACATTTTAATAACAACTAAATTGCTGATAGCTTCACGATGGAAGCAAGTTGAAGTCCCAACCATAGCAGATGTAATAGACAGAGTCTCTGTCCACAATGTCTATGAATACAACATAGCCCTTAGACAGAAGAACTTGAATAAATATAAAATTAAATGGGAAATTTAGTCGCAAAGCTTTATGCCAACTTAATCCCCTGATAACCCATTAACGTTGTGACATTACGATTTTTGATTTCAGTTGCAATAACAGTATTTATATTACTTTCTTCAATATACTATCTGAATGCATTTGCGAAACCTGGGATATGGTGCTACTTGTAAGAATTTGGGATGTGAAAAGAAAGTGTTACCTTTTTTTGTAAATCAAACTGTATGATTAGGATGTAAGTTCCTTTTATGTTGTCTGTTTTCCCCCCTCCACTTACCTTATTTATGTTTTTCTTCTGTAAAACTGTTATAAATCTATCTTGAATAGAATTGTTAAACACAATCTACATGTACACATAACTAATTGTGATGCGGACTTTAACGGTACCTAATATGATCAATCTTTGATTGCATAAGGTTAAATCATTTTATGTAATACTCTTGTATAAATATCTTGCAATGGTTACATGCACTTGTATTTAAAAGTTATGTTATTTGAACATATGTGATAAAACTTATTAACACATTTGAACAACAAAAAATTGGTATAGCATTCAATATTTATTTCATCCACTAAATAGATGAAAAAAAATAGTATAAATATTTATATACATATACATATATAGCCCAGCTATTAATAATAATCAATCAGCAAATAATGGCAATTCAGCGAAAATGACACAAAAATAGATTTGAAAATATATAAATCTTTACTAAGGCAGAAAAAAATAAAAAGCATATGTTTCAAAGTAATTCACTGTCATAACCAGAGGAAACGCACATAAAAAATATATTTATCACTAGTAGTATTGGGAATAACAGTACGTAAGTATGAAAGATATTAATGTGAAGAAAGAGATATAAATACTTGGAAAAAAAACGTGGTTATCGTAAGCAAGAAAATATATGCACAATGGGCCCCAGAATGAAGATAAATCAAAATAATATTAAGTGGTGCGAATGCATAACACTATAATGAGATGTTATACAGATAAGGAGGAAAACATGTCAAAACACCAACATAGAAAATACATAAAACTATGTGCTAAAAATAATTTTAAATCATGATTTAAATAAATAAAATCCTGATTTAATAGTGAAAATGAAAGGGAATCTGTCCGGTAAGTAGGCTCAACCCTTGTAAACCATCTATATGGGCAGGAAGCTGGAGAAAATGACACCTTGATATCTGCGATCTGTACATTTTTCGCAAAATATTCACTTTTTTATGTACTGAATTGTTAAGATCTATGAGTCGGACTTCAGAGCTTATAATAAATGGAAGGGGGAGTTACCAGTGTGACACATGTAGATCAGTAGAGCAGACTGTCAGTCATTACATGTCTCACCCTGATAATGCCTCTTTTCATTTAAGACAAGCTCTGGAGGCATATTCTCATAGAGAACTGTGTTTCGCCCATAAATCGTAACTGTTTATTTACACATTAAGATAACTCTGGATTACTCTGGAATAAGAATAAGACATCTGATCACAAATATCAATGTAGAATTTTATTCATCTTACTATGATGTCCATCACCATTATACATATAGTCAAAATTGTTAGTATCCCTCGTTTAATGAAAGAAAAAGTCACAATGGTCACAGAAATAACTTGAATCTGACAAAAGTAATAACAACTCAAAGATCTATGAAAATGTACAAATGAAAGTCAGACTTTGCTTTTCATCCCTGTTTCCTTAGAATTTTTAAAAAAAATGAAACTCATGAAATCGACCTGGACAGAAATGATGGACCCCTTAACTTAATATTTTGTTGCACAACCTTTTGAGGCAATCACTGCAATCAAACGATTCCTGTAACTGTCAATGAGTCTTCTGCACCTCTCAACTGGTATTTTGGCTCACTCCTCAAGAGCAAACTGCTCCAGTTGAATCATGTTTGAAGGTTGCCTTTTCCAGACGGCATGTTCCAAAGATGCTCAATAGGATTTAGGATAGGTCCAAAAGAAGGCCATTTCTGAATAGTTCATTGTTTTCCTCTTAGCCATTCTTGGGTGTTTTTAGCTGTGTCTTTTGGGTCATTGAGTCATTATCCTGTTGCAAGACCCATGACCTGTGACTGAGGCCAAGCTTTCTGAAACTGGGCAGCACATTTCTTTCTGGAATTCCTTGATAGTCTTGAGATTTCATTGTACCATGCACAGATTCAAGACATCCTGTGCCAGATGCAGCAAAACAGCCCCAGAACATAACAGAGCCTCTTCCATGTTTCACAGTAAGGACATCTTTTTAAGATATGCTTCAGGTTTCCGTCTGTGAACATAGAGCTGATATGCCTTGCCAAAAAGTTCCATTTCTGTCTCATCTGTCCATAGGACATTCTCCCAGAAGCTTTGTGGCTTGTCAGCATGTAGTTTGGCAAATTCTAGTCTGGCTTTTTTATGATTTTTTTTCAACAATAGTGTCCTCCTTTGTTGTCTCCCGTGAAGTCCACGTTTGCTCAAACAATGATGTGAGCTGACACTGATATTCCTTGAGCTTGAAGTTCACCTTTAATCTCTTTAGAAGTTTTCCTGGGCTCTTTTGTTACCATTCGTATTATTCATCTCTTTGATTTGTCATCAATTTTCCTCCTGCGTCCACATCCAGGGAGGTTAGTTACAGTCCCATGGATCTTAAATTTCTGAATAATAGGTGCCACTGTGGTCACAGGAACATCAAGCTGCTTGGAGATGGTCTTATAACCTTTACCTTTAACATGCTTGGCTATGATTTTCTTTCTAATCTCCAGAGACAACTCTTTCCTTCGCTTCATCTGGTCCATGCTGAGTGTGGTACACACCATGTCACCAAACAGCACAGTAAGTATCCGTAGCCCTTTATAAAGGCCCAATGACAGATTATAAGATTGTAGACACCTGTGATGCTAATTGGTGGACACACCTTGATTTAACTTGTCCCTTTTGTCACATTATTTTCAGGGGTACCATCATTTTGGTCCAGTACTATTTCATGAGTTTCATTTTTTTAAAAATTCTGTGGAAGCAGGGTTAAAAAGCAATGTCTAATTTTCATTAGTTCATTTTCATAGATTTTTTTTTATTTATTATTACTTTTGTCAGATTCAAGTTATTTCTGTGACCATTGTGGGTTTTACTTTCATTAAACGAGGGATTCCAACAATTTTGACCATGTGTGTAGATGACTTAGGCGGCTTGATCCTACTGACATATTTATTCCCTTTAAGGCAAACTCATTAAAATTACCCCCCCTAAACACTGTGTCTGCAAATTAATACTCTGATATTCTGATTGGTATAAATCTTAAATCATATGACAAGGCTCGTGAAAGGGTCACTTTTGACTTTCGACATTCGACATTTCCACATTCCATTAACGTGGAGAATTACTCATTTTCTCTCACCTAGGTCCATGCAGTGACACCCCAGACCACCATAGGGCCTTATCGATATATCTTTTACATACTCCATAATCCCAGGTGTCTTTCTTAAAGGAGATAAAAGACTCATATAGAGTCCCCTAAGGGATTTTCTCCACAGTGTTTTTTACACTAGATCCGTGAAAAAGGCCAAAAGGGCCAAAACGTTGATCAGTGTGAACTGTGTGCAATAAAAAGGACACATTTTTGTTTTTCACCTGCAAATTTGGCATTGTTCGTCTCTTTTTACATAGTTTCCTAATTAAGGTGTGCTTAGATGGTTTAATAAACACATTAGTTGCAAAAGTGCACAAAACTATTTAATGAGTTGTACAGTAACACAAAAATGTATTTATTCATTTGTACAGGAATAAAAAAACATGACTGCTTTTTACCTGAAAATGCAGTAGCAACAACCCTAAAAAGGTGCTAATACCAGGCTTAGGCTACTTTCACATAACGATTTTTAGGGGGCCGATGCTGTCCGATATAAATCGGACAGCATCGGCTCCCTTCTGATGCCTGGAATCGGATACCAAATAGGCATCCGATTCAGGCATTAAATCGTAGCCTCCGGGCTGAAAAAAAAAAAAAAAAAAAGTTATGCTCACCTCCCCCCGAGCCCCCGCCGTCTCCCGCCATCTTCCTGCAGGTTCCCGGTGGCTCCCGCAGGCTCCCGGTGGCTGCAGAGGTCTTCTTCATGTGTACAGGACCTGCGGTGATGTCACAGTCACGTGATAGCAGGTTCCACCATGGTAACCTGCGGTCACATGACTATGACATCACCGCAGGTCCTATACACATGAAGAAGACCTCTGCAGCCACCGGGAGCCTGCGGGAGCCACCGGGAGCCTGCAGGAAGACGGCTGGAGACGGCGGGGGCTCGGGGGAAGGTGAGCATAAACTTTTTTTTTTTTAACCCCTGCGCTCCCAATTAGCAGTTTTACTGTACTGAGCATTCTGAACGCGGCGACCAATCAGATGAGCGGCATTCAAACTGCGCGCCGCTTCTCTCATTGGTCGCCGCGTTCAGTGCCGACCAATCAGAATAGCGGCGTGCGCTATGGCGCCATATTTCAAATACACTGAGTACAGTGTATTTGAAATATGGCGCCATAGCACACGCCGCTATTCTAATTGGTCAGCGCTTAACGCAGCGACCAATCAGATGAGCGGCATTCAAACCGCGCGCCGCTTCTCTCATTGGTCGCCGTGTTCAGCGCCGAACAATCAGAATAGCGGCATGCGCCATGGCGTCATATTTAAAATACACTGTACTCAGTGGTTAGCATTGTATGGTGGCTCAGTGGTTAGCAAGATATGGTGGCTCAGTGGTTAGCATTGTATGGTAGCTCAGTGGTTAGCATTGTATGATGTCTCAGTGGTTACCACTGTATATGCTGGCTCAGTGTTTAGGTGGCTCAGTGGTTAGCATTGTATGGTGGCTCAGTGGTTAGCACTGTATGGTGGCTCAGTGATTAGCATTGTATGGTGGCTCAGTGGTTAGCACTTTATGGTGGCTCAGTGATTAGCATTGTATGGTGGCTCAGTGGTTAGCACTGTATATGAAGGCTCAGTGTTTAGGTGGCTCAGTGGTTAGCACTGTATTTGATGTCTCAGTGGTTAGGTGGCTCAGTGATTAGCACTGTATATGGTGGTTCAGTGGTTAGCACTGTATATGATGGCTCTGTGTTTAGGTGGCTCAGTGGTTAGCACTGTATATGGTAGCTTAGTAGTTAGCACTGTATATGATGGCTCAGTGGTTAGCATTGTATGGTGGCTCAATGGTTAGCATTGTATGGTGGCTCAGTGGATAGCATTGTATGATGACTCAGTGGTTAGCATTGTATGGTGGCTCAGTGGTTAGCACTGTATATGGTGATTCAGTGGTTAGCATTGTATATGGTGGCTCAGTGGTTAGCATTGTATGGTGGCTCAGTGGTTAGCATTGTATGGTGGCTCAGTGGTTAGCACTGTATATGGTGGTTGAGTGGTTAGCATTGTATGGAGGCTCACTGGTTAGCACTGTATATGGTGGCTCAGTGGTTAGCATTGTATGGTGGCTCAGTGGTTAGCATTGTATGGTGGCTCAGTGGTTAGCATTGTATGGTGGCTCAGTGGATAGCATGGTATGATGGCTCAGTGGTTAGCATTGTATGGTGGTTCAGTGGTTAGCACTGTATATGGTGGTTCAGTGGTTAGCATAGTATGGTGGCTCAGTGGTTAGCATTGTATGGTGGCTCAGTGGTTAGCATTGTATGGTGGCTCAGTGGTTAGCACTGTATATGGTGGTTCAGTGGTTAGCACTATATATGGTGGCTTAGAGGTTAACATTGTATGGTGGCTCAGTAGTTAGCATTGTATGGTGGCTTAGTGGTTAGCACTGTATATGGTGGCTCAGTGGTTAGCATTGCATGGTGGCTCAGTGGTTAACATTGTATGGTGGTTCATTGTTTAGGTGGCTCAGTGGTTAGCACTGTATATGGTGGCTCAGTGGTAAGCACTGTATATGATGGCTCAGTGTTTAGGTGGCTCAGTGGTTAGCATTGTATGGTGGCGCAGTGGTTAGCACTGTATATGGTGGCTCAGTAGTTAGCACTGTATATGATGTCTCATTGTTTAGGTGGCTCAGTGGATAGCACTGTATATGGTGGCTCAGTGGTTAGCACTGTATATGGTGGTTCATTGTTTAGGTGGCTCAGTGGTTAGCACTGTATATGATGGCTCAGTGGTAAGCACTGTATATGATGGCTCAGTGTTTAGGTGGCTCAGTGGTTAGCATTGTATGGTGGCTCAGTGGATAGCATTGTATGGTGGCTCAGTGGTTAGCATGGTATGATGGCTCAGTGGTTAGCATTGTATGGTGGTTCAGTGGTTAGCACTGTATATGGTGGTTCAGTGGTTAGCATAGTATGGTGGCTCAGTGGTTAGCATTGTATGGTGGCTCAGTGGTTAGCATTGTATGGTGGCTCAGTGGTTAGCACTGTATATGGTGGTTCAGTGGTTAGCACTATATATGGTGGCTTAGAGGTTAACATTGTATGGTGGCTCAGTGGATAGCATGGTATGATGGCTCAGTGGTTAGCATTGTATGGTGGTTCAGTGGTTAGCACTGTATATGGTGGTTCAGTGGTTAGCATAGTATGGTGGCTCAGTGGTTAGCATTGTATGGTGGCTCAGTGGTTAGCATTGTATGGTGGCTCAGTGGTTAGCACTGTATATGGTGGTTCAGTGGTTAGCACTATATATGGTGGCTTAGAGGTTAACATTGTATGGTGGCTCAGTAGTTAGCATTGTATGGTGGCTTAGTGGTTAGCACTGTATATGGTGGCTCAGTGGTTAGCATTGCATGGTGGCTCAGTGGTTAACATTGTATGGTGGTTCATTGTTTAGGTGGCTCAGTGGTTAGCACTGTATATGGTGGCTCAGTGGTAAGCACTGTATATGATGGCTCAGTGTTTAGGTGGCTCAGTGGTTAGCATTGTATGGTGGCGCAGTGGTTAGCACTGTATATGGTGGCTCAGTAGTTAGCACTGTATATGATGTCTCATTGTTTAGGTGGCTCAGTGGATAGCACTGTATATGGTGGCTCAGTGGTTAGCACTGTATATGGTGGTTCATTGTTTAGGTGGCTCAGTGGTTAGCACTGTATATGATGGCTCAGTGGTAAGCACTGTATATGATGGCTCAGTGTTTAGGTGGCTCAGTGGTTAGCATTGTATGGTGGCTCAGTGGATAGCATTGTATGGTGGCTCAGTGGTTAGCATGGTATGATGGCTCAGTGGTTAGCATTGTATGGTGGTTCAGTGGTTAGCACTGTATATGGTGGTTCAGTGGTTAGCATAGTATGGTGGCTCAGTGGTTAGCATTGTATGGTGGCTCAGTGGTTAGCATTGTATGGTGGCTCAGTGGTTAGCACTGTATATGGTGGTTCAGTGGTTAGCACTATATATGGTGGCTTAGAGGTTAACATTGTATGGTGGCTCAGTAGTTAGCATTGTATGGTGGCTTAGTGGTTAGCACTGTATATGGTGGCTCAGTGGTTAGCATTGCATGGTGGCTCAGTGGTTAACATTGTATGGTGGTTCATTGTTTAGGTGGCTCAGTGGTTAGCACTGTATATGGTGGCTCAGTGGTAAGCACTGTATATGATGGCTCAGTGTTTAGGTGGCTCAGTTGTTAGCATTGTATGGTGGCGCAGTGGTTAGCACTGTATATGGTGGCTCAGTAGTTAGCACTGTATATGATGTCTCATTGTTTAGGTGGCTCAGTGGATAGCACTGTATATGGTGGCTCAGTGGTTAGCACTGTATATGGTGGTTCATTGTTTATGTGGCTCAGTGGTTAGCACTGTATATGGTGGCTCAGTGGTAAGCACTGTATATGATGGCTCAGTGTTTAGGTGGCTCAGTGGTTAGCATTGTATGGTGGCGCAGTGGTTAGCACTGTATATGGTGGCTCAGTGGTAAGCACTGTATATGATGGCTCAGTGTTTAGGTGGCTCAGTGGTTAGCATTGTATGGTGGCTCAGTGGTTAGCACTGTATATGGTGGCTCAGTGGTTAGCATTGTATGGTGACTCAGTGGTTAGCATTGTATGGTGGCTCTGTGGTTAACACTGTATATGGTGGGTCAGTGGTCAGCACTGTATATGATGTCTCATTGTTTCTTTGATTTAAGTGAGTCCTCCCACTGAGAAATAGAAAAATGGAGGCTTAGCTGAGCCCAAGGAAAGAGTGACAAGGTAGGATAGGGACCCATCAGATCTAAAATCACCTTGAAGCTGGTTGATGGGCAAACAGGTATTGGCCAATATGTGTATCAAAAACCTTAGTTTATAAAGATAAAATATCCAAAAAGATACATAGACGATAGACACATAGGTAGGTGATAGATAGATATCGTGTACTCCTTGCATCGTTGTTAAATCTTCATAAATAAACTACATACATATTCTAGACTACCTGATGCGTTAGAATCGGGCCACCATCTAGTAGTATAATATAGCCTCACATCATTCCATTTCGTATAATGCAGCCTCATAGCCCGCTGTCCAGTGTAATGCAGGCTCATATATGCAGCCTCATAGCTCTACATATAGTGCAGCCTCATATAGTGTAGCCTTATATATGCAGCCTCATAGATCTCCATATAGAGCAGTCTCATAGTGCAGCCTCATAGCTCTCCATATAGTGCAGCCTTATATATGCAGTCTTATAACTCTCCATATAGTGCAGCCTCATATAGTGCAGCATTATGTATGCAACCTCATAACTCTCTATATAGTGCATTTCATTCAACCAGAGCTAAGGGATGGGGTACTCGGTCACCAGGTCTACTGAAAAGAGAGTCACGGATGGGCGAAATCCCGGTGCCGTGCCCTGGTGATCAACTAGGGGTAGATGTTGATGATGGGGGAATAAGGGATTATTTACAGGGGTTCGTGACACCACCTGTAGTGTCCGGTAAGATGGTACCAGCGCTGCCTGCCGGCCGCTGAGTTGATGGTTGGGGCAGCAAAGTGTGGTACAGCTCCCCACAGGTGGAGCTTTACCTCAGGGCAGCAATGAAGGATGATGGTGAGGGAGGGCAGTGATGAAACTGATGCTGATGAGAGGAGTGGTAATAGGAGCTGGGGCTACAGTTCTTACTCCTCTGTCGAGCTGCTGATGATGCTGAGCCCTCTGGGCTGCGGTGGGAAGAATAACGGAAACCAGTTCAAGTTTAACTCCACTTTACTCAGTACCGGCTGATGGCATAAACAAGACACGGTACAGTTTGGTTTGCAGGGTGTTGTTGCTAGCTCAGAGTTCCCCTTATGGAGTCTCTAAATGTCCTCTCTTAAGTCGTTCAGGGTCTCCTTCTTTCCTTCTCAGTCTTTCCCACCCTTGCAGAGCTCACCTGCCAGTCCAGCAGTCTATATCTAGTAGGCTCAACTGGACCTATACCGGTGCAGATGGGAACAGTAGGAACGCACAAATTTCCCCTCCACCACCGGGATTCAGTCCTCCACCTCTAGTGTATAACCATCTTTTGGGCTTGAGGGGTGAGGTACCTTTGTGGAGCTGTCAGCAACCCGGTTCTGTTGGGCCTGCAGCTCGTCAGTTTTGCAGTCAGGGCTAAACTCCTGACTGCCTGGGCTTTCCATGTCGCCGGTGCTCCCTCAACGTGACCAGCCGGCTCCTACCAGTCCTGGCCCGTTGCCTTCTGTCCTGGGTCCCCACTTAAAGATGGGGCACCCTCCTCTCAGCTGGGCTGCCAGGCCTGACCACTCTGTCTGTCTTCCCCTCACCGTCTGAGGTAACTGTCAACTGTCACTCTTCCTCTATCCTAAGCTCCGCCTCCACCCTTCTGGGACCTACCAAGTACTGGTTCCCCCTACTCTAGGTGGTGTGGTCCTAAGTGAGTGTAGAAACAGACTCCCTAAGGTTTAAACCCTGAATTAGCAACTTACAAGGAAAAACACATTTTTATATTCAAGTGTAATACTACCCTGTGGCCCCTAGTCACAGGGGCACCACACAGTCTCATAGCCTTTCCATATAATATAATGCACCCATCTCCTCCTCCTATAGTCCTCTGGCCACCTTGCATTCACTTATTAAAAAAACAATCTGTACTTATCTCTCCTGATTTCCCTGCTGCTCCATTCTCCTTACAAAAACTGAAGAGAAGACTCAGGAGGAGGTGCGAGGAGGTGGCACCAGCCTGCTAAATGTGTTCCACAGTGGAACGCAGATGTAAAGCAGGCAGTGGTAAGAGGAAGTGAAGGGAAGAGAGGCAGCAGTAGGAAGCAGGAGGCTCCCCTCTCCACCCTCCCTTCCTCTCTCCCTGACACACAGGCCCCGTAGCTGCATGCAGCGCACTGCTGCACATTGCAGCATATCCATGCAAGCGGACGCCCGAAGCAGGGATCGGTGGTTGCTGGGGGCGGCGCGGACCCCTGTACATCTGGGCCCTGTTGCAGCCGCGACTCCTACGACCATGGTCATTACACCCCTGACTCAACATTTGTTTATGGACTCATTGGAAAACCATAATAAATCATTAAGATTTTAAGTTATGGCCAACAATACTGATATAAAGATTTCAGCTGCATTCACTTTGGACTGTAAAATGATCATAATTGTGCATATAATACTCTGTACAAGGTTTTCCAGGTTAAAAATAATTATGGTCTCATCAACATTTTTTTATTTGATAAAGCAATTTCTTTTGGAGGCCATGAACCATAATAGGGACAGTGTTGGGACATATTTTGTGCACAGCATGGGGCAGATATTTTTTATTCAGAGACATTTTAATGTCAGTGTTAATTTTTATAGGCATCATGTTAGGGTGCGATGCAGAAGTCTCGAGAAGTCGGAAGTCTGCTTTGAATGTGAAAAGTTATTACGGTGTATGGATAAGATGCTGAGGAAATGTAAGAGAACTAGTCGTGCACTTAAAAATCACAATAACCCAGCAGTTATAACCAGATTACCACTGCTTTTTACTGTATTATAGGTAGGACTAACTGGTATGTCTGTATGGTAATAGTAGCTTCTAAGGGTATGTGGTCATGATCCGGAGGTGCTGCGTGTTAGATGCAGTGCCTCCAGAACTATGTTAAACTGCGAGTGAATGCAGGGAGACCGCAGTTGCTTTGTACTCACAATCTGTGTTTTGTGCAGGGTGGCTTTGCCCGCATTCACCAGATGGTGATGGCTTCCGACTCCGCAGCATGAAATTAACAAGCTGTGGAGATGTGGAAGTCTGGAAACCCGCACTGCAGATGAAAACACACTGCAGTCAGGAAAAGCATTGTCGACATAGGATTTCTTGAAATACCATCCATTATGCTGGTACTGTAGAACGCAACATTTTGGATTTAGCGGCAATACGCTACATTCAAAACACTGCAATTCCTGATCGTGTGCACACACTCTAAAGGAGGACCTATATTTACAAATCAATCATTTAGCCTGCCTTTGATTGGATGATTCTAACCTATCTACCAATGCTTATGTCCAGTATTCAGAACCCTGTGCTCAGTCAAATAATGAAATTCACTGAAAGCAAAACAATAGACAACACTATTGGCTAATGTGTGGGTACAGTGGTAAAGAGGAGCAAGTGGCTGCAGTCCAGCCACTCACACTGTCATTACCCTATGATCTATTTTATTGTTATTATGGTTGCACTAAAAGCAATAGTGCTATTAAAACATTGAACATCCTCCCATCTAAAGTAAAACAAAACATTTTTTTGTTGCTTTAGAATGTTAGAAGGGTTAAAGTTTATTCTAGGATATTTCTAAAACCTATTTTTATAGCCCATATATATTTGAAGTGACTTTGAGAGACCTGTACCATATTTTCCGGCGTATAAGACGACTGGGCGTATAAGACGACCCCCAACTTTGCAAGTTAAAATATAGAATTTGGAATATACTCGCCGTATAAGACTACCCCTCTTCTACGGTATGATCCCCACTATGACCCCCACACAGCCCTCCATACAGTATAATGGACCCACATATAGAATAATGACCCCTACATCTCTTCACACTGTATTATGGCCCCCACACAGCTCTAAAATAGCCCTGCATAAAGTATAGAGGCTCCCTCATACCCCTTCAAGTATTATCATGCTCCCACAGAGCCCTCTAAGTATTATAATGGCTTCCATGTAGTATAATTGTCTCCATAAATTATAATGCATCATCATAGTGCTCCATATAGTATAATGCACCCCCGTAGTCCTCCATATATTATAATGTACTCCCCATAGTCCTCCATATAGTATAATGCACCCCATAGTCCTCTAGATAATATAATGCACCCCATAGTTCTCCATATAGTTTAATGCATCCCCCATAGTCCTCCATGTACTATAAATACAGAGAGCGTAATGTGCCAGTGCATGAGTGACACAGAGAGGGGGACATACCAGCTCCAGATGGGGGGTTTAAGAGAGACAGAGATGGGGACGTGCCAATGTCAAGGGGAGGGGAGTAGGTGACATGGACAGAGGGTCGTGTCAGTGGTGGTGGGGGAGTACAGCCCCCATCAACCCCCAATATTTCTCTGCAGCCACACACACACACAGTCAGACATACACACACAGTCAGACACAGACACACACACAGTAAGACACAGACACACACACACAGTAAGACACACACACACACACAGTCAGACACAGACACACACAGTAAGACACAGACACTCAGACACAGACACACACAGTAAGACACACACATTCAGACACAGACACACACACAGTAAGACACACACAGTCAGACATACACACAGTCAGACACACATATACACAGTGCCACCTGCCGGAGCTTACCGCTGTCACCGCCGCTGTACATAGCCGGGCACCGTAGATGTACAATAATAAGCCGTCAGCCAATCAGGCGGCTGCTGGCGTCTGATTGGCCCTGGCATTACCGTACATCCACACTGAGCGGCGCAGATTACCTCCGTACAGGAGATGTACGGTAATGCCATGGCCAATTAGACACCAGCAGCCACCTTGATTGACTGACGGCTTATTATCGTACATCTATGGCGCCCGGCGGCTATGTACACGGCGGCGGTGGCAGCGGGGAGCTCCGGAGGGCATGGACGGCAGAGGCAGGTGAGTATAATTTATTTTTTTTTGCCTGCCACAGCTCATTTTCGGGGCGGCCTTATATTAAGCACGGCGGGCCCCCTGCAGATGCTGGCATTTCTTTTTCCCAGCAGGTGGCGCCCTGTACCCAGTGTATAAGACGACCCCCGACTTGGGAGAAGATTTTAGGGGTTAAAAAGTCGTCTTATACGCCGGAATATACAGTATTTTGAAAACCACCCCAAAGTGACCCAATTTTTAAAAAGCACACCATGAAGTTTTCAAAACAGCAGTCATAAAGTTTTTTTTAAAGAGGACCTGTCACCCCCCTGGTGCTTTGCAAAGTGAATGCACCACTGAATGCAGTGTGTATGCTGCATTCAGGGAAGGTGTCTCTTATGTCTCCATCCCCCTGTATACTGAAAAAATCACTTTTTAAAGTTGTGAGTTAAGAGGTCCAGAGGGATGTTATCTTATTTCGCAGTCCTCTCTGCTCCCTCTCTGTTCTGCCTCCTGCCTCTGTCGCCTCCTGCCTGTGCGGGTTTCCCCTCCTCACCTGTGACTGCACCTCAGCGTGTCATTTCACGCAGGCGCACAGCGAGGAATTGGTAGGAGCCGTTCCCGGCTGCTGGAACGGCGCATGCGTGGGAATATCAGCGCCAGAGCCCACCCTGCTATATGCATACAGCATAATCTTTAGCAGGGTGGGCTCTGGTGCAGACATTCCCGCGCATGCGCCACTCCAGGAGCCGGAACCTGCTTCTACGAATTCCTCGCTGTGCGTCTGCATGAATTGACATGATGAGGCGCAGACAAGGAGAGGAAACCCACACAGGCAGGAGGCGGCACAGAGAGGCAGGAGGCAGAGAGGACCCCGTGAGCAGTGAGGACTGTGAAATTAGATATGCCCCTCGGACCTCTTAGCTCACAACTTTCAAAAGTGATTTTTTTTCGGGTAACAGGGGGAGTAGAGGCATGGGAGACATCTTTCCTGAATGCAGCATACACACTGCATTCAGTGGTGCATTCACTTTGCAAAGCACATGGGGGGGACAGGTTCTCTTTAACCCTTCACTTGTTTCTAAGGAATGAATGCAATATGGAATGAAAAAAAATAATTACAAAAAGGTTCTGTGTGCTGTGTGATGTGCGCTAAATAAAGAATCCTTATCTTATCCCTCTGGTCAGTGAAGTGTATATCCCGGACTTACTACAAACTTGTGCCAAAAAAATTATGATTCATTTTCCATTAAAATGTTGATATTTTCCATTTTGATAAGGGCAAGAGAAGGAAATTGACCCCACAATTCAATGCACAATTTCCCCCAAATACGTCAATACCTAATATGTAGGTAGAAACTTCTGTTTGAGCACATGGCAGGACATAGAAGAGAAGGCGCTGTATTTGAATTTTGATGTGCAGATTTGGCTGGAATAGATTGTGGATGCCATGTTGCATTTGCAAACCCCCTGAGGTGCCAAGACAGTGGAAAACGCCATCAAGTTACCAGTTGTCATACTGGATTTGTCAAAGAATTCGCCTGGTTGGTATTGACAAGTTTGATCCCTGAGTTATTTCACAGAATTTTATAACGTATTTTATTGGACATTGAATACAAAAATTACCTTGTCTTAACTAAAATGTTATCTTATGTTATTTTTTCTCATTTTCACTAGGTATAATAAGAAATATCGTAGACAACAATTTTTTAAGCATTTTCTCCCAAATGTAGCCATACTCCATATGTGGCTGTAAACTTCTCTTTAGGCACATAGTTGTGTTTCTAAGGGAAGGAGCGCTATTTAATTTGCATAGCCCCTTAGGTGGTAAAAAAGTAGGGAACCCTCAAGTGACCCTATTTTGGAAACTGCCCTACTCAAAGAAGTAAGCACAAAATTTTAAGACATTGGGCTTTGAAGAAACAAATTTAATTTTCCTCACTCAAATGTTGTTTTAACCATACATGTCTAACTTTTCACAATGGTAGTAGGAGAAAATTGACTCTTCTATTTGTTAAGCAATATCTTCAAAACATGACAATACACCATATGTTACTAGAGACTACTATTCGGGCACACAGCAAGGCTTGGAAGGGAAGAAGTGTAGTTGACTTTTGAAGTGTAGATTTTGTTAAATAGTTTATGGTCACAATTTGCAGAGCCCCCCAGGTGCCAGAACAGCAGAAAACCCTCAAGTGTAACACGGTTTAGGAAATTACAATCTGTCTTAGAATTTATCCAGAGGCGCAATGAGTATGTTTTCCAGGAATAAATGTGCAATAAATGTTGCAAAGTGAGAACTGCAATTTTATTTTACAAATATTCAATTACATTGCCTGAAATATTAGGCCCATCTTGTCCCACTTTGAAACTTAATAAATATGCTGGTTTTACCTGAACTTACCTTATAACCAAGGGGTGAAAAAGTATAATGTGCACGAGGCCTAATATAGTCATTGACATATAGGTCAACAATTTAGATGTTTTGAGGTTAAATAGGAAAACAAACACTAATAATTGATCATATTTTCGGACAGGAAAAGGACCCTTTGCAAGAACAGTAGATAAGGATCTTTAGTGTCCAATTAAACATTAAAATCCACAATAGTACCTGTTTTGTAGGTGGAAATGGTCCTCCTTACCTCTAGGGCTCTGCTGCACAGCTTGAACTAATGATATGGCTGCCCTTAAACTGACTCCCTTTTAGAAACTACACCCCTCTAGGCATTTATCAAGAAGTGTATTGTTCAGTTTGATAACATAGTCATTGAACTTGGTAGAAATTAGTATTTATGCATAGATTTACCATATCAGTGCCGCTGTTGTGTCCAGTTTGTGCCATTGTAGACACACTTCAGTTTCCTTGTCTTGCAAGTTCTCCTGGGCACGGCAATGTCATATATGTAGTGGTAACGTTTTGTTTGGGCACACTACTGGACTCACATCAGAAGGACCACCATTTAATTTTTAGAGCTCGAATTTTGCTATAATACTATACTATTAGAAAGTATATCTAGCAAAGCCTAAAAAACTTATTTGTCAGTTCCGAAGGTCATTATTTGACCTCTGGCTGCCATGAAAACCATCAAAACTCTTAGATCATGTTCAGGAAATATAGATAGGATAAAAAGGGAACTGCTTCCTTCTGTTATCCATGTTGCTGTCGTTGTGACACAGCAATGGCCATTATCAGTGCTAGCAACCATATCGCAGGTTTTGAGCTCTTACAGCTATCTATAATAACAAGACACACACTGCACACTGTCTCTCCTCTGATCACTAACTGACAAGTCAGAAAGGAGAGTCAATGCTGGGAATCTGCTGGTTCCATGAATGGCACATCATTGGGACCTAGACCAATTACAGTATGTCTAATTATGTCTCCAGTACATGAGCAGCTTTATTCAGGTCCTGGAGGCACTGTGAGGGACTCGAGAGTCAGTGAAATACTCTCCATGAATATTTGATGTTGCTGCATATAGGCCAACAAGCACTACATATATTTATGTACATTGGCTGATGCAGAACTGGTGACAGGAAGAAAGGAAAATGTCTGCTCCTATGGTTAATGCTCCATCTATTTCTAGTTCTGAGAACTTCTAGAAATGTTTTAAAGGGCTTTGCTCTTTGAGAGTGGTAGAAATACATATAGTATCTTCTTAGTCCTTTGAATCACAGAAACATGCAGGCAGGCTCTTCATGTAATCATTATGGTGACTAATTTTTTTTTTTTTATTGTTTTTAGATGGCCCTGTGAGCAGTGAAAGGCTGACTAAAATGAATTTCTCAATGCCGAATATTTTAAAATCCTCTTAGTATCATTAAAGTACCAATTTTTGTTGCAAAAGTATTGATCTGAATGTGGGTGGAAACACATGATGTGAGACTCGTGAGCTAGTCGCATGAGTCTCGCATGACTCATCTGGAACGGACGCCGACTCTCTGAGTGGAAGCGCGTCAGCTGCATGTGTTTCTATAGAAATAGCTAGCTGTAATCCGTACTGCGTGTGCCCACATCAGGTTATAACCTGCCTCCTTTTAAGGATGTTGAAGTAAAAGATCATTTTTAAATTGCAATTGGTGAGTCCCGCCACTTATCTACTTTATTGCTGGACATTCAAATAAACTTTTTCTGTTACGGCTGTGCACCACAATAATAGTTGCTGGACTAAGCAGCTCATACCTGAGTCTAGGTGGAATGCCAATCTTTTGATTATTACCTCCTTATACCTTTCATGCATGACCCTCCTTATTTTTCCCTTTCTTCTATAAGTATAGTTTTTGTTTTATTTAAGTGGTAACCCCCCTAGAAATTCTGAAAAAAAATCATGCTTGTGCGAGGACATTACAAAAGCCATAACATTTTTATCTTTTTGAATTTTTTTATTTTTTATTTTTTCTGTTTTACTCTTTTTGCCACCTTTGGGGACTTGAACCTGCAATGGTCTGATCTCTTGTTCTGTATAAAGCAATGCCATAGCATTAGCCATGTTTGACCAACTAAATAAACATATAAATAAAAAACATTTTGGGTTTCCTTCAATTTTTAATCACCAGCCAAGATAAAGCAGACATCTGCGGGCTGCAGCTTGCAGCTGTCTGCATTACCTTGGCTTTTGATCAAAAATAGAGGGGACCCCAGACCTTTTTTTAATGATTTACTAAAAAATAAATAAATAATAAAAAAAAACGTGGGGTTACCGCTATTTTTGATAACCAGCCAAGGTAAAGAAGACAGCTGTGGGCAGGTATTAAAAGGCTGGGATGGTCCATGGTTATTTGGCCTTATCCAGCCTAAAAGAAGTAGCCCACAACTGCCCTAAAATGAGTGCATCCATTAGATGCACCAATTCTGGCACTTCACCCTGGCTTCCTTGAATTGTCCTGGTGTGATCATAATAATAAGTTTATGGGATTGACTCAGCTGTGAATTGTCAGCTGACATCAAGCACACGGGGTTAGCAAGGGAGAGAAGTCTATCAGACATCGCCATTATTAACCAGGTAAGTGTAAAGTTAAAAAAAAACACACACAGGAAAAAATAATGTATTTTTATAAAAAAGTCCCCCCCCCCACTATCCCTCATTCACCAATTTATTAAAAAAAAGACAAAGATCTGATGTAATTCATTGTGTAGTGATCCCACGACATCCCCCAAATATGTATATTATATGGAGGACTATGAACTGTGCTTTATATATGGAGGTGCATTATACTATATGATACACTGCGAAAATATTAGGACTACTCGCTACGCCCAAGTACACATAAGATACACATAAGATATTCGGAGAGTAGCGAGTAGCCGAATACCGCTACTATTCGGCGTATTCCGAATAGTAGCAAGTTTACTCGCTCATCCCTTGTTAGCTGACAATTTACAGCTGGCAAAAACCCCATGAACCATTACCCAGATTGCCACCACACCAGGGCAACTAATGGATGCAGCAATTCTAGGGTGGCTGCGGGCTACTATTTCTAGAGACTGGTAATATAAACCCGCACCTGTCTTCGTTACCTAAGCTGAACGCAGCGGCCAATCAGAGGAGCGGCGCGCGATTTGAATGGCGCTCCTCTGATTGGTCACCGCGTTCAGCGCCGACCAATCAGAATAGCAGCGAGCGCCATTGCGCCATATTTAAAATTATTTTAAAAGTAATTTAAATATGGCGCCTTGGCGCATGCTGCTCCTCTGATTGGTCGGCCGCGGCGACCAATGGAGACGCGGCATTCAAACAGCGCACCAAGACCCGCTACCTCTCTAATTGGTCGCCGCGGTGACCAGTCAAAAAAGTACCGCGGCTTGGTGCGCGGTTTGAATGCCGCGCGGGGCACTACCGCTGTGAGCATCCGATGATCAGATGCTAACACCGGTCATCTCCCAGCTGGCTCGCACGCACTGCAGCCACCGTCGGGAAATCCCGCTGATCTCCCGACAATGGACGCGGCCGGACGCGTGCATCTCGGAGACAGTGGCGCCAATGCGCCGCTGTTGCCGGGATTCAGCTTGCCGCGAATTTTGAATGCACGTGGCTGTTTTGCACACTCCTCGCTCATTGGTCTGGCGCGCGATTTCGGCGTCAGACAGACACGATTAGGAGATTATATAGTAGATAGCGGGACCCCATGCCATTTTTTAATATTATTTATTTATTAAATGAAACCATTATATATGGAGGCGTGTTGTACTATATTGAGGACTATGGGGGTGCATTACACTATATGGAGAGTGCATTATACTACACAGAGGAGTATATGGGACCCATTCTACCATAAGGAGGACTATGGGGGATTCAATATACTGTATGGAGGGCAATGAGGAGCCAATTCTACTATATAGAAGGTTATTTGGATGCCATTATACTATTTGGAGGACTATGTGGGGGCCATTATACTGCATGCAAGCATCTATACAGGGTGAAGGATTGTGTGGGGTCAATCATACTGTGCGGAGAACTGTATGGAGACCATTATACTGTTTGCAGGACAATTGGGAGCCATTATACTATGTAGAGTGGTGTGGGGGACATTATACTGGATGTAAGCCTATTATACTGCATGAAAGGTAGTGGAGGTGGGGTACAGTAGGGTCCTCATACTCTGTGTGTGGAGGGTACTGTAGAAAAGAAGAATTCATATCATAAAGTGTTTGGAAGGGGAATCTAGACTCTTAAACAGAAGGAAAATTACTTTGAAAGGGCTGAAAAATTGTGAGATAAGCTGTTATGTTACCCAGGCAAATTTTTTTTTTTGTAGAGGGCAGAGGTAACTCAATTAGAACTTCTGATATAGGGTCACATGATTTCTATATAAACCCCTGCTGGCCAGGACTCTTGTTTGGCTGCAGCATTAATCTCACATCAAAAGTACTCTAGCTTAGTAGAGCAGAGATGCAGCAGTGGCCCTGGGAATGGTGTGGCACCCAAGGGTCAATGTCCCACAATGTCATCACTGCCCCCGGGTAGTGGTGTCACCAGAGAGCAACAAAGGGAATTTTCATCAGGCAACACACGCACAACACCAACACCTCCAGGCCAGAAGGGGGAGACCAAACTTGGGTTCAGGGTGAGCTTCCATTAAATTCTGGTCTGGAGAGGAGGAAGTGCAGTTCAGTTCCTAGGAGGACTGTGAAGAGGACCTGAGAGTAAAAGAGCAGTGCTAAGCTCATCTCAGAGTCTACTGACGATTTTGAGGTCTAAGGCTAGGGTCTTAGGAAAGGAGAGGAAGGAACACACCTGGAGGCTGAGCAGCTCTGTGCTCTCACCAGAGGAAAAGCGCATAGAACGGACACCGGAGTCCGAGACTGTGAAGGGTCACACATCCCGGCAGTCAACACCAGAAAGTGTGGATTCCAAATTCTCCAGCTATACTGTACCATAAACACAGCAACACATAGATTCCAGTAACACTGACACCCAGGAGCAGGGTATAGAAAGTGAAGGACTCGAGTTGCCTGTTATACTGGTACCCCGCAAGAAGAGACAGGGACGGCAGCCTAGCTTAAGCAACTGCAGGAGCCAAATCACAAGCGCAGCCAGGGAGCCAAAAGACCCGGCCGGGTGAGAATAACCCTAGGTTGCTCTCCAGACTCTGTGGACAGCATTTAACATTTGCTCTAGTAAAAGGGACTGAGAAAACTACAAGAGTGAGTCTGCCTGTTAATTGTGCCTGTTGCTCTGTAATCCGCAACAGAATCCCACCTGAGGAGCCAGAGACTACTTACACACACTGGCTGGAGGAGCTGCAGCAGCAAAATAAGTGAAGTGCACCAAACACAATCTCTCACCAGGCCCATCCATTACCACTACACCTGCCCTGGGGACCCTCAGCCCTACCCAAGGAGGGTTTACCATCTACGCTGCCCCAAGTCACCATCTCCATCAGGAATACGGCAGCGGTGGTTCTACTAACCACATACCCTGGGTGGCGTCACGTTAAATCCCCTGTAAATACCCCTTTTTGGACTGATCCCAGGCCACGGGAATGGGTCACGACTACCGTAATCCCAAAGAGACAGCACCGGCCCGATTCCCGACTACCCCATAGCCTGGGGGTGCATCATAAGTAAAATGCAGTTTACAGAAATTATTACATCTTTTGAATATTAAACTTACTAGCTAAAGCAATTTTGAAAATAAAACTTGATATATTCACTGCACTTTGCAAAGACTCCAATTATACTGAAAATATGTGAATATTACCTCTGCAGTCTCCTGGAACAATGTTTGAAATTTTTCAAATTTCTTGAATAAAAACACAACCTGTATAATTTTAAAGTGCCCTTACTATTACTTGGACAACCCCTTCTCATTGCCCATGTTTGCCCTTATTAAAAAAAAATGCTTGTATTAACCTTCGATGCCAACACCATTGCAATAATGTCAACACTCACTTTGCCGGGACTCACATTAGATTGCAATGGCTGCTCTATCACTTTTCTTTTGATGTCTGATTTGTCCGAAGGCAGGGACAGAAAAGCCGGCACTGGGTGCAGGACTCACATGAGGGCTCACATTGCCAGAACGGTGTTGTCGTTATTTTAACGGGTGTCTACATAGGTTGATGATGTAATGTCGCTGGGCATCACCATGCTCTTCCTGTGGGTGATGCTGATTACAGGAGAGAGGCCCTGTAGAGGCATCTGGTGGGTGCAGGCTTCGTCCCCCTATCCAAAGTGGGGTGATTGGTAACAGTCGCGCATCACCATCTGTCTGGTTGTAGGGGCGGTCCAGATGAGGTCATCAGGCTGTGAGATCCAGCCTATGAGAGGGAACAACACCCTTCAAATACCTTGGGGTCTCTCCAGCAAACCGCCAGATATTTTTGCCTGGATTTTGACCCTTCTACTGCCTGACGATTGTGTACATTTGCTGTCCTCCCGGCTTTGATGCTGACTACGCATTTGGATCCTGACTTTGTCTATTTTCTTACCTCCTAGCCTTGTCCCTTCCTGGCGACCTCCCTGCTCTAGTTTGCTGTTCACCTATAGGCAGCTACCTCCTGGGCTCCGCTGTAATTTCAAATCCCTGTATAGTGGTAAAGGGTCTTAGAGATTCTTGGGGTGCTGCCTTATGAGCAGCTCAGTCTTTGCAGCGGACGGTCGTCACATGTGAATTGGGTATAAACCCGTGCTGCTGTTTAACCATGGAACAATATCAGATCAGTCCATATAAATCATAAATAATTTATTGAGTCAATGCCTTTCAAAGCCACCATGGGCTTCTTCCCCAGGACAAATCATCAAGGCAGAATAAGGATAAGACTCTATTTGCGCTTAATTTTCTCTCTTCAGACTTTATTTTAATGGGGGTACACATGGTGAATGAGAAAAGAAGTCTGGAAGGCTTGTGACAATGGTGGCGGTACTTTTACTACATCTAGTGGCTCCCACAATCCAAGCCATAGTATGCTTTTTTTTTTACAGTTTTTTTACAGTATCCCATTAATTACCATTGCTGCTTTTACTTTTTCCATACATTTTGCGCAACGTTATATCTTTTGATAATTAATCAATACTTACCATAAAGGGCATTATTATTATTATTTGATAAAACACCATTAATTCCATGCTGTGAAGGCAGCTTTTTCAGTGCTTGCCAGGGGTTAATGTTCTTAATATTGCCAGATATATTTACCTTTTGCCCGTTATGTTTGCAAATGCATTGTTTACTGCAAGACTCTAAGGAGTCTCTCATTGTCCAAAGTTTGTGTATTGCAAATTTAATGTAAATTACCTGACCCCCTCACCCCTTCTGTCAGAGATGGTCATGACTCAAAGAGAGTTAAGTATGTGGCTTGAAATTTAGCCAATAAGAGCAAAGTGTTATTCCACCAATCTAGGAAGAACACAATGTGCCCTGTAGTGTAGGCTTATAGACAAAAATAGGCCGGTCTAATGGAGCGCTAAGAAGGAGAGGAAAACTGCTAGCATATTAAAGCATCCAAACCTTTATTAAGATGTTCCCTATATGCCACAACACGTTTCGACGGTCTTACAGTCGTCTTCCTCAGGTGATATAAGGGACTTTACAAACAAATGCTTTAAAAAAGGAGTGGAAGCCTGACCCCAAGGATCTGATTGGTTAATTACAGAATCCTCACATTTTTAACCCCCAATGCTCACAACATCCTGGAAGTCAGGCTTTCCATTAACCATAATAAAATTATCTGTTTGATATATATGATAATACATTAAAACCAACCTAAAAATTGCATATATATATAAAACACCTTGTAAACTATAAAATATCCATAATTAAAAGTAAAAATATATATACATAATCTCATAATCTCATAATTCATATACTTCCATCAAAAATACAGTAAAATACACTAAAATCCATCTGCTTAGAACCAATTGGGACAAACTGAAAGACTATTACTATTCAAAAAAGGATGTTATTAATAATTATTATATAAAATATTAATAAATAAATATTATAACCACACACCATCCACTACCCACTATATACACTCACATCCCCAAACTTCGTGTATATATAATAACCCCACCATCCAATATTTATTAATCGCTATGTCTCTATGAACCCCACTATTACCACCATTTTTCAGTTCATAAAGAATTTCTAATATTGTAAAGCTCACTGATTCCATATTTTCCAGTTAATATAACAATTTGTGCTTTACCTTAGTGGACTGCGCAATGGAGACGGACTCAAAAGCACCCATACACAAATTTGCGTAACAGGGTGCGAATCTCGTCCTCATTGCGCAGCCTTTTTGTTTGTCTATAAAATTTTCCATTAAATGTGAACACATTGTTCTCCAAGATAAACTCTATGGTCTCAGGAGAAATTCCCTCTGAACAACAGGCAAATACACATCTCCAGATAACACGTTTATCATGACCATTAATCCCAAGTTATGTTGGATATTATTACATAATGAACAAACATCTAGTGATAGAAGTATACAATTCTCAACTGGTTGCAAACTTACTAGTTCCCTGATCAACTGAGTTGAGTCCTTTAGATGCGACTCCAATTTTACCACATAATCCTGTAAAAACAGATCCACATAATGCGAAAGGTTACTAGCTATGGAGTTATCTCCAGAAAAAATTGGGTGACCCGGTGGGTTTCTGGGGTCCTTGTGTATTTTTGGCAAAAAATACAAAAAGGGTACCTCATACTGGGGGATGTCCAAAAATCTTTTTTCTTTCTTATTTAACAGGCCCTTCAAATGTTAATCTTTTATCAAACTATTGTATTTCAGGAAGATAGTCACTGAGGGGTCATTATCAAGAGATTCATAGAATGTGTGGTCCTCCAAGATTCTATTACCTTCATTGATGTACCACTCTCTGTTCATTATGACCACCCACCACCCTTATCCACTTTTTTGATAATTACATTGGTAGTCTCTTTAAGGGATTTAATCTACTTTATCTCCTTCACTGTAAGGTTATTCTTCTTTTTCGGATAACTAAAAGATCTCATTTCTTTCAGAACCAACTGTTGGAAGTTCTCCACATGTGACCCTTTATAGTGTACTGGATAAAATTTTTCAGCAGTACCTTTCGGATTCACATGTTTAGGCCCTCCTAATGGTTCTGCATCTTCTGCATTAGTTGTCAATTGGCTCTTCGTTTTACTTCTCTCCTCCAATAAGAAATGTCTTTGTACAGTGATTTTCCTGAATAACTCATTCAAATCCAAGTACAGTGAAAATGGGTCCAATCCAGAGGATGGGTAAAAGGAAAGACCATGTTTTAATAAGGATTCTTCATCTTCTGATAAAACATAATCCGAAATATTAAAAATCCCATTTGCACCATCCTGACCCCCTTTAGTTACCCCCTCATGGGAAACCTTTATATTGTTTTTGTCTTTTTCTGTACTACATCCTGGTTGTTTATTCCTTTTTCCATGGTTTCCACGCCCCCCCTTACAACCTCGCTCCCTCTTTTCCGTTTGGGGTGTCTTCCCGGGACCAATTGAAAAAATTTTGTGATTTTCATATTTCTCGTTTTATGGCTTATAATGGGTGTTATTTCATTAGATATATGTATATTTTCTATATTATTAGGAGATAAATTTGCTATATCTTTTATTTGTGGCACTAATTCTAAGATGGTTTTTGATTCCACTATCCCATCAATGTACCGTTTCAGAAACATGGTATCAAGGTGGTTGATTATTTCTGATTTGCATTTATGCTCATACTCCATAAAAAGATCTATCATATGTTTCCTGTCTGCCTCATCTAACTTATTTTTAGCATTCATATTTATTTCAGGATTCATTGAAAATATGCCCAAAGCATCTATCATCATTACTTCCCTATGAGTTCCTCGATCCTTATTAGGGATGAGCGAGTATGCTTGTCACTACGCGGTACTCACACAAATATCTTGGTACTCGGGATGCTCGGTGAGCACCGAGTACCGCAGAGGTGCTCGGACTCTTCGCTAATAATTATCGATCTGACACAAAGACACAGCTCCCTTCAGTGCACACAGTGAGCTGGCACCTCACAGAGAGCAGTTTGATTGTTAGGGTCCCTCTGGGGAGCACAGCAAGGTGTTGTATGTTGCGGCAATTTGAAAAAGCCCACCCTCCCGCCCTTTCCCAGAAACACTTGTTTTATAGCCGGAAGTCTGTGGGCGGAGCCTGTTACTAATTGACTTACATTGGGCTTGGTGCTCTTGCCGAGTACACGAGTATCTTGGGATGCTCGGCCAGACCATCGAGCACCCGAGCTTTTTAGGACTCGCTCATCTCTAATCCTTATTAAAGAGATCCATTATTACTCACCGAACTGCAATTTCACTATACTGTATATATCAAATTACAGGTGCTTTAGGAACAGGTGATAGTTAGGGATAGATTACCATATACAACCTCAGTTATCAATATCCTTTTCAGTCTTAACGTCCACTTAAAAAACTTTTTCCCTGGCTGTTCTTTTGCTGTCCTTTTTTTAACCCCAGATGTTCCACCGCTGCCTCCAAGGAGTTAATCCCACGCTTCCCGGCGTGTAACATGCAAAATACAAAGAATTATAGATGATTTATTCTTTGTCTGGAAAGGGTCACTGGAGATGGCTAAGGAATTCATCCAGGATCTGAATAACAATAAGTGGGGTCTGTCTTTTACAGCATCCTACTCTGATATAAGTCTACAATATTTGGATTTGCAAATTAAGGTGGACCAACTGGGGACGTTTACTACATCTACATACTTCAAGCCTGTGGATGTTAATTAGGGTTTGGCGAATCTACTCGCTAGGACTCGTTACTCTGCGAGTAATAGTGGAATCGCAGGACTCGGTACTCTGCGAGTTTCCAAGCTATTACTCGCACAGTAACGAGTCCATCATCCCTCCGCGCCCCCCCACAGCCTCCCCACCCGATCCTAAGTTAGGAACGGGTGGGGGGAGCAGGAGCAGGGACGCAGGACTCAGGCGGGGAAGCCGGCGGTGAAATTTTCTCATTGCCGCTTCCTCCTCTGAGTCCTGACCAGGGGTGGGCTTGGGGGGGGGGTGTAAGTGCACCGGACCGGCCAGCTCCGCGCAATTTCTATGTCCAGCCAGGTACAGCTAAGCAGCTGGGGGCTGGAATCCGCAGCACAGGGAGGCCCAAGCTCTCTGGGCACCCCCCGCTGCAAATTGCAGCCCGCAGCCGCCCCAGAAGATGGCGCGTTCATTGAAGCGCCATCTTCTGGCGCTGAACCCCGCTCTTCCAGTCACCCTGGTGCCGGGTGGCTCACTGGGTAATAAAGGGGTTAGGGCCAGCTTTGTATTATCAGCTGGCCCTAAGCCCGAAATTTATGGCGGTCACGCCAATATTAGACATGACCGCCGTGAATTTCCAGTAATCAATAGAAAAAAACACAACACCGAGAAAAATAATTTTATTAGAAATAAAACAGAGCACAATTAGGGACTCCATCTTTATTTAAAAAATCCTCTTCCGTCCGACGTAGTCCAAAACGCAATTTCAGCTCTGCTACATCCCTGTCTGTGCTTAGACACACGGGGATGTAGCAGAGCTGAGAACTGACTAAACAGTCAGGGTTCAGCTCAGGTCATTATGACCTGAGCTGAACCCTGCTGTCAGCCCGACTCTCTCTGCTGCCGGAGAATCCCGAGCGGTGACAGAAGTTAATTTATTCACTGCTCTGTCACCGCTCGGGAATCTCCGGAGGCAGAAGCAGAGAGTAGCGGTAAGTAGCCGGCCGGTCCGGTGCACTCACCCCCCAGTTCAATCCATTTTTTTTTGTTACTACTCTTTAAAAGCCAGCGGCTTTTTGCCGCTGGCTTTAAAAGAATAAAATGGGGAATTGCAGGTTTTTCCTCTGCTGCCAGACCCCTTATAGGGTCCGGCAGCAGAGGAATCGCTGCGATACTCGTTCCCCATTCATTTACATTGGACTCGCTAGACTCGCAACGAGTAGCGAGTCCTGGACTCAGACTCGTCAGAGTCTAGCGATTCGGAGTAATTAAGGGTTCGCCCTTCCCTAATGTTAATAATTATCTCGGGTTTGATAGTGGGCACCTCCCCAGTTGGATCCAGAATGTCCCTTATGGCCACTTTACACACACCAACTTATCTGTCCAACTTCTGAACAACTTACTGGTTGTAGTGAAATCATGGACACATTGTTCCATTTGTACACAGCCACAAAATGGAGCAATGTGTCCATGATTTCACTGCAACCAGTAAGTTGTTCAGAAGTTGGACAGATAAGTTGGTGTGTGTAAAGTGGCCCTTATGGTCAATAGCTAAGAGTCTGGAAGAACTGTACAGAGGATTTGGACTTTAGGGCTGAATCAAAAACTTTAAAGAAAAGATTTTTAAAGAAGGGTTGCCCAAAAAGACTATTACAGGATGACTTTAGGAAAACCAACAAGCTTTCACAAAAGTTACGTATTGAATCTTCTAGGGTACCTTTACACGCGGCAACATTTCTAGGGTGGCTACAGGTAACTTACTGGTTGCAGTGAAATCATGGAGATAAGGTTCTATCTTGTTGCTGTGTACAAATGGAATAATCTCTCCATGATTTCACTGCAACCAGTAAGTTACCTGTAGCCACCCTAGAAATGTAGCCGCGTGTAAAGGTACCCCTAGAGATAACCCTGTTGATGGTGAAAAAAAGAAAAGAATGATAGATTGTGTGAAATGGGGCCTAACGACCACTTTTTGTCAGCCAAGGACACTTATTTATAGTTTACTGGCAAAATATTGGTTTGTACTGAAGGGTGACCCTATTTTGTCTGATCATATACCTGATATGATTATTACCTATAGGAGAAATAGGAATTTGGGCAATATGGTGGCTCCCAGTAATGTTACTTTAAAAAGACTAATGAGAGATGATACTAATCCGAAACATTGGGGTTGTTACCCCTGTTTGGTGCCAAGATGCCTGTGTTGTAAGTCGATTAAAAAGGGTGTGAAATTTTCTCATCAAGATCTACGGGGGGGAAAATTTGAAATTAAACATAGAGCTACCTGCCAAACGTCCTTTATAGTGTACTTATTGGAGTGCACGTGCACCCTCCAGTATGTGGGCCGCACGGTACAAGAAATGCACAATTGACTGAATAAGCATAGACACAAAATTAGGTCAGGATACCAACTTCATAGGCTCTCTAGGCACTTCAATATTACACACATGAGAGACCCTAGTAAATTGAATCTAACCATTATAGATAAGGTAAATAGTAGAGGAAATATTATCCCATATATTATCCCATATATTATCCCATATTAAACCATGTATTATCATATATGCTAAACAGAGAATTTTATTATAGTTAATGGAAAGCCTGACTTCCAGGATGTTGGGAGCATTAGGGGTCAAAAATGTGAGGATCCTGTAATTAACCAATCAGATCCTTGGGGTCAGGCTTCCACTCCTTATTTAAAGCATTTGTTTGTAAAGTCCCTTATATCACCTGAGAAAGACGGCTGTGAGACCGTCGAAACGCGTTGTGGCATATAGGGGACATCTTAATAAAGGTTTGAATGATTTAATATGCAAGCAGTTTTTCCTCTCCTTCTTAGCACTCCATTAGACCAGCCTATTTACGTCTATATTCCTTGGTATCCCTGTTGGCAGGAGATGCTGTGGGAATTAGAACCAATATTAATCCTGAGCTGCACACTGAAGCAGAAGGACCTGTGGTTGCTGGCAACTAGCACCTCGAACAAAAGGACCTGTGGTGACGTGTATCTGACCCTGGATCACGTGGGGTCCAACTTCCTGTGGAAGATCGCTGGAGTGGAGGCGACGGTGGTTGGCAGTGCATGGAGATGTAGTTGTCCAGGCTCTAACTGTTGTTGTGCGGAGGCGCACAACACGCCAAGGTGAGCAGTATTGTAATCTGATCGCTGCCTCGGCCTCAGGTGCTCCTCATTGCGCCCCATTGTTCTTTGTATTTTGCTGTATTGTAGGCTTGGGTTATGAAAAGGGACTTGTTTCCATTCACCAGTGGATCATCTGCTTTGTGGCCTCAGTCTAGAGACTTCGGTCTTGACTGAAGGTTCACATTGCATCTTCATATGCTAGATGGCTTCAATCAAGGGTCTGCAGGCTCAGTTTAAAGATGATAAGCTAAGCCTAGGAATTTCAATTCCAGCTACCAGGATAACATCGTGTTTCATACTCTGCATGACCTCAATCTAGGAGTTGTGGATTTGATTGGAGGAGCAATAAGACTAGATTATTTTCTGCAGGAGCTCAGCCTAGGAGTCGGCTGAAATATCATAGACTATGTCAGCAAGATACCCAGGTTTGGAAAATTTGGTCACCTGGCTACAGACTTTGTTATGGTCGGTTAGCTTCCTACACTTGCTGCTATTCCTTTCTCGGTGAGTGCCCGCCGAAGCAGGTTGCTGCTAGACTGGAGTAAGTGGCCCTGGAAGCACCGAGGCATGAATATTCGGATCCGGAATCTGATCGGTACTCTTAACCTGTTGGATCACTATTATTATCATTATTTATTTATATAGCGCCATTATATTCCACTGTCATTCACTGACAGTGGGATCCAAAACCACCCCGGGGAGAAATCACGCTGTTCTCTGCCTGCATCGGATCCCGCATTAAGATCACAGGATCTCATGTGCTCTTGTGATAGCCCTGGGTCATGGTGTGAACCCGGGAGCTATCAGGGACCGCTTCCTGTCAGTGGTTGGCAGGTGCTGCCAACCACTGAAAGTGAAAGCATGTGTCATGTACCGATGTGCTGCAGCTCATCCGGACATGGCACAAGCGATTGGACCCTGCAGCAGTGTGGCACCCTATAGGGCAGTGTATAAACAAGAATCAATTAAAAAAATAAGTTTTTTTAAAATATGAAAAAAAATAAAAACACAAAAGTTCAAATCATCCCCTTTTCCCCCATTCAAAACAAAAGTACACTGTGTGCAGAATTATTAGGCAAATTAGTATTTTGATTACATGATACTTTTTATACATTTTGTCCTACCCCAAGCTGTATAGGCTTGAAAGACAACTACCAATTAAGTAAATCAGTTGATATGCATCTCTGTAATGAGGAGGGGTATGGTGTAATGACATTAACATCCTATATAAGGTGTGCTTAATTATTAGGCAAATGCCTTTACTCAGGCAATATGGGTCAGAAGAGAGATTTGACAGGCTCTGAAAAGTATAAAAAATTGTGAGATGTCTTGCAGAGTGATGCAGCAGTCTTGAAATTGCCAAACTTTTGTAGGGTGATCACTGAACGATCAAGCATTTCATGGCAAATAGCCAACAGGGTCGCAAGAAGCGCGTTGGGCACAAAAGGCGCAAAATAACTGCTCATGTATTGAGGAAAATCAAGCGTGAAGCTGCCAAGATGCCATTTTCCACCAGTTTTGGCATATTTCAGAGCTGCAATGTTATTGGAGTATCAAAAAGCACAAGGTGTGCTATACTCAGGGACATGGCCAAGGTGAGGAAGGCTGAAAAACCACCACCTTTGAACAAGAAACATAAGGCAAAACGTCAAGACTGGGCCAAAAAATATCTTAAGACTGATTTTTCAAAGGTTTTGTGGACTGATGAAATGAGAGTGACTCTTGATGGGCCAGATGGATGGGCCAGAGGCTGAATCAGTAGAGGGCAGAGAGCTCCACTCCGACTCAGATGCCTGCAAGGTGGAAGTGGGGTACTGGTATGGGCTGGTATCATCAAAGATGAACTTGTGTAATTTTTTCGGGTGGAGGATGGAGTGAAGCTCAACTCCCGGACCTACTGCCAGTTTCTGGAAGACAACTGCTTCAAGCAGTGGTACAGGAAGAAGTCGGTATCGTTCAAGAAAAACATGATTTTCATGCAGGACAATGCTCCATCACATGCATCCAACTACTCCACAGCGTGGCTGGGCAGTAAAGGTCTAAAAGAAGAAAAAATAATGACGTGGCCCCTTGTTCACCTCATCTGAACACCATAGAGAACCTGTGGTACCTCCTAAAATGTGAGATCTACAGGGAGAGAAAACAGTACACCTCTCGGAACAGTGTCTGGGAGGCTGTGGTGGCTGCTGCACGCAATGTTGATCGTAAACAGATCAAGCAACTGACAGAATCTATCAATGGAAGGCTGTTGAGTGTCATCATAAAGAAAGGTGACTATATTGGTCACTGATATTTTTGGGTTTTGTTTTTGCATGTCAGAAATGTTTATTTCTAAATTTTGTGCAGTTATATTAGTTTACCTGGTGAAAATAAACAAGTTAGATGGGAATATATTTGGTTTTTATTAAGTTACCTAATAATTCTGAGTTGAGTAAATGAATGCAAACAGGAGCTCGCCCTCACCTCCAATGATCCGATTCCAGGTGTGCAGAGTGGCTGGTATCCACCAGGTCCATAAACAAATTTCAAAGAAAGTTCAGCACACCGGGTCCATATTTCTTCAAATGGATATTCCTTTATTTAGTGCTCATATATAAAATATTAAAAGCAACATCTTGCGGGGGCAACCCGGTCAGACGCGTTTCGATACACTTTATCAATGACCAGTAATAGTTACCTGCACAAACAGATATCCTCCGAAGATAGCCAAATCTAAAAAAAAAAAAACACTCCAACTTCCAAAAATATTAAGCTTTGATATTTATGAGTCTTTTGGGTTGATTGAAAATATAGTTGTTGATCAATAATAAAAATAATCCTCTAAAATACAACTTGCCTAATAATTCTGCACACAGTGTATAAAAAAACCACATACTTAGTATTGCCGCTTTCAGAAATGCACATATTTGGTATTGCTGTTTTCAGAAATGCCCGATCTATCAATATATAAAATCAATTAATGAGAGCCGTATACTACGTAACGGAAAAAAAGGCCAAACACTAAAATTACGTGTTTTTTTGTCACTGCAACATTGCTATAAAATGCAATAATCGGTGATCAAAACAGCGCATCCACCCAAAATTGGTATAATTGGAAATGTCACAAGAAATAAGCCATCATGCAGCCCCAGATCCCGAAAAATGAGGACAGTATGGGTCGCAGAACATGGCGCAAAAAGTGTGATTCTTTTTTTTTTTTTAATCTTCTACAATTTTTTTCACCCCTTAGATACCAGTAAAAGTATACCTGTTTGGAATCTATGAACTTGTACTGACCCAAGGCATCACACTGTCATGTCCGTTTTACCATATAGTGATCATGGTGAATAAAAACTCCAAAAAATAAACATTTAATTGCACTTTTTTTTGCAATATCACGGCACTTGGAATTTTTTCCCATTTTCCTGTACACTATATGGTAAAATAAATTATTGCATTTTAAAGTAAAACAAAAAACAAGCCCTCATATGTCTATATTCATGGAAAAATAGAAAAGTTATGGCTCTTCGAAGCAGGTGAGCAAAAAATGAAAAACGAAAAATCGTTGGGTGGTGAAGGGGTTAAGGAGTTTTGGTATTCAGTTGGGATGAGCCCTTGTCCAAGCGGTCTTTCTAAAGGCCAGCGGACGAGAGTACCCACTGACCCCCGTGTCTCCACACATAGTGCTATACATGAGAAGACGTTACATACAAAATATAGAATAAATTAAAAATGACAGACTGGTACAGGGGAAAGAGGACCATGCCATCACGGGCTTACATTCTATAGGGTGATAGGAAGGGGTTGCAGCATCTCCGGTAGTAGTGAGGGGGCAGCTTTGGTGATGGTGAGGTGGCAGCTCTGATGGTGGTGAGGCGGCAGCTCTGATGGTGGTGAGGTAGTTACATACATGTGCAGTCAGCATAACATAATATCAGGCCACAGTACAGGTGTATTATGTATACTGTGCAAAAGCAGACATGAACAGTTAGGCAATGTGCCCACACAAAAAAAAATGATCATTTTGTTGTCAGGAATATTCTGCATCAAAACCTTATCAGGTTTTCCCTCAAAAAAAACGCACCAAAAACATATTGTGTTTTTGCTGCATTTTTGAGTAGTGCGTTTTTCATAGTGGGGCCTATGGAGAAAATGGATCACTTAATTGACATGCTACGTCTTTTCCGGATCAGGTTGCAAAATCGGATACGGGAAAAACGCAGCCGTTGGCACAGCATTGCTGAAATCTCATAGACTTTGCTGGCAAGAAATAAATTGATCAGTTTTTTGGGAAAAAACGCATGCAGGTGCATCTCCAAAGTTAGAGTATCATCAAAAAGTTAATTTTTTTCAGTAATTCAATACAAAAAGTGAAATGCATATATTATGTAGCGTCATTACAAACAGAGTGATCTATTTCAAGTGTTTATTTATGTTAATGTTGATGATTATGGCTTACAGTCAATGAAAACCCAAAGGTCATTATCTCAGAAAATTAAAGTAGGGAGGAAGAAGGGTTAAAACCACGCTGTCATATTACACGAGATATCGAAGTGTGAAAATAATATTGTAAGAGATTATCGGTGCAAATCTTCTTTTTAATCCTTTATTTCAATATAATAACATCATACACGTATATGGGGCATGCATGCCTCTATATGTGTATGATGTTTTTATATTGCAATAAAGGATTGAAAAAGATTTGCACCAATAATGTCTTCTTACATGTATGTGGATAGACGCCAATCATTGTATCGGTGCCGGAGTCCAGTGAATATTCTTGAGGTGTTGATTCTCATCTCTCATTTTCCTGATTCAAGAAGTGAATATAATATTGATTTATTAGTCAACACATTTCAGGGCTGCCTGAAACATGGCAATATGATAATGATTAGTGATGAGCGAGTACTAAAATGCTCGGGTGCTCGAAGCTCGGGCCGAGCATCCCGAGATACTCGTGTACTCGGCCCGAGTAACGAGCCCAATGTTATCCTATGGGAGACACGAGTATTTTTATGAAATGACTGCCGGCTGCCTGGAAAAACCCTAAAAATGTCACAAAAGTCTCAGAAGAGTGCTGAAATGACATGGCAACACCATGGGGAAGACCCCTGGAAGCATTTCTCACTCAAAAGTCACAGCTGTGAACAATGTTGTCCGAGTTTCACGCCAATTTTACGGAGTCTCCAGAAAACCTTCCAAAATGACACCAAAATGAATATTTAGGTTGGAAATGTTAAGGGCACATACCCAATAGTGAGATACAGCTGGTGTATGTCACTTTTTGTGATTACATAAAAGATTTTACGTGAAAACATTGTGCGTCACTCCGATGACCCTGACAAGAGACGTACATGAAGCCCTGTCTAGAAATAAAGTGCCCATTTTGAGGAACTGGGTCTATTGTAGTATCTTCCTTTGCAAGGGCAGTCAAAAATTGGGAGGTTCACCAATGCCCCTGGATACAGACATGCAGGATGGCCTGTAAACAAGAACTGGGTGTATTTTAGTATAGCCCTTTGGTCAGGGCAGCCAAAAATTGGGAGGCTCCTCTTTGTCCCTGGATAGAGATGTGCAGGAGGGCCTGTAACCCTCAAGTGGGTGTATTTTAGTATAGCCCTTTGGTCAGGGCAGCCAAAAATTGGGAGGTTCAACAATGACCCATGCTTACAGACATGTAGTAGGGCCTGTAACCCTCAAGTGGGTGTATTTTAGTATAGCCCTTTGTTCAGGCCAGCCAAAAATTGGGAGGTTCAACAATGACCCATGCTTACAGACATGTAGTAGGGCCTGTAACCCTCAAGTGGGTGTATTTTAGTATAGCCCTTTGGTCAGGGCAGCCAAAAATTGGGAGGTTCAACAATGACCCATGCTTACAGACATGTAGTAGTGGCTGTAACCCTCAAGTGGGTGTATTTTAGTATAGCCCTTTGGTCAGGGCAGCCAAAAATTGGGAGGCTCCTCTTTGTCCCTGGATAGAGACGTGCAGGAGGGCCTGTTAAGAACTGGGTGTATTGTAGTATAGCCCTTTTGTCAGGGCAGCCAAAAATTGGGAGGCTCCTCTTTGTCCCTGGATTGAGACGTGCAGGAGGGCCTGTAAAGAAGAACAGGGTGTATTGTAGTATAGCCCTTTTGTCAGGGCAGCCAAAAATTGGGAGGCTCCTCTTTGTCCCTGGATTGAGACGTGCAGGAGGGCCTGTTAAGAAGAACAGGGTGTATTGTAGTATAGCCCTTTTGTCAGGGCAGCCAAAAATTGGGAGGCTCCTCTTTGTCCCTGGATAGAGACGTGCAGGAGGGCCTGTTAAGAACTGGGTGTATTGTAGTATAGCCCTTTTGTCAGGGCAGCCAAAAATTGGGAGGCTCCTCTTTGTCCCTGGATTGAGACGTGCAGGAGGGCCTGTTAAGAAGAACAGGGTGTATTGTAGTATAGCCCTTTTGTCAGGGCAGCCAAAAATTGGGAGGCTCCTCTTTGTCCCTGGATAGAGACGTGCAGGAGGGCCTGTTAAGAACTGGGTGTATTGTAGTATAGCCCTTTTGTCAGGGCAGCCAAAAATTGGGAGGCTCCTCTTTGTCCCTGGATAGAGACGTGTAGGAGTGCCTAAAAACATTTTTCCCATTGAAAAGGAGCGGGTCTCCTGTCGTTGTAATGCCCATTCTAACAGAATGGGCTAAAAAATTTACCACTGCTGGTATACCTCAAACAAGAGCCTAACTATTCTAACGCTCATCATGGTGTCACATGAGGAGAAGGAGTAGCAGTCCAGCGATTAGCCAAAGTACGGAAGTGTGTACCCATGGGTGAGTGGAGGTACATGTCAAATTCAAATAACAAAATTAAATTCAGTTGTCATTTGCTGGTGGTGTGGTGAAGTCTGGCCCAATCCAACCCTTGTTCATCTTGATCAGAGTGAGCCTGTCCGCATTTTCAGTTGACAGGCGGGTGCGTTTATCAGTGATTATTCCACCTGCTGCACTGAAAACACGCTCTGATAAAACACTAGCGGCAGGGCAGGCCAGGACTTCCAAGGCGTAGAGAGCCAATTCATGCCACGTGTCGAGCTTGGAGACCCAATAATTGAAAGGCACCGATGAATCTCGCAGTACAGTTGTTCGATCTGCAAGGTACTCCTTCAGCATCTACCCAAACTTAGCATTTCTGGTGGCACTACCCCGCACCTCAGGGGCTGTGGTACGTGAGGGGCTGAGAAAACTGTCCCACATCGTAAAGACAGTTCCCCTGCCTCTGGCGGATTGGACTTGTGCCCCTCTCGGCCGTACGCCTTGGTTGTCCATCGAATCCTGACCTATGCCGCTAGCGTTTTGTGAGGGGAAGGATTTCACAACTTCCGTGACTATGGCCCTCTGGAACTGCAGCATTTTGGCTGACCTCTCCGCCTCAGGAATGAGAGACATAAAGTTCTCCTTGTAGCGTGGGTCTAAGAGTGTTGCCAACCAGTACTGATTGTCGGCCAAGATGTTGTGAACGCGAGGGTCACGAGCCAGGCAGCTTACCATAAAGTCAGCCATGTGCGCCAGACTCTTAACAGCCATCACTTCAGTATCCAGACCAACACGATGACTGAACATGCTGTCCTCCTCCTCCTCCTCCTCCTCATCTCCCCTGTCCTCTGGCCAGCCACGCTGAAACGAGGGTATGACTGGTGTGCATGTCATATCCCCAATTTGGCCTGAGAGTTGCTCCATGTCTTCATCCTCCTCCTCCTCCTCGTCATAGTCCTCCACTACACGTTGTGATGACATGAGGCTGGGCTGTGTGTTTTCACCCACACCCACTACAGTTTCTTGCTCAAAGTCATCGCGCTCGGCCTGCAATGCATCCTCTTTTATTTTCAGCAGAGACCGTTTTAGAAGGCAGAGTAGTGGTATGGTGACGCTAATAATGGTGTCATCGCCGCTCACCATCTTGGTGGAGTCCTCAAAGTTTTGGAGAACGGTGCATAGGTCCGACATCCATCTCCACTCCTCAGGTGTTATGTGTGGAGTTTGACCCATTTCCCGACGGCTTAGGTGATGCAGGTAGTCCACAACTGCCCTCTTCTGCTCACATATCCTGACCAACATGTGCAGCGTTGAATTCCAATGCGTGGGGACATCACACACCAGTCTGTGGGCCGGAAGACGCAAACGGCGCTGAAAGCTGGCAAGGCCGGCTGAAACAGCAGGTGACTTGCGAAAATGTGCTGACAGACGCCGAACATTTACCAGCAGGTCAGACACCTCCGGGTATACCTTCACAAACCTCTGAACCACCAGGTTGAGCACATGGGCTACGCATGGAACATGTGTCAGCTGGCCTCGCCTCAAAGCTGCCACCAGGTTCCGGCCATTGTCACACACGACCTTTCCTGGCTTTAGGTTCAGAGGTGTGAGCCAGTGATCTGCCTGCTATTTCAGAGCTGTCCACACCTCTTCTGCATTGTGGGGTTTGTCACCTATGCAGACTAGCTTCAGCACAGCCTGTTGCCGCTTTGCAGAGGCAGTGCTGCAGTGCTTCCAGCTTGGGACTGGTGTGGAGGGTACATTGGATGAGGATGCGCAGGTGGAGGAGGAGGAGGCTGAAGAGCATGACATTCCGGAGCTGTAGAGTGTCGGTGAAACCATGACAGAGGTAGGGCCTGCTATCCTTGGTGTGGGAAGGACGTGTTCCGTCCCTCGCTCAGACTGGGTCCCAGCCTCCACAATATTAATCCAGTGTGCCGTCAAGGAGATGTAGCGGCCTTGCCCACAAGCACTTGTCCATGTGTCAGTGGTTAGGTGGACTTTGGCTGAAACAGCATTGTTCAGGGCACGTGTGATGCTGTTGGACACGTGGTTATGCAATGCGGGGACGGCACATCTGGAGAAATAGTGTCGGCTGGGGACCGAGTAACGTGGGACAGCAGCCGCCATCAGGTCGCGGAATGCGTCCGTCTCCACCAGACGGAAAGGCAACATTTCTAGCGCTATGAGTCGCGAAATGTGAGCATTGAGGACTGTGGCATGTGGGGCATTGGCAGCGTATTTGCGCCTGCGTTCAAATGTTTGCTGAATGGATAATTGAACGCTGCGCTGGGACAAGGACGTGCTTGATGGTGGTGTAATTTGTGCTTCAGCAACTTCAGGTGTTGGACCGGAGGCTTGTTCGCGGCCAGCATGGACAGGGGATTGGCTTGCATGCACAACAGCCGAAGACGTAGCAGTGACATCAGCACGCACCGCTCCTCGACTCTGTGGTACTTCCCACAAAGTCGGGTGCTTGGCTGACATGTGCCTGATCATGCTGGTGGTGGTCAGGCTGCTAGTTTTCGTACCCCTGCTGATAGTTGCATGGCAGGTGTGGCAAATGGCCTTTTTAGAGTCTTCTGGAGCCAACTTAAAAAACTCCCAGACTCGGGAAGACCGAACATTTGCACAGGCACCTTGAGTCGTGTTGTTGTTCCGGGGAACGGTTGCCTGCCTTCTGCCTGCGGACGCAACCCTGCTTCGTACTGGCTGTTGGGATGCTACGCCTCCCTCCCCCTGTGCACTGCTGTCCTCGCTCTGCATATCCTCCTGCCATGTAGGGTCAGCTACTGGATCATCCACCACGTCGTCTTCCTCTTCCGCACCCTGATCCTCCTCCTGACATCCTGGCAATTGTGTCTCATCATCGTCCACCCCTTGTTGAGACACTTTGACAACGTTCCGTTCGTCATAACGCGGCTGCTCAAATATTTGGGCATCTGTACATACCATCTCCTCATGACCCACTTCAAGAGGAGGTGGCGACAGGCCAGATTCTGCGAATGGATACGTGAACAGCTCTTCCGAGTGTCCTAGTGTGGGATCTGAAATATCCGTGGACGTGTACTCGGCCAGGTGGTAGGAAGGAGGATCAAGTTGGGAAATGTGCGGTGCAGTATCACGGCTACTGACAGTTGACCGTGCGGAAGACAGGGTGTTTGTGGAGGTGCCCATCTGACTTGAAGCATTATCCGCTATCCAAGTAACAACCTGTTGACACTGGTCTTGGTTCAACAGTGGTGTACTGCTGCGGGCCCCAAGAATTTGGGACAGGACGTGCGAGTGAGGAGATGTGGCCCTTTGTTGTTGCGAAATGAGTGCTTGCACACGACCTCGGCCTCTGCCTGCACCACCATCACGTCCACTTCCTTGTTCCTTGCCAACGCCCTTGCCAACGCCTTTGCGCATTTTGCCTGTATAGAGCGACAACTGTCTGGTGACTGTGGAGGTCACAGGAGATTAGGATTTTAGTTCCCTAACCTGTATAAACGTATGACGTACAACAGTGTGGTGACTGTTGAGATGACAAGAGTTAGGATTTTAGTTCCCTAACCTGTATAAACGTATGACGTACAACAGTGTGGTGACTGTTGAGATGACAAGAGTTAGGATTTTAGTTCCCTAACCTGTATAAACGTATGATGTACAACAGTGTGGTGACTGTTGAGATGACAAGAGTTAGGATTTTAGTTCCCTAACCTGTATAAACGTATGACGTACAACAGTGTGGTGACTGTTGAGATGACAAGAGTTAGGATTTTAGTTCCCTAACCTGTATAAACGTATGACGTACAACAGTGTGGTGACTGTTGAGATGACAAGAGTTAGGATTTTAGTTCCCTAACCTGTATAAAGGGTATGACGTACAACAGTGTGGTGACTGTTGAGATGACAAGAGTTAGGATTTTAGTTCCCTAACCTGTATAAACGTATGACGTACAACAGTGTGGTGACTGTTGAGATGACAAGAGTTAGGATTTTAGTTTCCCAACCTGTATAAAGGGTATGACGTACAACAGTGTGGTGACTGTTGAGATGACAAGAGTTAGGATTTTAGTTCCCTAACCTGTATAAACGTATGACGTACAACAGTGTGGTGACTGTTGAGATGACAAGAGTTAGGATTTTAGTTCCCTAACCTGTATAAACATATGACGTACAACAGTGTGGTGACTGTTGAGATGACAAGAGTTAGGATTTTAGTTCCCTAACCTGTATAAACGTATGACGTACAACAGTGTGGTGACTGTTGAGATGACAAGAGTTAGGATTTTAGTTCCCTAACCTGTATAAACGTATGACGTACAACAGTGTGGTGACTGTTGAGATGACAAGAGTTAGGATTTTAGTTCCCTAACCTGTATAAAGGGTATGACGTACAACAGTGTGGTGACTGTTGAGATGACAAGAGTTAGGATTTTAGTTCCCTAACCTGTATAAACGTATGACGTACAACAGTGTGGTGACTGTTGAGATGACAAGAGTTAGGATTTTAGTTCCCTAACCTGTATAAACGTATGACGTACAACAGTGTGGTGACTGTTGAGATGACAAGAGTTAGGATTTTAGTTCCCTAACCTGTATAAACGTATGACGTACAACAGTGTGGTGACTGTTGAGATGACAAGAGTTAGGATTTTAGTTCCCTAACCTGTATAAACGTATGACGTACAACAGTGTGGTGACTGTTGAGATGACAAGAGTTAGGATTTTAGTTCCCTAACCTGTATAAACGTATGACGTACAACAGTGTGGTGACTGTTGAGATGACAAGAGTTAGGATTTTAGTTCCCTAACCTGTATAAACGTATGACGTACAACAGTGTGGTGACTGTTGAGATGACAAGAGTTAGGATTTTAGTTCCCTAACCTGTATAATGGGTATGACGTACACCTGTCTGGTGACTGTAATGGTTTCAAGAGAGGATTTTAGTCCCTAACCTGTATTAAGGTAGTACGTACACCTGTCTGGTGACTGTTTTGATGACAAGAGTTAGGATTTTAGTTCCCTAACCTGTATTAAGGTAGTACGTACACCTGTCTGGTGACTGTAATGGTTTGAAGAGAGGATTTTAGTCCCTAACCTGTATTAAGGTAGTACGTACACCTGTCTGGTGACTGTAATGGTTTCAAGAGAGGATTTTAGTCCCTAACCTGTATTAAGGTAGTACGTACACCTGTCTGGTGACTGTAATAGTTTCAGGAGACGATTTTAGTCCCTAACCTATATTAAGGTAGTACGTACACCTGTCTGGTGACTGTTTTGATGACAAGAGTTAGGATTTTAGTTCCCTAACCTGTATTAAGGTAGTACGTACACCTGTCTGGTGACTGTAATGGTTTGAAGAGAGGATTTTAGTCCCTAACCTGTATTAAGGTAGTACGTACACCTGTCTGGTGACTGTTTTGATGACAAGAGTTAGGATTTTAGTTCCCTAACCTGTTTTAAGGTAGTACGTACACCTGTCTGGTGACTGTAATGGTTTGAAGAGAGGATTTTAGTCCCTAACCTGTATTAAGGTAGTACGTACACCTGTCTGGTGACTGTTTTGATGACAAGAGTTAGGATTTTAGTTCCCTAACCTGTATTAAGGTAGTACGTACACCTGTCTGGTGACTGTAATGGTTTGAAGAGAGGATTTTAGTCCCTAACCTGTATTAAGGTACTAAGTACAAGAGTGTGGTGACTCTAATGGTCACTGAAAAGCTTGGATTCCAATCTGTATCACCCTGCCTATATCCTCCTAGATTAGTCCTGAGAAGGACTGTTCTGGTCACTGGAAATCTTGGACTCCGATCTGGATCACCCTGCCTATGTCCTCCTAGATTAGTCCTGAGAAGGACTGTTGTGGTCAGCAGCAGTTTGCAGCCCTGATCCGGATCTACCTATGAGGGCCGCAAATCTGTCCCTAATCAGCAGCAGACACTCTCCCTACACTCACTGTCTGGATGGCTGTGTGCCGAGCACAGCGCGCCGGGAGTTATAAAGGCTCGGTGACGCTGTGCAGGGCGGCCAATCACTGCTATGCCACAACTAACAGGGCTGTGGCATTGCAGTGGTCTGTCAGCCAATCCCTGCACGTGGGCTGGCTCTCAAAAGAGCGCCAACATGGAGAGATGACGACCACGAGCACAGCACGAGTATCGCGAGATTACTCGGTGCTCGGCGAGTCGCCCGAGTACAGTGATACTCGTGCGAGTACCGAGTAGTGCCGAGCATGCTCGCTCAACACTAATAATGATTTATTCTGAGGAAGGAACCAGGGAGGCCTGAAACATGGCAATATGATATTGACTTGCCCTGAGGAAGGGGCCAGGAAGCCCTGAAACGCATTGACTAATAAATTAATATTATATTCACCCTTTGGTGTCTAGTGTAGTATGGCACCGTGGTTTTTTAACCCTTCATCCTCCCTACTCTCTATGCCTCATGCTGGGGACCGCAGCAACCGTGATATGCATTTATAGTGGTTGTGACTCTCACAACTACACAAAGTGAAGCTTCTGATACCTACTTAGGTAATATTTTATCTCTCAGACACTTCATCTTCCCTACTTTAATTTTCTGAAATAATGCTGACCCACACTAACGGCCGTGGGGTACCCAGTCCTGGGCTGTAGTTTCACGGGGTATGTCACAGGCGGCCTGTGCCCCGGCCCGTGGCCCTGGTGGTCGCTGAAAAAGGGGGTTAAAATTTTTTTAATAAAATAAATAGAGTTTGTGATGCCACCTACAATATCCAGTAATGCCGGCGCTGCTGCAGACCTCCGGGGATGATGATGAGGCAGCTAGTTGGTAATGCTCCCCCTAGGTGGAGCGGGTTCCTAGGGGAGGTGTTGAATGAATAGAGAACTCACGCAGGGAGGCAGCTCATCAGGTGGAGATGCAGGCTGACAGTCTGTGGGAAGAAGACTATGGCTCCTCCGGCATAGGCTAATAAAATACACCACACAGTCTTTGGCTCTGAACCGGGTTTTACTGGTGACTCAGGCAGCAAACAGTCTTTACACACAGTCAACAGGTACCACTGGCCTGGGTAGTCACCAGAGAACTAGGATGTTTTCCTGGGGACCCTCGGTGGTGTGCCTGCCTAGTCCTTTCATCTGTCCTTACTGCGCTCTCCCTCTGTTCCATACTTGCGCTCCCGTGCACAGAGCCCTCCACCAGTCCCCACGGATCCTTATGGATGGTCCTTGTCTTGAGGCCTCCGGATCCTATACGGGGCCTTAGGAGAATTATGCTGGGTGTGGGCCGTGAATCCTGAAGAAGCCCGTTCCCTCCAGTTCTGCGGCTCGAGTGTAAACACCAGCACTTCCTCGGAGCCAGTCCTCTGGTTTTGGACTGGATCCTTCCAGCCAGGAGACGTAGCGGCACAGATTCGGATGCACCTCAACACCCTAGGATCCCCTTCTTCCTTCGGGTCACCTGTACTGAGGTGCCCTCCACTGCGCTTCCAGACTCTACTCTCTGACTAACTTTCATGCTCTCCACAGCTCACCTAAGCTCCTCCCACCGGGACTGATTCCCTAGCAACGGATGAACTTATTGGTCCCCTGACCTAAGGTGTGTGGATGCCTGTGGTGAGGGTCCCCTATTGACATCACAGTCCGCTAGTCACACTGCCTGGCCCCTACTACACACTCTGGCCTGGGTGCAGTACCCCTCCGAGGCATCCCAACTATTGGGGTGCCACTATGACTTTTGGGTTTTCATTGGCTGTAAGCCCTAATCCACAACATTAACAGAAATAAACACTTGAAATAGATCACTCAGTAAGGACTCTATATAATATATGTGTTTCACTTTATGTAATGAATTATTGAAATAAATTAACTTTTTGATAATATTCTAATTCAGTGAAACGCACCTGCAGCATTAAACGTCTACATGTTTTTTTTTTAACAATACCCAACTCCATTACCAAAAATGACAAAATAAGAAAAGTTAGGTAGTTACTTATCCAGAATGCTGATACCTGCAATAAGGCACTATAATTGTTTGCCATTTTCATATGTAAAAAGATATGCTAAAAAAAATGTTTTGCTAATTGCACACTCTGTGAGTAGATGGTCATAGAAACATTCACATACATGATTAAATAAGAAATGCAAATGCTCAGTATAGTCGCTTGTGACAAGCAGACAAACCATGTCTGACTGTTAAGGCCCCGTCACACACTACGATATCGTTAACGATATCATTGCAACATCACCGGTTTGGTGACTTTGCAGCAATGTCTAAACGACATTGTTGCGTGTGACATTTGTCAACGACCAACGATGACGTCGTTCATCGTTGATCGTTGGTAAATGACCTGGGCCATAAATTTATTGTTGGTCTCCCGCTGGCTGGCCAGCGCGGCGCGTGACCAACGCTGAATGATCTCCCAGCGCCGCACAGCAAGCGATGGGAGATGGTAACCAGGGTAAACGTAGGGTAACTAAGTGCAGCGCTGCACTTAGTTACCAGATGTTTACCTTGGTTACCAGCGTTCTTGCTGGTCCAGATCGCTGGTGAGTCTGCCTGTTTGACAGCTCACCAGCGATCAGCTAACGATGTCCCAGCAATCCACATCGTTGGTCAGATCGCTGGGACATCGTTAGGTGTAACCTTTAGGCTAGGGTCAGATTAACATCAATCAGGGCTTGCGTTAAAAACATAGGTTTTTATTGAAGAGAAATTATGGTTGCTTGGTCCCTCCGCTGAAGGTGACTTTATAAGCTAGGTTGCTACTTTAGTTAAGTTTCAGTTGTCATTACAAAGGCTTTCGGCTGGGGAGTATATACTCTTTGAGTCGTTTCTTTTTTTTACTCTGTTTTTGCTTTTTGCTAATTTTTTCCACGGTTTTTGCCTTTTTTTTGATTTGCGGACGACGTCCTTCTATATGTCACAAACCCGGTTACTACATTCCTGGTGTTGCTGAAGGAATTTGAGACACTCGGAGGCCTCAGTAATTTTAAAGTAAATTACACCAAATCTGAGGCAATGAATGTTTCCTTACCACCTACAGAGGTTTCCTCCCTGATGAGGGATTTCTCCTTTCGTTGGAAACAGGGCCACTTATCATATCTAGGAGTGTGCCTTCCCTATGACCCGACTAGGGCCTTCCATCTGAACCATTGGGCTTTACTGGACAGGGTGGGGACCCTCCTGGGTTCATACAGACCTCTGAAGTTGTCCTGGCTTACCAGAATCCGCGTTATTACGATGGATATATTACCGAAATTTCTATATATTTTCCAAACCGTACCCATCTGGCCACATAGCGCATTTTCCACACGTACCGCTCCTTGATATCTAGGTTTATATGGAATGGCATGAAACCTAGGGTAGGTTTTGGGGTCCTATCAGCTCCTCGGAGTTTGGGAGGGGCGGGACTCCCTGATCTCCACAGATACTGTCTTTCTGCGGTCCTGGTGAGACTCTTGGACTGGAAATTCAGGACTATGGCCAAACAGTGGGTTCAGATCGAACAGGCGGGTCTGGACATACCTCTACACTTCCTCCAGTGGATTCCCCCACAGGCCGTAGGCCACACTAGACGCCTCGCTCTTCTTACTGTGGAGACGCTCAGGGCATGGTGGGTGGCCCTTAAAGACTTACCCGACATTCCGTCGGCGAGTTCTCTGACCCCCACTGTTTTGTAACCCGGCCTTCCCGGGACATCCGGGGATGTCTAGCTCTACTCTCTTGCTGTGGACAGCTCGGGACGAAACCCGCGTTGGTCAGGTTTTACGGGATGGTGAACTATCCTCATTCAATGTTCTACAAAATGCATCTCCGGATTCGAATTTGAAATGGTGGGAGTACCTTCAGTTAAGGTCCTTCATCAATTCGGCCACCTTTCCGCGAGGCCCGAATATCTGCTTAACCCCATGGTACAGGTTTTTACTGGGGATGAGGCACCCACTAGAGGGATATCAGTTATTCATTGCATCCTGTCCACAGCAATAAATACCAAGACCCACAGTTACCGTTTCGTTACTCGAATGAGAGAGGTGCTTCTTCATGGCTCAGAAGACGTCCGGTTCAGGCGACGCTTTGGAAAAATGTTACAAGCTACGTTTCAGGTGGTACCTCACTCCAGACAGGTAGCATAGATGTTTTCCTACCACCTCTAATCTTTGTTGGCACTGTGGATCTGAGGAGGGCACTCTGATACACGTCTGGTGGGGCTGCTCCCTGATCAGGGGCTTCTGGTCAAAGGCGTTCCGGAATTACGGTTTGGTCACCGACAGACACTTAGAAGGCTCTTCTGAGATGGGTCTGCTCTCTTTGCTCCCTGGCTCGCCGAGGGCCCAGAAGAAAGACATCCTTAGATTTTGCCTCTGTGCGGCCCGGTCGTTAGTTCCCCGCCACTGAAAAGATCAGACCCCGCCTTCAATTTTTGAATGGTATACTGAAATGGAATCTCTGTGTAGACTTGAGAAGGTATCGGCTGGGCTCGAGCAGACTCTGCCTCAGTTCACTATTGTTTGGTCTGAGTGGATCCTCTTCAGGGATGCCCCTAACTTTGGATAGATGTTCTCTTGAACCCTACCAGACTTGGGGAACTTCTCTCTGTCCAACTCACATTCCAGCCCAGCTCTTTCCTTCCTATCCCTATCCCCTCCCTCAAACCCCCCCCCTCCTGGACGGCCGATAGGTTGTGTACGTTTTTTTCTTTACCTTCCCCATGCCTTTCACGGGATTGAGAATCTTCTGCATAGACTTTCCAAATGGAGAGTCCCACAAATAGCTTCGCACGCCCAATTCTCGTGTTTCCTAAACGACAGTTATGGTGATGCTGTACTGGAGTACAGGGGAGACGATATTTCATATTCCATTCTGTGATACCCAGCCTCCACGGCTGCAATCTAATGGATGTTAACATTATTATTTTTTTTGTGACAATGTTTATTCTTGTTGTTATAAAATTCAATAAAGACAAATTTAACAGAAAAACGTTTTGGCAGCATAAACACGGTGCTACTGCCAGGGTAGCGCCGCGTTAACACTGCCAATGTTAACCTATGGAGATGCGGTCCCTAGCGCGGCTCTAATGCCGGCATGTGGCTGGCAATGTGGGTGCATAGAAACCCTGTGTTCACCTTAGTAGCAACCGCACGCAGAGCTGTTGGGCGGATGCTTTTCCTCCGCACACAGGAAACACTGCCTGCAGCGTTTTTCGGTGCGCTCCTGAAAAGCGGCCGTGCTGCAGCTCTGTGTGCGGCTGCTACTGAGGTAAACACAGGGTTTCTATGGACCCATGTTTCCAGGCAGTGCTTGCTGTTAACGCTGTCCGGTATTAGTGATTCCTGGAAACGTCGGTCCATAACCAAGTCTGACCCCAACCTTACTAATTTCAGGGGTTTTTTAGTTCTTTAAAAAATATTCTAGTCATTTAACACATTACTGTGTGAAGTATTTTTTAATGTGTTAGGCTGGTTTCACACTAGCGGCGTTGCCAGATCAGGATGAAAACGGGTTCATCTTGATCTGGCCATGCGTCCTCAAACGCATGCCACAACAGCTGCCGGATGCTTCAGGATTTGGACAGATTGCAACGCAAGACAAAAAAAATGCAAGTGTAAAACCTTTCTTATGGTACCTTTACAGGCCGCCACAGGAAGGGAGAAACCGCCAGGCACCGGACACAATTGTGCCTGTTGCCATGAAATCACTACGAAATGGCGGCGTGTAATTCAGGGAGTTCCTTCCCGTGTCTGGCGGTTCCTTCGGATACCTGTTTCTGAGCCGTGCTCAAAAACAGGAAGGAACAATTCCTTTGGTGGCGGCGTGTAATCGGGGCACAAGCACGGTATTTACGTTGCCTAGTGAAATCCCGGGGCGTGCCACAGCGTCATGTATACCACGCCCCATCAGATATCATTGGTGGGGGCTACTGTGTAACCATTGGCTGTCCCTGCACAGGGCGCCATATTTAGCGAGCTGACAAGTCACACTACACATTTGCAATAGCGTCATGTATTAGCCAGCCTTCCTGCGCAGGCTGGCCAATCATGATGCTATTGCATTGTCCAATCACCATACGAGTGCCACGTAATACACAACTCTGTCACGCCTTTGAAATTACGGCGCGCAATATGTACGCCCATATTCTCTTGTGGTAGCAGCATGTAAACCAGGGAAGGTACTCCACAGGAGGTAACCCACGGCACCCGTCGGCACTTCCGGGGAACAAAAATACCTTCTGTGGAGCACGTTGTGTCGGCGTGTATATGCGCCATCGGCGACCGGTATCCACCGTTAAAAACGCGCGTGTGCACATGCGGTGCCTACCGGTTGCTGCACTCTGTGGCAGCGTGTAAAGGTACCATTAGGGTACCGTCACACATGGCGACGGCACCGCCTATTTCTTAGGCGATGCAGGGGCGTGGCCTATTGGCACCGATATCGCCCCTGCATCGCCTAATGTAAATAGGCGAAGGCGACGCCTTTTAGTGGTCGCCTGGTTTAGGAGCAGTGCTCTGAAACCAGGCGGCCGATATGGGGTGATGTGTACACATCGCCCCATATAAACGGCCGACGGCGATCCGACAGGCGATGGGAGCCATAGGCTCCCTTTGTACTGCATCGCCGCTGGGGTTTTGAGACACCTTGGTGGTGATGCCGCCTGTCAGATCGGCGGTGCGTCGCCGGAGGTGTCGGCCCCACGTCGACATCTCCGGGGCCGTCGCACCATGTGACGGTGCCCTTAAGGCTTTATTTTCCTATGGCCAGGGTCACACTCACCGTGTGATATTTTTGCTACAATGCATTATGGAAAAGCTTGAGCAGTCATACCTGATGTTATCCTTATATGACTGATGATTTTGGGCAATTCATGCAAATCGAATCACGAATTGTTAAAATTCACCGGGACCTGCAAGTTTCCTAACAGTTGACTGAAAATCTATTTGCCTCAACTAATTTAACAATGTCTAGCAGATTGTGGTTGCATTTTTCCTCACAACAATCCAAGTGAGAGAAAACCAAAATGTTGAATAGACAAGGCTCCTAATTATCCATATAGATCACTAGACAAACTGGAAATGCGTTGCTTCTATTTAAAATTATAAGAAATATTTTACATGCTGCATCTTTTTGTAACAGATTTGGCACTTGTGCACACACACACACTGATGCAAACACACACACATACACAGATGCACACGCACACACACTGAGGTTCTACATTCTGGATCTTCAAAGTACATATTCTCATGTAAAAGTTTCACTGGTAAAGGTTACAGAGTGCACCTTTAAGGTTCAATGACTAATTTATGTAGTGAAATCAGTCTGGTTGAGTCTGTGGAACCATATAATTTAGATGGAGCTGAAAGAATGAATATATTGCCTCTGAATAACTTATCCTCTCTCAAGAACATTCTAACACAACGCTCTGTCTTCATTAGATGCTGAAGGTTGATAAAGTACAATGAAAATTTAAGGTAGTTTTAATTTACTGCTCACATGTGGCCACAATGCTAAATATGCCATCTGCACTAGGTGATCTATCGCTGCTCTGCTGCATTGCTTTGGAACATTTAGTATTGATCTTTATTTTGCTTGCATAGTTGTGATTATGGTATATTTAAAAGTTTGCATAAAGATTTTTTTTAGAGAGTTGTAAAAGTAATGTTAAAAGGGTCTTCTAATTATTTGAAGTTATGGCGTATTCCTAGGATATGTCAAAACTTTATTATAGTTTAAAGGAATTCTAGTGAACATTATTGCAAAGTAACATAAATTCTGATAAAGCTTCTTCATTGTACAAATCTAAATCCTAAACAGTACAAATCCTGTTGTAGTCATTTAGACAATGCCTGGTCAGCAGTAGAGCAATATAAAGAATGAGCCTTAGGTTCTCTAACCATGGTGCATTGTTTAATGTTTTTTTTAGGCTAGGTTCAAACTTGGAAGGGTAATTGCGGTCACCGCATCCAGATCCGGATGCGGTAAGCGCAATTGCCTTCAGACACATTTTTTTTCACAAAATGTGCCCTGCAAACCACAATGCGGTAACCGGATTGCTCAGGATGTGTAATCCGGAGCAATCCGGTTACTGTATGCTTTGTTCATCCCTGGTGCTGCAAGAATGAACAAAGGGTTAAAGTTAATAATAAATGTGGGCAACATGTCTCTATTGGGTGCCCACCTGGGTGCCCACCCTCCCTAGAGACATGCTGTCCACTCAGGTGGCCATGTGAGGGGTTAATGTGGGCATTTATAGTATTGCCGGCATTTTCAATTTTATGAATGAACCCGGCGGCTCCTCGCTGTGTAGTAGATACAGTACGTAATGTATGTACTGTATGAGCCGCTAGCCTTTGTCCTGAAAGCATTAACATTAGGTCTATGGGCAGCGCACCGCCATAGACTTAATGTTAATGCTTTCAGGACCAAGGCTAGCAGCTCATACAGTACGTACATTACGTACTGTATCTATTATTAAGATTTAACCCTTTTTTCATCCTTGCAGTAGCAGGGATGAACAAAGCCGCCGGCTGCCGCAGGCATTCACAAATTCCTTGCAGCAGCCGCATGGGCTGCCATAGGAGCCCATTATAGGAATTCTGCTGCGGCAGAGATACCGCTCTGAAAAATGTTGCCTGCATGATTTTTCACGCAGGCAACGAAACCGGAGCCGGTAACCAGATTGCATGTAGTGCAATCCGGTTACTATAATGGGCTCCTATGGGCCGCATTTTCTGATCCGGTTTTGAGCACTTTTACTGCTCAAAACCGGATCAGGATCCGCAGTGCCCTGCCACAAATGTGACCCTAGCCTTAGACAGATTCTGAGAATCTGCATGTCTATCCTGAAGCCAGTAAAGTCTATCGCTAGCGTCACACTTGGAGGGACATTTTTGTCAAGCCTGCGTTAATGCTAGGCGTTTTTTTCTGTTGTCATTTTGTTGCCAAAAAAACACTAGTGTTAACGCATGCATTAACGCATGGTAGCTATATCTACCATGCGTTACCGGATGCGTTTCCCATAGGGCCCCATGTTACAAAAACGCTATGCATCTTTTAACTGCACCCAAGAATGCTGCTAGCAGCGTTTTTTGTTGCTGATGCAAAAACGCATTGCTTTTTTAGCAGTGCACTTAGACACTGTGTTTTTTGCATTGGAGCCTATGGATCCTTTAACAGATCAGTTTTTCAACATGTTCAACTTTGAAAAATGGTAGGTTTTAGCAGATCCAAGGCTCAAGTGTGACCCTAGCCTATGACAGGTCAGAAGTGCTGTACCCATTTTGCTTTTTTTCCATGTAGATTTGGTGCAAATTTCTTTTTTTCTGCCCCCAAATCTGCAAAAAAAAAAAATGAAACGTTGGCACAGCACTTTTGAACTCTCATAGACATTACTGGCTTCAAGATAGAAATACAGATTTTGAGGCAGATTCTCAAAAACTGCAAAAAAAAAGCATCAAACAACATACCATGGGCACGGGGCCTTAGGGACCTTAGATGCTTTAGCCCAAGGGTATGTGCATATGATCCACAGGCCGTACATATTGGATGCAGTGCCTCAGGACCTGCGGGAACCCGTAGGTGAGCTTAGGGAAACCTCAACTGCCCTGTACCCACGATCTGTGGCTAACATGTTGTGGAGCTGCGGGAATGCAGAAACCCACACCGCAGCTAAAATAGTGCTGTGTTTGGGAGAAGCATAGTGGGTATGGGATTTCTTGAAATCCCATCCACTATGCTAGTACTTTATGATGCAGCGTTTTGGACGCAGCAGCACTATGCTGCGTCCAAAATGCTGTGCTTCCTGATCATGTATGTAAAGTGCTATGGAATTAATAGCGCTATATAAATGAATAAATATTATTATTATTATTATAATGAGTATGCACCCTTACTGTACCTTAAAAGGTAATTAAAAAGGTCATCTGGTTTGGAATACTCATTTTCAAACTGTTAGGGTACCTTTACACACGGCTATATTTGTAGCTTGTCACCAGGTAACTTACTGGTTGCAGTGAAATCATGGATACATGATTCCATTTGTACACAGCAACAAGATAGAACCATGTATCCATGATTTCACTGCAACCAGTAAGTTACCTGGTGACAAGCTACAAATGTAGCCGTGTGTAAAGGTACCCTTATGGTACCTTTACACGCCGCCACAACAGGATGGATACCAACGGCAACTTCACGTGCACGAGCACGGCCGAACGGTTACCAACGGGAACCGCAACCTCTTTACACGCCGCCACAAGGTGCGCTACGCTACGCTACATCTACAGCTAGATACATCGCCGGGTGTCGCAAGTAGCCGTCTGTAGCTCAGCGTACCAGCTTTACACACCGCCACCACAGAGTGATCTGGGAGCAACAAAGGCAGGACGTAAAACAAATAGGCGTGCCACAGACCTGTACGCCGCGCCCAAACCACAACCATTGGCCAACACTACGGAGTTGTGATTGGGCACGACGGAAAGGGCGGATGGCCGAGACGTGCCGTACTAGTGAGCGGAGTGTGGCACGGAATAAGCGCTTGTGACATGGCGGAGCCTGGCGAATGCATCCAAATCGATGGTAATGGGTCACGCTAGAGCGGTGGCCAGTCACATATCCCGTGTGTATTAAAGTAGCGGTCCGGGGCTATGTGTGCGTAGTACAAGTGTTTGCCTTGTCACGCACGATCAGCGCTTGTGACAGCCGCGTGTGCCGATGGAACTGAGGTGCGCTTGTGTGCCACACATTAGCGTCTTACAAAAGACAGTATGTGCGTTTTCTGTCAAAAATCTGTGACAACTGTGGCGAAGTATGTGTATGTATACAGGCTGAATGGGGTTTAATATATGTGCTGACAGATGTGAATGTAGTGGAACAGCTTCCAAGGCACCAAATCAAAGATCTGTGTGACAGTGTATTAGCAAACACCTGACAAGAATATGTCCTGCATCAATGTGCTGTGTGCAGGGGACCCTCTGCCTACAACAAAATAAAGGATCATGTACGCACAATGGCCACAAACACTGTTGGGCAAAAGACTTTCAGAAAAACATGGCTACCCACACATATTGTGTGCACAATCCCAGCCAATAGGTGGCTATGACATCCCAGGCCCCCACCCAACCCTGCATCACATTGCCCTCCTCCACCAAGTAATCAGGCTCACACAGATTATGTTGGATCCAACAGAAAAAGGTTTAATATATTGCATGAATCTTGACCTTGTCTTGTGCAAACAAAATATACATAAAGTAAAAACATTGTAGAATTCAAGAGCAGGTGACATTAATCAGCCAAATTCAATGGATAAGCAAATCACCACACATTGCAAACTGTGCATGGAAAAAAGACCAAAATAACCTAAACTAACTAACTAAATAACTACATAATGAAAACTCATGCACATAATGAAAACAAAGATAATGGAAAAGGTCAACCAAACATTAAAGGGGTGCAGCTAACCTGCTGTCACCTTCATTGAAAACACAAAAAGCAACTCCCAGAGCCAGCCACATTATATGGCCTGGTCCTGCCAGCTCACTGCACCAGACCCATTGAAGTAGGAGCAGTAAGCTTCTCTACTGTCCCTGGCCTCCTGCCGAGTGCGGCCATGGCTCTGCGGCTGGAGTGGCACAATCACATGGGCCTCATCACGCCAAGACCCTGGACGGAGCTCCCCTGTTGTAGCGTCTGCATTATCTACATAACCTCCTGGCGTGTATGATGCCCTATCCCTACGACGCAGGAAGCTATGTAGCACACAGCAGGCCACCACTACCGCGTCAATAGACTCCGGTTTCATATGTATAGGTGTATGAAAAATCCGGAATCTATTCGCCATTATCCCAAACGCATTTTCAACTACACGGCGGGCCCGGGATAGCCGGTAGTTGAAAATGCGTCTCTCAGAAGTAAGGGCCCTCTGGGGATATGGCCGCAGTAGGTGTTCCTGAAGTGGGAATGCTTCATCCGCCACAAACGCAAAGTTGAGATGTTCGGTCGTGTGCTCATTTGAGGGTAAGTTTAGCCCACCATTCCCTAGTAGTGTTGCCAAGGAGCTTAGGGCAAAACACCCCCCCATCTGAGTTGCGACCGGGCATTCCAACATCCACGTAGAGGAACTCATAGTTGGCATCTACTACAGCCATGAGGATTATACTACAATACCCTTTGTAATTGTAATACGAAGAGCCAGAGTGGGCAGGTTTGGTAATCCTCACGTGCTTACCATCCAATGCCCCGCCACAGTTGGGGAAGTTCCACCGGGTTTCAAACCCTCGGGCCACTTCCAGCCATTCTGCGGCGGTTAATGGCATTTTCATGTAGGCTGGCTGCAGAGCTCTCCAGATGGCCCAACACGTTTCAGGGATCAGGCGGCTCAGCAGGGGCAGGGAGACACGTGACACGTATGTGAGGGATGTCATGGACTGCCCTGTAGCCAGGAACCGCAAAGTGATCGCCAACCGCTCAGCAGCTGATACTGATGGGCGCATTATAGTGTCCTGACGCGCTATCATTGGCCCTACACGCTCCAATAGGAAGGTGAAACAGTCCTCGGGCATACGGAGATAGTTTCGGTAATCATCAGGACAGTTAAGCTCCAGCTCCCGCAACAGCTGCATGTGGCCCCGGGTTTCCCGCCTCAGAAGCCAATCACGGGTCCACATCCGCCGCTGTCTGCGCCTCATCAACCTTTCATACCGATCCTGATACCACATTTGCTCTTCCACCAACGCAAGAGCCACGATAACATTGCGGTCATGGATATTCTGCATCCTCAATATCAGCACCTGTAGATGAGAAAGCACAACATGAGTACATAGACCAAAATGTGTGCAAGTCAGCAGGTTCAGCAAGCCACACCTCTTTCCCATTACACACTATAGCCAAGAGGATGGGATCTCTTGTGTGGGCCCAAAACACAACCCTGAAGCAAGGACGGCAAACACCCAGTAGTCACCCCAAACAACATGGCACACGGCGATTGAGAGTGGCCTCCTCTACATCAACGTCAATGGGAGCTCCCAAAATTCACACATCTGCACCTAGGTGAGTTAGAAAGGGACATGTGTCACCAATAATGTTGGTCAAACAGGTCCCATAATCCATTACACAGCCCATAATGTCAATTGATTACAGTAAAAATGAGAAGAATAACGAATGTGACGTACCCCGATATGGAAGGTTGAGGAAGGCTACATGAACCAAACAACATTGCACATGACTGCGGATGGTTACCCATGGTGTAATTGGTTTTTGAAGGTGTCATTTTACATACACATGTATGGCATGTCTGGCGCCCAACACCTCTAAGCCCTGTGTCATCCCATTCCCGTTGAACACAGTCTCCATTGGCCACAACCAGTATGCAGAAATCGATCCAGTCGACATGAGTGACACAGTTCCGTCTACAGTCATGCATCCATTCTCCTGTATGTTGTCTGCAAACAAACACAGCAATGTATCTCAACAAAAGTGTCAAGGCCCACACAAAATGCCGTATCCTAACCCACACACTACACTATATGTCGTCCCCAAAAATACAAACCCCTATATCGGCCGCTACACCAGTCTCCGGCGCTCTCCAAGAACATCAACATATGCACCCCACCCTGCGCTAATTCCATGTGTGTCCACAAAAACTTACCTAATGGGTCTGGCCAGCAAGCGTAATGTTTGGCGGGATGGGCAACTTTTAAAGGGCCGCCAACCTATCACGATTCAGCGATCTCCACCAATTAGCGGAAGGCAAATCCGCACCCAGGTGCCCCATCAGGATGTGCATTATTGTGTCCGCTGTGATTGGTGTCCCGGACTATAAAGGCAGGTCAATGGCCACTGCTCCGTGTCCAGACGTCGATGTGCATTGAGCTACTAGTGTCCTGTTTGACTTCTGTTGCTCTGACGGTAAGCCTCTTTAGCGGTTTGTAAGAAAATGTAATGAACGCAGCTGGTTCTGGCACAGGCAGCTTAGGCGATGTGTGTATGGCCATGTTTGAAGCGGCATGCAAATATTGAACACGTAATATTAAATATGTGAACCTTATTCTGTGTCGCCCAGTAGCCAGGTAGTGCCTCTACTTATATAGTGTAAGTATGTATTGCACCTTCTGCTTTTTGGCAATGGTAAAAGAGCACGGTGTTATTTCTTTGGCTGGTACTTCACATCAACATTTCAGGGGTGGTAGAATTGTGGCGGACATTCCAGGGATGTTGGGTACATGGGTTAAAATGGGACTTCCACGTCTGGAGGAACACCTACATGATCATGTGGGTGCACATTACATGTAGTATGTGCAGTGTTGGCACACACCCAGGCCGCCTTTCTCATATAGTGACCCCTAACCATTTTGGACACTGGCCAGGTACTAGTTAGCACACAACGTGTTTGGTCACATGTTGCCCTCTACAGGTATGTACGCACACACCGTGTCAAGGTGTGTTGCAATAGGTACAATGGGGACTGAAATCATGTTTGAAACATCTGTAGGTGGACAGCGATATCCGGGCCTTGATATTGGCAGCATACATGTGTTTGAGTTAGTAGCGGGCTGAGATTGAGAAAAGGGCACACTCATGGCCAGTTTCACTCCACAAAATAGCTGCATAGATGATCACTGTAGAAAGTTAATGATTATGTGTATGATTGTGGCAAGTTTTGAAATGTCGGTATGCCTTGTGTTGTGACTGTGTTTTTTTTGTTTATTTTTTCATCGGCAGATGCCGACGGGTACTGTGGAATTGGAATCCCAGCTTCTCACGGAGTATCAGCGGCACGAATGTTTGTGGCGCAGCTCGCTGCCCGAATATAAAAATCGGGCAGCGAGGGCCGAGGCCTACAGGAGTCTTGTGGCTCTGGCAAATCGCTTGGAGCCAAGGGTAGGCAAGACGTGGGACCAGCATATGGTGGCACTTAAGATCAAAAACATGAGGTCGGCGTTCATGCGGGCTCACATTCAGTACCAGCGTCGTCGCTCAGGGGCTGGAGCAGAGGAGGTACCATCACCTACCCTATGGTACTATCCCCTGTTCACCTTCATCCTGGGCGAGGTTCGCCCGCATCGAACGACCACCAACTGCCCCGTTGCTGCGTCCCATGTAGGCCCGGCTGCATCACCATCTGCGCCACAGGAGGTGGGTAATTGTGTGACAGTGGTGGGCCACAATGTTTCCTTCACATGTGTGCTTCGATAAATCCTTCACACCAAATGTGTTGGCATATTGACCTCCTTGCTGCGGCACACCTTGGGGTGTCAATCTATCTGCCCTCCTTCCATGACTTGCCAGACTTTTCTATTCTATGCTTCCAGCCGTATTGCAATGTTGCTTCTTCCACAACATCTTGGTATGTTTAGGTTAGTTATTTAAGGGTTTCAAGATAGCAGGTGGTTTGTTCTCAAACAGCCACATAGTACCATGTAGTAAATGGTGCTGGCTCACATGTGTGTTGGCTTTGTTGCCAGTGGGTTAAAGGTAATTGAGTGAGGGGTGGATTCTCACCATAAAGGAGTCCTAATGGGAAGGTGCCCAATATGTGTCATTGGCCAGCACAGCCCCCAGTATCAAGGTGTTGTGGTGACATGTCCTAATATTGGATTACGGCTACGTGACAAACAACTAATTATGTATTTAGCTGAGCTCCTGGAATGGTCGAGGTGAGTGTACAGGAGAACCACTGGTGTTGGGGTCTTGAACCTTATTTGCTTTACTGTGTTATTCCTCATTTTCCATTCTGGTAGTTGGCCTTGGTGTGTGTGGGGAGTGGTATATAGAGTCCTGTTGTGAATGTATACAGTTGATATTGCCTCCACTAATGGTTTTTTTTTTTCCCCCACCCACAGGCCCCAGAAGAGGACGGCTCCATTGCCGAGGATTCTGTTGCTGATGATGCTCAGCCCATGACATCTGGGGCTGAGCAGGAGGGCGGCGCTAGTGATGTGGGTCCAGGCCCAGGTCCCAGCTCCGGGATCCGTCGCCGCCGACGTCCTGCACCACCTGAGACGGAGCTGGGCGCCTGGGCCCGACGCGTGCTGTTGGATGAGCAGCGGACCCACATGGACAGCGACGCCCTCTACATGAGCAACAGAATGCGAGGGATGGAGCCGCTCCAGAAAAAGATCCTTCTGAGGGTCTTCCACAATGCCGCTGATGCTGCCGATGATGGGGCCCTTCAATGGGGCTGCCACGTCCCCCCCCATGCAACACACCTTGTGGCCCCTTTCACCAGCTGCCCCATCTCGGCCCGTGAGAAGACCGGCCCCGCCACAGTCACCCCATCCCCCCTCAACACATCGTCGTTCAACCAGACGTTCTGGGGCAGGTCGGGGCTGCCCTCAGAGGAGGGGGGATGCGGCATTGTCAGAGCCGACAGAAGAGGAGTAATTTGGACACTAGTAGCCAATGCACAGAATTGGCAGTCTGGACTTTATAATTTCAGGATTCGCCTTTTATATGTCTATTTTGTTTATTGAGTATTGGCCAAAATTTGTGGTTTTTTATATTTTTTTTCCACAAAAATTCTATTCTTTGTATTTTTTTTAAAATTCCAGCCTGGATTAAAATTTTTAAATTAACACAATTGTGTATTCATTTCAGAATAAGGATTGTGGTGGTTTTTGGGGGTGAATGTAATTGTGGCCAATAATAGGTTTCCCCAAGCCACACAATATGGGCCAGTGCTCGCTCAGCAGGATCACCATGGGTTCATTTGGAATGTCTTAGCACATTCACAAAGGGATGTTGTGATGTGCCTCACAGAGTTAGGTTATGGTGAGGTTTGGTCACCAAATATTAGTACGGTCACATGAAGGAGCGTATAACAAAGTTAGAACAGCATTGTATTGTAAACATACATGTGTCACAGACATTTGCCATCATACAAGGAAGGCTTAGGCCAGATGGGGCTAGCCAGTCCACACTTGTGATGGTCCCAATGTGGGACAGTATAGGGATTGTAGGCCAGATGGGGCTAGCCAGTCCACACTTGTGATGGTCCCAATGTGGGACAGTATAGGGATTGTAGGCCAGATGGGGCTAGCCAGTCCACACTTGTGATGGTCCCAATGTGGGACACTATAAGAAAAGAGCCCAACGGGGGCAAAAAAAAAAAATAAATATTTTCACTTTTGCAAGGCAACAAGCCAACGTGTGAAAATTTTAGGGTCCAACAAGGACAACTGTTTGTGGGGCCATGTTTGGCCAGGATACAATGCATCCCTCAAATTCATGGGTGTGATCCATGGTGTGGGTGTAGGTCCGCCAGCATTTGAGCCAGGCGGCCAAGGTCCTGCAGGCCACGCTGTAGAGCCGTGGTCAAACGGGCCACAAATGCCTGATGGGCCTGGATGAATTCCTCCATGGTAGGGGCACCTGTATTGGGAGTAAACACAAACTTTAGTACACAGTCGTCACTGCTGATGGTTAGTCATGACTGGCCGCAACCATCCACTTACCCTGTTCCTCCAAATCCAGTTCACCATCAGACGGGGAGGGAGATGGGGTCAAGCTCCATCCATATGAGCCCGCACGTTCACCATCTGGAAAAAGGGTGAACCAACATGGTTTACTTTGTTTACATAAATTGTTTGGCCCCAGATGAAATTTAAGCAACAGTGTGCAGGGTGTCTGTGGCAACATAACCCACTTACCACCATAGTCACTGTGTGGGGACATGGTCACCCCAGGACTCGCCACTGAGCTGGAGACAGTGGGAGGTGGTGTTACTCCCGGGCTGGGGCTCCGTGGCCACATTATGTGGTTCAGGGGTAACAGTGGTCCTGGGCTACGGGGCAAAGACTCCTCTGGGCCGCCAGGTACTTGCTGCTCCTCGCCCTCCTGTGGGGAGTTGTTGTGTTCCTCCAGCAGCCAGGCAGATGGGGACAGCTGGTCACACTCCAGCGGGCTGCCAGGTGCGGACTGGTCCTCCACGTCCTCTGTCCCGGTGGGTGACGGGACGTCTGGCTCCTGAGGCCCGGGGGAAGGTGTTGACCCTGGGGACAAGGGTGCCACTTGAGCCTGATGTGGTGGGGTTCTTGATGGGCCACCTGGGGGTGGGGCATGGGGCCCTTCTTCTGATGAGGATTGAGCATCTAGTTTGAAATTTGAACATAAAAGACGTAATAAGATCATGCCTACACATTGTTGTCCTACAAAGAGCTTGTGTGGGTATGTATTTGACGGCTAAGCCTGGGGTCACACACACACAGATATGTGGCCAGATATTGTTGACAGATCTCTGGTTGCAGTGAAAGCATGGACACATTGTTCCATTTTGAGGCTGTCTCCAAATGTCAACATGTGACCATGATTTGACTGCAAACAGAGATCTGCAAACAATATGTGGGCAGATATCTGTGTGTGTGACCCCAGCCTTACTTAGCATCAACCAGGTGATGCTGGATGCATACACTCATGTAGTATGCATGGACTGTGCGTGTGAGACATTTTTAGGCCTGACTGGATGAGCACAACACTGTGAAGATGTGTTTGATTGTGTAGGCCACACTGTCCCTTGTCATATGTTTCCATCATTTTTTGTGTATTGTGGGACATGCACATGTGGCGGTGTGTGTTTTGGGGCAACAATTACTCACCACGCAGCCTGGCAATCCTGGCACGGATGTCCAGTATGCGACCTGGGCACTTATGCTTCAAGTCAGCGATCTTTTTTTGGATCGCTTTGACTGTCCTCTGTACCCCCAGTTGGCAGAGCAGGGCCCGCTGGATCCGCCGCACGGTGCACCGATTGCGCAGCCTGGGGTGGCGGTGGTGATGGTGGCCCCAATAGTCCCGACGGTCGCACTGATCAATGAGGATGATCAGCTCCGCCATCCCCCATGTTGCGGCGCGGTGCACGGCTGCCATGACTGCTATGGTGTGTGCAGAGGCGGGGCTGGCACCTTGCAGGCAGAGTGAAAATGAAACCAACGTCATGACGTCATTACGACCGCTGTGGGGGTGACGCACCTTTATAAGTAGCCCAACACGCAGTGACTCGCCCGACACACTTATGCGGCCCCTACTGCAGAAGACCCACAGTGCAGTCCGTACAACACGGCTCTGATCTGTCAACTGGGTAATCTCCTCCGATGTGCTATGGGATTGTGTGCATCTGTGTGCGCGCTGCGCGCACTGCCAGACCCGGAACACTTCTACGGCAGCTGCTGTGCAATAAGCCAGAGCGGTACGTAACACACACTTGTGCGCTGTGTCCCGCATTATTCGTTATCATGTTGATAGGATGTGCACACTGTATGTAGATCATGGGCCATTTATGATTTTACGTTCAACTGTGTGTCCGCGTAATTGTACTACTATCTGATCGTGCATACGGCGCGTATGTGTAGTGCTGAAGGGACAGCTCATCCAAGATGGAGGGCTGTGAGGCAAGGGCCAATCGTAACGCAGCATCTTCCACCAATGATCGCTGAAGGGGCGCGGTATCACGGAGCATGGGTGACGCCTTAGCCACATTGCAGCTACATCGCCGGGTGTCCCGAGTTCCCTTCTGTAGCTTCTTTACACGCCGATACAGCTCGCTACAATCGGCGATGTAGCCATCTGTTTATGGGCAGTGCACGGATGCAGAGGTATCTGTAGCCGGCTGTGTCGTCCCGTCTTCAGACGCCGCTACTACGGGCGATATTGGCGCGACAAGCTACTTTTGTAGCCTGTAGCGGGTTGTATCCATCCTGTTGTGGCGGCGTGTAAAGGTACCATTAGGGTATTTTGAGTTAAAGGTGTTTTCCAGTCTATAATGATTACATTCAAATGGATTAAATGTAGTATAATATAACACTTATTAATACAATAATTATAGCAGAAATGCTTCTCTATGGCTTTAGTCACATGTTATATGAGCTCCATTTTTTTTTTTATTTTAGGAACAGAGACTTCATGTTAAATACAGATCCATTACAGAATGGATGCACATGGAAGCAGTAATGGGGTTTTTCAAACATAAAGAGAACAATAAATATAATTGACACATAGAATACTACTTTCTATAATACTGCAAAATACTATGGAATAAACTTCAGCTCCTTAGCTTGCCATTTAACACAGCAGATGTTGCTGAAAATGTCTGCAGCTTCTTCGTATCATATTATAACCGAACAGGCAAACACTGACGGCAGGCCTTGAAGCAATTGTTAAACCTCCAGCTGTCATGATAACTTGCTGGCACCCTTAAATGTTTTAGGGGAGGTGGACGTGGACCGGAGAACATAATTGGCAGACAGAGACATTCATTCCTCTCTTTCAGTCAATTAGTTATGATGTCAAAGATGCTTTCAACACCCAAAGCCCGGTCTATGAGCAGCATGTATGAGGTACTGACTGTATTTTCCCTGTCAGGTATATTTAACCCTGCAATGGACCAGTGTTTCAGAGAAAAACATAGCTTTAAAAGCTGCCCTGGTATGTATACAATGGGTGAAATAAGTATTGAACACGTCACCAATTTGTTAAGCAAATACATTTCTTAGTTGACATAATTTTCTCACTAGATGCCTGTAAAAACGCATCCAATCCACACAGGCAAATAAATCAAACTATAGAATATGGGAAATGCCACAGGGAAAAGTGTTGAACACATGAAGAAAGAGAGATGCAAAAAGCCATGGAAAGTCATGACACCAGGTGAAATATATCAGTAATTAGAAAGGAATCCTATCACTAAGGCTGGCTTCACATTGCGGGTCAGATCAGGGTGAACCTGACAGCCCCGGATCGGATCAGCACACAGAACCGGAGGGCTAATATGCCCTCCGGTCCGGTATCCACCCGCACGCAACTGCCGCACTGATGAATCAGCTACCTGCCAGCCACGGTCCTGAAACAACTGCGGCATGCAGCAGCAGGTGTCCGGTTCCTGAATCCTCCCGGTCCGATGCAATCCGGCCCCATAGGCTCCCATGTTAGGGGGCGCTGGATTGCCCCGAAAGCAACGTTTTTGTGTCCGTGAGAGAATACTGAATTCTCCCGGATTGTCCAGGACAGATAGAAACTGGATGACAGAGAGCTGCCATCCGGCTTCTATCCAGCCCCATAGTATACTATGGGGCCAAAATCCAGTCCGGGCCTGTCCGGTTTACATGGACAGCCTCGGATCGGATGTGACCCGCAATGTGAAGCCAGCCTTAGTGAGAAATAATGTCAGCTGCTTCAACTGATGGCCTTGTCTCAAGACCTTTTCATCCTTATTGCTGCAAAATATTTTAATGACTTTGGTCACAGAAGAGTTTCTAAACTATAGAGGGTTCTAGTGAGCACTGTTGGGTCCATAATCCAGAAAAGGAAAGTCCATTATTTCACCATAAACTGGCCATGTCCAGGTGCTCCCTGCAAGATTTCAGACAGAGGAGTGAAAAAAATTAATAGAGGGGTTGTCTAAGAGACAAGGACCATCTGTGGGGACCTACAGGAAGACCTGAAATCAGCTGGTACAATAGATTCAAAGTAAATAAAAAGTAATGCACTCCACCTCCATGGCTTTTCAACACGCTCACCACGCATTACTCCAATGCTAAACAAAAAGCAGGTCCGAGTGTGTTTAAAGTTTGTTGAACAACATTTAGACAAGCCTGTGAAATACTAGAAGAATATAGTATGATCAAATTACAAAAAATAGTAGTCTTTAGTTGCCATAATACACACCACTTTTGGAGGCCAAATATCATTCCATAATACCCCAAAAACACCCTACCAACAGAGACAATAGAAGATGCCATGGCAGCACTCCAAGAACCATGACCAGGTGACTGGAGTTTTATTGCACAAAAGAAAGTTTTTCCAAGATCCAAACTCCATTTACAAGTTCTCAAATTTTTATTCTATTATTAAAAATGTCATAGGACAAAAATAGAAAATATTAAAACATAATTTCGTTATGATAAGGGATGAGCGAGTACCGTAATATTCGTTCTCGCTATACTCGCAACGAGTAGGTACCGGTACAACTCGTTGTGAGTATAGCGAGTATGAATACTTTTGCAGTGTATCTATAGATACACTTCCAAAGTACCCTAAAAGTGAGTAAAAGTTGTTAAAAATAATAAAATTACATATTCACTAGTGATGGGCGAATCCTAAATTACTCGGAATCGCTTGACTCTTGCGAGTCCGAGCACAGGACTCGCTACTCGTTGCGAGTCTAGCGAGTCCAATGTTAATGAATGGGGAAGCGAGTAATAGCGAGTAGTGTGAGATTTACAAATCGCAGATGTGTCTCGGAAGCTTCAGCCTGAAGCAATCCTAGTTTTGTCATTTATTTGCATTGGACTCGTTTACTTTGTAAGTAATCGCTGGGAAACTCGCACAAATAAGAGTCCTGTCTTCTCTGTGTGCTGGCTGCCAGCTCCAGGGTCCTAGAGCCTGCCTGCTGCCTGATGTAGCAGAGCTGAGATTGTTCTCAGTCTGCTCATTCCCTGTGTACAGACATGAATGTCTGTGCACAGAGATGATGTAGCAGAGCTGAGATTGTTCTCAGTCTGCTCATTCCCTGTGCATAGACATCTATATCTATGCACAGGGGATGTAGCAGAGAGGACATCGCGTTTTGGATTGCGTCGGACGGAAGAGGATTTTTTTAATTAAAGATGGAGTCCCTAATGGCTTTTTTTTTTATTTCTAATAAAAAAATTTCTTTGTGTTGTGTTTTTTTTAAAACAATTTAATAGAAATTCATGGCGGTCATGTCTAATATTGGCGTGACCGCCATAAATTTCGGGCTTAGGGCCAGCTGATAATACAAAGCTGGCCCTAACCTCTTTATTACCCAGCGTGCCACCGCCACCAGGGCCGCTGGAAGAGCGGGGTTCAGCGCCAGAGGATGGCGCTTCAATGAACGCGCCATCTTCTGGGGAGGCTGCAGGCTGCAATTTGCAGCGGGGGGTGCCCAGAAAGCTTGGGCATCCCTGCGCTGCGGATTCCAGCCCCCAGCTGCTTAGCTGTACCTGGCTAGACATAGAAATTGCGCAGAGCCCCACGCATTTTTTTAAATTATTTCATGAAATTCTGAGATTCTGACTCTGAGACTCTGACTCTGAGACTCTGACTCTGAGACTCTGACTCTGAAATTCATGAAATAATAAAAAAAAATGCGTGGGGATCCGCGCAATTTCTATGTCTAGCCAGGTACAGCTAAGCAGCTGGGGGCTGGAATCCGCAGCGCAGGGATGCCCAAGCTTTCTGGGCACCCCCCGCTGCAAATTGCAGCCCGCAGCCGCCCCAGAAGATGGCGCGTTCATTGAAGCGCCATCCTCTGGCGCTGAATCCCGCTCTTCCAGCGGCCCTGGTGGCGGTAGCACGCTGGGTAATAAAGGGGTTAATACCAGCTTTGTTATACAAGCTGGTATTAAGCCCGAGATTCTTAATGTCAGGCCACATTTGACCCAGCCACTAAGAATCTCCAATAAAGGGTTAAAAAAACACAACACAGAGAAAAAATTTTATTTGAAATAAAAAAAAAAGCCATTAGAGACTCCATCTTTAATTAAAAAAATCCTCTTCCGTCCGACGTAGTCCAAAACGCGATGTCCTCTCTGCTACATCCCCTGTGCATAGATAGATGTCTATGCACAGGGAATGAGCAGACTGAGAACAATCTCAGCACTGCTACATCATCTCTGTGAGCAGGCGGGCTCTAGGACCCTGGAGCTGCACAGAGAAGACAGCTGGACTCAGCTCGCAATGTAACAGCAGTTATTTGCGAGTTTCCCTGCTATCACTGGCACAGTAGCCAAGTCTAAACAATGGCAATCCTAGTTTTGTCAGCGTTTCTGACAAAACTAGGATTGATATTGATTTGCATTGGACTCGTGCGAGTAATCACTGGGAAACTCGCAGAGTACCGAGTCCTGCGAGTCCCTTACTACTCGCCGAGTAACGAGTCCTAGCGAGTAGATTCGCCCATCCCTAATATTCACCTGTCCGACGCCTGCATCGAGACCTGCAAAGAAGACATCCGATCACCGGACAAGGACCTGTGACTACCAGCCAATCAGATGGCCGGTAGCGATCTAGCCATTCAGATGGTGACACGTCACAACCACGTGATCGCTAGCGGCCTCCTGATTGGCCAGATTGCAAGGTCCTAGGTGTACTGTCAGGACAGGTGAGTATGTAATTTTATTATTTTTAACAACTTTTAATCACTTTTAGGCTACTTTCGCAGTGTATCTATAGATATAGATACACTGCGAAAGTATTAGGACCACTCGCTACTCCCGAGTACACATAAGATACTCTGAGAGTAACGAGTAGCCGAATACCGCAACTATTCGGCGAATACCAAATAGTAGCGAGTATACTCGCTCATCCCTAATGAGTATAAAATCAGGATCAGGGTGCTTCAATTGCAGCGCTGAAGAAAAGAAAGCTGGAGCAATGCTTTAAGTACGGTAGCTGGAAAAGAGAAATATAATATTTTTTTTTACATGTAGGCAAGAAAACTTCTTAAATTGCTGTTAGATTATTTTTTACTCTTTTCCTGTACCAATATTACTCTGCATTAAACAGCGCATTTGTGACCATGTATATAAACCTTATTTCAAGGCTATTTAGAAGGTAGCAAAACATATAATCTAGTCTTGAGGCTATATATAATGAGCATATGTCTACTGTTCATAATAAATACTCCACTTGCAGCAGGAAAAAATGTAAGATGAATGTATAATAAGGATTAATTCTGTCTGTAGTGAATTATTTACTATATTTTAGTCCCCGACAGCAATGAACAAGCAATCTTAATTTCTAAGCAAACAATGATTGGTATTATAGTCGCTTGACTTTTCTAAGATGCAGTGAGCATTAAAGGGAACTTGTCATGCTGTCCTAACCACAATCAAATTTATTAAGGGTGCATACTCATGATCAGGAATTACAGTGTTTTGCCGCTGCATTCAAAATGCTGCATTGTACAGTACAAGCATAGTGGATGGGATTTCTAGAAATCCCATACCCACTATACATCTCCTGACTGCAGCGTGTTTTCAGCTGCAGTTACTAGTTGCCACGCTCCCGCAGCTCTGCAGCATGTTAGTTTCATGATGTAGAGTTGAAAGAGATCTCCAGCGGGTAAATGCAGGGAGAAGCCACCCTGCACCCACCGCAGAACATGAGCACATGGCAGCTGCAGTCTACCTTTGCTCACCTGCAGATTCCTGCAGGTCCGGAGGCACTGCATCTAAAGCACAGTGCCTCTGGACAGTGTGCACATACGCTAAGAGTTTGGCTGCACAATATGTTTTTCTATTACAGAGAAAACATCATTTAAAGAGCATTGAGGCACCATAGGCAGGGATGAGACTTTTCCAACACCTCCACTGTCAATCAATTGGAGCAGTGCAAGGAAAGTCAGCCATGGATGGGGCTGGACTAGTTTTGTCTTTATCTTTTGTCCCTAGATGGCTTTTTAATTTGTTTTCTCTGAAATGCTCAAGTGAAATACATACCTGTCTGCAATTATGAAGCCAGGCTCAGATTCATGCCGCCCGTAGTTTGGGCATCAATAATCAACAGACAAGTTCCCTTTAATTAAAAGTAGTTTCAGTTAAGGCAGATAGTATGACTGTGCAGAAATGTATGCATCCCATCTAAGTGGGTTTGTTTCTATAATATGTATGCATGGATTTCTGCAAGCCTCACTCAGAGACTGTTAGTAAAAAATGTAGGATGATCATTTTTGCGTTTATTTGTGAAGAAAATGGAAATTTGGCAAAAATGCTGAAAATGTAGCAATTTTCAAACTTTGAATTTTTATAACGTTAAACTGTCTACTTTACATCAGCACAATTTTGGAAACAATATTTTTTTGTTAGGAAGTTAGAAGTGTTAGGCTGGCTTCACACCACGACGCAGTCCGGTCCGGGGCTGTCAGGCATGAACCTGACAGCCCCGGACCGGATCAGCACACAGAACCGGAGGGCCAAATGTGCCCTCCAGTCCTGTGTGCTGCAGCTGCTAATGATTCTGGACCGCAGCTCACAGGGAGCTAGCCGCTGTCCTGAAAGCACTGTAGTGTGCAGCCACCGGTGTCCGATTCCCAGATCCTCCCAGACCAGTGCAATTCGGCCCCATAGGCTCCCATATTAGGGAGCACTGGATTGTACTGAATGCGGGAGGATCCGGGGGAATCCGTTAGAATCCGGGATACGACAGTTTGGGGAGATCTTTCTCCCCGGACACAAAAATGTTGCAAGCAATGTTTTTGTGTATGGTGAGAAAAATCCGATTTCTCCCAGATTCTGCCGGAGAGATGAAACCGGATGTTAGAGAGCTCCATCAGGCCCCATAGGCTACTATGGGGCCAAAAAACCGGTCCGGGGCTGTCTGGTTTACACCGGACAGCCCTGAACCGGACTGCGCCGTGGTGTGAAGCCAGCCATAAAAGTTTATCATCAATTTCTCATTTTTCCGACAAAATTTACATAGCCACTTTTTTAGGGACCACATCACATTTGAAGTGACTTTGAGGGGCCTATGTGACAGAAAACACCCAAAACTGACACCATTCCAAAAACTGCAACCCTCGAGCTACTCAAAACCACATTCAATAAGTTTATTTACCTTTCAGGTGCTTCACAGGAACTAAAGCAATTTGGAAGGAAACATTAGCATTTTACTTTTTCCAACAAAAATGTTTTTTTGGCCTCAAATATTCCACTTTCATAAAGGTAACAGGAGAAGTGGACCCTAAAATTTGTTGTGCAATTTCTCCCCAGTGCCGATATCACATATGTAATAAAAAAAACCTGTTTTGGGCAAATTGCAGGGCTTGGAAGGGAGGTAGCGTCATTTGACGGGCTTGTGGTACATGATCAATAATTTGAAATCTTAATTGGAATATGTTATGACCCATATTGATAAAATGGTGAGGAACCAGTAATAAGGTATTTTTATAGCAAATAGTAGACTTGTCATGTTCATATTTTCTTTTGTCCTTATGGTAATATTACCTTACATATTTCTATCTTAGATATTGCGCCAGATACGCGATTAGATCACGGTTTCTGTGTTCAGATTATGTGCAAAATAACTCAGGTATACACTCATTTTCTTGTTACCTGTCCTTGCCATAGACAGTGATTTAACTGTACTATATACTTATTCTTTTCTCCTTATTTCTCCATATCATTTTCCTCTTATGTATGTCATTGCTCTGGTTTATTTCTCTAATGTTCATGTTTTATTTTTCTTTGATCTTGATTTATTGTTTTCCTTGATCTTGATGTATGTTTCTGTATTATGCACAAACTCATCCTATTTTTTCCTTATTTTTCATGTACCGTATATACTCGTGTATAAGCCGACCCGTGTATAAGCCGACCCCCCTACTTTTGCCCCCAAAACCTGGGAAAACCTATTGACTCGTGTATAAGCCGAGGGTGGACCCCAGCACAGGTATACAGCCCCCAGCAGCGTGGTATACAGCAGCCCCAGAGGTATACACAGCAGCCCCAGTGGTAGTATACAGCAGCACCCCCAGTGGTATATACAGCAGCAGCCCCAGTTGTATATACAGCAGCAGCCCCAGTTGTATATACAGCAGCAGCCCCAGTAGTTAGTATACAGCAGCCCCAGTAGTTAGTATACAGCAGCCCCAGAGGTATATACAGCAGCCCCAGTGGTAGTATACAGCAGCAGCCCCAGTGGTATATACATCCCCAGTGGTAGTATACAGCCCCCCATCAGTATACAGCAGCCCCAGAGGTATATACAGCCCCAGTGGTAGTATACAGCCCCCGTGGTACATACAGCCCCAGTGTAGTATATACGCAGCCCCAGTGGTACATACAGCCCCAGTGTAGTATACAGCCCCCCATCAGTATCCAGGGCCCCCCCGCCTTGTGCACAAACCTGTAAAGGAAGAGATTAGTATACTTATCCCTGTCCGCCTGCCGCTGTCCCGCCGCCGCCAACGCGCTTCCTCCATCTTCTTCCGGTTTCCTCCTCGGTCGCGCCGACAATGACGTCATTGCCTGCGACGACCGGAGGAAGCCGAAAGCAGACGGAAGAAGACGGAGGACCGCGATGACGGCGGCGGGACAGCGGCAGGCGGACAGTGATAAGTATACTAATCTCTTCCTTTACAGGTTTGTGCACAAGGCAGGGGGGTCCTGTATACTCATGGGGGCGGGCCTGTATACTGTATACACTGTATACAGTGTATACAGTATACAGTGACTCGCGTATAAGCCGAGGGGGGGACTTTTCAGCCCAAATTTTGGGCTGAAAAACTCGGCTTATACGTGAGTATATACGGTAATCAGTGAATGTAACTGAAGAAGGCTAAAGTGTCAGTCAAAAAGTTTTATTACCACATGATTTGAGTTCTTTTGCAAAACTATTGTATGATCAAATAAAATTAGAAATTTACTGGATGAAAAAACCTTTATTGCATTTTTTCTTAATGATGTGCCATAGATATCTCCACTATTGACTTATGAAATTTTTCCTGAGCACCCTTTCTCTAAAGGCCGGGTTACACGCTGAGATGTGGCAGTGATCTGACCAACGATGTGGATCACTGCCACATCGTGAACTGATCGCTGGTGAGCTGTCACACAGGCAGATTCACCAGCGATCAGGACCAGCAAGAACGCTGGTAACCATGGTAAACAGCTGGTAACTAAACTGAGGGCAGCACTTAGTTACCTGATGTTTACCATGGTTACCAGTTCCCAGCGCTTGCTGTGCGGCGCTGGGAGCTCGTTCATCGTTGGTCTCCCGCTGTCACACACGCCGATACTGGCCACCCAGCAGGAGACCAACGATAGATTTATGGTCCTGGCCATAAATCTACGATCAATGACTTATCGTTGATTGTTGATACGTGTCACACACAATGATGTCTTTTCGACATTGCTACAACATCACTAAACTGGTGACATTGCAACGATATCGTTCACGATATCGTTACGTGTAACAGGCCCTTAACTGTGGGCCAATCTTACTCTACTAATTGCCCATTTTGGAAATAACAACCCTCTGAGACTTCATCGATGGCTGTAGTGATTATTTTATTTATGAAAAGCGCCCACAGAGTCAAGCACAGTGAATGTTACATTACTAAAAATTGCAAATAAGCCATTTTAGTGCCCAGTACATTGTAGTGCTTGTATGTTATGCCCAGTTTGTACTTGTGGACAAATATACCCCATAAATTAAGCGGGCTCTCCTCACTACAACACTGCCAAACATGTGGATGTTGACTGTGGTTTATAATTTGTAAGGCTCAGAAAAGTGGGGAGCATGTGGATTTGAGAGTGCCCTTTTTGCTGGATTTCTTTTTGAAGTGCGAGGACACATAGCACTTTTCCTGAGCCTTTGTGCTACCAAAACGTGGAAGCCTCCTATATTTCCGTTAACAGATGACACACCTTGGTGTGGACTTTTTCATGGGTTGAGTGGAATGCTATTGGTGGTGATTTGGATACAGAAAATTTGGATCAGTTCACATTTATCCTGTTCTCTATGCTGAACACTTTCATTCAGGTTTCCAGCTACATCTCCCCAATGAATTCATTCACTAATGAGGCAGCAACGTTACTCTGGACTCTGTTTGCCGTCACCTTTGCCTTTCTTTTCAAAGGTGCACAAAACTGTGGATGACTGCACTTTTGCGCATGCCTAAAAATAAACGTAACAAGATGGACACCACCAGATCACAGGTCAGATGTTTAAACGGATTCCCTCTGACTCATTACAGTGAATTTTCCATTGGTAATTTTGCCTGAATCACGTTTTTCTGAGATTTATAAGTAATAGTGTCACGGGGTGGTATAATGGTCAAGGGAGTAAGGTAGTAGGATGGTATGATGGGCAAAAGGCAATCAGAGGAACTAGTCTGACCCAAAGACTAGGGATTCCTGGCTCACCCTGATCCCAGAATTACCTCTGAAGGTGAGGATGTCTGGGTCACCACCTTTGCCCTTTGCTTCTGATCAGTCCTAGGCTAAACCCCCTCACCTTCCCCAAAAGACTATGAAGCACTGCAACTCATACAAAGTAAGGAAATTCCTGGTAGAAACAGAAGGAAGGTATCAGCACATGCCGCACTAATGCCTTCACAGATCAAGGTCTTTGCAGAGACTAAACTCTATCAGTACAAAGTATTCACTGATCTCAGGGAGACCAGATCAAGAAAACACTGCGGGCAGCCGGCTAAAGCGCTCAACACAGTGAATTCCTAGGCCCATTGCCCCCTAGGAATTTTGAATATGCAAATAGAGTCTGTGGAGCCTCGTTTAGGAGTCTCAACATAGGACTAGCCAGATCTTCCTCTAGTGAAGGACCTAGCCATGATAACCTAGCCAGAATCCTACTCTACACTGATGAGGGGCAACACCCCGAAACAGCTGTCTGTGGATGGATACCTGGCCTTGATATTCCCTTGTCATGTCTTTAAGCTTGTAAAGAGCTGGATATTGACTCAAAGGGCCACGTAATATGGTGGTTATCATGGCTAGGTCCTTCACTAGAGGAAGATCTGGCTAGTCCTGTGTTGAGACTCCTAAACGAGGCTCCACAGACTCTATTTATAAACTCTATCAGTGACATCTGCTGGTGAAAGAGGGGACTATTGAAAGTCCAGGGGTGTGGACAGCAGCATAACTTGACACACCCCCTCACCTGAAGAGCCGTAACAAACCATAGATAGCTGCAACTTCTGACATTAGCTCCGAGTTAACTAACAGGAATTAAACATACTAAATCACGCAATGCAGTTCAAAAAGACTGCAGTGCAGGCTACACATGACAAATAGCCGATGTGAGTGCTAATAATAGAGCGCAGGATAAACCGCTCTTTACTGCAATCTTTGGGAGGCAGAATAAAGAAATCAGCAGCAGTTGAAGAATTGGCTTTAATACTATTTTTACGCAGTTCACCTTGCGGTATAAGTGATTAGCAGCTTTTTCTGGTCAGGTCAGTCTGATCACAGCAATACCAGACTTAAGTTACCGTCACACGCGGCAATTTTGCTAGCAATTTCACTGGCTATTTGCTGGTTGCAGTGAAATCATGGACACATTGTTACATTTGTACACGGCAACAAAATGGAAGAAGGTGTCCATGATTTCACTGCAACCAGCAAATTGCCAGTGAAATTGCTAGCAAAATTGCCGCGTGTGATGGTACCTTTATAGTTTTTATTTTAGGTTTGGCTGCTATCACTCTAAAAATGCACAAGTTAAAACATTTACAAATTAAAGGATTTTTGCATCACTGAATTTTGAAGGTTTTAGCTTTTTATTTTTGTGCTGACAGTCAAATGAGGGCTTGTTTTCTTGTTTTTTGCAGGATGAGGTGGAGTTTTTATTAGTACCCTTTTAGACCACACAATGTTTTCTGATCGCTTTCTATTCTGCTATTTTATTTATTTTTTATTTTCCCTCTGATGAAGCTGTATGGTGTTTTTTTTTTTTTGTGGTAAAGATGACGTTTTCAACGGTACCATTTTTATTTACATATGACTTTTTGATTACACTTTATTTGTCATCTGTATGATGAAAATACATAGATTTATAGAGTGAGTTGTCATGGAATCGGTGATAAAAATAATTTTTTTTTACATAAATATAACTATTTATTGGAATTTTTTTTAACTTTATTTTCTGCTTTTTAAAATGATTTTTTTTTACTTAGTACATTTATGTGAAATCACCTTTCACTGCTCTGATAGCAGCTCCATTATACTGCAATGCTAGATCATTACAGTATAGTGCAGATGTCAGCGCTGCAGCATCAGAAGCTTCGTGTATCACATGATGCCTGAGGCTTGATAAAGTCAGGTGACCCAGAAGTAGCCATGGCTATGACGATGGCAATGGCAGGTAACCATAGTGACGTCGGCTAACTATGATGACGATCGGCCCCTCACAATTATATCACAGGTGCACGATTTTCAGGGAGAGGGTCCGTGATCCCTCTACCAAACCCCTAAGTGCTGCACATCTGGTTTGTCCAAATGTGTCTGAATACCACAATGCACTGCGCCGAAAGTAGGTTGACTGCCATATTGGAACACCCAAGTGGGTATTCCAATATGGCGGCAGTTGTGCAGACATTATAGGGCAATAGACTACCGGTGCTGCCGCCCGCTCCCCCCGATGCTTGGTTTCCCTCCCCCCTCGCTGCTCTGCCCCACCTCTTTGCTCTCAGTCCTCTACCCTGTGCAGCTCCATCCTCCCCTCCCTCACCACTCTGTTCTCACCCGCTCGATGTTACTGATGCTGGCTGAATGCTCCAGGAAGAGAATCAGGGGGGAAACAGAGGCACACAGGGGGAGACAGAGGCACACAGGGGGGAGACAGAGCTGTGAGGGGTAGACATGGGTGCACGGGGGGAGATAGAGGCGCACAAAGGAGAGACAGAGGTACACATGGGAGAGACAGCACACAAAGCGGAGAGAAATGCACAAGGGAGAGATGACACAGAGAGGAGACAGTGCACAGAGAGACACAGGCACGGATATGTGAGACAGCGCACAGAGACCGCCCACATCTAGTCATATCTATTCCAGCACAATCATTTATTATACCTTAGTCTCCAGGGGCAGGATGAGGCTTAGGGGAGTGGTGACAGCCATATCACACTGCCCCTCTGCACGCTGATTAAACCGATCGCACGTCACAGCACGATCACTCCAATCAGGGCTCGAGGCGGTGACACCGCCTCTTCTGAGCTTCAGCCTATGAGATTTGTTATTGTTTATTACCTGAATCATTAGAATTGCTGTGATTGGCTGTTTAGAATTGAACAGCCAATTACATTGATCATATATGTGGGGCAATAAAGCCTCTTGCCCTGGCAAAATCAGTGCATGAGATTCTGTCTCCAGGGATAGTGTTATATTGCCTGTAAAGCATGGTTTAACCCATTACTTGCCAAATTAGCTATTTTCCTTTTCGAAGATTGGTGTATGAAAGCTCTCTGAGTGGAAGAATATTCAATTAAAAATGACAATGACGTGATTTCCTGTTTTGAAAACATTCATTTTACAAACACAGCACAAAAAATTTAACCTAATTATAAAATCTTAGTTGCTAGAAGCAAAATATTAGGCGTCCCAAAAAAAGGACATTGGTAGATAATGGGTTAAAAAAAAATACACAACTTTCCTATTCTCTTTTAGGCTGCGTTCACACATTGCGTATTTTGCCGCGTTTTTTTACGAACGCTTTTCAAAATACGCAATGTGCCTTTTGTCTGCCTGCAAAGTGAATGTGAAATTCACTTTGCAGTGCAGACATTGCGTAAAAATACGCAGTGCGTTTTCCGGGAGAAAACGCAGCTCCGTAAACAATTGATATGTCAATTGTTTACGCAGCTACTACTGCGTATTCTCCCAGAGGGGAGGAAGAATCCAGCTTCCTCCTCCCCTCTGTGACAGCTGTGGCCGCCCATTAGATTTCACAGTGTATTAATATACACTGTGAAATCTAAATTAAACAAAAGCAAGTGTGTGAAAAATAAAAAAGAATCAATACTTACCTTCCGACGCCTTCTCCCGCTTTCTGGTGCCTTCTCCCGCTGTGCGATTCCCGGTTCTAAGTCAGATCTCTTCTGACAAGACCTGTGGTGACGTCAGAGAGGGGGCGTTCCCGGGCACTCGCGGTCATGTGACCGCGAGCAGCCAATCAGCGATGGGACCGCCCCGGGAACGCCCCCCTCTGACGTCATCACAGGTCCTGTCAGAAGAGATCTTACTTGGAATCGGAGATCGCACACCGGGAGAAGGCGTCGGAGAGGTGAAGTATTGATTCTTTTTTATTTTTCATTAACTTGCTTTTGTTTAATGTAGATTTCACAGTGTGTATTAACACACTGTGGAATCTAATGGGGCGGTCACACATGTCACAGAGGGGAGGAGGAAGCAGGATTCTTCCTCCCCTCTGTGACATCACTGCGCTTTCTGGGGGAAGAAAGCGCAGTGTGTGAAAGCCCATGCGTATTTTGCTGCGCTTTTTTGCACGGCCGAAAAACGCGGCAAAAAGCGCGCGCAAAAAAGCGCAGCAAAATACGCAAATGTGTGAACGTAGCCTTAGTGTAGTAGCTATTTCGCAAGTTGTCTTTCACTTTTGCAAGCTGACATGCAGGATGCTAAGATCCTAAGCTATAACAAATATAAGTTGTAAACTGTGGTATATTTATTCCTAAATAAATATATATTCACTGTTGAATGGCTGGACAGTACAGAAATGAATCCACTGCCAACAGGCAATAGGCACAAATTCCCAAATATCCAGAAAACCAAGAGCCATAGAATAGCCCAGAGGAGAGAGAACATCAGTGTATTAGAAGAAGAAGGAGAAGCAAAGATGAAGTTCACAGTGCCAAATCAGACTAAGGCTGGGGTCACACATAGAAATCCGTTTTTGGAAGTGATTTCCATGACCAATCCGTTTTTTTTTTGGTGCTTTTTGAGCCTCCTGCACCCCTAAACGTTTTTGGACTTAGTCATTTTTTCATTAAAAACGCATATGCGTTAACGCATGCGTTAACGCAGGTGCCTATATGTGCCATGGCTCAAAAACGGACAGAGCAATGTTTTGAGGTCCAGAAAAAAACAGACAGGGTGTTTATTACATCCAATCCGTTTATCTGTCAGTTTTTGGACTTAGAAAAAAAAATGATAAAAATGAAGCCAAAAACGGACCAAGGGCTTATGTGTGACCCTAGCCTAACCAGAACTAATAAACCTGGAAATTCAAGGTATAGATCTTGTTGATAATAGAAGATACATGGAAGTACACACAGGAGTCTAGACATGACCGCACTTCCTGAAGACTGGTTAGAGAAGGATCAGAAAGCACAAAGCACTCTTTGCTCAGTATAGGCTGTGGTCACACATAGAAATCCATTTTTGGAAGTGATTTTCATCACCAATCCGTTTTTTTTTGGGTGCTTTCTGAGCCTCCTGCACCCCTCAACGTTTTTGGACTTAGTAATTTTTTGACCAAAATTCTCAAAAAAACGGATCCGTTTTTCCATAGGACCAATGTTAAAATTTTTTTTTTTGAAAAACGGACCCCAAAAACGTTGCTAGCAGCCTTTTTGCCCCAAAAACGTACCTAGCAATGTTTTTAGGTGCAGAAAAAAACGGACAGGGTGTTTATTACATCCAATCCGTTTTTCTATCAGTTTTTGGACTTAGAAAAAAAAAATGCTAAAAATGAAGCCAAAAACGGACCAAGGGCTTATGTGTGACCCTAGCCATAGATGAATATCAAATTGTGCATATATGTAAATGTGAAACTGCAAAAGAAATTTGGGAACATCTACAGAAAGTGTTTAAAGGATAAATAGCAGCAATAAGCTCTAATTATTGAGAAAGCTGTATCAGTCTAAGCTAAATAAGGGCCAAGATATACAGGACTATATAAGAAATACTCTAGAAATTGTGAAGCGCCTGCGGGGTACTGGAAAAGATCTAAAGGATTTCCATGTTGCTGCACTACTACTAGGTGACTACTACTAGGTGGTCTACCAGAAAGTTATGACACACTTGTAACAGAGCTTGATGCACACGGAGATTGTAACCTTAAATATGAGTATATGAGGAAAGCTTGTGGATGAGTATAAGCAAAAGAAAAATTGTAAGAAACAGTGGGATATCCAAATCGGAATTTGCTTTACAAGCCTAATATCTATCCCCATAAAAAAAAATTAATTTGAAGGAAACGTGTTTTGTCTGCAAGAAATCAGAGCACCTTTAGGCTGACTGCAGAGTTTGGAAAATTAGAATGAATCAACTGAAAAAGCAAAATCCTCATCAAAACGGTAAAAGTGCTATTACTGAAGAATATGACACTTCAAGTAGTGAAGCTGCTTGAAGTGTTAATGCAAGTACTCCAAAGCATGCATGGTATATAGACTCTAGAGAAACTCGAACCCATCCCGCTCTATCACTTCACCAGATCTAATTGTCAAAGTCAATGGTTGCTCACTCTCCCCAGACCCACAAGCACGCTGCTTTAGGGTAGTCATCAATTCTGCATTTGCAACTGCCGCAAGGGCAGGGGGGTACTCAGTAGCCAGGCCGGTTGACTTTATTGGGGAGTAGTAGAAAAAAGCACGTCACTCTGCTTTATAAATATGGCCATATCGATAAACCACCCAGTCGCCGCGTTGAGGCGTTTCTGCTTGACTGGGTCCCTTTATTATCCATTTTCAGCCTCTGTCTGAGTTAAAAACCTCCTCTTTTTATGGGCAAATTGAAAAAAAAGGAAAAGCTGATAACAGAGAACACTAGCTCAAACAGACCCAGGACGGGGAAGGTACACAACAGAGGGTGTCAACCTATACTAACACACAAAAATGACTGGCAACTCAATCCTGTCAGTGAGTGCAGGTGCACACCAAACACAATACTTACAATAGTAGAAAAAATCAGCACTCTACTATGACAATTAGAACATAGGAATATTTCATAAGCAAAAATTGCAGCACTTAGCTTTATAAATAAGGCCATATCGATAAACCAACCAGTCGCTGCGTTGAGTTGTGTCTGCTTGACTGGGTCCCTATACTAAATTTTCAGCCTTTATATGAGTTAAAAACCTCCTCCTTTTATAGGCAAATTGGAAAAAAAGGAAAAACCTATAACAGAGAACACTAGCTCGAACAGGCCCAAGGCAGGGAAGGTGCACAACAGAGGGTGTAAACCCATACTAACATATAAAAATGACTGTGGCACTCAATCCTGTCAGTGAGCACAAGTGCACACCAAACACAATACTTATCATCGATTCTGCATTTGCTACGGCCACAAGGGGCGGTGGGTACTCGATAGCCAGGCCAGTCAACTTTCTTGGGGAGGTCACGGTGGCTGTGACCCGGCTTTGTGGCCCTGGCCATGCAATGAAAGGGGTTATTTACTGGGGAGTTTAGAAGTCTATTACGTCACGTCACCTGTGGTACTCGGCCAGGGATGGCCGCCACTGCAGATTTGGACCACTGCTGCAGATGGTGCGGCAGCCGAGATGGTAATAATCCCCAGAGGTGGAGCGGGGCCCAGGGTTAGAGTGACAGTCTATTGGGATGGTGATGGTGACAGTGCAATGGTGCAGGAGGGTGCGGGGAATAACTGGAGGAAACCAGGGTTGCAGTTCTCAAGCATTTACTCACAGTTCAGCTCAGCAGTCCAGCCCAGTAGGAGCACCATGTCCCCCGGGTCTGCGATCCAGCCAACTTTCAGGCAGCTTGGGTCCACTCCTCCGAGACAGCCCGTCATAATCTTTTCCTGGTTGACTCTCCCACACTGGCTACTTATCTCTCCTGCCCTGCGTCTTCATGCACAGTGTCTCCAGCAGGTGACTGCAAACCTTGTTGGGCGATGGGCGACCCGTCCCCTGACCCTTGGTCTAGCCACCGTTTGGGCAAATATGCACAGTCAGTAGCCACGGCTTGTACAGGTGCAGCAGCCTCCGGTTTCCTGGTGGAAACTTGAAGCGTTCCCACCAGATCGGCTCAGGTCCCGTCTTGCAACCAGTCCCTCCACCCAACTCATGTCGGGTCAGGATTCGAGGTCCTTTTGGCGGATCCTCCACTCCCGTGTACCCTAGGACTCCCTTTCTCATCTCCTCCACTGACTCCGACTCAGTCTACTCTCTCCTCTCTCCTCCTCCTCTCCAAACTATTCTCTTCCCACCCCCTCTACTTACTCTCTCCACCAGCCAGAAGATGGGGCCCTTCCTAAACATGATCTGCCCAAGATCCCCTAGCCTTGGGTTAGGATGGGTGTTGGGTGCAGGTGTTCATGTGTCTCAGATTTGTGTCCCTTCCTTACCTGGGAGTGGGATACCACATCTATGGCTTAGGTGCAGTACCTCTGTGGCAACCAGACCGCAGGGGCACCACACATTCTCTTTCAAATCACACATCCAAGCACTTTCCATCTCTTGCCGACTTCAACTCAAAAATGTCTACTGGATCTGCACATTACTTAACCAAGAATCTGCAAAATCACTAGTTCATGCCCTCATAATTTCCTGCCTCGACTACTACATCCTTCTTGTTTCTGGCCTTCCTTTTAGCACTTTTACACCTCTCAAATCTATCCTAAACTCTGCAGTTTGACTAATCGTCCTGTCTCCCTGCTACTCCCCATCCTCTCCTCTCTGTCAAGCCCTTCACTGGCTCGTCATTGCCCAGAGACTCTAGTTCAAAACCCTAACCCTGACACACTAAGCTATCTGCAACCTGTCTCTATACATTTGACCCACCCCTGCTTGTTATCCTTATGGTCACTGTCTTGCCTGTGCCTATGTACATCACTGTAGCTCCTTTCACTCATCCAATGGGAACGGTCTTTCAATATTTTTTAGAGAAGTTTGTGTAGCTCCACACCCGTTATCTATTTTGTTATGTGTGGATGTCCATTAATCTATGTTGGGCGGTAGGTAGGTCACGGGCCATAGAGTCCCCGCACCATGCCGGTGTGTCCTGTGATTAGGGTCTTAGAGCCTCCCCGGTCACCTTTACAGAGGCGGCTCTCTGGCTTTCCTGGCTTAGCCCTCCATTGACCCAGGTATGATTTGGGCTCACCAGGCTCCCTCTCTCTCTCCGGTTCTCAGCTCTGGGTCCCCTGGCCAGCTATATTAGTGATGGCTGCCGGGCCCAGTGTTCTCCCACTACTCTGTGGTGTCTAGCTGTAGGGTGTGTCTGCTTGCGGTGCTTCTTCCCCTCGCCTTTTGCTTTAGAGCGAGCTTTCTCCCCTGGGTATTCTGCCTCCAAGGTTAGGCATCCTCCAGAGAACCTCTCCTCCTGGGAATCCACCCCTCCAACTTAGCGTTCCAGTGTTTTTTGTACTGTTCCTCCACCCCTTTGTCGGGTTCTACCTCTCTCTCCACCCACACTTCTCTAAACTCCCGCCAACCCTTGCCCTAAATAGAGTCAGTGGCTTAAGGTCGGAGTGTGTCAGTGTGTGGATGTTTTTAAGTCGACCGTCTTACCTCGTCTGGCTGCAGTTCACCCTGTGGCTGCCCTGGTCGCAGGAGTGCCACAATTACAGTTCACATTTAGGTCACAAAGGGATGTTTAGGGATGTATTAGGGCCGCTTTACACACACCAACTTCTGTGTCCAACTTCTGAACAGATCTCTGGTTGCAGTGAAATCATGGACACATTGTTCCATTTTGTGGCTGTGTACAAATAGAACAATGTGTCCATGATTTCACTGCAACCAGAGATCTGTTCAGAAGTTGGACACAGAAGTTGGTGTGTGTAAAGCGGCCCTAAGGAAGCTGCAGGAACAGGTAGTGATAGGTTTGGGGGCATAAATGACCTTACAGATTCCTTTTAAAGAGAAAATGTCTGCTTCACAGCAAAGAATAAGTCCCATGGGCAGTGGTTAGCATTGCAGTACTGGGGTCCTGGTTTCAATTCCCACCAAGGACAACATCTGCAAGGGATTTGTATGTTCTCCCTGTATTTGTGTGGGTTTCCTCCTACATTTAAAAAAGGCCTACTTATAGAATATTTAGATTGTGAGCCTCAATGGGGACAGTATTACTGATGTATGTAAAGTGCTTTTAAAAATGAATAAATATCATTATTATTATATATCTCACTGAGGATGATAACAGGTTCAGGGAGAACAGGTTTGGGAGAATGCCAAAAAATGTGCATGCAGATAATAATAATAATAATAATAATAATAATATTTCTTCATTTATATAGCACTATTAATTCCATAGCACTTTACATACATTTACAACACTGTCCCCATTGGGGTTCACAATCTATACATCCTATCAGTATGTTTTTACAGTGTCCGGAGGAAACCCACGCAAACACGGGGAGAACATATTTAGTGGAACTGAATACAAAAGTATTGAGACACCAACCACTTTAAGTAAAAATGGAATTGTGTTTCAGACAACTTGACCATTTTCAATGGTCATAAAAAATGCTGAAACACGATAATATGTCCACAAGCCAGTATATAACACACCTGTGACATCAAAATTTGCAGTGTAAAATCAGTTCAGTGCGGTCAGTTCAGGTAATCCATGTGGGGTGGAAATCCCTATATTAAGAGAATCTTGCCTTTCAGTAGAGACGTCGGTATCAACCAATCCACAACGCAAATAAATCAAACCATAGATTTCCATGAATATAGTGATGTGTAATATTGAGAAATGAGAAGGAAAAAGTATTGAATTCATGACAAAAGAGAGGAGGTTAAAAATGCCATGGAAAGTTATGACACTGTCACTAGCTGAAATATATCTGAAATGTATCAGTAATTAGAACACAATCCTGACACTAGTGAAAAATAGTATCAGCTGATTCAACTGATGACCTATAAAAAGGTATCTCATTACCAAGGTTCCACACAAAAAACATCCTATAGTGAATAAAACCAGTGAGCTGTCTGAAGACCTTAGCATCCCTATTGTTGCAAAACATACTGATTTTAATGGTTACAGAAAAAAATTGTAAACTACTGAAGGTTCCAGTAAGCACTGTAGGGGCCATAATCCAGAAGTCGAAAGAACATAATGTCACCATAAAGGTGCTCCCCACAAGATTTCAAAGAGTAAATCAGCCATCACGTACAGGGAAAGATGAGGGCTCATCATGTAAGCCCGCATCAAAGGAAGAATGATATGATGAAAGTTGTTGGAGGTGCTGGTTAGTCTTTTTTGATATATCTTGTAGGACACTTCATCTGACTGAGCACGCCGCCATTTAGCTAATGGGTACTCATTTTATTATTTAGCCAAGAGCCAATCTGCTCATGACATGTAGATTTTTAATACAGCTATAGACTTATTCAGATTAGGTTCCCAATAAATTACATATACCGTATCTTGTCGTGTTTATCGGGCTCACATGGATTGGCCAATATATAAGCTATGTATCTCTTGTTTTTAAAATATTCCTATAGCAGTAATGCAGTAGTAAAATTTCCTTCATTCAAGTTTAGTATATTTTAGCATGTAGAGTGCAGCTGTTTATATTCTTGTGATTATACTACAGATCAGCAGCTTATCCTGACAACCTCCACATTCTAAGCAGTGGTGTGCCTGTACTATACACAACCAGCTAATCTTGTGTACAGTATACACATATGCCCTGTTTTCTAGTTCTATTGTTGTTTGGAACTTAATTTTTAGGATTTGAAGGCCACGCGTGCACACGTTAGGTATTTTTTTTTTTTTTTAATAATTCTTTATTTAGAATATTACAAATTTAACTCCAACAAGATATAAACAACTGTAGAGTCGTATATTGATTACATATTCCACACAGACATCTAATGGAGATTCGTTCGTGGAAGTGTACATTGAAACCATATACTGAAACAACAAATGATCCTACTTATAGCAGTGGCGAGCCAGTAAAATCCTGGCAAGCCAAACTGATTTTTTTTTTTCTTAACACCAGAAAAGAAAAATATAAATCATAAGAAAAATGAACAGCGATGGTATGCTATCAAACCATCGAAGATAATTAAAATTAACTCGTACAGAGAAAAGGAAAGAGAATCAGCTAATAAGAAGACATATATAGAAGTTAGATAGATAGGGAGTATTAGTAGAAGAATCGAAGTGATCACAAGCTCATCGCAAACAGAAAGAGGAGAAATAAAGAAGATGAGGGGGACTAGGGAGAAAAGGGGTGGAAAGCCAAGGAGGGGATGTGGGGAGCCCCCTCCAGGCCAGCCAGTCTCCACCTCCAGTACTCCGTTAAACATATTCCGGTAGTGGATCTCTACCAACAGTGTACTGTAAAGCTCAGATTGTTGGAAATCCATCCAAGCCATCCATATGGATCCGAATTCAATTTGAGATTCCCGTATGGAAGATGTCAACTCCTCCATATACATCAATCTGCTGACCCCTGTGAGAAATTGTGGAATAGAAGGTGTCGTGACCCTCCCCCATAGCACTGGCATGCAGGCTCTGGCTGCCATAATGAGGAATTTAAGAAGGGAATTTTTATATGTGATGGTGGGGACCTCGCAATGGTGTAGGAGAATCAAAGCCGGTGTGAGAGGTATTTGGATAGAAGAAACCTGCCGAATGATGTTCTCCACCTCTAGCCAGAAGGGTCGAACAGCCTCACAGTCCCAGAAGATATGCGAAAGGGTACCCCTACCCCTCCCACATCTCCAACAATCCGTGCTGTGTGCTGGGTACATTGTATTGAGTTTGACCGGTGTTCTGTACCATCGTGACAATAGCTTATAATTGCCTCCTGATACTTAGAACTGATAGAGGTGCTATGAGCGAGGCGAAACATCCGTGTGATTTGTTCCTCTGAAAAAGTGATATTCAGCTCCGTTCCCAATGCGAGATGAAGCTTGGCGATCCCAGGTCGTGCAGAGAGCCCAATAAAGCATATAGGAGAGACATGCATGTCTGAGTGGGCCTTGGCTCTGACACAATGCTTCAAATTTGCGTCCTAGGACGTTTATAACAAGACCGAGGAGGCAATGATTGCAGGTAATGTCGTAGCTGGAAACATCTCCACCACCCAAACGCAGCTGGTTCCTCCCCAGGACGACATCTCATTCAGAGACGGCCACTCCTCACACCACCCATCGCCCCCGCCCTATCCCTCCCAGCCTCTATCCATAAAGCAAAGGTTTTGTCAGAGCTGGCCGCTGAGAAATCGGGATGGCTTATAATGGGCGTGAGTGGTGAGCAAGGAGGGAGACTGAATGACCTCAAAGGTAGAGAGTTGCAGACCCGGATTGTTGACCCAATGGTAGGATGATTCCGAAGAATGGAAGGGGCCGACGCCATCACCCAGGGTAATCTGTCCAGTGGAATTGGGCTAAAGCTTTGTTCTATTTGCACCCAGGTTTTATGCCTGTTGTTCCTGCACCAGTCAACACGTTGGGTATTTGATGAGTTTTTACCTCAGTATTTGTAGCCAAAACCATGAGTGGTTGATAAATCCAGAAGTGGAGCATAGGTTTCTATTATACTTTTTTCATCTGATTGTTCCACTCCTGGCTTTGGCTACAAATACAGATGTAGAAAACTCAACAAATACTTAACATGTGCTATGCATATGGTCCAATGCAACACTATTCATTCCATCCTCCCAGGTTCCTGCCTCATTCTGACATCTCTTCAAGACTATCAATCATCCCTCCATCTTTTGAATAGGAAGTATGCTGGATGAATAAATATAAAAAATGTTAGAAACGCACCTAAAATTAATAATGAATATAGAGCAATTAAAAAAAATATCTTTGCATGTAATGGTGTATTAGATTTTTACATTGGGTACACCTCATGTTTTATTATATGTCACTAGCTGTGAGCCCGATGCAAATGCATCGGGATTCTAGAATGTGCATTAATTTGATTATAGTAGTTATAGCTGTTAGCCTGATGCAAATGCATCGGGTATCTAAAATATGTTTATTGTTTTTTTAAAGATTTTTAAATAATAATCGCATCATCAATAGCAATAATATAAGCCATAGCATTATTATTAGCAGTAATAGCAGTATTAATAGCATTATTAGCAGTATTATGAGCATTAATAAAAGTATTAATAGCATTAATAGCATTATTATATTAGCATTAATAGCATTATTAATAGCATTATTAGCATTAATAGCATTAATAATGCCATTAATAGGATAAATATTAGCATTGATAGCATTAATAGCATAATTAATAGCATTAATAGCATTATTAATAGCATTAATAGCATTATTATTAGCATTAATAGGATAAATATTAGCATTAATAGCATTAATAGCATTATTATTAGCATTATTATTGGCATTATTAGCATTAATAATAGCATTAATAACATTATTAATAGCATTAATAGCATTATTATTAGCATTAATAGCATTAATAGCATAATTAATAGCATTAATAGCATTAATAGCATTATTATTAGCATTAATAGAATTATTTATTAGCATTAATAGATCAAATTAAATAATAATTATATGAACATTAATAGCATTAATAGCATTAATTATATAGCATTAATAGCATTAATAACTGCATTAATATAATTAATTAGCATTAATAAGCATTATAATAGCATTTAATATATTAATAATAGCATTATAATAAGCATTATTAATAAGCATTAATAGCATTATTAATAGCATTAATAGCATTATTATTAGCATTAATAGAGATTATAATAGCATTAATAGCATTAAATAATATATAGCATTAATACATATTACTTAAAAATATTAGCAATTAATAGCATTAAATTAAATTAGCATTTACATATAGCATATAATAGCATTATTAGATAATTAGCATATTTATAATGCATTTAGATAATACTAACATTAATAGATATAAAGCAACATTAATAAGATTATATAGCATTAATAGCATAATAAAGCATTAATACATTATTAATAGCATTATTATATAGCATTAATTATTAGCATAATAGCATTATTAATTAATAGCATTAATACATATTAATAGCATTAATAGCATTATTATTAAATTAATAATATTAATAATAAGCATTATTAGCATAAATAATAATAAAACATATTAATAGCATTAATACATTATTATTAGCATTAATAGCATATTTATAATAGCATTAATAGCATTATTATATCATTAATAGATTATTATTAATATAGCATTAATATATTATAATTTATTAATAGCATTAATAACATTATTAATAGCATTATAGATTATTATTAGCATTAATAGCATTAAAATATAAAAATAGCATATATAGCATTAATAATTATAATATAGCATTAAATTAGTAATACTAATAGCATTAAATTATGCATTAAATAGATTAATAACATTAAATAGCATTAATAACATTATTAATAGCATTAATAGCATTATTATTAGCATTAATAGAATTAATAATAGCATTATTAGCATTAATAATAGCATTAATAACATTATTAATAGCATTAATAGCATTATTATTTATAGCATTAATAGCATTAATATATTAATATATATAGCATTAATAGCATTATATAGCATTAGCATTAATAGCATTAATACTTAATAGCATATTTAATAGCATATTATTAATAGCATTAATATAGCATTAATTAATAGATTAATAGCATTAATATATTATAGCATTATTTAATAGCATTATAATATGCATTATTATAGCATTAATTAGCATTATTATAATAGCATTATATTATAGCATTTAATTAGATTAATAATCATATTAATAGCATATAATAGCATTAATTATTATTAGATATAATAGTTCATTATAATAGATTATTAGCATTAATAATAGCATTAATACATTATTATAGCATTATATTAGCATTATATTATTAGCATTAATAGCATTATATATAGCATTAATAGCATTAAAATATGCATTAATACATTAATAATAGCATTATAGCATTATTATGCATTATAGCATATTATTATAGCATTATAATAGCATTATTATAGATTAGCATATAGCATTTAATACATTATGTTATTATTGTATTAATAATTTATTAATAGCATTAATAGATTATTAATACATTATATAGCATTATTTATAGCATTAATAATATTTATTATTAGCTATTAATAGCATTATAACATTTATCTAAGCATTAATCATTAGGTTAGCTAAATGCATTTATAGATAGATTATTATTTTAATTAGCATTATTATTATTTTAATTGATATTATTTATTATTATTAATTAATATTATGTTTATTATTTTTTAATCTTTTTAATATTATTATTAGATTAATATATTATTTAGTAAGCATTTCTATTCAGTCGCTAATAGGGTTATCTTATAGCATATATTTTATTATTATTATATTATTATTTTTATTTGAATTTTTTATTATTATATTTTTTTTTATTTATTTTTATAATTTTTTAATTATTTTTTTAATATTATTATTTATATTTAATTTATTATTAGGCTGAGAGCAGTTTCATTCAGGTCCGCATAAAGGCTGATCTTATAGCATATTATTTTATTTTTTATTATTATTTTTATTGAATTTTTTATTATTTTTAATTATTTTTTTTATTATTTTTTAATTCTTTTTTAATTATTTTTTTATTATTTAATTTATTATTTAGGCTGAGAGGCAGTTCTCATTCAGGTCCGCAAAGGCTGATCTATTTAGCATATATTTTATTTTTTATTTTTTTTTTTATTGAATTTTTTTATTTTTTAATTATTTTTTTTTATTATTTTTTAATTCTTTTTTAATTATTTTTTTTATTATTTAATTTATTATTTAGGCTGAGAGGCAGTTCTCATTCAGGTCCGCAAAGGGCTGATCTTATTAGCATATATTTTATTTTTTTATTATTATTTTTATTGAATTTTTTATTATTTTTAATTAATTTTTTTTTATTATTTTTTAATTCTTTTTTAATTATTTTTTTTATTATTTAATTTATTATTTAGGCTGAGAGGCAGTTCTCATTCAGGTCCGCAAAGGGCTGATCTTATTAGCATATATTTTATTTTTATATTATTATTTTTATTGAATTTTTTATTATTTTTATTTAATATTTTTATTATTTTTTAATTCTTTTTTAATTATTTTTTTTATTATTTAATTTATTTATTTTTTTAAGTTTGACTGAGACGCAGTTCTCATTGAGGTCCGCCTTTTTTTTGCCCATTGACATACATTACCGGTGTGTCAGCGATTTTATGGCCGCCCACCTGGTTCTATTTGTCGGCCCTAAAATCGCGGACACACCGCTAATGCATCTCTATGGGCAGTCAGCCCGATTTCGGATTGAACGGCAACCAATCAGAAGTCGAGCTGACTGCCCATAGAGATGCATTAGCGGTGTGTCCGCGATTTTAGGGCCGACAAATAGAACCAGGGGGGCGGCCATAAAATCGCCGACACACCGGTAATGTATGTCAATGGGGAAAAAAGGCGGACCTGAATGAAAACTGAATGAGGAGCTCTTCTGATTGGCTGATGGCATTATCCAGCAACCAATCAGAAGACGGCGTGAGATTTCATTGAGGTAGAATGGGGGATTTTTCCTCCATTCTATCTTAATGAGAAGGAAGAGGACGTCGGAGGTGGAATTTTCGGAAAAGAAGACAGAAGATCCCCGGGGCCGGACGAAGAGGCGGAGATGGCGGAAAGAAGAGAGAAGACCCCCGGGGCCGGAGGAAGAGGACGCCTGGCCGGACGGAGGATCGGACGGACGATCGGACGGACGATCAGATGACTTGAAGACATGTAAGTGATGGACGGGGGCTTCGGGTGTAGGGCCTTAGGTGAGAGCGGCGTTAGGTTAGGGGACGGCGGGGGGTTAGGGTGTAGGGCTTTAGCGACAGGGGCAGGGGACAGCGGCGGGAGCTTAGGGGGTATCGGCGGGGGCCTAGGGGGTAGGAGCTTAGGTAGGGGCGGCGGTGCCTTAGGGGGTAGGCGGCATGGCTTAGGGGGTATCGTCGGGGGTCTAGGGGGTAGGGGGTTAGGGGCGGCGGTGCCTTAATCGTCGGGGGTCTAGGGGGTAGGGGTTTAGGGGCGGCGGTGCCTTAGGGGGTAGGCGGCATGGCTTAGGGGGTATCGGCGGGGGCCTAGGGGGTAGGGGCGGCGATGGCTTAGGGGGTAGACGGCGGGGCTTAGGGGGTATCGGGGGCGGGTTTGGATGCTGCGGGTCGGGGGTTAGGTGGTCGGGGCTGCTGCGGTGCTTAGGGGGTAGGGGCTTAGGTAGGGGCGGCGATGGCTTAGGGGGTATCGGCGGCGGCTTTGGATGGTGCGGGTCGGGGGTTAGGTGGTCGGGGCTGCTGCGGGGCTTAGGGGGTAGGGTGCTTAGGGGGTAGGGGCTTAGGTAGGGGCGGCGATGGCTTAGGAGGTAGACGGCGGGGCTTAGGGGGTATCGGCGGCGGCTTTGGATGGTGCGGGTCGGGGGTTAGGTGGTCGGGGCTGCTGCGGGGCTTAGGGGGTAGGGGGTTAGGGGCGGCGGTGCCTTAGGGGGTAGGCTTAGAGCGGCAGGGGGCTGTAGTGTACAGCGCGATGGTATACTACAGTCCCATGGCGCTTATGGGCATGGGACTGTAGTATACTATAGCGGTGTACAGTACAGCAGCGCGTAGTGGCTTAGAGCGGCAGGGGGCTGTAGTGTAGAGCGCGATGGTATACTACAGTCCCATGGCGCTTATGGGCATGGGACTGTAGTATACTATAGCGGTGTACAGTACAGCAGCGCGTAGTGGCTTAGAGCGGCAGGGGGCTGTAGTGTACAGCGCGATGGTATACTACAGTCCCATGGCGCTTATGGGCATGGGACTGTAGTATACTATAGCGGTGTACAGTACAGCAGCGCGTAGTGGCTTAGAGCGGCAGGGGGCTGTAGTGTACAGCGCGATGGTATACTACAGTCCCATGGCGCTTATGTGCATGGGACTGTAGTATACTATAGCGGTGTACACTACAGTAGTATGGGCTTCGGCTTCGGTGGCTTGGTTAGCGGTGTAGCGACTCGCAATGCCCGCTTCGCGGGCATTGCTTCGCTAGGCTGCAACGACTCGCAATGCCCGCTTTGCGGGCATTGCTTCGTGAGTCGCCTTGGCCGCTACGCGGCCACGGACAGAGTCCAGGAGAAGCAGCTCGGACTCGCTAACCAAGCGACCGGAAGCAGCGCCGCTCCGACGGAAGTCGCTACGGCAATTATATAATAGATGATAAATTAAAAAAAATATCTCTTGTTATGCTATATACAAAATTATATTCTACTTTAAACAAATGCAGACATTTCTCCTTTCTGAACACTGATTCATTTCGCAGCATTCATATCAGTCTGCACATATTGACAACTCAGCAGTACCTTGACTTTATAGCAATTCAACTACTTTTATGAGATAAAAATGATCATATCCCACAGGTGCTAAAAAAAGATGAAAGAAGATCTAGACAATTGACTGAATGCGATATGTGACACTTTTCTTCAGGAAGCCTCAACAAGCAATGTCAGGTCAGGAAGAATGTTCATTAAGCAGTTTTCTGTCAGACTCAAATATCGAAATGACAGGTTAAGCCAAAATGTCCACTGGAAAAATCAGGTCTATGATTACTATGCTGTCTAAAGGCCTATGAGCAGCCAAGAAAGCTGTCAGACCCACTTCAGTTGAATGCCAAGACAGCAGAATTGAGAGATCAGAACTGGGTGTTTTTCCCCAAATTCTTGGTCAAGTAAAACATAACTTATCTCCCTTTTAATCCAAATTATTGAAAAAAGAAAATATTAAAGTAAGGCCACATTCACATCTATGTTTCGGTGCATTTACCTGCATTTGCTGCCCTGCGCTAGCGCAAATGCAAGCGCAGGTGCATTTTCAGGCAAACGCAGGCAAGCACATCAGCGCCTAGATGCACTACTCCTGCGCTCGTCTGCGCTTGGTGTCCCCATTACCTTCTATGGCCGGGCACAGCTGAGCGCAGGAGCTGACATCCCCGAAGCGCGAGTGTGACTGTGCTGATGTCACCGTGCATGCGCTTAGTCAGATACACCCAGAAAGGTGGAAAGCAATGTTTCCGGGTACGTCTGATTAAGCGCATGCGCGGTGACATCAGCACAGTTACACTCGCGCTTCGGGGAGGTCGGCTCCTGCGCTCAGCTGTGCTCGGCCATAGAAAGTAATGGGGGCACCAAGCACAGACGAACGCTGGAGCAGTGCATCTATGCGCTGATGTGCTTGCCTGCGTTTGCCTGAAAATGCACCTGCGCTTGCATTTGCAAACGCAGGTAAATGCACCAATGAAAAGATGGGAAAGGGGCCTAATGGCCACTTTACACGTCCCAACATCGGTCCGATATTGGATACAACGCAGCGGGAGTGCGCTTTTTCTGGGCAGAATTCCAAGATCGCATAGGAGATGTTACACAGCGCGATATCGACAGGCAACGCCACTGCGATGTCTACGCTCCCCTTGTACGGCCGACCCAGGAACGACCATTTAACATGGGAGAGAATAGGGGACGTTGTACTTCACATCGTTGTTGGGCTTTTACACAGCCTGATCCGGCCACAACGTCAATCCAATATCGGGCCGTTGGAGAGCAGGCTCATTCGATCCCGATATCGTTGTGGCATCGTTCGTGCATTGTATTGCACATTTACACCATACAACGCACGAACGATATCGGGGCCAACGCACGAACCACGTGACTTTTTGTCAGAGTTGGACGCCGATATTGGGACGTGTAAAGTGGCCATAAAAGAAGAGATGGAAACACGAAAGCAATACTAGGAGGTAAGTTTGAGCATTATGTGGCGTTAGGCTACATTCACATGTTCAGGTTTTGGACAGTTTTTCACATCAGCCAAAACCAGGAGTGGATGAAAAATACAAAAGTGGTGACGTCTTTTTTTTAGGCCACAGCCACATGTTGAGTATTTGGTCAGTAATTTATACCAGAATTTATAAGTCAAACCCAGGAGTGGATGAAAATACAGAAGTGGTGACTTTTTTCAATTAGGTCACGTTCACAAGATGAGTATTTGATCAGTATTTTACATCAGTATTTACAACCCAGACCTTGGAATGGAACAATCAGAGGAAAAGTATAATAGAAACATGTCACCACTTTTATATTTATCATCCACTCCTGGTTTTGGCTTACAAACACTGATGTGAAAAACTGACCAAAAACTGGACAAGTAAACATAGCCTTCTGGTGATCTTTGATTTGTTCTTAGTTACTGTTTGTGTACTTTCTAATTAAAAGATGTTAACTCAAGTTACCTGCTCACTTTAACCCGCTCACAAGAGGGGGATTTTCCATTTTGTGTTTTTGTTTTTTCCTCCCCTTCTTCCAAGAGCCATAACTTTTTTTATTTTTCCATCAATATAGACATACTAGATGGTGGACCGATTCTATCACATCGGGTATTCTAGAATATGTATGTATTTTATTTATGAAGATTTAAGAATAATGCAATGAATACACAGGTTTTTCCGGGTTAAATATGTACATTATCATTTAAATCCTGCAGCAATGTCACTGATTGGTCGCAGCCGCCCGTGACCAGTCAACGAAGACGGTTTAAAACCCACGCCAATATCGCTGATTGGTTGCTTCCACCCCTTTGAGATGTGGTTGAGGACCGCCCCTTTAAGATGTGGTTGGGGACCGCCCCATTAAGATGTGGTTGGGACTGCTCCTTTAAGATGTGGTTGGGGACTGCCCCTTTAAGATGTGGTTGGGGACCACACCTTTAAGAAGTGGTTGGGGACTGCCCCTTTAAGAGTTTGAGGACAGCCCCTTTAAGAAGTGGTTGGGGTCCACTCCTTTAAGACATGGTTGGGGATGGCCCCTTTAAGACGTGGTTATGGACAGCCCCTTTAAGAAGTTATTGGGGACTGTTCCTTTAAAAGGTTGGGGACCACCCCTTTAAGAAGTGGTTGGGGATTTCCCCTTTAAGAAGTGGTTGGGGACCACCCCTTTAAGACGTGGTTGCGGACTGCCCCTTTAAGACATGGTTGGGGTCCGCTCCCTTAAGACATGATTGGGTGCTGCCCCTTTAAGATGTGGTTGGGGACCACCCCTCTAAGACGTGGTTGGGAACTTCCCCTTTAAGACGTGGTTGGGACCTCCCCTTTAAGACATGGTTGGGGACTGCCCCTTTAAGAGGTTGGGGACAGTCCCTTTAAGAACTGGTTGGGGATGGCCCCTTTAAGAACTGGTTGGGGACCACCCCTTTAAGACATGGTTGCGGACTGCCCCTTTAAGACATGGTTGGGGACCGCTACTTTAAGATGTGGTTGGGGACTGCCCCTTTAAGAGGTTGGGGACAGCCCCTTCAAGAAGTGGTTGGGGTCCGCCCCTTTAAGAACTGGTTGGGGATGGCCCCTTTAAGACATGGTTGTGGACCGCCCCTTTAAGACATGGTTGGGGACCGCCCCTTTAAGACATGGTTGGGGTACAGTACACTGTACTCAGTGTATTTGAAATATGGCGGCATAGTGCGCACCGCTATTCTGATTGGTCGCCATGCTGAACGCGACGACCAATCAGAATAGCGGCGCGCTCTATGGTATCTCTATAGTAGATGAGGGCTTGATTCTGGCAGTACGAGTTATACTTTTGAAATACATAACTCACTTTACCACAGTGTACTGGAAAGCATGAAAAAATGCAAAGTGCTGTGAAATTGCAAAAAGAGTGCAATTCTGCAATTGTTTTGTTTTTTTTTATTTACGATGTACACTATATGGTAGAACTGACATGACACTATGATTTCCCTAGTCAGTACAAGTTCATAGATACCAAAGCTGTATAATTTTTTGTATTATTTAAGTGGTGAAAAAAAATTTGAAATCCTACTATATAATAGCATTATCGCATCTACAGTTAGGGCCAGAAATATTTGGACAGTGACACAATTTTCGCGAGTTGGGCTCTGCATGCCACCACATTGGATTTGAAATGAAACCTCTACAACAGAATTCAAGTGCAGATTGTAACGTTTAATTTGAAGGGTTGAACAAAAATATCTGATAGAAAATGTAGGAATTGTACACATTTCTTTACAAACACTCCACATTTTAGGAGGTCAAAAGTAATTGGACAAATAAACATAACCCAAACAAAATATTTTTATTTTCAATATTTTGTTGCGAATCCTTTGGAGGCAATCACTGCCTTAAGTCTGGAACCCATGGACATCACCAAACGCTGGGTTTCCTCCTTATTAATGCTTTGCCAGGCCTTTACAGCCGCAGCCTTCAGGTCTTGCTTGTTTGTGGGTCTTTCCGTCTTAAGTCTGGATTTCAGCAAGTGAAATGCATGCTCAAGTGGGTTAAGATCTGGTGATTGACTTGGCCATTGCAGAATGTTCCACTTTTTTGCACTCATGAACTCCTGGGTAGCTTTGGCTGTATGCTTGGGGTCATTGTCCATCTGTACTATGAAGCGACGTCCAATCAACTTTTCAGCATTTGGCTGAATCTGGGCTGAAAGTATATCCCGGTACACTTCAGAATTCATCCGGCTACGCTTGTCTGCTGTTATGTCATCAATAAACACAAGTGACCCAGTGCCATTGAACGCCATGCATGCCCATGCCATCACGTTGCCTCCACCATGTTTTACAGAGGATGTGGTGTGCCTTGGATCATGTGCCGTTCCCTTTCTTCTCCAAACTTTTTTCTTTCCATCATTCTGGTACAGGTTGATCTTTGTCTCATCTGTCCATAGAATACTTTTCCAGAACTGAGCTGGCTTCTTGAGGTCTTTTTCAGCAAATTTAACTCTGGCCTGTCTATTTTTGGAATTGATGAGTGGTTTGCATCTAGATGTGAACCCTTTGTATTTACTGTCATGAAGTCTTCCCTTTACTGTTGACTTAGAGACAGATACACCTACTTCACTGAGAGTGTTCTGGACTTCAGTTGATGTTGTGAACGGGTTCTTCTTCACCAAATAAAGTATGCGGCGATCATCCACCACTGTTGTCATCCGTGGACGCCCAGGCCTTTTACAGTTCCCAAGCTCACCAGTCAATTCCTTTTTTCTCAGAATGTACCCAACTGTTGATTTTGCTACTCCAAGCATGTCTGCTATCTCTCTGATGGATTTTTTCTTTTTTTTCAGCCTTAGGATGTTCTGCTTCACCTCAATTGAGAGTTCCTTTGACCGCATGTTGTCTGGTCACAGCAACAGCTTCCAAATGCAAAACCACACACCTGGAATCCACCCCTGACCTTTTAACTACTTCATTGATTACAGGTTAACGAGGGAGACGCCTTCAGAGTTAATTGCAGCCCTTAGAGTCAATTGTCCAATTACTTTTGGTCCCTTGAAAAAGAGGAGGCTATGCATTACAGAGCTATAATTCCTAAACCCTTTCTCCGATTTGGATGTGGAAACTCTCATATTGCAGCTGGGAGTGTGCACTTTCAGCCCATATTATATATATAATTGTATTTCTGAACATGTTTTTGTAAACAGCTAAAATAACAAAACTTGTGTCACTGTCCAAATATTTCTGGCCCTAACTGTATCTGTCTCTCCGTAATGGAAATCTCGCGTCACTGATTGGTCACCGCTGAGCGCGGCAACCAATCAGCGACGGGCGCAATCCGGCAGCGAATTGGCGCGGGATTTGAACCAGGAACGCCACCACCACTGTCGGGAGATCAGCGGTGCCACCATCTAGTGTAAAATAAATATGCATTTTTCTAGCCATTTTCTGAGATTGAGACATCTAATGTTCTCTCTTTTGTGTGTGTCAAGCTGACATTTTTAATGATACCATTTTGGTGTAGATATGACTTTTTTTTCTGTTACACAGTTTACTTATTGGATTATATAAATATTTCATATTTTGATCAGTAGAGCATTTTCGAATGTGGTGATGCCAAATATGTGTATTTTTTTATTTTCTTTTATTGTTTTATTTTCATTGGGGCAAAAGGGGGGTGATTTGAACTTTTGTGTTTTTGTTATTTTTTCATGTTATTAAAAACATTTTTTTTTTTCACTTTTTATTGTTTTTACTAGTCCCCTTAGGGGACTTGAAGCCTGCACACTATCCAATCGCTTGTGCAGTACAGATTCAAGCTGATGCACAACTCTGCACAGTACAAATATTAATCTCCTGTGAATGCCGGAGTTCAGTCAATCTTCACAAAAAGTGAGTCATGACAGTATCAGGGTCATCATCTTACCCCTTGCTGTTATGACAACCCTTCGATGCTCCGTGATCATATCATGTGGCCGACGATATGAGTGGTGTGATCACGCTGTTAGAGTTTCACAACGTGATATAACTGTTTAACAGGGGCAGGGCAACACACATGTCAGCTGATCAGATCATCCAACATGTGCAGGGAAAGTTGGGGACACAGTGCAATGACTGGGACACCAGTTGTTTGTGTGTGAGATACGGCGCTGCTATGAATGATTCGAAACTCGGTGTAGTAGCAAATTAATTTTCTTTATATTTGTCAAACAAATAACAGGGTAAACTTTTCTACACAGGAATGGGAAACAACAGCCACGAACACAATTTACAAATGATGAAGCCCGAGGGAACCCAAGTGCCAGTTTCACAAGGAAGGACACAACTACCCAGGGCTATATTACCCCACCCTTACTCTGTACAGGGCCTACCCAGGATTCTACTGCGGCCACAGCACGTGTTCCCCTTGGACATATAATCTTACAACCCCCTCACACTATTTACAATGTATTCTGGGGACCCTTGTTTTCCCCTTTATTTAAAACCACTTATAGATCCCTAACCAACGTGTTATTTACACGATGTACAATTTTCCCTACTGCAGGAGCAACAGATATCTCTCAGTCTTGTTGAAGACAAACAGTTAAGACTCTCTTTTGCTTTACTGCTCTCTGGTTAAAGGGTTAAATCAGCTTTGTTTAATCACCAGGCTTCCTAGCACAGCCGGGTACACACAGTAATTACAATTGTCCTCAGTTTCACTTTGTCATTCACAGCGGAACTTCTCTGAATTAGCAGGACTACACAAGGAACAGTTCTCAGTATTTCTGTAGTTACTAGCTAACTTTCCCTCACTATTTACACAGTTGTCAACTAGTCACATCTCTTGGTTACTCACAATGAGCAGTTTCTCCTTGGGCACACTGTCAGTACAAGTCTCTGGGATCTCCAAACATCACAGAAGCCAGGCACATCTTCTCTCCTTGAACACAGCGTGATCCAGTAGCACGAGTCACACCAGCGATGGCTTCCTGTTTCTTTTCCAGTCCTCTCAGCTCTTCCTTCAGTTTTTCATGGGTCTTTTTACAAAACCCTGGGATTTTTCTTTACTTAACGATTGGTGACCCCTTTTAACCGGACTAAGTCATTGCAGAGCATTTACAGCATTATTAATATGATCTCAATGCTACAAACTCATGTCAACCTGCTACATCAGTATGTGAGCCAACATCAAAGGGATAGGACACGACCAATGATGTACCTGTACGTTATTGGTCATGAAGGGGTTACGTCACCATAGTACCATAGCAATTAGGGATCCATAGAAAGTAAATGAATAAAATAGAAAATTTAGGAGTGCCCCCACAGACACTGATTTCAGAGTTCCCCACACAGTAACAATTTAAAAAAATGGCACATACAGAGCCTGTTTTCACAGTTGACACACTTAGCCAAGATTAGCAGAGTAGTCCCACAAAGCAGCAATTTTCAAAAAAGCCCCTATAGTGTCAGTTTTGGTCATGCTCCAGCTCTCTGTCAGGTCGCTTCTCACTGGCCATGAGGGGTGGGGTGTCACCTCTGGAGGGAGCGCTTGCGCAGGTGCTTGCTCTGACCGGGTAATGTGATCCGAGAGATTTATTTCTGGTATCACTGAAAGGTGGGACGCTGTCACTGTTCAGGGGCCCTGGAAATCCAGGTCCTCTGGTGTTAACTATTGCCTGCAGATATGGGACGCCATGTCTGCTTGATCAGCTGGGTGGTGGGAGTGTCCCTCCACTTCCTTCTCCTCCTCTTTTGCCTCTTTGGGCTGAGGGTGGAGATTGGGAATTGCCTCAGCGATGTCAGGTGAATTTCGGAGAGATAAGTTTAAAACCGTCATATCCTGTATTGTGCTGATTATTTCTGTTGTGTTTGAGTGGTAGAGGTTAGTTTTCGTTGTGCCTCTCAAGTGGGTATTTTGCTCTGGCTTCTGGTCTTGACCTGTTTATGTTTTATTTGCTTAGTTTTGGTCTGCACTGCTTCTGTTGATTTACTGGTGTCTTTGATCTGATTGCTATTTGTATACCTGGTCACCAGCAACCCCACTACTTGTTGCCTGGGAAGGGCTCTGCCAAAGCCTCCCCTTTCTACACCCGGAAAGTAGGTGAAAAGTACTCTTAAGGGTGTGCAATAGCATGATGACTAGTACAAAGTGTAACCTGCATACTGCACGTGTTTGCTTGTAGCACTGTATTACATATAGAGCCTATTTTTAAAGTTCACCCACAAAGCCAATAATTGCAGAGTTTCCCCACCGAGAAACAATATTTGAAAAGGCCACTATAGAGCCTGTTTTCAAAGTTCCCCTGAATTTCAGCCCCAGTAGTGTATTGTATACCACAGCTACTGCAGTTAAAAAGTTCATATTTGGATTTGTTATGGAGCTGGTGGTCGGCCAGCTAGCCTTGCTACCATCACTCCCAGGCCCTTTGCCTTTGTGCACCTCCCTACTGCTGTTGACTAAGTGTGCCAGGGGTCTGGAACGTCTATTTTGAAAAAAATTATTGTTCAAAGCAGTTAGCTAGGAAAAATGGAATAGGACCCCATTTCAATTTTGTCTGTTGCTAGTGCTGGGGCTCAACAAGAGGGGACCTGATCATGCTCCAGTGATGGAAGTAAAGATGGCCCTTTGTCCTTGTAGCGGGGATCCAACAAGGTGACCACCCAGTAATCAGCAGTGGTAACAATCCTGGCAACTCAGTAGTCATTTTGCAGGCCCTGCAGCAAGTATTTGCTCACGTGTGCCAGGTTGCCCAGAAGTAATGACAAGCTGTTCTCGGTGGAAGGTGTATCACCCAACCATGCATCAGTCATGCCTCTGGACTGCTTTTGGTGCCATCTTGCTGTGAAAATGGTTCATCCTCCTCATCTTTCAAAACTGTCCCCTGGCTAGAGAATTGTGTACCTGGTTGCTGTTGCTACAGCTTTGCTTTGTGATTTTACCTGTTATCGCACACCACTAGGGCAGGCTTGATGTTCAGTGACACCAACCACTCATCAGTCTGTTGTTTGGCACAGATTAACTATGTCCTCACATTGAAGCAGTTCCACCACCGGCAGCAGCACCATGGCCACGACCCCTATTTGTTGCTTTTTTTCCCCTACAGAGCCTGTTCTCAGAGGTCACGCACACAGACAAAATGTGAAGATTTCCCCTAGAGAGCAACAATTTTAAAAATGCCCCTACAGAGCCTGTTTTCAGAATTCCCCCACAAAGCTGCCATATGCGCAGCCCATAGATCTACTGTAAAAGCCTTCAGGACCTCGGACAGCGCACATACTATACGTACATTACATTACATATAGTATGCGTGCAGCCCACAGGAGAGCTGTGGCTTCATTCACAAAATTGTACAGAGCCGACAGGAGTCGGCTTACTGTACAAGCAATATTAACTCATTACATGCCCACCTGAGTAGGTAGCACGTCTCTAGGGGGGTGGGCACCCCCTAGACACATGAAGGGCACAATTATTAATAATATTAAAGGTTTATTGTACAGTTTAACACATTGCTTATCCCTGCGGCGATTACACATCCTGAGCAATGCGCTTACCGAATTGCGGAGGCTAGAACCGCTCTGAAAACTGCAGCCTGCATGATTTTTCATGCAGGCTGCAGAGCCGGATACGGTAACTGGATTGCTTGTAAAGCAATCCGCTTTTTATAATGGGCTCCTATGAGGAGTATTTCCTGCTCCGGTTTTGAGCTTATAAAAAGCTCAAAACCGGATCAGGATTTGAAAAAAAACCCGCAGATGTGACCCTAGCCTGTAAGGTAGGGTCCAGTTATTGAGGGTTAGTCAAACATTGTACCTGTCAAATAAGTGTTTGTATCTACCAGAAAAGTGCTTTTAAGATTTGATGTTTGTCTATAAATGTGAATTGGTTTGTTTGATATTTTAAGAATTTCATTAAAGATTCTATATTTTTATAAAAAAGTTGTTAATCAATACTTCCCCTTTAAAACTAAAATAGATATTACCTCCTAATTATTTAAAATAATTTAAATTTAAACTAAATGGCCTGCACTTTCAGCAGCATCTCTGACGTCTTGGGGTAATTTTTCAGGAACCTCTGCACCATCAATCTCAGCACATGTGCCAGACAAGTGATATGCATCACTCCAACTAGGCCTTGAGCTGCAACAAGATTTCAAACATTATAGCACACCATCAGGCAGGGCTTGAGGATCAGTTGTGCCAACTACTCAACAGTCTGTTGTTCGATCTCCATAAACAAGTCTTGCACAATTTAGGATTTCCCTTCAAAACAAATGAGTGTCAGAACAGCTTTTTGTCATTTCCCCCTGCCGGTGGTGAAGTTGTTCATGCAGGTGTTACACTGACCGGATGAGGAGGTGGAGGAAGCATAGTAGGAGGAGGCAACACAGACAACAATCCTTGGTGGGGTTAGGACATGGACCAAAAGCCTTTATGCCTTTATGTCTACCCATACAGAGCCTGTTCTCCAAGTTGACTTGCACAGTCAAGATTAGAAGAGTTTCCCCACTCAATTGTAAAATAAGACCCCTACATAACCTGTTTTCAGAATTAACCGACACAGCCTAAATTGGCAGAGTTCCTCCCCAGAACACCAATTGTTTTTTTTTTTTTTAAAAAAGGCCCCTACAGAGCATGTTTCACAGTTGATCCACACAGCTCAGATTATCAGAGATCCCCCACAAAGCATAATTTTTTTTTTAAGAAAAGGCCTCTACAGAGTCCGTTTTTACAGTTGATCCATGCAGCTAAGATGTATAGCGTTCACTTACAGAGCACCAATTATTTAAAAGGTCCCTAAAGAGCCTATTTTAGCAGTTGACTTACACAGCCAAGATTGGCAGAGTTCCCCTACAGAGCACCAATTTTCCAAAAGACCCTACAGAGCCTATTTTCACAGTTGACCCACAGTGCCAAAATTGACAGTACTCCCACAGAGCACCTATTTAAAATAAATGTCCCTACAGAGCCTATTTTAACAATGAACTCACATAGCCATAATTGGCAGAGTTCACTAACAGCAACAATTTTCTAAAAGGCCCCCACAGAGCCTGTTTTCTCAGTTGACCGACACAGCCAACATTGGCAGAGATCTCTGATAGTGTAACAATTTTCCAAAAGTTCAATACAGGGCCTGTTTTTACAGTTGGCTCACACAGCAGAGTTCTTCCACAGAGCACCATTTTTTTGTAAAGAGAAAACCTCCTACAGAGCCAGTTTTCCCAGTTGACTCACACAGCCAAGGAAAAAGTAGAAAAAGAAAACATTAGCCTACTACTAGAGATGAGTGAACACCTCGAAGTCAGGTTCAGGTTCGCCAAATCCATGATGTACGATGAACAATTCGCCGAACCTCCCAACCCCCATTGAAATCTATCAGAGGCAAAATCAAAAGCATAGAAAACACCCTCGGGGAAGGGAGGGGGCAAAAGCTGCCAAACACAGCTCAAACCTCTCTAAAATGGAGCTCCGCTGTTTTGGCGCTGCCATTACCTTCTTAGACTGTTATACTTACCAAGCTTCACTGCCCTGTCACCCTTCTTTTAGACCAGGACCACTCAATAACCTCATATATTCAGTGCTTTCACCGGTGATTGGTTGTAGAAGGTTGACCAGTGTGCAACCCAGGAGTCATAACAGGCAGGATCCAGGAAGAAGGAAACACGCGTGCACTTGCCAGCCAGAGACATTTTTGCTTCAGTGTCGGAGCATGCAGCTGCACTTCATGACACAGAGGGAGATGGATGAGTTCAGCAGGACACACCACTTGGAAAAGCTCATCACCCTTGTGACTCCTGGGTCTGCAGATAGCTACTTATCCTCCAAATCCTCTACAGGTAGTCAGTGGCAGTACTCCCCAGTGTCCTAGGACACCACTGTACACCACAAGTTGGACCTGGGATGTGAAGAGATCTGCATCCAGTACTGGTTTCAGGCCCTGGGTCATGCAGAAAGTGAGCTCATTCCAATGAGGCCCAGTGTCAGGAGGTGAATCCGCTTCACCAGGGATCAGGCCGGAGTACTCAATGCCCTCCTGTTATTGCAGAGGAGAGGAGAACTGCCTCCACTGCCACGAGCCATCGATCCCCTGCTTCCCCCGCTCTGGCTGCTGCGGTGATCATCATCAGGAATCACGAGGACGTTATCCACTTTGATGGTGCCATGGCAGAAAGAGCCTCTACCATCACTTAACACATCAAAGTAGAGCACGTCAGGGAGACTAAAGACCTCCAAAGAGAGCATTTTAGGATTACTCACCACTTGGTCTGGGCCATACATGAGCAGTTCAGTGCGGAGGAGGAAGCCCGGAAGGCATCCACAGATGGACTATCCTGGAGAGGTGACACTTTTCTTTATTTGCCGGTGGCTTTGTTGTCAAAGGCTGGTTTGAAGAGAAGCAAGCTATTCTGACCCTGCATTTCGCAAGAAATGCTGATGGCCAGCCTTTGTTTGGGCTCCTCAAGTGCCATATTGGAAGAAGGAGTCCCCTGTGTGCCTTATTTGTTTTTGGAGGGAGGTTCTAGTACCTTTGTGTTTAGAGAAGGCCTGCTTTTGTGTATTCCTTTCCTGTAGGTGCATATACCTATCACTTTATCTCTCTTTTATGTGTGTATATTTTGGATTTTAATATTTGTTTAATAAAGATTACTATTTTTCCACTTTTTAATCCATTTTCTGGTCTCTTTTGTTCTAATCGTTGTGTTTGGATAAAGACCCAGCTTCTGATCCCCTGTGTTGAGATTTTTGAGACCCAGTGTGGACTGGGAGCTCCTGTTAGCCTATTAGCCTGTTTCCAATATGTTGGACTTGGACTCTTTGATTCTAGGGTCTCGACCTTTTGAGACAAGGGTCAGGATGACCCCAATGCAGATGACGTCGGCAAGTTGATGTATTCTGGAGAAGAAAAGGGTCTATCATATTTAATCTTTTTTATGTGTTGTTTTATGCATAATCTCTTTCAGATCTCTACTATGGCCGAGGATGGCCACGGTAAAAGAGTGGAGGTATGTAGGGGGGTGACCAGTTATCCACCCCGAAGTGATTACCCTCAGGGGTGGAATTAAGCCGGTTCAGTGGAACCGCTTGTTACAGTAGCCAATACCACAAACTGCTAAGAAGCAGTACGTCAATCAATGTTCCAAATGCCGGTGTGATGTCATCACTGGATAGCCCTACGCACTCTGCTCCTTCTCTTTCTGCAATCAGTGAGGAGCATATGCCAATGGTGCAGTCGCGCAGAGAAAGAGAAGGAGCAGCTGCAGGGGCTCTGTAAGTGTAATCACAGCTGTTTTCAGAGTCTCATTTTGTCTCACAATGTCCAAGCACAGCCATCATTAGAGTGGGGGGTGTCCCTGGAGAGGAGAGGGAGGGAGCAAGGCAGGATATTCTGCATGTCTCCTACCTAGCATTATGTTACTTGCAGGCAGCTTCCTCTTCTCTAAGCTGCCTCTAGTGTCAGATTAGCCAGGAGATGGAGGGCAGAGCTCTCATGTCCGACAGCAGTGCTTCCACAGCAGGGCAAGAGAAGCCCTGTGATAACTTCCCTATGTGGTGTCCACTGCCCATGGTAACCTCTGCATCTGGAATAATGAAGTGGAGTGGGGTATTTCACAAATGATAAATTGAATATAGACTGACAATCAAAATTAGAGAGCGTATGATCACTTGATTTTTTCAGACAGAATATAATCTACATTGATAAACATTTGAAGGTTTTTATGTATGGGGTACACGAAGCCACTAGAACAGTGTTTTACAAAATGACCAAAATTTATCAGCTTAAAACCTTTCACACAAAACATGATGATCATAATTTTTTTAAATCAGATATATTTTTATTAAACCGCAATATTATCATATACAAAATACTACATGAGTAACATTTTTTGTATCTCTGTTGTATCAAGAATCCCTTCAACTCCCCCTCCCCCCTCCCTCCCTAGACAGCAATTTCACACCTTCCCTTTACCGAGTATAATAGATATCTGAAATTGCTACATGATTCAGATATCCAGTGACAATGAGGTTTCCATTGATGAAGAATGGCCCCACTATCTTTGTATCCCATATACCACACCATACCATCAATTTTTGTGTTCCAACAGTCTTGGAGGGATCTATCCACTGTGGATTAGTGTCAGACCAATAGCCGTGGATTTGTTTGTTAAATTCACCATTCACAAAAATGTTTGTCTTATCACTCATCTGAAGGCAACTGTCTATGCTGTGAAGATACGAGATGTCCAGCATCTGAAACAACGGTTACTGGAAGTCTGTGCTAGCATTTCTTCTGCGGTGTTGCTATCAGTGTGTCAAGAGTGGGAGAAGAGGGTAACATTGACAATCCAACACAATGGGCAGCACTTTGAACACATTTTATAAGTGGTCATAACCTTGTAAATAACTCACTGAAGAATAAAGTTACATTAAAACCAAGCACACCATTGTTTTTCTCATGAAATTCTCAATAGATTTGATGTGTCACATGACCCTCTTCCCATTGAAAAAAAAAAGTTTGATCCAAAATGCCCAACTTCAAAATGGCCGCCATGGTCACCCCCCCACCAGGAAAAGTTTTTCCCCTGCCATATACTAACAGGGGTGCAGTACCTTTGTGGTGAGTGGATCCGCAGGGGCACCACAAAAGCAGGCAGCTGTGAGATGATTTTTTAAGGCTGAGAAGGTCCATTAATATTGAGTCCTTTTCAGCCTGATAATATCAGCACGCAATGCTCTGCTTTACCTTGGCTGCATATCAAATACAAAGGGGACTCAATGTATTTTTTTTTTATCATTCATCTGGTTAGGGTGCAATTTTATTAAATGTTGGAGGGTTGAACAATGAAATCGCTGCCAGATATTTATCTTTTTATCTATCTGTTTATTTATCAGTCTTCCTAGGTTATCTATGTATCTGTCTATCTACCTGTCCATCTATGTTTCTATATATCCATCTATTTATGTATATATCAGTGTATCTATGAATCTACCTATGTATCTAGAGTATCTATCTATCTAGGTATCTATCTACCTATGTATCAACAGTTGTGGCCAAAAGTATTGACACCCCTGCAATTCTGTCAGATAATACTCAGTTCCTTCCTGAAAATGATTGCAATCACAAATTCTTTGGTATTATTATCTTCATTTAATTTGTCTTCAATGAAAAAACACAAAAAGAATTGTCCTAAAGCCAAATTGTATATAATTCCACACCAAACATAAAAAAGGAGGTGGACAAAAGTATTGGCACTGTTAGAAAAATCATGTGATGCTTCTCTAATTTGTGTAATTAACAGCACCTGTAACTTACCTGTGGCACCTAACAGGTGTTGGCAATAACTAAATCACACTTGCAGCCAGTTGACATGGATTAAAGTTGACTCAACCTCTGTCCTGTGTCCTTGTGTGTACCACATTGAGCATGGAGAAAATAAAGAAGACCAATGAACTGTCTGAGGACTTGAGAAACCAAATTGTGAGGAAGCATGAGCAATCTCAAGGCTACAAGTCCATCTCCAAAGACCTGAATGTTCCTGTGTCTACCGTGCGCAGTGTCATCAAGAAGTTTAAAGCCCATGGCACTGTGGCTAACCTCCCTAGATGTGGACAAAAAAGGAAAATTGACAAGAGATTTCAACGCAAGATTGTGCGGATGGTGGATAAAGAACCTCGACTAACATCCAAACAAGTTCAAGTTGCCCTGCAGTTCGAGGGTACAACAGTGTCAACTCGTACTATCCGTCAGCGTCTGAATGAAAAGGGACTGTATGGTAGGAGACCCAGGAAGACCCCACTTCTTACCACGAGACATAAAAAAGCCAGGCTGGAGTTTGCTAAAACTTACCTGAGAAAGCCTACAACGTTTTGGAAGAATGTTCTCTGGTCAGATGAGATAAAAGTAGAGCTTTTTGGGCAAAGGCATCAACATAGAATTTACAGGAGAAAAAAAGAGGCATTCAAAGAAAAGAACACGGTTCCTACAGTCAAGCATGGCGGAGGTTCCCTGATGTTTTGGGGTTGCTTTGCTGCCTCTGGCACTGGACTGCTTAACCGTGTGCATGGCATTATGAAGTCTGAAGACTACCAACAAATTTTGCAGCATAATGTAGAGCCCAGTGTGAGAAAGCTCGGTCTCCCTCAGAGGTCATGGGTCTTCCAGCAGGACAATGACCCAAAACACACTTCAAAAAGCACTAGAAAATGGTTTGATAGAAAGCACTGGAGACTTCTAAGGTGGCCAGCAATGAGTCCAGACCTGAATCCCATAGAACACCTGTGGAGAGATCTAAAAATGGCAGTTTGGAGAAGGCACCCTTCAAATATCAGGGACCTGGAGCAGTTTGACAAAGAAGAATGGTCTAAAATTCCAGCAGAGCATTGTAAGAAACTCATTGATGGTTACCGGAAGCGGTTGATCGCAGTTATTTTGGCTAAAGGTTGTGCAACCAAGTATTAGGCTGAGGGTGCCAATACTTTTGTCTGGTCCATTTTTGGAGTTTTGTGTGAAATGATCAATGCTTTGCTTTTTGCTTCATTCTCTTTTGTGTTTTTTCATTGAAGACAAATTAAATGAAGATAATACCAAAGAATTTGTGACTGCAATCATTTTCAGGAAGAAACTGCATATTATCTGACAGAATTGCAGGGGTGTCAATACTGTTGGCCACAACTGTATCTGTCTATCTATGTATATGTCCGGTTTCGCGGATCACGTGACGGTCGCTTCCAGAAAGACCGCCGGAGTGGCGGTTGTGAAGCAGACTGATGCCCCGAGGATTTGAACGCTAGCTGGTGTTGTGCGGAGGCGCACAACACAGAAAGGTGAGCAGTTAAATAACCCACTATAAACCCCTGTAATTAGCTCATAGGTGCTTCTTATTGCTCCCCTTCTATTTCTTTTGCATATTGCCGAATCTGGCACTTGCGGCGCTTGCGGTACTGCAAAAAATCACTACTAGCAGCAGTTTTTTTTGCATGGGCGCAAGTTCCAGATCTGCCAAATTCGGCAATACCGCCCACACCTGACCGCAAGCCCCATAGAGAATGAATGGGGCTTGCAGGATCAGTGCCGCAAGTCAACCGTAACGCGGTAGATTCAGCAGAGCTGGCGACATCTGCCAAATTTACTTTGAAATTGCAATACCACTGATTTGAAAGGAACCTAACTGAACACAAGCCAAATTTCCCACATCCTGAACAGACTGAGTTTAGGTACTATGCATTTTAAAATTGTTACTCTGGGGGGGCACTCTGAAAATGTTGGCTGTGTGGGGATTAAGACATTAGGAGAACTTAAACAAGGAAATTGTGTCAACATTGTTTAGGTTTTTTTTTTCAGCTAGATTCTTTAATATTCATTTACAGTATGTGTAAAAATACTTCAACAACACAGGAATAACACGTCAAAAATGCATCAAAAACGAGGTAAAAACATGCTCTTTTGCCACATTTTTCATGCTAAGAGATGCAGAAATGGTTTAGAAATTTCTGCAACCAAATAGTCAACGTGTGCACATAGCACAAGCGTATTGTGAGGTAGCGTTTCCCTGGGGGCGCGCTTGGCAGCGTAGAATGACACCAAAACATGTTTTTAACTGTAAGAACATTAAGAAGCAGTTTATTAAACTCATAACTGCTCATCCCATATAAAATACATATATATTACACTCACATAACACCATAATCAACAGAACATTACATACAACAGTACATTACATTGCACATATACCCTTTTAACTAGGCCGAAATACCCAGGAGCATTGATTACAGCTCCATGTAACACCATGAGCACTAACCATAGCTCCTATGCCGTCTATGGCCGCCTAGCCTTATCTACACCAGACATGGCAGTATTTACACAGGACAGTCTGTACAACACTCAATATTAGTGCTTATTACACACAGAACATACGGGTCATTCACAGTCCCACAGGGGTCCGGGCACAGACGGTACACCCCTGTTCACACAACATTCTCTGACCCACAGCCAGGCTCTTCCTTAGCTTAGATCCCCTTGGAGTAGCTCAGTCCATACATACAGGCTGCTAATGTGCTCACAGCCACTACACAGAGCTCCTGCTGCTCTACACTGTCCCTCCACACATTCTGGGACACACACCGGCATTGGTGTAGGATACCGGTCAGAACCAGGCCCAGACATGGGTTTAGCTACCTGAGCTCCAGGGCAAGCCAGGCCCCCAAGAACTCCTCGGCACGTGTCTCCAGGTCGCCAGCCGCTTCCAAGTCTGCCATCACCAGGCCAGACCTCCAGGCAAGCGGCTGCACCAAACACGCCCTCGCAAGCCCCTCCAGGGTCAGCCAGTCTTCCCGACTACAGGTGCTGCAAAACCCTCTGCCTTCTGGCCTCCTGGCTCCACTCATCTCCACAGGACATGGACTCTTCTCCCTCAGAGGCTCTGTTCTGCTCTCTCTCTCTGTCACAGACTGAATCTCCTCTGCAGTCTCTGGTCTCCCATCTCTCACACAGACTGGATCTCCTCTGCAGTCTGATCTGATCTCTCACACAGACTGAACTCCTCTGCAGTCTGATCTGATGGCTTGTCTGCAATTCACACACACCTGGCAGGTTAAGTCCTGCTTGCCACACCCACATGAACACACCCCCTTAGCTGCTAGTAATCAGCCTCCCAGTTCCTACACAGCTTTCACACAGCTATTTTAACTCACTGTATTCCGGGTTAGTTCGCACAGTACCCCCAATGCTCTAAGCTGCTCATTGATCTCAGCAGCCATTCACTGCCGCTCATTAGGCTCATGAATCCTTCATACAGGTGCCGGACATGATCATACAACACACCTACGGTACAACCTGGCTCATGTGCACAGGATCCTATGCTGATCCTGCATGTGATGCGCCCCGGCCATGAGGATCATGCCGGCGGTGCCTCACAGTATGTAACCTCAGCCAATAATACAGTAATCTACACTGCCAGCCGTCCCCTATGACACTGTCTACTTGTCAGTATCACTTTGCATTCCCCAGCAAAATAGCTGTATGCTGTAATCCTAAACTTCATATTCTCTTATACTTTTGCAAACATCTAAAAGGGGAGGGGAGGGGTGACATCAGACACATGGGGCAGATCCAGCCCACATTTACTGAAGTCGTAGTATGAGCGATTATTATGTTATGTGTTCATGGCAAATTCAGCAGCTGCTCCCCCTAATATTTAAAAGTGGAAAATATCAAACATTTTTAATTATTTTTCATATTTTACTTTACTAAAAACACATGATAATATTGCAAAAATAAATAAACCATTAATACTTTACATTTTTTTAATTGTTGAAAAAAATGTTTTCTTTTTAAGGCCCTTCTATCTAAACAGCATTGGGTTTAAAATGTCTACTGCACCCCTAGATGTATTCTTTTAATGGTAAAATTTCCAAAATAGTTTCATATTTTGGAGATTCTGCTGTCCCGGCACCTTAAGAGCATTTCTAATGTAAAATGATATTCATAGTCCATACAACCCGACTTGCTCTCCAAAGATTAAATATTATTATTCAATTTTATAGCGCCATTTATTCCATGGCGCTTTACATGGGAAAAGGGTTTAGATAGACAAGTACAAAAAATATGAGCAATACAAGGCACACACGAGTACAGAAGGAGAGAGGACCCAGTCCGCAAGGGCTCACAGTCTACAGGGGATGGATGAGGATACACTAGGAGAGGGTAGAGCTGGTCGTGTGGTGGTTGAGTAGACTGAGGCTCACTGCAGATTGTAGGCTTGTCGGAAGAGTTGGGTCTTCAGGTTCCTTTTGAAGGTTTCCACAGTAGGCGAGAGTCTGATGTGTTGGGGCAGAGAATTCCAGAGTATGGGGAAAGCATGGGAGAAATCTTGTATGCGGTTGTGGGAAAAAGAGTTAAGAGGGGAGTAGAGCTGGAGATCTTGAGAATATCAAGGTTAGGTGTAGGTAAGAACCGGGAGACCATGTCACATAGTTAGGGTTTTGAACTGGAGCCTCTGGACAAATATTTATTGCTCCTTTCTTTGTGCAGAAAAATGCAGTTTTTAATCAATTATGGGGTATTGTTATATTTTGAAAAACTCATGTAACCCCATGTGGAGTTTATTTTCTCCCACAACCTATAGTGAAAATGAAAAGTGTTAGGTATTAGCAGAAAAAAATTAGTTTTTAATTTTTTCATTTCACTTTGCATTATTTCCTGTGAATCACCTGAAAGGTTAACAAACTTTTTTAATGCAGCATTGAATATTTTTAGGAATACAATTTTAAAAATGCTGTCTTGATTGAGGGTTTTCTGACTTATAGACACTTCAAAGTCAATTTGAATGTAAAGTCGGCCGTAAAATAATAGGATTTCTAAATTTTGACCCTATAGTCTGCTAACAAAATAAAAGGATGTTTGAAAAATTATGCTGATGCAATGTAGAGGTATACTGAATGTTATTAATTAACACATTTATGAGGTATGACAATTTATTTGAAAAGCATAAAAATTCAATGTTATATACACTACACCATTTGAATCTTGCTTTATCGGAAAGGACAAACACGAAGAAACAGATCTAGTATTCCTAAGATGAAAAAGAAATTGATTCTGAACATCTTGATGAAGTCATTGAAACTGTAGAGCAGATGCTCTAAAAGAACTTTATCTCCCACTCACTGAAATAACAATAACAAGAATCACTGAGCGATTTTCACAGTCGAATTATTTCTAGTAGACTTGGATTTTTACTCAACACCAAGAGATGGCACAAGCCAAAGATAAAAACAAATTAAATGAAGGTTACAAAGTATCTGTCAATGACATCGTGAAGCCTGTAGGTTCAATCCCGAGGCGTATTTGTCTTAGTGTGTGATCTGAGTTTTTTTGTGCCGTTCTGCCACTTGCCTTGATAAAGATAGAAATGAGATAAAGCTTAAAATTGCAATATATATACATATGTATATATTAATTTAATATGTTATATACTTCAAAATGCAGTTTATTAGAATACAATGAGTCATAGGCGGCCGTCACACTCATCAATATTGTGAGCGATATCGTTAGCGATCACGTGCACGCGCGATCGCTAACAATATCGTTCACATCGCTGGTGAGATGTCACACAGGCAAACTCACCAGTGATGTTGAGCAGCGAGATCGCTGGTATTTATGGTACACATCGGGTTACTAGGCGCCGCGCGGCGCTTAGTAACCCGACGTTTACCATAGATACCATCTCCCAGCATAGGCTCTGCCGCTGGGAGACCGTTCATCGTGGTGTCACACCACGATAAAGCAGATTGTTACATCGTTCATCGCTTGATATGAGCTCCGGCTCTCATATCTGCGATGTCACGAACAAGCGATTTTACATTGTAAAATCGCTTGATTGCACGCAGCGATGCACAAACGATATCGCTTAAGCGATCAAAAAGCAGATCACTTAAACGATATCGTTCAAGATATTGAACCGCCATAGATTAACCTCTGTGCTTTTAGCAAGATTTTAAAGAAAACCAGGGTAGAAAACCAGTACACTACAGCTTTGTCTGGTTAAATGTAGTAAAATGGATGAGGGTGTCTCTTCCCCTCAGGTTATTGTGTGTGACACAGGCTGCTGCAGATCCACGAGTGATCAACTCCATGTTAGAAATGATATAAGAGATATGCGGTTCATTTGCGCTGCCGTGAATAACTGGATTGTCACAGGGGGACAGGGTTATATACAAATTCCATGGAAAGGGATGCCTGATCTGTCCCTTAACTACTGGGACCATACACTGTCCCTTATCCCAGAGGTACGTCTAAGGATGTGTTCACACGCTGCGCATTTGCTGCATATTTTTACGTGAGTGCTCTTGCAGTTTTTGTAGCCAAAACCAGGAGTGGATGATTAAAACCAGCAGTCGGTGATTAAATACAGAAGTGGAGCACTTGTTTCTATTATATTTTTCTTCTGATTCTTCCACTCCACACAAAAAGCTGTCACAGACTGGTGACATGGATGAAATTAGTGCAAATGTTTTGGGATAAATGTATGTTTCTTTCTATGCATTTCAAAGTTCTCCAGCCTCTTCATCAGAAGGAAAGCTTAGTTATACTCTATGGTTTCATCCTGATGAAGAGGCTGGAGTACCTTGAAATGCATAGAAACAAACCAGGTCTGGGAACTTGCTCTCAACCTTATGGAGAGAGCGAAGTAGGTGAGGAGATTGTAAGCCACTTCCCTCCTCTCAGATATATGCATATATGCAGATTTGCAATTCACGAAGGAAGTTGAGAAACTCCCGTGCCACATTTAAGCAGCTTCCTCAAAGTCATAATCGCTTTCCTACAAGCTTTTAATATAACTAAGGGATTTGTGCCAGATCAGAACCCCAAACTACAGACGGTACCCCGAAACGCAGCGTCTGTAGTTTGGGGTTCTGATCTGGCACAAATCCCTTAGTTATATTAAAAGCTTGTAGGAAAGCGATTATGACTTTGAGGAAGCTGCTTAAATGTGGCACGGGAGTTTCTCAACTTCCTTAGTGAAGTGCAAATTTGCATATATGCATATATCTGAGAGGAGGGAAGTGGCTTACAATCTCCTCACCTACTTCGCTCTCTCCATAAGGTTGAGAGCAAGTTCCCAGACCTTGTCTTAGCCCACTCACTCTGCCAGATCAGAATATCCCACACACTACACTGATGAGGGGCAGGTACCCCGAAACGCAGCGTCTGTAGTTTGGGGTTCTGATCTGGCACAAATCCCTTAGTTATATTAAAAGCTTGTAGGAAAGCGATTATGACTTTGAGGAAGCTGCTTAAATGTGGCACGGGAGTTTCTCAACTTCCTTAGAAACAAACCATACATCTATCCAAAGATGTTTGGACTCATTTTATCAGGTTACTCACAGCAGCGTAAAGGAATTTAATATATCTCCTTAGTAAGGCTTTATTACATATTACCAGTCATTGTTCAATGTTAAATTGTCAATAAGACTCATATCATTCCCTTAGTTTTACTCTCATGCAATGCTTTTAATAGGAATCAAACTAAAAAGTAGCTCACACAGCACAGCTAAAATAAAAACTGGTGTGCTCACCTTTAAAGCAGTTGTCCAATACAACAATTTTAACCACTAATAGCCACCAAAACATTTTTTCTCTGACCTGCTGTCACGATGGTCTCTCTTAGTTTGGAGACTTGTGACTGGTTTGGGACCTCTGGCTCATTCCTTCATGGAGAATTCATTTTAAACATGTTTCTTTTCTTTGATAGTTCATGACTTTATGTTAGTTCTGCTGTTAGCAGACGCTTTAGTTTCCTTACCAGGTGTGGCTACTCTGCGATTACTCCCATCCACTTTATATTAACACATGGTTCCAGCATCCTTTGCTAGTGATTGAACATTCCAGGCCAAATTTCCTAAGGTGAAGGAGGTTCTCTGGAGAGTTGACAACTGCTAAGTCATCTACTGCCTAGGGGCGAGGCAGCAAGTGTTGAAGTTGCATGTGTTATTTCCCTGTCTGGCTCCCCTTCCCTCTTGTTGTTGTTATTGCAGTGGTGGGGACTAGTGCTCCCACCAGCCATTCCCTATTGAGAGCTAACATCAGGAACAGCGAGGGACTAGGTATCCCGTTCAGAGACGGGTTGAAAAAATGAATGGTAGGGAGATCAGGGCACTGCCGCAGGTGAGTGCAGGAGGTCACCTGTCCCACATTCCCCATGAGAAAGGGCCTCCACTGTATTTGTCCCCCGGTGTCTCCCAGTCTATTGTTTTTGTGCAGTGCGCCAGACATCATTGGTGCGTGCGCCACTGTCAGGCACAGTAGCCGTACATCACCCTACGTCCAGCGTGACACCTGGGGAATAAGATAATAATGCCTTCTACAGGGGAAAGTGCAACATATGTCAACTGCTGTACACTATAGCTGACACCATGCTACATCTCATTCGGTGTTAGCAGTCATAGCGGTCATCTATCCCGTTAGATATTGCTGTCATTAGCAATAGCGGAATGTATATGGTTAACAGAGGAAGGATGTCCCCTCTTTGACCCCATTGGCCCCTTATGATCACAGTCATGTGGTTCAGATGGCCTATTAGATTTGTAGCAATATTAGGGTATGTGCACACTGGGAGTTTTGTTAGCTGTTTTTTAACGTTTTCCGCCAGCGTTTTCTGCTGAGTTTTATGTTAATTTTATGTTAATCCTAACCACCGGTTGGATTAACATGCTAGTCAATGGATTTCAGAAAACGCTGTGCACATTAGAACTTTTTTTTTTTTCTCCTTTCCACTTTTTTCACCAGTTTTCCACCGGTTGTCAAGAATAGAACATGTGACTTCTTTTTAGCGTTTTTCCAGCGTGTCTAGCACAAAAACCAGACGCCAAGAAAATCGCTGAGAAAACGCTGTATAAACGCTGAAAATCACTAGGAAATCGCTAGGAAATCGCTACAGAATCGCTAGAAAATCGCTAACAAAACGAGGAACACTGCTCAGGTTTTCTGACGGTCTGCAATGATGCAGAAACGTCAGATGTGCACATACCCTTAAAGTGTAAACCATGTACATTTTCATTTTTTCACTCCACTTTGCTGTGAATCACTTAAACGGTTAAACTGACAGCAGTTTTGAATAATTTGAGGGATTCAGGTTTTTTTTTGTTAAATATATCTTTATTCGTTTCTATAAAGTATATTAGCATAAGTAATCAACATTGGTACAAAAGTATAAAGTACAAATATGTAAAATACCAAACAAGGTTAGGATATGACTTCTTTAAACTAGGACCCAAGAGGCCGAAGTACAAAGAATGAGTTATAGAGTAGTCCTCTTCGGCACACAGGTGCAACTTCGCCGAAGCAAACGCAATTCACGTTTGGAGGACGAGTGTGCGCTTTGTAAGAGAAAAAATAAACACTCTATTTGAGAAGTCACGAAAATATTCTCTATCTCCCACCATTAGTAAGTGTGGGGGCTAGAGAAGGGAAAAGGGAAAAACAAAACATATGATGTGTATAACCAATCGGTCGTCTTGGGAGGGAAGGGGAGGGAAAGGAAAGAAAATAGGTGTGAAGAAGGAAGAGAAAGATTCAGAATAATAGAAGAAAAGGTGAAGATGTACAGAGAACAAGGGAGGTACGGCTCTTACTGTCATTAACACCTATAATGAGATGTTGGACTAAAACCCCCGTTACACAGCAAGAACTACGAGAACAAATCTTGGAAGTTAGGGGCATCTCTAAAGAGGATCCATTCAGACCACACCATGGTGAACTGGGGAAGGGTCTGCTCAAGCCCAGCCGGCAACTCCTCAAGACGGCAAAGAGACTCTATTTCCGTATACCATTCAAAAACTGAAGGCGGGGTCTGATCTTTCCAGTGGCGAGGTATCACCGACCGGGCCACACAAAGGCAAAATCTGAGAATATCTCTCTTCTGGGCCCTCAGCGAACCAGGGAGCAGAGAAAGCAGGGCCATCTCAGGGGAGCCTTCTATTTGTTTACCAGTGACCAGACCATAATTTCTGAACACCCCTAACCAAAATCCCCTAATCAGGGAGCAGCCCCACCAGACATGAAGCATGGTGCCCTCCTCGAGTCCACAACGCCAGCAAAGATTGGAGGTCTCTGGGAAGCATTTATGTAGCCTGTCTGGAGTGAGGTACCAACGGAAACATAGTTTATAACTTTTTTCTAGGGCATCACTTGAGCCGGAAGTCTTTTGGGTCATAAGAAAGCTTCTCTTCCACTCAGTGTCCGATATGACCCGCCCCAATTCCCTTTCCCAGGCCAATCGGTACCCCGGGGAGTCGGCACCCACCTCTGTGGACAGTATTTGGTGAAGAACCGAGATTCCACGGTCCGGGGCCTCCTCTCTTGCAAAAAGCTGCTCCATGGGAGTCATGTTATTATTTGGACCTCGAGGGAAAGCGGCCGATCCGAGGAAGGATCTCAGCTGAAGATATTCCCACCACTTCAGAGTCTGGTCTGGAGATAGATTTTGCAGAACAGTGAATGGTGGGAGATCTCCATCTTGGAGGACCTGGCCTATCCGGACATCGTCCCTAGCATTCCACAGCAGAAGAGTGGAGTTAGTCATTCCTGGAGGGAAGGCTGGGTTATAAAACAGTGGAGTCAGGGAGCTTGCCGACGGAACATCGGGCAGGACCTTGAGAGCTGTCCGCCACGCTTTAAGTGCCTCTTTCGTGAGAAAAGGCAAGCGTCTATTGTGTTCTACAATCTGTGGGGGTATCCACTGAAGATAGTGTATAGGTACATCTAGATCCGCTTGTTCAATTTGAACCCACTGTTTGGACACAGCCCTGTATTTCCAATCCAAGAGTCTAACCAAGATCGCAGAAAGGCAATACCGACGAAGATCAGGGAGGCCGGCCCCTCCCACTTCCCGAGGAGCGGAGAGGTTCCTGTAGCTTACTCTCGGCTTCATGCCGTTCCAGATGAACCTTGAGACCAGGGAACGGAGTGAGAGGAAGAATGAGCTATGCGGCCAAACAGGCACTGACTGGAAAATATACAAAAATCTTGGAAGGATGTCCATTTTAACAACCCGGATCCTGCCAAGCCAGGACAATTTCAACGGGCTGTAAGACCTCAGGAGGGCCCCCACCCTATCTAGCAAGACCCGATGGTTGAGATGAAAGATCCTAGACATATCGTCAGATAGGCTCACTCCCAAGTAGGACAAATGGTCCTTTTTCCAAAGAAACGAAAAATCCCTCTGTAGGGAATGGACCTCAGCAGGAGGTAAGGAGACGTTCAGTGCCTCGGATTTAGAATAATTGATTTTAAAATTACTGAGGTCACCAAATGTCGCAAATTCCTTCAACAAAACAGGGAAAGCCATGGACGGATTTGCGACATACAAAAGAAGGTCGTCAGCGAATAAAGCTGCCTTATGATGGGTGTTCCCCACCATCAATCCCCGAATGTCATCATTAATTCTTATGGCTGTAGCCAAATGCTCCATAACAATGGTGTAGAGCAAGGGGGAGAGCGGGCACCCCTGCCGTGTTCCGTTCTGCACTAAGAAAGGATCAGACAAAATCCCATTCAACCGTACTTTGGCCGTTGGGTGGGAGTACAAAGATTGGATCCCATTCAGGAATCTGCGTCCCAGGCCTATATGCTCTAATGCCTCCCATAAAAAGCTCCAGTGGACTCTGTCAAAGGCCTTCTCTGCGTCAATGGATAGCAGACACAGAGGGGACTTCCACGTCTTAGCCCTCTCAACAAGGAGGAGAGACCTAATGATGTTGTCCCGCGCCTCTCAACCCTTGACAAAGCCCACCTGGTCTAAATGAATTATGGAGGGGAGCTTCTAAGAGAGTCTGTCTGCTAAAATCTTAGCGAACAGTTTGACATCTACATTTATCAAGGATATAGGTTGGTAACTCGCTGCGTCAGTGAGATCTTTATTAGGCTTGGGAATTACACAGATGTGCGCCTCCAAAGCCTGGGGGGGAACACTGTCCCCACCCAACAGTGCCTTAAATGTCGGAAGCATATGAGGCAGCAAGTCACCGAGTAACGTCCTGTAAAATATGGGCGTGAAGCCGTCGGGTCCAGCGCTTTTTGCTATCGGAGTTGCTTTAACGGCCTCCGTAATCTCCTCTTCCGTAATATCTTCCTCCAGGAAGAGCGCATCCTCATCCGACAGGGACGGGATCTGTGTTTTGGAAATATAGGAGCGGATTTTATTTCGTAGTGCAGAAGGGTCCATGTCGGCAAACTTCCCTTTTAGATTGTATAGTTCAGAATAGAAGGCCTGAAAGACCCCTGAAATTTCCTCACTGCTGTGTACCAACCCCCCCTTGGGCGTTTTGATTGAAGATACAAAAGTGGGGCCCCCCCTAGGATGTAACAGCCTCGCCATGGGTCTTCCACAGGTGTTAGCCTTTTTGTAGAAAAATCCCTTCATCCGTTCCCTGTATCTCTGGTACTGGTCATCCAGAAAGCTTTTAAGCTCAAGCCGCTTAGTGGTCAGGTCAATCAACAACATATGTGACAAGGTGGATTTATGTTTAACTTCCAAACGGTGAATCTGCGTCAGCAAGTCACAGATCCGTTCGTTCCGGAGTTTCTTCAATCTGGCACCGTGTTTAATTAGCGTTCCTCTCAGGAAGCATTTGAGCGTCTCCCATTTAACGGGGGGAGGAGTCGGGTCCGATACATGTGATTGGGTGAATATCGAAATATCAGACCTCAAGTCCTCCAGACAGGTCGCATCCCTCAGAAGATTCCCGTTTAGGCTCCATGACCACTGCCTCCCTGACAGGCCAGGCACCTCAAAGGAAAGGAACACAGCACTATGGTCTGACAGCAGAATATTACCGATTGTCGCTTTAGGTTTCCAAGAGAGGAGCCCGTGGCCGACAAGGAACATGTCTATTCTGCTGTAAGAACCGTGAACACCAGACATGAACGTGAAGTCCCTGCCCTTGGGGTTCAAAATCCTCCAGACATCTACCAACCTGAGCCTATGGAGAAGACCCTGGAGCGCTTTCACTCACTTCCGTGGGACCGCTCCCCGACCAGAGGTGGAGTCAGCCAGGGGGTCAAAACCAAAATTGAAGTCCCCTCCAACCACGACCTGGCCCTCTGCAAATTCAGCAAGTTTTAATAGAAGAGACCTACACACTCTGGTCTGCTCTCTATTCGGAAGGTACCAGTTCACCAAAGTGAGTAAACTATCGGCCACCTTCAATTTAAGAAAAATAAAACGGCCTCCGGGATCGACCGCCGTCTCCACCACAGTGTGGGGCAAATTTCTATGTAGTGCAATAGAGACCCCCTTAGATCTAGACTCAGGGTTTGTGCTGTGAAACCATGTCCGAAAGTTCTTATCACAGAGTGTCGGGATGTGGTCTGTTTTGAAGGGTGTTTCTTGCAGAAACACCACCTGCACCCCCGTTTTGTGCATGTCTAAGAGGACATGAGCTCTCTTCTGGGGTGTATTGAACCCCCGAACATTTAGGGATCTTATCTTCAGGGAACCCATCACATCAAGGTGCCAACTAGAGCCCGCCGACACCACTTCAGTAAAGAAAGAAGATGAAGAAGTAGATGGAGAGATAGAAAAAGAGAGAGGGGGTAGAATAAAGACTAGGGGGAAAAGGGGGAAGGGGAGTGGGGTAAAGTAGGTTAGATACCCAGACGATCAATCAAACTATATACAAACAAATTTTTGTGGGGTATATTCTTAAACAGAAGCACCCCTCTCACTAGTGAGTAGTGGTGACCCCAGAGGGTGGCGCCTTTTCCGTCGAGAGAGAGGACGTCACACCAACACAATATGGAGGACAAAGTCCTATAGTTTATCTGATGATTGACTAAGGCAGAGCAGAGTGGTCTGGGACTCGAAGAGTATTCGCTCCCCGGCCCACAGACTGTGGAATATAATCTGAAACAAAACAGTGGTAGCAACCTGGCATGTATATTCTGCCCCATTTCGGGGCCAAATGACCGCATTTAGACACAGGTACCCAGATGACCCACATAAAAGGAAATGATACAGTAGGCTTTCCTTTAGCATGACCCTGAGAAGAGGTTCGGGAGGGGGAAAAAAGAAAAGGGGAGTGGGGAAAAAAAAAAAAAAAGAGAGGGGGGGGGAGGAAAAAGGAAGTAGGGAGGGGGTGGAGGCGAAAAGGGAGCCGAAAGGAGGAAAGCGGGATGTATTGATAGAAAAGGAGGGAGAAGGATGGGAGAGGGGGAATGGGAGGGTCAAGCTATAACACAAAAGGGGGTAACCCCTTACTGTCCATAGCGTATCGCAATGAGAGTCTCATGGAAGCAGTCTGTAGTACCTGAGGGTAGAAAAAAAGGGGGGAAAGAATGCATGGCACATGAAGGAAAAAAAAAAGGATACATCTCGTCGCCTGACATAATCAGCCAACGTCCGATCGGATAGATTCGCTGCGTCTTCGTCTGCGAGACCGACCTCTTCCTCTATTATTTCTCCTCGGGGTCCTCTGCGGGCGCGGGGAAGGTGGAAAGAAACCTTCTGCAGATGGATCAGGCCACTCCGGAAACACCAGGCCCGAATCAGGGATACCCAGGGACGTGAGGAACCCCTGGAGGTCTCTAGGGTGCGAGAGGGAGGTCAGCTGATTACTTCGTCGGACCTGCAGGCGGAAGGGGTATCCCCAGGAGTAGGCGAGTTGATTCTGTCTCAGAAGATCTAGAAGGGGACGCAGGGCTCTTCTTTTCTGGAGGGTCCTTCTGGATACATCCGCCATCAGTAGAAGGGGGCAACCCTGTAAACATATCTCATTACAATGCCGAGCCTTGTTGAGGATCTCCTCTTTGATCTGATACTTGTGAATACGGCACACCACATCTCTAGGTAGTCCACCCTCGGGTGGGGGGGGCCCAGGGACCTGTGAGCTCTATCGAATTCAATAAAGGACTCCTCCGGTTTGTTTCTGATAGAGTTAAACAAGGTCTGTAAGGTTTCTTTCAAGGCTTCTGTCGGGATGGACTCTGGGATGCCCCTTACTCTAATGTTCTGGCGGCGTTCACGATTCTCAATATCCTCTAGAGAGTCCAAAAAAGTTTCAAATCTAGCCGCCTGATTAGCCATTACGTCTTCCAGTGATTGGACCCTCCTAGAGAGACTATCAACGATGGAGTCCGATTGAGAAACTCTATGAGATATGTCCTGGACCTCCCCTCTAATAGCCGCTGTTTCAGACTTCATTGAAGATTCTAATCTGGATACAAACTCTACCAACTCTTCTCTAGTTGGGACATTAAGCATGCGTGCTTTGAAGGAATCCCACATATCACCGCTTGGGGCTAGGATGTCCTGGGTTACTGGGCGGCTAGGGCCGGTGGTCTTTACTAGGGCAGTACTGCTCTGCCCTCCGCTCCAAATGCTAACGTCCTCCTGAGGGATCAAGTTGGTGTTTTCTGCAGAATGCAGGCTGGTGACTGAGCTGGGGCACATTTGGGTCGGCACCCCTGATGATGGTGACCACCCCTGAGGCATAGCCCCTTTCATGTCTGATGGGGTTAGGGTCAAGTGTCCAGGAGGGTGAGGGGAAGCGCCCAGCCCCTGCAACAGGGCCTGACCCACGATTCCACCCTCCAAGGTAGCCTCCATATTGTGAAGGGTCAGGGTGCCCTGCAGACGGCCCCGCTGCAGCGCAGCTCCCATTACCTCTGTGTGCACTTGCTTGTGCACCAGCTTCTCCTGCCTCTGCCACCTTCATACCTTGTGGAGCCGGTCTCACTCCTCCTCCTGCCGGTCGCACCGCGTCCCCACTCTCTCCTCCGGCCGGGATCAGGGAGGACTCCTTCCTGTTTAGCTGATTGAGGCCGCTCTGTATATCGCCCGCCATTTTCCCTAAGTGCGGAGTGAGGGAGGCGGAGTCCGCCATCTTGGAAGCGGTCGCAGCTCCTGGGGGCTTGCTGGAGCTGCGGAGGTACCGCGAAATGCTGCCTTCTTGCGGGTCTGGGGACAGTGTGCCAGCAGCGGATCGGTTCCCCCTCCGTTTCGCCGGCATATGGCGAAGGTAGGCCAGGTTGCGGGCCAGTAATAAGGCTGGACTGTCACGGGTGGCACGGATGACAGGGTAGAGGCCACGCGCAGACGGTCCCAGCGTTTGGCCAATCAGCCATAAGGTTTGAGGACGGTCCGTCTTTCAGGGGCATTTACCTTCTGTGTAGATAAAGAGAAGGTATGATAAGATCTCCCTATCATGGGAGGACGGCTGGGAAGGTCTTGTGCTCGGTCTGGTTTCTACACCAGTATTCTGGGTCTCTAGGACCCAGCAGGTTCTTCCCTCCTTTATAAGGAGTTTCATTGCCCTCCCTCGGTGCAGGTGATATTTCCTTGTGGACTCATTATCCTTGCTCCAAGCAGAAGCTGAGATTGTGGAGGTTGCTGTGCTCTGCTGCAAGATAAGTGTTTTCTTTCCCCATTGTCTGTTTTCCTTGTGTTGTCTTTAGTTGTTAGTGGAGGGGTCTAGTGAACCTCCCCATCTGATCCTTAGATAAGGTAGTGCTAGGATCAGAGAGGGACGAGGTTCGTGGTCGGCGACAGTTGAGGAAACTGTATAGGGACGTCAGGGCAGACAGGGTCAGCCCCAGGAAGACTAGGGGTCACCCTCTCCCTCTTGTGCCCATAGCTTTAGGGACTCCTTATCCCCCCCCCCGTCGTTGTCCTACGCTGGGTGTCTCTCCCGCTCCCAGCGTGACATGGACAAGGGCCAGGGAGCAGGAGCTCTGCTTTCAGCGTCCTTCTCCTCTCATGGCCAGGACACGCCCCCTGGGATTCAGTTTTTAAAATGGTATCACTGAATAAGTCCACAAAAAAAGTTTTATAAATTACCTTAATAAAAATGAAAAATGGCTGGTAAACATTTTACACTTTGAGCTTTCAACTTTACAAGTTCTCTATGCACTGAACTGTCAAAAGCAGCGTAGATCGTGCTCCTATGCCAAATCTGACAGTTCAGCGTGTAGAGAACTTTCTGAATAGGTATAGCTTGCGCTTCTATGCCAATTGCGCAACAGAGGTAGGTCCAGTTCACATCTATGCACCCCTGCATTTGCCTGCCCTGCACTGGCTCAAGTGCAAGGTGCATTCACAGCCCAGTGCAGGCAAGCACATAGGCGCATAGATACAGAGCCCTTGCGCTCGCTTGCGCTCATGCCACCATTACCTGCTATGGGTGAGCGCAGCTGACTCCAGGAGCCTGAAACCCGGAAGCGCAAGTGTGGCAGGGCTGGTGTCACAGCGCATGCGCTTGTCCAGACGCACCCGGAAATATCAAATTACGCGTTTACGGGTGCAGCTGGACAATCGCATGCGCTGTGACACCGGCCCTGTCACACTTGCGCTTCCAGGTTTCGGGCTCCTGCGGTCGGCTGTGCTCGCCCACAGCAGGTAATGGTGGCATGAGCGCAAGCAAGCGCAAGGGCTCTGCATGTATGTGCCTATGTGCTTGCCTGCACTGGGCTGTGAATGCACCTGTGCTTGTACATGCGCCAGCGCAGGGCAGGCAAGCGCAGGAGCACATAGATGTGAAACGGCCCATAGAGAATTTTCCTCTCTGGCTGCAAAAACTGACGGAACTTTAAACAATTTTAGTAAGTAGTGGTTTTAACACAATAATGCTGCCCCTCACCAGGTCCCCACATATTATATAGATGTTCACAAAAATTTTTAATCACATTTACACACATTAACAAAGGGCAAAATTCCTCTTTCTGATGCATGGGGTCTCTGCTTGAGTGGAATAGAGACGGGGAATTAATGCTTTGGTGCAGGAAAGCTCACAGCAAGTACTGACATGCTACAGAGTTTTCTGCACTAAAATCATGGGCTATCCACCGTGGGAAACCCCACAGCATTGACAGGGGTCACACCAGCGTTTTCCCAGCTTTTAGCGGACCTCCGCTTAATACTTAGTTTTTTTCTCTGCAGCAGAGAGCCTTCATCCCCGGGTGATGCTGGTCCTGGTCACCTGATGTTGATCGTGGTAACCAGCTACACATAAGGCTGCCTAGTGTCCGCTTTCCCAGAGCGGACAGGGAAACGGTGCTAGCAGTATTTCCCTATCTGCTTGGCTTAAGCGGACACTAGGCAGCCTTATGTGTAGCTGGTTACCACGATCAACATCAGATGACCAGGACCAGCATCACCCAGAAGCGGCGGGGATGACGGCTCTCTGCTGCAGAGAAAAAAACTAAAAAAAACTAAAAAAAAAAGCATTAAGTGGAGGTCCGCTAAAGGCTGGGAAAACGCTGGTGTGACCCTTGCCTTTGCGACAAGTCTGCAGCGTGCACATTGACTTTCATTACAATTTACGCTGCTGCATATTTAGTGCAGATCTGCTGTGAATAAGCATCAAATAAGCTGCAAAATCCGCACTAAATAGGCATCGTGTGCACATAGCCTAAATGTCAAACTCATTTCAAATCATAAGAATTAATATAGCTAAAGGTCTGAAAAACATATCTGAAAAAATCCTCATCCATCACCTCTACCAAGGATTTGTCGGTCACCGCTTTTCTGTTCTTTGGAGTGACTGAGATTGAGCCGCAATGCCACAAAAAGACAAAGATGATTGTCTGAAAATAATTCTGAACAATCTTTTCAGAAGGGCACATAACATTTGTAAATTGATGTAAAAGGTTTATTGAAGTTTAGCTTACTTTGTAGCACGATGGTTGCTATGTCTACACTCTTTTGACCCTGACCTTCATTTTGTTTTTCACTTTTATTCTTGCGTTGTCTAGAAAAAAAAAGCCTTGCTATTATTGTAAGATGAACATTTACATAACATATTCCTCCAAATGTGATATTTATAAAAACCTCATGATGATATATTCTATTGGTGACCAGAAATATGCCCACAGGAAAAATGCCCACAGGAAAAATGCCCACATGGAAAATTGCCCACACGGAAATTTGCCCACATGGAAAATTGCCCACACGGAAAATTGCCCACACGGAAAATTGCCCACATGGAAATTTGCCCACATGAAAAATGCCCACAGGAAAATTGCCCACAGGAAAAATGCCCACATGGAAAATTGCCCACATGGAAAATTGCCCACACAGAAAATTGCCCACATGGATAATTGCCCACACGGAAAATTGCCCACATGGATAATTGCCCACACGGAAAATTGCCCACATGGAAAATTGCCCACACGGAAATTTGCCCACATGAAAAATGCCCACAGGAAAAATGCCCACATGGAAAATTGCCCACATGGAAAATTGCCCACACAGAAAATTGCCCACATGGATAATTGCCCACACGGAAAATTGCCCACATGGATAATTGCCCACACGGAAAATTGCCCACATGGATAATTGCCCACACGGAAAATTGCCCACATGGATAATTGCCCACACGGAAAATTGCCCACATGGATAATTGCCCACATGGATAATTGCCCACACGGAAAATTGCCCACACGGAAAATTGCCCACACGGAAAATTGCCCACATGGAAAATTGCCCACACGGAAAATTGCCCACACAGAAAATTGCTAATGGCAGTATCACAAAGTTTCAGATCTCTGATATTTGAGGTGCAAGGTGAGGATGTTCACCTGATATGTGAAAAATGCCCACAGACATGAATGCCAACAGGAAAACAGGACTGGAGAATAATATAGAATTTTAGGTTATATGCTCTGCAAGACGAGGAATGGTATAGAGGTGTAAGTGAGATGCTTTGCAGGACTGAGGATGGTACAGAGGTGCAGGTGAGATGCTGTGCAAGACAGGGGATGGTATAGAGGTATAGGTGAGATACTCTGCAAAACGGGGATGGTATAGATGTGTAGGTGAGATGCTCTGCAAGACGGGGATGGTATAGAGGTGTAGGTGAGATACTCTGCAAAATGGGGATGGTATAGAGGTGTAGGTGAGATGCTCTGCAAGACGGGGATGGTATAGAGGTGTAGGTGAGATACTCTGCAAAACGGGGATGGTATAGAGGTGTAGGTGAGATGCTCTGCAGAACTGTGGGATAGTATAGAAGTGTAGATGAGATGCTCTGCAAGATGGGGGATGGTATAGAGGTGTAGGTGAGATGCTCTGCAGAACTGGGGGATAGTATAGAGGTGTAGGTGAGATGCTCTGCAAGATGGGGGATGGTAAAGAGGTGTAAGTGAGATGCTCTGCAGGGCAGGAGAATAACATAGAATTGTAGGTGAGATGCTTTACGGGGTAGGATAATAAAGAATTATAGGTGAGATGCACTGCAGGGCAGGGGGATAGTATAGAGGTGTAGGTGAGATGCTCTGCAGAACAGGGAACAGTATAGGTGTAGGTGACATGCTCTGCAGGGTAGAATAATAAAGAATTATAGGTGAGATGCTCTGCAGGGCAGGGGGATAGCATAGAGCTGTAGGTGAGATGCTCTGCAGAACAGGGAACAGTATAGGTGTAAGGTGACATGCTCTGCAGGGCAGTGGGATAGTATAGAGGTATAGGTGAGATGTCATACAATACAAGGGAACAGTATAGAGGTGTAGGTGAGATGCTCTGCAGGACAGTGGGATAGTATAGAGGTATAGGTGAGGTGTCATGCAATACAAGGGAATAGTATGGAGGTGTAGGTGAGATGCTCTGCAGGGCAGGGGGATAGTATAGAGGTATAGGTCACATGGATGTCACACTGATTGTAGCTGATGAAAAAATGCATAATTGCATCACACTCGTACCACAGTCGCATGACTATACGGAAAGCACTCGCGCGACTGTCAATCATCAAAATCCCTCTGATAATGCATACCTTAAGGCCGCGTTACACACAGCGATATCGCTAATGATATCTCTGCAATGTCACAGGTTTTGTGACGTTGCAGCGACATCGCTAGCGAAGTCGCTGCGATTGACATGCGGCAGCAATCAACGATGAGCTCGCTGATTGCTAGTCGCAGCGGAATGGCCGGGACCATTTTCCCATCATTGGTCTCCCGCTGTCTAGCATCCATTGGCATGGCAACGACCAGCGATCCCCATTCTGCGCCCGAGACGTTGAGCGATCCCAGTGAGCGTCAGGGGACGCAGCATCGGTATGTGGATCACCCAGTGTGACTGCAGACCAGCGATCACATAGCGATGTTCCAGCGATCCCGGTCAGGTCGGATTGCTGGTGGGATCGTTGAAACATCGCTATGTGTTACAGGGCCTTTAGTGTGCCTGTACCCTATAGGTGAGATGTTCTGCAGGCAGAAGAATGGTATAGAGTTATAGGTGAGATGCTGTGCAGCAAAGAAGAATGTCGGCAGAAATTGCCCACATAGAAAATTGCCCACAAATGTATTAACAACAGTTTATTAAGGAAGTCTAATAACAACAATAACTTCAATTTAGTAAACTTAGGGCCCTTTCACATCAGCGTTTTTTGAAATTTGCGGCAGATGCGGTGAAAAAAACGCATCTGCCGCAATTACCGCATACCGGCTGCACTTGCGGCGCGGTTGCGGTAAACGCCATGCAAAGTATAGGCATACTTGTGGCAGGTGCGGCAAGTGCGGTTTTGCACTTGCGGCAGGTGCGGCCGCGAAAAAAACCGCGCGCTGACCGCAAAATTCAAAAAACGCTGATGTGAAAGGGCCTTAAGATGATAATATATTAGACCTGCAGTCCCATGTAACTCCACAGATAATCCAGTGATACTCCTGTGAGTACTGTACATATAGCAGTGATGGCTCCTCTGAATCTGCTGCTGGTTGGGTTCTGCTGTTTTGGGCTGGTGGGAGGGAGGGAGAGATGACAGCAGACTGGATCTATCTATTGCAGATAATGATAGATTGCTACAAACCACAGATCTTCAGCATTTCTGCACTAGGTCAGCTGTAATTCACAAGATGATCACAGATCATGGGAATCCTCATCTTGCACCTCAAATATCAGAGATCTGAAACTTTCTGATGCTGTAAATGGCAGTTTTCTGTGTGGGCAATTTTCCATGTGGGCAAATTTCCTGTGGGCAATTTTCCATGTGGGCAATTTTCCGTGTGGGCAATTTTCCGTGTGGGCAATTTTCCGTGTGGGCAATTTTCCGTGTGGGCAATTTTCCGTGTGGGCAATTTTCCGTGTGGGCATTTTTCCTGTGGGCAATTTTCTTTTGGGCAATTTTCCTGTGGGCATTTTTCCTGTGGGCATTTTTTCCGGACAGTTTAGAAGGCCATCTCCCCTTCATGTGACAGGTGACGTGATTAACACACAAATGCTTTACTGCACATCTGAAAAAGCTATTTTTTTTCCCTTTTGTGCATGGCTATACAGTACATAATATAGTGTTATAACTTATAGAACAGTGGTGGGAAATTAATTTTCCCAAGAAAATAGAAGAACATGACTGTTGTGGAGGGTCAAACCAACAGGCTGAAATTAATTCTGCCCAATATGAACATTAACATATGAATTAAATATAATTTTTTTTTATATCAATATCAATTTTAACACTTAATATTTAGCAGAATTAAGTATGCTGACACCCTCTATCTAACATATGAGCCCAAACATAACAACCCTCTATATACAGCCTGAGGCCCCTCATAGCCCCTAATACAGTATGAGACCACACATAGCCCCCAATATAGGGCGAAACCCTACTTACTGGCCTTTATAAAGTAGGAGCCCCATATTTTGCCCTATATACACTATGGGCCACCATGTAGCTACCTATATATAGTATGAACCCCAACATAGCCTCCCAATTTATACTATGAGCCCTCATATAGCTTTCTATATACAGTATGAGAGACACTACATAGGACCCCTATATATAGTATGAGCCCCCACATAGCTCCCTATATACAGTGTGAGCCCTCACATAGCCCCCTATATAGAACATGAGCCCTCACATAGCCTTATTATCTAGGATGAGTACTCAAATAGTCCCCTATATACAGAATGAACCCTCACATAACCTCTTATATAGTGTATGAGCCCTCACTATATACAGTATGAATCCCACATATACTTCTATGTATAGTATAAGCCCCACATAAACTCCTATATACATTAGGACCCCCACATAGCTCCCTTTATATAGTGTGAGGGCCACCACATAGCTCCCTAAATATAGTAAGATTCACACATATCTCCCTAAAAGGAGGTCGTAATGATCATAGTCTAAAAGGCTTCTGTCATGGTAACATAAACAGGTCTAATCCATTGCAAAGCAATTGCAATGCAATTATATTATATACCAATGATCAGAATAATAAAATTCCATAGAGGGACTAAAAAAAAGTAAAAAGATTGTCATAGATTTGAAGACTATTCAACTGATGTACAAAGACATAAATCGGTGCCGCAAGCCGGCCATTACGCGGCCGATCCAGCAGGTGCGAATTACATTTTACCACTGATGTGAAAGCAGCCTTACTGCTATTACAAAGGTTCTGGAAAAGGGCTAGGGTCCCATTTCCTTCGAGGGAAATCCAGCAAATTCTGCTCTTCTGAATCCAAATGCGCCTCTCTCCTCTGAGCACAACAGTGTGCATATACCACATTCATCTATAGCATTTATAAAGTAACTAGATGGTGGCCTGATTCTAAAGCATCGGGTAGTCTAGAATATGTATGTAGTTTATTTATGAAAATTTAACTATAATGCAAGGAATACATGATATCTATCTATCACCTACCTATGTGTCTATCGTCTATGTATTTTTTGGATATTTTATCTTTATAAACTAAGGTTGTTGGTACACATATTGGCCAATATCTGTTTGCCCATCAACCAGCTTCAAGGTGATTTTTAGATCTGATGGGTCCCTATCCTACCTTGTCACTCTTTCCTTGTGCTCAGCTAAGCCTCCATTTTTACTATTTCTCAGTGGGAGGACTCACTTAAATCAAAGACCACCTGGGGTCAATGAGGATGAAAACTAAAGCTTTGAAGCCAGCAACTCCAACAATTATCTAGAAAGAAAAAAAAGCCAAACAGCACTCAAGGCATAGTCTGAACTGGTGCAAGCTGCAATACTGAACAATACACAGAAATTCACAGCACCACACAGTCACTGCCAATCAAATGTGAATACGTACATACAGATAGGATTAAAAACACCTATGCATTTGAGAAAAAAATAAAAAAAACTTAACTTTAAAAAAAAAACTCAATTTTTGATTTTTTGGAAACATCTTATCTTTAAAAAATAAAAGTCCATAGTACACATATTGGCCAATATCTGTTTGCCCATCAACCAGCGTCAAGGTGACCTTAGATCTGATGGGTCCCTATCCTACCTTATCACTATTTCCTTAGGCTCAGCTAAGCCTCCATTTTTAGTATCTATCTAAAAAAAAAAAAAAAAGAAAAAACTGCACAGCACTCACAGACAAATGTGAACTGGTGCCAGCAGGGACGCTGGGTTCTGTTTTGTATCATATGGAGTTGCTGGCTCCATGTCTGCAATTTGCACCCTCATCAACTACAGGTGGTCTAGGGTCGAGATGGTGTCCGCCCACTGGTAAGTGGGGGGTGGACAAGGAAGGCAGGGATGTCAGTGTTAGGACTCATCAGACCTGAAGTCACTTTGTCGCAGTTGATGAGCAAACAGACATTGGTCAATGTACAGTGCCTACAAGTAGTATTCAACCCCCTGCAGATGTAGCTGGTTGACACATGCGGAATTAACTTGGCATTGTGACATTTGGACTGTAGATCAGCCTGGAAGTGGGAAATGCAGTGCCACACTAATTTTTTTTTTTTTTTTTTTTTTTTTTTTAAAGCGTTAAAAGTTAATTCAGAGGGTCATTTATTAGTCAACCCCTCAAACCACCAGAATTCTGTTTGGTCCCCCTAAAGTATTAAGAAGTAGTTCAGGCACAAATAACAATGAGCTTCACATGTGTGGATTAATTATCTCTTTTGCCAGCCTTTTCTGACTATTTAAGACCCTCCCCAAACTTGTGAACAGCACTCATACATGGTCAACATGGGAAAGACAAAGGAGCATTCCAAGGCCATCAGAGACAAGATCGTGGAGGGTCACAAGGCTGGCAAGGGGTATAAAACCGTTTCCAAGGAGTTGGGCCTACCTGTCTCCACTGTTGGGAGCATCATCCGGAAGTGGAAGGCTTATAGAACTACTGGTTAGCCTTCCACGGCCTGGACAACCTTTGAAAGTTTCCTCCCATGCCGAGGCCAGGCTTGTCCGAAGAGTCAAGGCTAACCCAAGGACAACAAGGAAGGAGCTCCGGGAAGATCTCATGGCAGTGGGGACATTGGTTTCAGTCAATACCATAAGTAACGTACTCCACCGCAATTGTCTCCGTTCCAGATGAGCCCGTAAGGTTCCTTTACTTTCAAAGCGTCATGTCAAGGCTCGTCTACAGTTTGCTCATGATCACTTGGAGGACTCTGAGACAGACTGGTTCAAGGTTCTATGGTCTGATGAGACCAAGATCAAGATCTTTGGTGCCAACCACACACGTGATGTTTGGAGACTGGATGGCACTGCATACGACCCCAAGAATACCATCCCTACAGTCACGCATGGTGGTGGCAGCATCATGCTGTGGGGCTGTTTTTCAGCCAAGGGGCCTGGCCATCTGGTCCGCATCCATGGGAAGATGGATAGCACGGCCTACCTGGAGATTTTGGCCAAGAACCTCCGCTCCTCCATCAAGGATCTTAAGATGGGTCGTAATTTCATCTTCCAACAAGACAACGACCCAAAGCACACAGCCAAGAAAACCAAGGCCTGGTTCAAGAGGGAAAACATCAAGCTGTTGGAGTGGCCTAGTCAGTCTCCTGACCTTAACCCAATTTCAAAACTTGTGGAAGGAGCTCAAGATTAAAGTCCACATGAGACACCCAAAGAACCTAGATAACTTGGAGAAGATCTGCATGGAGGAGTGGGCCAAGATAACTCCAGAGACATGTGCCGGCCTGATCAGGTCTTATAAAAGACGATTATTAGCTGTAATTGCAAACAAGGGTTATTCCACAAAATGTTAAACATAGGGGTTGAATAATAATTGACCCACACTTTTATGTTTAAAAATTATAAAAATTCAACTGAGCAACATACCTTTTTGGTTTGTAAGATTTATACTCTCGTTTGAAGGCTCTAACTTATTGGCATCTTATCAAACCAGCTAAATCTGCAGGGGGTTGAATAATACTTGTAGGCACTGTATGTACTAAGAACTTCAGAAATAAAAAAATAAGAAACGTAAGTTTTTAAACTTTTTTCTCAAATATATATAGCTTGTTAGCATTTGTACATCACTGGTAGTAGCTGAGTGCTGCAGAGAATTTTTTCTAGTTGTTTGACCCAGCGTCCCTGCTGGCACCAGTTCACATTTGTCTGTGAGTGCTGTGCAGTTTTTTCCCAACCCTCTAACGTGATGCATTAAAACTTCATATAAGTATGTTTTACCGCTCCTCCTGGACCGACAATAAAGAAACATTTTGTCTTTGCATCTGCTTGGTTTTCTATGGCACTCACAATAGTATCATATGCAATACGTTGTTGTTCATTTAACCCCTTCAGGACCCAGCCTATTTTGACCCTAAAGACCTTGACATTTTTGTCAATTCTGACCAGTGTCCCTTTATGAGGTAATAACTCTGGAACGCTTCAACGGATCCCAGCGATTCTGAGATTGTTTTTTCGTGACATATTGGGCTTCATGTTAGTAGTAAATTTAGGTCGATAATTTTTGCGTTTATTTGACAAAAAATTAGAAAATTTCGCAATTTTCTCATTTTTAATTTTTATTCTGCTAAACCAGAGAGTTATGTGACACAAAATAGTTAATAAATAACATTTCCCACATGTCTACTGTACATCAGCACAATTTTGGAAAAAAAAAACAATATGAATTAAAGGGACTGCATCTTTATTAACCCCTCGACCATGGTCGATGGGATAATAAAGATGCAGTCCCTTTTTATAGGATTGTTTATTAGATTTTTCAGAAAAAAATTTAACGTGGGCTTCGCCGTATTTTTTGTATCCAGCTGGATACAGCAGGCAGCGACGGGCTGCCACCAACCCCCAGGTGCCTATTTGTACCTGGCCGGACACAACAATATAACGGAGCGATTTCTATGTCCAGCCAGGTACAGCTAGGCAGCTGGGGGCTTGAATCTGCAGCGTAGGGAGGCCCAAGCCTTCTGGGCACCCCCCCGCTGCGAATGGCAGCCTGCAGCCGCCCCAGAAAATGGCGCATTCATTGAAGCGCAATGTTCTGGTGCTGAACCCAACTCTTCCAGGGCCCTGGTGCCGTGGCTCACTGGGTAATAAAGGGGGATAGTTCCAGCCTTTTTGTTATCAGCTGTCCCTAAGCCCGAAATTCATGGGGTCACGCCAATACTAGACATGACCGTCATTAATTTCTATTAAATTGTTTAAATAAAAACACAACACCAAGAAAAATTATTTTTATTTGAAAAAAAACAAAAACACACTTAGGGACTCCATCTTTATTTAAAAAAATCCTCTTCCGTCCGACGTAGTCCAATCCAGGGTTCTTCTTTAGCTCTGCTACATCTCTGGTAGATAACATCCACCAGAGATGTAGCAGAGCTGTGCGCTCATAGGAAAGTTCATGTGAGTTCATGCAGGCAAGCATGAACTCACATGAACCTCACTGCACTGTTACTTCAAATGAACAGCTGACCTGAGTCAGTTGTTCATTTGAAAATACCGTCGGGAAGGCGTCCAAAAGAGAAAACCGGTTTGAAAACAGGATTCTCCCGGATTGTACCGGTCCGATGCAATCCAACACCATAGAGCCCCATGTTATGGGACGGCGGATTGCACCGGACCGGTACAATCCGGGAGAATCCGGTTTTCAAACCGGATTCTCCCGGATTGTACCGGTCCGGTGCAATACGGCGCCCCATGACATGGGACTCTATGGTGCCGAATTGCTCCGGACCGGGGCAATCCGGGAGAATCCGGTTTGAACTCCGGGTCATGTGACCGGAGTTCCTGCAATAACATGACGTCACCACAGGTCCTATCAGCAAGAGGACCTTGCCGGAAAGGTTAAAATAGATATTTTTATGTTTTGGACACTTTCTTTTACTTAAAGAAACTATCCAAAACATAAAAATGTCTATTTTGACCTTTGCGGCAAGGTCCTCTTGCTGATAGGACCTGTGGTGACGTCATATTATCAAAGGAACTCCGATCATGTGACCGGAGTTCTCACGATAACTGACGTCACCACTGGTCCTATCAGCAACCTTGCCGGAGCCATCGGTGGACCGCGGACAGGTGAGCATACATTTTTTTTTAACACTTTATTTAACTTAATACATGTTTATTTTGGCTGAAAATGCGGCAGTGCGTTTTTTTTACCGCATCTGCCGCATTTTCGAACCAAAATCGAACATGTTCTAGATCCACTGAATTTGAACACAATTGTTCTAATTCGGCGAATGACTCGAACACTGCCAAAAAACACTCGAATTTGAGATTGACGAACAATTTGAGTCGAACATCGCTCATCTCTAGTTGCAACTTGCAGCGTGGGGGCCCAATTTTGGGTCTGTCCACACTGAGGATTCCAACCTCCAGCTGCCAAGTTGTACCTGGCTGGCAACCAAAAATACAGTGAAGGCCTTTATTTATTTCTAGAACTAATTGTAGAAAAAAAAAAACGTGGGGCTCCGCCATATTTTTGGTCCAGCCAGGTGCAACTTGGCAGTTACGGACAGCCATCAACCCCCAGCTGCCTCGTTGTACCTGGCTGGCAACCAAAAATACAGCGAAGCCCATTGTTTTTTATTTCTAGATTTCTAGAAAAAAAATTACGTGGGGCTCCGCCGTATTTTTGGCTCAGCCAGGTACAACTAGGCAGCTGATGGCTGGAATCCTCAGCATGGAGAGGCCCAAGCGTTCTGGGCCCCCCATGCTGCAAATTGCAGCCCGCCACTGCCTCAGAAAATGGCGCATTTATTGAAGCGCCATTTTCTGGCTCTGTAGCCAGGCTCTTCCAGTTGCCCTGGTGCCGGTGGCAAACTGGGTAATAAAGGGGTTAATGCCAGCTTTTTATTGGCAGCAGGCACTCAGCCCGAGATTCATAATGTCGTGCCAATGTTAGACCCGGCCATTAGGAATCTCTAGTAAATAGTAAAAAAAAAAATACACCACACAGAGAAAAATCTTTTTATTTGAAAAAAAAAACACAAACAAAATTCGGACTCCATCTTTATTATAATTATCCGACAGAGTCCACAATGAAGGTCCCACGACGCTCAATCGCCTCCGACGAAGTCCACAACAAAGGTCCCACGACGCTCAATCGTCTCTGCTCAATTCAGAGACTGCAGCAAGGGATCAAGTGTCCTCTTCCTACAGTCTCTGGGGTCAGAGTTATGGTGCACTGTATGACAATGATCTGTCATACAGTGCACCATGACTATGATCCCAGAGACTACAAGAGGACACTTGATCCCTTGTCGCACCCATCCATCCATCCACTCATGAATCTATCCATTCACCCATGCACCCATCATCCACGCATGCACACATATCCATCCATGCACACATCCATCCACGCATGCACACATCCATCCATGCACACATCCACGCACGTATGCATCCACACACGAATGCATCCACACACGCATGCATCCACACATACACACATCCAGGCATGCACACATCCACGCACGCATCCACGCACGCACACATCCACAAATGCACGCATCCACGCAAACATCCATCCATGCACACATCCATCCATACACACATCCATACACGCATGCATCCACGGACGCACACATCCACACACGCACACATCCATGCACACATCCATCCATGCACACATCTACACACACACGCATCCACAGACGCACACATCCATCCATGCAATATCCATGTGCACATCCACGCACGCACACATCCACGGACGCATTCACACATCTATCCATGCAATGTCTATGCACACATCCACGGACGCACACATCCATGGATGCACACATCCACGGACCCACACATCCATCCATGCACACATCCACGCACGCACACATCCATCCATGCACACATCCACACACGAACGCATCCACGGACACACACATCCATCCATGCAATATCCATGCACACATCCACGCACACACACATCCATGGACGCATGCACACATCTATCCATGCAATGTCCATGCACACATCCACGCACGCACACATCCACGGACGAACGCACACATCTATGCATGCAATGTCCATGCACACATCCACACACGCACGCATCCATCCATGCACACATCCACGCACGCACACATCCATCCATGCACACATCCACGGACGCACACATCCATCCATGCAATATCCATGCACACATCCATGCATGCATCCATCCATGCACACATCCACACACGCACGCATCCACCTACGCACACATCCACGGATGCACACATCCACGCACGCACACATCCACACATGCACGCATCCACGGATGCACACATCCATCCATGCAATGTCCATGCACACATCCACACATGCACACATCCACGGATGCACACATCCACACACGCACACATCCACGGGCGCACACATCCATCCATGCACACATCCACGCACGCACACAACCACAGATGCACGCACACATCCATCCATGCAATGTCCATGCACGCATCCATCCATGCACGCACACATCAATCTATGCATTCATTAATTCATTCATACTTACCTCACCAATGATCCACCGGTGAGGAGGAGGGGCCCAGGAGAGGAGGAGGGGCCCACACAGCGCAGGAAGCTGACCGGCAGGTGCACCGGTGGGTGCAGGCGGCCAGGAGAGGTGAGGGGGGGCCCAGAACACAGGGATCGGGGGAAGAGGAATGATACTAGCGGTAAGGGACTGAGGAGCCTGACTGGTGGTTCTGTATGTATCCGCCGGCAGGCTGCACCCACGGCACCAGCGGGTGCTGCACTGCAGCCCGCCAGCAGATACATACAAAACTGCAGGAGGGGGGCGGATTGGAGGGACGGGGGGGGTCCCTAATCTTTACTGTGCCGGGAGCCGGCTGAGGAGGGGGAGGGCACTTGCCGATCTGCCCCTCCAGATCTGATTGGAGAGCTCCAATCAGATCTGGAGGGGTGAATCCGTCTGATTCGCTCTGATGGCAGGTTTAGTTTCAACTGCCAATCAGAGCGACTTTAGCCATGGGGGGGCTAAGCCAACCCCCGTGCTAAAGTATAGGTTTTCACTTAGCTGCAGCTCTATTAACCCCTTAGTGATCGTGGTTAATAGAGCCGCAGCAAGGGAAACCCGCGATGACGCAGCATATGCGTCCAAGGTCGGGAACAAACTTGTTTTCATGACGCATATGCTGCGTCACGGTTCGGGAAGGGGTTAAAGAGTTTATTTTCTGTGTTGCCAACAAAAATTCATTAGCTTCATCATACTCTGGAAGTTGTAGAATGTGAGTAGCAGGCTGTGGCAAATTAAAGACTGAAAATGTTTTTCCATGCAGTAATAACACATTTTGGACATCTCGCATGGCATAAGATTGGCAATTTTGTCAATCTCCACTTTTGTTGTGAAGACGTAAGCAGTAATCCTCGATTAGATGTTCCTTGAAATTTGTCCAAAGTTAAGCGGGATTTGTAGGTGGTCCAAATAGACAGATGTAGGCAAACAATTGGCGAAGTTGGTTAGGCATATGTAGGGTAACTGAATCTTCTAAAGTTAGTGTCCAAACAGAATCATCCAATAAAAGTCCTAAAGCCAAAGCTGCAGCTTTAAATATATCGTACAATACTCTGTTAACTGTTTTCAAAAAATCATAACTCGTAGCTCCTTTGACATGCAGCAGTAACAGCTGAAGGCAATATCTTTCTTGATCTTTGACACTAACAGTATACATACAGTGATATTAAAAAGTTTGGGCACCCCTCTTAATCTTACCCTTTTTTTTTGTCTAAAATTTGTTTTTTGCAACAGCTATTTCAGTGTGATATATGTAATAACTGATGGACACAGTAATATTTCAGGATTGAAATGAGGTTTATTGTACTAACCAAAAATGTGAAATATGCATTATTTCAAAAACTGACAGGTGCAAAAGTATGGGCACCTCAACAGAAAAGTGACATTAATATTTAGTAGATCCACCTTTTGCAAAAATAATAGCCTCTAGTCGATTCCTGTAGCTGTTAATGAGTTCCTGGATCCTAGATGAAGGTATTTTTGACCATTCCTCTTTACAAAACAATTCCAGTTCAGTTAAGTTTGATGGTTGCCAAGCATGAACAGCCCACTTCAAAACATCCCACAGATGTTCAATGATATTCAGGTCTGGGGACTGGGATGGCCATTCCAGAACATTCAAAAAAATCAAAATAGATGGTTGCGCCACACTGCAAATTTAGGGGTATAAATTCCCGTTACACTGTACGTTTCACTCACCTAAGTTGGTTGTGCCCTCTGCACAACTAGATTAACCGCAAGTAGGTGAGATTTTTTTATGCAGGATCCCTGTCTTCATCTATTGCCTGTCTCCCCTCTGCACCCAGGTCTGTGCTCCGTCTCTCACACGTGCACCGTCCCGTGCACGTGCAGGGGCCAGGTTTCTGTTTTCTTCAGCAAGGTCCTCTCCCAGAGATGCTCGCACCACTCTCCCCGAAGGGAGAAAGGAACGTAATGCAATAATAAATGTGGTATATAGAAATGAGCGCTAGGGATAACGGAACAAGCCGAACGCTTTTGTAGACATTACCTATAGGTTTATTACGATAAACACAGTACAGGTCCTTCTCCCACAACGCGTTTCGACGCTACATGCGTCTTTCTCAAGTGGATACTGGACCTCTATCAGACTTCCCTTATATCCTATCTCTGTACTAATCATTGTACATGGGGGTGTCTTTTTTTTTTTTTTTTTTTTTTCTTCCTCCTCCTTCTCCTTCCACTCTCTTACCACACCCCTGTTGACCTAATCTTCTGTGTATACCTGAATAACCTTACCTGCCATACAATCTATATTATTAAATATCTATAGTTCATGCTTAAAATCCATTAAAATACATCAGAGATACATTATAATAACTTTAAAATTACATTAAGAGGGGGGCGTGTCCTGCTGCTGATGGCGCCGGACGCTTGCTGAGTAGGCTCCGACGCTCAGGCTGATTTAGCGGCACACACCGGCTCTTACCGGGCTCTAATTCCACTATACCTCGGGAGAAGACCCCCTGCACACAGCGATGCCGCGAGCAGGCTCCAGGCGCCGAGAGACAGACGGTAAACTGACCGACTTCTTCAGCACTGATTCCCCGAAGCCCTCCAAAATGGCGCCGGCTAATGCAGCCCCTGCAGCTTCCTCATCCCCCACAGGGCACGCTCAGCGCTCACCACGCTCCCCTCCCGGATCACAGAGAGGGGGGTCTGGAGATAGGGATGAATCCCCAGTGTCCAAACGATCCCTCCGGGACATGCTGGGGTCCCTAAGAGACTCCATGCTAGGAGAAATACGCTCCATGATAGGAGACCTGCGCACAGACATGGCGGCTCTGAATGAAAGAACGTCACATCTTGAAACAAAGATGACGGACTACGTAACTGCCCACAACAACCTCGCCGATGATTATGATGTGATGGAGAAGGAGATGAAAAAGACGCAGTTAACCCTCTCCCATCTTGAGGACGGTTTGCGTAAAAACAACGTTAAATTGCGAGGTGTAAAAGAACTGGACCATGAGGAGGATCTCAGGAGTATCATAACGACGTTCCTTACGGAGGTGCTACCAGACGTCCCCCTTGCTGTACTGGAGGTAAACAAGGCGTATAGACTACCAAAACCGGCCAAAATGGCCAAGGACATCCCAAGAGATATACTGATCTCGTTTCAACGACCTGATGCGAGAGAAATTCTCCTGCGTGCCATGCGTTCCCACCCTACCCTACCAGACCCGTTTGGTACTGCGGCGGTCTTCCCGGATCTTTCACCAGGGACTCTTGCCAGGCGCAGGGAGTTTGCACCAAGTTGTAGAGTCTTACAAGATAAGGGGATACAATACATCTGGGGATCCCCGGTATCCCTAACCTTCCGCTACAAGGGAACGAGACAATTCTTCCAGTCCCCATCGCAACTACGCAAAGCCCTGCGAGCCTGGAATCTCTCTGTCCCAGGAGGTTCATCACCGACTGTACATGATGGCCCCCGACACGGACCTCAACGGAGGGTCAACAAAAGTTCCAGCCGAAGCCCGGAATCAACGCGATGATGCCTGTGCGGTCGTGCCTCAGGCTTGTATAACTGTTTTCTGAGGTTATCCTCATAGTGTCCCCTGGTGACCCCAATTCGGGTCCCGGGTGACCGAGGATTTCCCTGCCCCCAGGAGTCCTCTGGGTGTGGGCTCTGGCGGACGGGGGGTGAGCTTGAGTATCTCTCTGCTCTCCCTAATCCAGCTCGTCGGACCTGACCTGAGAGGTTCTCAGTTTTTCTGGTTTACATTTGTGTGTTACAACTGCTTGTTTGACGTTTCTCCCTCCCCATCCTTCTCCCCCTACCCCCGTCCACCCCTTCTCTGGTCATTCCATCGCTCTCGCTCTCTCTGATCTTTCTTCCTATTCTTTTCTGTCTCTATCCTCTGAATTCTTACTACCTCCTTCTCAAGACCAACAAGGGTCACTGGGCCCCGGGCCTCGGCTATATCTTATACCCCCAATTTATTGCCTGGGACTCATTAAATATGGCGGGAACAACATCAGTGATCCAGATTGCCTCCCTTAATGTAAAAGGGTTAAACTCTGCGGTAAAGCGTTCCTTCCTATGGAGGGAGGCGCGCAGACTGCGTGCTGATGTGCTATGCGTTCAAGAAACGCACCTACTGGCCTCAGACAATCACAGGGTCCATCACTCATCTTACCCACATATTTTCTTTGCCAACAACACTGTCAAAAAGGCAGGGATCTGCGTTATTGTAAGTAATAAATTACAATTTCAACTCAAATCGACCGAATCAGACCCTCTGGGGAGGTTCCTTATACTGAAGGCCCTCATTTCTGAGGAACTGTACACAATTGTAGCCCTGTATGCGCCCAATGTGGGACAGTATAAATTCCTGAATTCCCTATTTAAAAAATTGAGGACCTCGGTAGAGGGCTCACTGATTATCTGCGGGGACTTTAATGCTATAATGGAGAACAGACTAGACACATCCTCCTCGTCCGCTCGCCGGGGAGGGAATTGTCCCAATTGTGTCGTGAATTCGGCCTCCACGACGTGTGGCGATACCTCCATGCCGAAGAGAGGGACTTCACGTTCTTTTCTAACAGTCACAAGTCCTATTCCAGGATTGACATGTTTTTGATAGGGGAAGCTTTATTGCTCCGCTGTGGATCGGCTTCCATAGGCCAGATCTCATGGTCGGATCACGCCCCCATCTCGCTGAGTATTAGCTTAGGGCAAAAGGAGGTGTCGCCCCGTCGCTGGAGGATGAATGTGGGCCTGTTATCCAGCCAAGACATTGTTGACCACTTGGACCATAGTTTGGTAAACTATTTCCATCTAAATGACAACGGGGAGGTCTCTGATGGCACGCTGTGGGCTGCCCATAAAGCGGTCCTCAGGGGCCTCCTCATACAGAAAGCAGCACAACAAAAGCGAGCGAGAGATAAACGCTGGAGAGAGCTCACTGAGCAGATAACTGAATTGGAAAAAATCAACAAAGCCGCTCAGACCCAGCGGATCACTTCGCGGATTCTTGCTTTGCGAGGTGATCTCAGATCCCTACTGCTATACCAACACGAGCTTGGTCTCCGAAAACTTAAAACTCGCTTTTATGCTGCTGGGGATAGAGCAGGTAGACTGCTGGCCAGACGACTTAAAAAACGGGTGGTACAGTCAATGGTAACCTCTATGAAAACGACAGAGGGGGGGACCGTCAGAGACCCAAATAAGATCGCAGATGCTATGGCAGACTTTTACTCCACCTTGTACAATTTAAAAGACGATACCAAGACACCACAACCGACGTTAGAACGCATCCGAGATTACCTGGACTGTGCAGATCTCCCAGTCCTCCCTCAGGACAAGCTGGTGGAACTGAACACCCCATTCTCTCTGGCAGAAGTGCAGGCGGTGATCGGGTCTCTGAAGTTAAACTCGGCCCCAGGCCCTGATGGTTTGGCAAACGAATATTACAAGACCTTTTCCCATCATTTGGCGCCCTACCTGCTCCGACTCTTTAATACCTGGCAAACTGAAGGGGTCCTCCCTCCGGAAGCCCTAGAGGCCACGATCACAACGATATTAAAACCAGGAAAACCGTCTGATTCTCCAGGGAGTTATCGTCCGATCTCCCTCTTGAATACAGACGTGAAAATTTATGCTAGATTACTAGCGGCACGCCTATCGGAGAGTGTCTCATTCCTGGTGGACTCGGATCAGGTGGGATTTGTAGGGGGTCGCCAAGCGAGAGACGGAACCCGACGTATGATAGACCTCATTGAGATAGCTGAGACTCGGGGGACCCCCAGTGTATTCCTGTCGTTAGATGCGGAAAAGGCGTTCGACAGCGTACACTGGGGTTACCTTCGGGAAGTCCTTGTGAGGTTTGGCTTCTCGGGACCGATACTGAGGGCTATTCTGAGCCTTTACTCGAATCCGAGAGCTCGTGTCTCTACGTCTGGGTTTCTCTCCCGCCAATTTAGCATATCAAATGGGACCAGACAGGGGTGTCCCCTGTCCCCCCTGATCTTTGCTCTAATTATGGAACCGTTTGCCGCCACCGTCAGGGCTGAGAATGGGATCTCGGGCATACAGGTAGGAGCGAGGAGACACGTCATTGGCCTGTACGCGGATGACGTGATCATCGCCTGCACGGACCCTAGAGCATCGCTCCCAATCATTATCAGGGCCTTAGAGGCCTTCTCGGAGGTCTCATATTATAAACTGAACTTGAGCAAATCTACGGCTCTGCCCATTAATCTCACACAGCGGGAGTTTGAGGATCTCTCTGGTCGTTACGCATTCCAATGGGCCCCAGAGGGTATCCAGTACCTGGGTATCATTCTGTGCCCATCGCAGAAATTAGCACAGGTAAACCTATCAGCTCTGATCGCGTCTCTGCGGGGATCAATAAACTCCAGCGCACAGCCCTGCTGTCATGGATGGCCAGGATTCAGGCGGTCAGGATGCTTTGGTTCCCAAGGCTTCTGTACCTGTTCCGCTGTATCCCGGTTGCATACCCGAGACCCCTTCTTACTCAACTTCAAAACCTCCTTGACAGATTTGTGTGGGCTGAGGGTCGCCCGAGGGTTAACCGTAAAACATTGCACAGGAAGCTAAGGGGAGGTGGAATGGGAGTCCCAGACGTCGTATCTTATAGTAAAGCAGCCTCTATCGAGGCGGTCAGAGACTTATGCAGAACCCCATCCCCATCGGGTTGGATTCAATTAGAGCAGGACTTCGCACCGGGAATCTCACCTGGTAAGATTATTTGGGGAACGTCACTGGGTCTAATGCGGAAATCCCACCCACTGGGCACTGTCCGAAACTTATTGTCAGAATGGGGTAAGGTCCCTAGGTCATGGTCTAAGTTCCCTCCTGAAAAGATCCCCTTGACGGCTCTACAGGCTCATATTCCCACGTTAAATATCACCTCGTTACAGAAATCAGGCATTACTTCCCTGGCAGATATGATGAAAGGCCCTGAGTTAATCTCCTTCGCAGAATTTTCTCGTAACAACCCGGAACGAAGAGATTTGTTCATGCAGTACTCTCAGGTCCGTCATTTTTTGGAGTCTGCGGACTGCTGGCACGATTTAAAACCCGTCGCTCCCTTGCCCTTCCAGCGCTTCCTCTTCTCGGAGAACTCGAAACCAAAGGGCCTCTCGATTATCTACGAGGGCCTTCTGGAATTGTCCTCCCCCAGCCGTCCGTCTTACGCCACGGCATGGGAAAGAGATTTGTCCTTCGAGGCAGAGGAAGAGGATTGGGAGGGAGCGGTCTGCTGCGTATCGCGAGCTACTAGGTGTATCAATCACCTGGAATCCCTCAAAAAAGTTCACCTTCGATGGTACACCCCTCCCACAAGCTTGGCGAGATTTGGAAACGGAAACTCCCCACTGTGCTGGAGACTCTGTGGTCAAAAGGGAGATCTCGCACATATGTGGTGGTTATGCCCTCAAATAGCCCAATTTTGGACTTTGGTGGCCAGCCTGATAGAGGTGACCACGGAGTTGAAGTTTCCCCTTCTCCCGCAACTTGCGGTCCTACATATTGGGGCAGACTCCCTCCCTCCAGTCCCCCGTCACATGATCTCATACATTCTAATTGCGGCCAGACTCTGCATCGCCACTTTGTGGAAGTCCCTGGCCCCTCCCACGATGTCAGATCTCACGAAACGGCTGAATGACATATTCGCACATGAATTCCACCTAGCTCTGGATGCCCCCACGAGACGGTATGTGGCTGAGGCCTGGGACCTTTGGGCAATTCACCCTCTTGCAGATAAGCCCCCTTCCTAAACAAGTCTCAGGAGGTAACACTTTCTAGCTTCTCTCTTGTCTTTCATTTCTCGTTTCTTGTTATCAATCTTTCCTCTTCCCCCTACTATTACCCTCGATTACTTGGAACCCCTCTTCCCCCACCCCTGCGGATACTTTCCTCCTATCCACCCACTGCTAATCCTCCATTCCCCTATCTCCCATTCCCCCTCACTCCAAGACCCTCTCATACTTTTCCCAACCCCCCCTTACCATCTTGCCCCCCAAGTGACAATTTCAGGTCAAATTTGTATTGTAGGTTTCAGACGAATTATGGCAGCAAGAAACATGAGAAGAACACTCTCAACTGTGTCCTCGTACAAAAGACAATCCTACTCAGTTAAACGATGAAAGAACGTCGTCTTACATGAATATAAATTCCTTTGAATTATTACGGATAATGCTGCAACTTGATTTATATTGAAACCTCCTCCTGAATACTTTTCTTGAATCCTTTGCACTACCCCCTCCCCATTTATCCCTACCATCCCCCCTATAACAACACTTGGCTGAGTTGTAAAGCCAAGGTTTACTCTTCTATATTGTTTGTGACTTTTGGGCCGAAGGGAATTCCCCTTTAGGTCAATAACTTGTCTTGTTACTGTACTTGTTGTGTTCTTATATATGATCCAATATAATAAAACATTTTGAAGACTAAAATTACATTAAAAATATATTAAACCAAATATTAAAATAATAAAATCACATTCATCATATAAAAACACATTCATCATATAAAATTACCCCTTAATTCAAGTGTTCTCTACCTCATATAGTTAATTTTCATTTATTAGGGTGCCTTCGCACCAGCGCCTCCCCGAAATCGCGGCAGACGCGGCGAAAAAAAAAACAAAAAAAACCTGCATCAGCCGCGACCACCGCACAACGGCCGCACCCGCGGCACGGCCGCGGTACAGTTTTTTCTTATCCTCAGGTATTGACCATATGGTATATTTTTAATCCATGTTGGCAGATGACTACTGTCAAATTTAAGGTAGCTGTTCACATCTACACTTTTAAAATAGGTGGATGTGGTCAGTTTTCCTTCACTATCTATGTTTAAAAGTGTAGATGTGAACAGCTACCTTAAATTTGACAGTAGTCATCTGCCAACATGGATTAAAAATATACCATATGGTCAATACCTGAGGATAAGAAAAAACTGTACAAGTGATGTAGTTTTTAAAAAAGAGGCTGCTACACTAAAAAGAAGATTCAGAGAGAAAGGGTACCCCAACAAACTACTATCGGATGCATATAAAAAAAGTAAAAAATAAGAGAGTGGAAGGAGAAGGAGGAGGAAGAAAAAAAAAAAAAAGAGAAAAAAAAAAAAAAAAACACACCCCCATGTACAATGATTAGTACAGAGATAGGATATAAGGGAAGTCTGATAGAGGTCCAGTATCCACTTGAGAAAGACGCATGTAGCGTCGAAACGCGTTGTGGGAGAAGGACCTGTACTGTGTTTATCGTAATAAACTAATAGGTAATGTCTACAAAAGCGTTCGGCTTGTTCCGTTATCCCTAGCGCTCATTTCTATATACCACATTTATTATTGCATTACATTCCAGAACATTGTAATTGTTCCTCTGCATGAATGCCTGAGTAGATTTGGAGCGGTGTTTTGGATCACTGTCTTGCTGAAAGATTCATCCCCGGCGTAACTTCAACTTTGACACTGATTCTTGAACATTATTCTCAAGAATCTGCTGATACTGAGTGGAATCCATGCGACCCTCAACTTTAACAAGATTCCCGGTGCCGTCATTGGCCACACAGCCCCAAAGCATGATGGACCCTCCCCCAAATTTGACAGTGGGTAGCAAGTGTTTTTCTTGAAATGCTGTGTTTTTGTGGCGCCATGCATAACGCCTTGTTGTATGACCAAACAACTCAATCTTTGTTTCATCAGTCCACAGGACCTTCTTCCAAAATGAAACTGGCTTGTCCAAATGTGCTTTTGCATACCTCAGGCGACTCTGTTTGTGGCGTGCATGCAGAAACGGCTTCTTTCGCATCACTCTCCCATAAAGCTTCTCCTTGTGCAGTGTGCGCTGTATTGTTGAACGATGCACAGTGACACCATCTGTAGCAAGATGTTGCTGCAGGTCTTTGGAGGTGGTCTGTGGATTGTTCTTGACTGTTCTCACTATTCTTCTTCTCTGCCTTTTTGATATTTTTGTTGGCCTTCCACTTCTGGACTTTACAAGAACTGTCCCTGTGGTCTTCCATTTCCTTACTATGTTCCTCACAGTGGAAACTGACAGGTTAAATCTCAGAGACAACTTTTTGTATCCTTCCCCTGAACAACTATGTTGAACAATCTTTTTTTTCAGATCATTTGAGAGCTGTTTTGAGGAGCCCATGATGCCACTCCTCAGAGAAGATGCAACTAGGAGAACAACTTGCAAGTGGACACCTGAAATAGCTTTTCTCATGAAGTACAAAGCTCAATGAGGTTACCAAACCAATTTAGTGCTTCAAAAAGTCAGTAAAAAGTACCGTATATACTCGCGTATAAGCCAAGTTTTTCAGCCCAAAATTTGGGCTGAAAAGTCCCCCCTCGGCTTATACGCGAGTATACCGCCCGCCCGCCACCCGCATCAGTATACAGGCCCCCCCATCAAGATCCAGGCCCCCCCCCTTGCTCGGCAAACCTGTAAAGTAAAATCCTTATACTTATCACTGTCCTGTCGCCGCCGTCCCGCCGCAGCCGACACCGCGATCCTCCATCTTCATTCAGCGTCTTCCAGCTTCCTGTGGTCGCAGGCAATGACGTCATTGTCGGCGCCGACCACAGGAAGCCGGAAGACGCTGAATGAAGATGGAGGATCGCGGTGTCGGCAGCGGCGGGACGGCGGCGACAGGACAGTGATAAGTATAAGGGTTTTACTTTACAGGTTTGCCGAGCAAGGGGGGGCCATGGATCTTGATGGGGGGGGCCTGTATATCCCTGGGGCTGGTGCTGTATATACCCCTGGGGCTGGTGCTGTATATACCCCTGGGGCTGCTGCTGTATATACCCCTGGGGCTGCTGCTGTATATACCACTGGGGCTGGTGCTGTATATACCCTGGGGCTGGTGCTGTATATACCCCTGGGGCTGGTGCTGTATATACCCCTGGGGCTGGTGCTGTATATACCCCTGGGGCTGCTGCTGTATATACCCCTGGGGCTGGTGCTGTATATACCCCTGGGGCTGCTGCTGTATATACCCCTGGGGCTGGTGCTGTATATACCCCTGGGGCTGGTGCTGTATATACCCCTGGGGCTGGTGCTGTATATACCCCTGGGGCTGGTGCTGTATATACCACTGGGAAGGCTGCTGTAACACTGCTGGGGCCTGTATGTACCACTGGGGAGGCTGCTGTATACCACACTGCTGGGGGCTGTATACTACCACTGGGGAGGCCTGTATACCACTGGGGGGGCCTGTATACCACACTGCTGGGGGCTGTATACCTGTGCTGGGGTCCACTCTCGGCTTATACACGAGTCAATAGGTTTTCCCAGGTTTTGGGGGCAAAAGTAGGGGGGTCGGCTTATACACGGGTCGGCTTATACACGAGTATATACGGTAGTTAGGAGTATTCAAATCATGAAAATCAGAAGGGTGCCCATACTTTGGCACCTGTCAGATTTTGAAATAATGCATATTTCACATTTTTGGTTAGTACAATAAACCTCATTTCAAACCTGAAATATTACTGTGTCCATCAGATATTACATATATCACACTGAAATAGCTGTTGCAAAAAAACAATTTTAAAAAAAAAAAAAAAGAGTAAGATTAAGAGGGCTGCCCAAACTTTTTCATATGACTGTACATCCAATGATTTTGCTAACTCCTTGTTGTCTTGGCTTCCAAGCTTTATTCCAAACATAATGCTCTGGAGTCTCGCGATATAAATACTGCCTTGCGTTGCCGTCACGTTGGTTCAGCAAAAACCATTCCATTAATGTTGACGTCGGGCTTAAAGTTTTTGAGACATCTTCAACTGGACAATTTTCATGGAAATAAACTTGATGTCGATTCGGTAAATGGATAGCCAAACATATAATAGCATGTGACTGTGCATGCATAGGAAATGCAAATATCCTCCAAGAAGCATCTGGAGCACTCACATATCTTGAGTCCAGAAAAGTTGATGATTCATCATGATTGACTGTTGTCTGTTGTATTTCAACATTAGCTTTGTCATGGCCCTTGTACATATACTTGAAAAGATATTTCACACTTTTTATTGACGCACAGATTTCAACGTTGATGTGACAGTTGTACCGTTTTAATAAGTATGGGTTGTATGGGACTATCCATGAGTTGTTTATAATTTTTTTTGTGAACAATGTTCACAATGTGTGCTCGCCGGTATGAAGGGTAGCCATTCAAGTCTTTCATAGTGTGCTGTTGTAACTGCTTTGGAAAGCCTTTAGTACACTTGCTATTTTCCATGCATGGACTTTTTGGATTTGCCTCACCACATGGACCATGAACCATATGATTGATGACAATATCATACAGTTCAGGGTATTTTTCTTGGATAGGAATTTCAGCCCACACTATGTTGTCAATATCTTCCTCTGTGCGAAACTTAGAATCCGCATGTAAGATGATAAGTATATGTGCACGTGGGAGACCTCGTTTCTGAAACTCAATGATGTGTACCATTGCTACAAATGTCCCAAAAAGGCAATTTTTGAGATCTTTCAAAAGGCTGGTGGGTTTCAGTCGAAATATGCGTGCAACTAAGTCCGGCCTGTGTTCCACTTGCTGTCAGGGTTCTAGATTTTATGTAATTTCTGGCCATTTAGGATTACACGTTATTGTCACAAAAATGTTAGGTCTTCCAAACTTTGTCACTATTGCCATTGCATCTTGATAACACTGCTGTATGTTCCGGGGGCTACCTTCAAAGGACGATGGGAGAATGCCTGTTTTCCCAATGGGAATTCGTTTTTTAATGGATTGGTTTAGCAAATGTTCTTGAAGAACACAGTAATCTTCCACTTTAAGTTGTTTTTGGTTTATGCATATAAAACTTAGGCGATTAGCTTAAATTTTAACATATGCATCAACAAAGTACTGTTGTGTCAGTCTGCCACCGTTTAAAATAGGATTAAACTCATTTCGCACAGACAAAAGGAAACTGTAGAACTGCAATTGTGTAACTCGTCTTACAGTGCCTTACTGCTGTAGATTTTCATGCCACCCTTGAACCCCTCTTGGAAAGAATAGCGGATACAGAAGAGCATCAAGGTTGCTGTGCAAAATGCTGATGCGCTGTGTCTTAGGAAGCAAAGGGTTGTTAAGGTCTGGCTTAAGATGGACTAATATATCCCTTTGAAAAGGAGGCTCTCCATCATCATTTTGAAAAACAACAGCAACCTCACTTACACGTGGTTTGTTATAACGTCGATGATCTTGTGTACGTTCTTGTTTAATTGCCATAACAATAGAAGGCATTTCAGTCCCATTTTGTATAGCCCTCTGTTGCTCCTCAGCTTCAACATCTTTAAGCATGCAATGTGCGGCAGCAAAGGGTTGATTTGTTGTAAATGAACAGCAATGAGATTCATGAGTTCAGCATTACATTTTTCGTTCTCTTTCAGATTCATCCTTTCTTCTGTAGCCTCATTTGAATCAAGGATGTATAATTGTCCAAATTTTGGTGGTTCTCCTATTTCTGGGTAAAGTGTTCCAGAGTGATGGTAAATCTGACCATGAATTTTGAAACAATATGGTCCAAATCCAGGTGGCGGTACAATGTTGGCACCAAATGAAGCAAACGCATGAGAACTGTTGATGCTTCTGGTATTGTCCATAAAATTTCTACTGTGTTCATGCTGTCCTTTCATCAATTGCTCAAACAGATCCGAGTATTGAGGTCTCAGTAGCATAACTTTCCCTTTTTGGCAGCATTGATTAAACTGATCGTCAGATGGTTTTTAATCGATGAAATTCAGAGACTTGCATTTAGAACAAACTGCATCCATTTTCCCACAGTAGTGTTCAATAATTGTTGTTTCATCCTTTGTGACATACCGTGCAAGTTGTTGAATATTCTCCTGGGCTTGCCTTCCTTGGTACACCATTCGTTTCGTATAAATGTCACAAACATATTGTTGTCTGTTTGCCCTGGCTTGTGGAGATTCATTCAGCCGACATAGTCTACGACATATGGCATCTTGGGCTTGTCTGGTAGCCGTTTCTTGTGGTGTCTCCTCTTGCCGACAACGTCTATGAGATTGTGCATCCTGGGCTTGTCTCACGGCAGTCTGGTGTGGTGTCTCTTGGTCTCATTGTTGTCGTCGCCTTGCTACTTTTGCAGCTTTTATGTCATCATCATTAGCATATTTCCGCTTACGACCGACTAAACCAATTTAATAAGCGTGACTGAAGTAGTTCAGACTGTGACTGACAGACACTGTGAAGTTAATGTGACTGAAGGATGTCACACTATGACTGATAACCTTGTAAACAGGAGTGAAGTTCGTCACACTGTGACTGACTGTGACTGACAGCCTTGTAGAAAGGAGTGAACTGCGTCACACTATGACTGACCGCCTTGTAGACAGGAATGAAGTTTGTCACACTATGGGCCCCTTTACACGCGGCTACATTTCTAGGGTGGCTACAGGTAACTTACTGGTTGCAGTGAAATCATGGAGACAAGGTTCTATCTTGTTGCTGTGTACAAATGGAATAATCTCTCCATGATTTCACTGCAACCAGTAAGTTACCTGTAGCCACCCTAGAAATGTAGCCGCGTGTAAAGGTACCCTATCACTGACAGCCTCATAGACAGGAGTAAAGTTCATCACACTATGACTGACAGCTTTGTAGACAGGAGTGAAGTTCGTCACACTATCACTGACAGCTTTGTAGACAGGAGTGAAGGATGTCACAGTGACTGACAGACCTAGTAGACAGAAGTAAAGTTCATCACACTATGACTGACATCCTTGTAGACAGGAGTAAAGGACGTCACACTGACTGACATACCTTGCAGACAGCAGTGAAGGACGTCACACTGACTGACAGCCTTGTAGACAGGAGTGAAGTTCATCACACTGAGTGACAGCTTTGTAGACAGAAGTAAACTGTGTCACACTGACTGACAGACCTTGTAGACAGGGGTAAAGTTTGTCACACTATGACTGACAGCCTTGTAAACAGGAGTGAAAGACATCACACTGACTGACAGCCTTGTAGACAGGAGTGAAGGACGTCACACTGACTGACAACCTCGTAGACAGGAGTAAACTGCATCACACTGACTGACAACCTTGTAGACAGGAGTAAACATCATCACAATATGACTGCCAGCCTTGTAGACAGGAGTGAAAGACGTCACACTGACTGACGGACCTAGTACACAGGAGTAAAGTTTGTCACACTATGACTGACTGCCTTATAGACAGCAGTGAAGGACATGACATTGACTCACATACCTTGTAGACGGGAGTGAAGGACGTCACACTGACTGACAGCCTTGAAGACAGGAGTTACGTTCGTCACACTAACTGACAGCCTTGTAGACAGGAGTGAAGGATATCACACAGACTCGTTTCAACGCCCTCCTGGCGTCTTCCTCAGGGATGTCCCTCCCCCACCAAACAACTCATATTTATACACAAAGCAATTGACATAACAAGTGGGTGTTCCCCATCATGTGACGTCAAAAACGTCATCATGGCTGGGCGGGTGTTACATTTTGGCGCAAAAAATGTAAAACAGCTTTATACATACATCAAAATGCAAGTTACATATCATTACATATATTTAAAAAATCAGTAAAATATTCACATAAAAAATCCTTCCTAAAAATCAAGCGGAAAATCACCCAAAAGTCTGTCCTATGTGCATGCCATATGTAAAAAAATGTAAAATGAGTAAAAGTAATGGTGGAGCATCAGTAGTTGTTTCTGAGTTTCGAACTTGTGTCCGCACAACAATCGTTCTCATAGGTAATTTCATTGTGCACTGAGCCATCATTGTTGGCAACTACTTCAGCTTCTGATTTTTTGCATCAGGTGACATGTCTCTCTTTTTATTTTACAGGTATCAAAGGGAGCTGCCATAGGAGAGTGCAATATGGATACGGATTTTCGTTCTTACCCTATTTCAAAATGACTTTATTCACATAAAAGTTGGAACATTTTTAATATTAAATTATTATTATATTATTATTAAATTGTAATAAACTATAAAAAACTATAAAAAAATTTTTATTGAAAGCATAATTAAAACTGTGTATATAAAACGAATTAATAAAGAAGATGGGAATCTGAATATTGATTCAAAAAGTATCTTTGTTACATGAGATTAAATATATCTGAATAAAAAAATAAATATATATAAAAGAGTATATCTCAAAAATAAAATGATTCTTCATAGCAAAGAATTCATAGAGTCTTATTCTTTGTATGCGAGACAAATAAACCCCAAGTAATGGAGTATAGGAGAGATTTATAAGGATGGGTGGTAAAGATGTATCTCTCCACTATGGGGGATTCTGCCTCAGAAAGGAACTGAGGGATTATAAGGGCGATTACAGTCTCACTTGCCAACAGCCTGTGAGTAAAGGGCTTTTCCTTTCAACTCGGACAGCTTTATTATCCAGGTTCGTGTCCGATCAATGAAGGCTGAAATATATTATTAATGTATCTAACTGAAAAATGAATAACTCAAATGTGAAAGTTCCAACAACTTCCTTTCAAGAAAATACAATTATTTGTATGCAGGACAACTAAGAGTTGAGGCATGACTAAACACTAATAAGGATAGAGGATCAGGATCCATTAGTCCATCTCTTCACTATAAAGTACAGCCCCTCCAACACAGAGTCGAGGGAATGTACAGGAGATTGGAGTTTCATCGATATCTACTTGAAGCGGGTGCCAACAAGGTTATAGCTCAGTGCAATATAATATCCAATGTGTCCATATGTGAGCTCGCAAAGGTGAGGTTATTCAGTCAATTATAATTACACTGAAGTTACAGTATCATTACCAATTTCAACCACTAGGTGGCAACAATATTGATGCTGTTGCCATAACGATGTAGAGGGATGTGTACCAGTCTCAAGGTTCTAATTGTCCGCCAGCAGGGGCGCTCATTCTCAATATGTGAAGAACGGAATCAAGAGCTTCTTATCCCAGAGAAGCTCACGATCCAAGTTTGTATTAGAATATTCCAACAGTCAAAGTGCTTTTCTGCAGTTCATGAAGGCTGCCATTATAGCTACCAATAAGGGAACAGACTGGTGATTTGTGTTCGTGCCTGGTGAGAAATTTTACTATCTAATAGCTAGTTTATCTGCTAGTAGTAAAAAATGAAATACTTGTTTGTATATATGCCAAGTGACTGTGGATTATGTGCCTCATTTACAGTGATATTACAGTGTGAACATGTGAGTGTGGAAATCCTTATCCCAAGTGATGTGCAAGAATGGGACTAGTCACTATATTAATTCTGACACTATATTGAGTCCTCTAGGTTTTAATGTGTCTAATTTAAAAATCCAGTATTTTTCTCTCTTTTGCAACATTTCAAATCTGTTTGCAATGTGTGCACCTATGTGGTGCAAACAGATTTGAAATGTTGCAAAAGAGAGAAAAATACTGGATTTTTAAATTAGACACATTAAAACCTAGAGGACTCAATATAGTGTCAGAATTAATATAGTGACTAGTCCCATTCTTGCACATCACTTGGGATAAGGATTTCCACACTCACATGTTCACACTGTAATATCACTGTAAATGAGGCACATAATCCACAGTCACTTGGCATATATACAAACAAGTATTTCATTTTTTACTACTAGCAGATAAACTAGCTATTAGATAGTAAAATTTCTCACCAGGCACGAACACAAATCACCAGTCTGTTCCCTTATTGGTAGCTATAATGGCAGCCTTCATGAACTGCAGAAAAGCACTTTGACTGTTGGAATATTCTAATACAAACTTGGATCGTGAGCTTCTCTGGGATAAGAAGCTCTTGATTCCGTTCTTCACATATTGAGAATGAGCGCCCCTGCTGGCGGACAATTAGAACCTTGAGACTGGTACACATCCCTCTACATCGTTATGGCAACAGCATCAATATTGTTGCCACCTAGTGGTTGAAATTGGTAATGATACTGTAACTTCAGTGTAATTATAATTGACTGAATAACCTCACCTTTGCGAGCTCACATATGGACACATTGGATATTATATTGCACTGAGCTATAACCTTGTTGGCACCCGCTTCAAGTAGATATCGATGAAACTCCAATCTCCTGTACATTCCCTCGACTCTGTGTTGGAGGGGCTGTACTTTATAGTGAAGAGATGGACTAATGGATCCTGATCCTCTATCCTTATTAGTGTTTAGTCATGCCTCAACTCTTAGTTGTCCTGCATACAAATAATTGTATTTTCTTGAAAGGAAGTTGTTGGAACTTTCACATTTGAGTTATTCATTTTTCAGTTAGATACATTAATAATATATTTCAGCCTTCATTGATCGGACACGAACCTGGATAATAAAGCTGTCCGAGTTGAAAGGAAAAGCCCTTTACTCACAGGCTGTTGGCAAGTGAGACTGTAATCGCCCTTATAATCCCTCAGTTCCTTTCTGAGGCAGAATCCCCCATAGTGGAGAGATACATCTTTACCACCCATCCTTATAAATCCCTCCTATACTCCATTACTTGGGGTTTATTTGTCTCGCATACAAAGAATAAGACTCTATGAATTCTTTGCTATGAAGAATCATTTTATTTTTGAGATATACTCTTTTATATATATTTATTTTTTTATTCAGATATATTTAATCTCATGTAACAAAGATACTTTTTGAATCAATATTCAGATTCCCATCTTCTTTATTAATTCGTTTTATATACACAGTTTTAATTATGCTTTCAATAAAAATTTTTTTATAGTTTTTTATAGTTTATTACAATTTAATAATAATATAATAATAATTTAATATTAAAAATGTTCCAACTTTTATGTGAATAAAGTCATTTTGAAATAGGGTAAGAACGAAAATCCGTATCCATATTGCACTCTCCTATGGCAGCTCCCTTTGATACCTGTAAAATAAAAAGAGAGACATGTCACCTGATGCAAAAAATCAGAAGCTGAAGTAGTTGCCAACAATGATGGCTCAGTGCACAATGAAATTACCTATGAGAACGATTGTTGTGCGGACACAAGTTCGAAACTCAGAAACAACTACTGATGCTCCACCATTACTTTTACTCATTTTACATTTTTTTACATATGGCATGCACATAGGACAGACTTTTGGGTGATTTTCCGCTTGATTTTTAGGAAGGATTTTTTATGTGAATATTTTACTGATTTTTTAAATATATGTAATGATATGTAACTTGCATTTTGATGTATGTATAAAGCTGTTTTACATTTTTTGCGCCAAAATGTAACACCCGCCCAGCCATGATGACGTTTTTGACGTCACATGATGGGGAACACCCACTTGTTATGTCAATTGCTTTGTGTATAAATATGAGTTGTTTGGTGGGGGAGGGACATCCCTGAGGAAGACGCCAGGAGGGCGTTGAAACGCGTTGGATGAATAAAGAGGATAAATTTGGATACTGACTACTAGCGTTATTACGAGCGGATTTCTTGGCAGCGCGGACTGTGACACACCTTCCTTTCCCAAAACTTCAAGTTCGTCTACCCTGAGTGGAGACCGGTGGAAGTCCAGCAGCAGCCATCAAGACACGTACCATATCAGGCCTCTGAACCAGTTGTGGGTGGCACAACTGGACTAGGTGAGTGAAACTATTTCTCACCTTAATTGTCTAGTGTCTAGTGATAAGGGCACTATTGCGCCTCTTGTCCCCCCCCCCTCTCTTGTCTTATCACACAGACTGACATACCTTGTAGATAGGAGTGAAGGACGTCACACTGACTGACAGCCTTGTAGACAGGAGTGAAGTTAGTCATACTGACTGACAGCCTTGTAGACAGGAGTGAAGGACGTCACTATCACTGACAGCTTTGTAGACAGGAGTGAAAGATGTCACTATCACTGACAGACTCGTAGACAGGAGTAAAGTTCATCACATTATGACTGACAGCCTTTCTAGACAGGAGTGAAGTTCGTCACTATCACTGACAGCCTTGTAGACATGAGTGAAGGACGTCACACTGACTGACAGCCTTGTAGACAGGAGTAAACTGCTTCACACTGACTGACACACCTTGTAGACAGGAGTGAAGGCGTCACACTGACTGATAGCTTTGTAGACAGGAGTGAAGGACATCACACGGACTGACAGCCTTGTAGACAGGAGTGAAGGACGTTACACTGACTGACAGCCTTGTAGACAGGAGTGAACTGCGTCACACTGACTGACAGCCTTGTAGACAGGAGTGAAGGATGTCACACTGACTGACAACTTTGTACACAGGAGTGAAGGATGTCACACTGACTGACAGACCTTATAGACATGAGTAAACTGCATCACACTGACTGACAGACCTTGTAGACAGGAGTAAACTACGTCACACTGACTGACAGCCTTGTAGACAGGAGTGAAGTACATCAAACTAACTGACTGACCTTATAGACAGAAGTAAACTGCGTCACACTGACTGACAGACCTTGTAGACAGGAGTAAACTGTGTCACACTGACTGACAGATCTGATAGACAGGAGTAAACTGCGTCACACTGACTGACAGACCTTATAGACAGGAGTAAACTGCGTCACACTGACTGACAGCCTTGTAGACAGGAGTAAAGGATGTCACACTGACTGACAGCCTTGTACACAGGAGTGAAGGATGTCACACTGGCTGACAGACCTCATAGACAGGAGTAAACTGCGTCACACTGACTGACAGACCTTATAGACAGGAGTAAACTGTGTCACACTATGAGCGGCACTTCAAATAGCGCGCCAATATCGCAATTTGAATACCGCGACGCTCATTAGTGGCCGCGGCTGGCGGTGACCAATGAGAGTCTTGGCGCGCAGTTTCAATGCCGCGTCTATGATTGGTCGCAATTTGAATGAAGCGCGGTGTTCAAACACGCGATGCATCTGTGATTGGTCGCCGCCAACTTGTGGATTCGCACGCGGTTTCAATGGCGCGCGGTGTTCAAACACGCGCCGCATCTCTGATTGGTTGCTGCCAGCCATGGTGACCAATCAGAGACTTGGTGCGCGGTTTGAATGCATCGTCTCTGATTGGTCGGCCCGTTCAGCAGCGACCAATCAGAATAGCGGCGTGCGCCATGGCGCCATATTTAAAATTCACTGAATACAGTGTATTTGAAATATGGCGCCATGGCGCGCGCCGCTATTCTGATTGGTCGGCGAGTTCATCAGCTGAACGCTGAACGCGGCGGCCAATCAGAGGAGCGGCGCGTGGTTTGAATGCCGGTCCTCTGATTGGTCGCCGCGTTCAGCGCCGACCAATCAGTGGTTTGAATGCCACGTGGGGCACTACCGCTGAGAGCAGCCGGAAGATGACTGGGTGATGCCGGTCATCTCCTGGCTGGCTCGCCACGGACCTCTGCTGCGCAGAGGTCAGCGCCTCGCCAGCCGTGAGATGACGGCTAACGCCAGTCATCTCCCGGCTGGCTCGCGCGCGCTGCGGCCACCGTTGGGGGATCCCACTGATCTCCCAACGATGGCCGCGGCTGGCGCATGTATCCCGGCGACAGTGGTGCCAATGCGCCTTTGTCGCCGGGTTTCAATTTGGCATGAATTTTGAATGTGCGCGGCTGTTTTGCATACTCCTCGCTTGTTGGTGGTCGTCTCCGGCGGCCACCAATGAGCGCCCTGGCGCTGGCACACGATTTCGGCGTCAGACAGACACGATTAGGAGATTATATAGTAGATGAGAGCCTATTTAATGTACAGAGTGTTTGTAGTAGCACGAGCTGGGCAAAATGTACTGAGCTATACAATGTATTAGAACTACAATGTACTGGGCACTACAATGTACGGGAACTACAATGACAAATTTACATTTTTTGCACAGCAACAACCACTGCTGCTTGTTTCTGAAAAACACTGAGTCAAAATTGTCACTACGGCCTTGTCCACACACCTGCGCTCTCAGTATTTAGCGCTTCTGCGCTAAATACTTAGATTTTTTAAGAGAAGCGCAGGTGCGTGTGTGCGGCCGCTTTCTGCAGACGCTGTCCCTGGTTACCCGATATGTATCGTGGTAACCAGTTCATACAGCAGGCTGCATAGTGTGCACTTATCCCGAGCGCAGCGTTTCCCTGTGCGCTCGGGATAAGCGGACAGTAGGCAGGCTGCTGTATGAACTGGAACTGGTTACCACGATACACATCAGGTAGCCAGGGACAGCATCTGCAGAAAGCAGCCGCACACACGCACCTGCGCTTCTCTGCAAAAATCTAAGTATTTAACGCAGAAGCGCTAAATACTGAGAGCGCGGGTGTGTGGACAAGGCCTACTCCGATGACCCAGAGGGGTGAATTTTCCAAAATAGGGTCACTTGAGGGGGAATTTTGCTCTTTTGGTACTTATTGGTTCTGTAAATGGAGTAAACTGTTCTAAGATAATTTGTTCTCCAAGAGTCAAAAAGCACTCCTTGCTCTTGAGTCTCACCATGTTGGAAAGCAGTAATGTAAAGCTACATATGGAGCATTGCAGAAAATGACACATTTTGGTGTCATTTTCACCTATTTTCCCATGTGAAAATGTAAAATCTTAGACTAAACAACATTTTTGTGCTAAAAATGTACTTATTTTTTCTTCACATCCCCCCCCCCCCCCCCCCGTGGCCACGCATTGGGCAATAAAGTCCACTTTTTTCTATTTTTTGTGCTGTTTTTCCTTTTTTTACACTCTCTCTATTATATATTACACACACACTTGAGACTGCTGTGGGCTGAATACACAATAGCTGTATCAGTCACGGTTCTGACGATTCTTGGTGCCAGCACCAATCTGTCCACGGTGTTTCTGGAGAGCTGCAGCTTGCAGATTGCTTCAGGGTGCCCCCTTCCTGATCACCAGCGCTCCGGCATTCAGCCTGCTGAGCACTCAAACAACCCAGTCCACACTTCCAGTTAGCGGTTCATCACTTCCGGTTAGCGTTATAGAAATGAAGTTGCAACATCGTAGGATCAACGGTGTTTATTCCCTCTTCGTGTGGTCTTACATGGTGCGGGTGGGAGGACGGGGGTTCTCAAAGGCGATGGCCGTTTCACACCGCAAGTGGCGCTTCAACAGGCATATAGTCCACCATATGCCTGTTGACTATATGCCTGTTGAAGCGCTACCCCACAAAGAGTGAATAAACACCGCTGATTGTGTGTTGCAACTTCTTTTCTATAACGCTAAACACAATAGCTGTATATACAATAGAGAATACAGAATAGAGACAGCTGCTACCTGTATACACAATAGAGATGGCTGCGGACCGTATACACAATGGAGACTGCTGCTGGCTATACATACAATAGAGAATACACAATAGAAACTGCTGCTGGCCATACACAATAGAGAATACTGCTGGCCGTACGCAATAGAGAATACACAATAGAGACTACTGCTGGCCGTACGCAATAGAGATTGCTGCCAGCCATATAGACAACATCCCAACAGCTTCCCTCCATTCCGACAGCCTCCCTCCATCCTGACGGCCTCCCTCCTTCTTTCCTCCATCCTGACAGCCTCCTTCCATCCTTCCTCCATCCCGACAGCCTCCCTCCATACTTCCGCTATCCCAACAGCGATCCTCCATCCTGACAGCCTCCCTCTATCCCAATAGCCTATTCCATCCTGACAGCCTCTCTCCATCCTTCCTCAATACCAACAGCCTCCCTCCATCCTGACTGCATCCCTCCATCCTGACAGCCTCCCTGTCTCCCCACAGCCTCCCTGTCTTCCCAGTCTCCCTGTCTCCCCCTCAGCCTACCTGTCTCCCCCTCAGCCTACCTGTCTCCCCCACAGTCTCCCTGTCTCCCCCACAGCCTCCCTGTCTCCCCCACAGTCTCCCTGTCTCCCCCACAGCCTCCCTGTCTCCCCCACAGCCTCCCTGTCTCCCCCACAGCCTCCCTGTCTCCCCACAGTCTCCCTGTCTCCCCCTCAGCCTACCCCATCCGCCAGTGGTCTCCACACAGGAAAGCACCGGCGCCTCTGGCGGGAGAACACTGCAGACGGGGGGGGGGGGTTGGGGGAGGCGGGGGGTCAAGACACGGGGGACACTGCAGACGAGATGGGGGGCTGCAGACGGGAAGGGGGGAACTGCAGACTAGATGGGGGGACTGCAGACGAGATGGGGGGGGGTCACTGCAGACGGGAAGTGGGGGACACTGCAGACGGTAGGGGGGGGAGACAATGCAGACGAGATGGGGGGGACACTGCAGATGGGGGAGGGGAACACTACAGACGGGCAGGGGGGAGACCACATCGCTGCGATTTACATTGGTTTTAATGTGCAAAATACATTAATATTTTCCATCCACATTATTAATGATGATGCAGCAATTAATCTGTAGGAAAAGGTGTTTTATTGGAACCATTGCAATGAGTACGGGAGCAGAACAGAGGCAGATAGTCAGCTCCCCTACTGTGCTCCCCCTCAGCCTCCCTGTCTCCCCCACAGCCTCCCTGTCTCCCCCACAGCCTCCCCCTCAGCCTCCCTGTCTCCCCCACAGCCTCCCTGTCTCCCCACAGTCTCCCTACAGTCTCCCTGTCTCCCCCTCAGCCTCCCTGTCTCCCCCTCAGCCCCCCTGTCTCCCCCACAGCCTCCCTGTCTCCCCCATAGCCTCCCCCTCAGCCTCCCTGTCTCCCCCACAGCCTCCCTGTCTCCCCCACAGTCTCCCTACAGTCTCCCTGTCTCCCCCTCCAGCCTCCCTGTCTCCCCCTCAGCCCCCCTGTCTCCCCCACAGCCTCCCTGTCTCCCCCACAGCCTCCCTACAGTCTCCCTGTCTCCCCCTCAGCCTCCCTGTCTCCCCCTCAGCCCCCCTGTCTCCCCCACAGCCTCCCTGTCTCCCCCACAGTCTCCCTACAGTCTCCCTGTCTCCCCCTCAGCCTCCCTGTCTCCCCCTCAGCCCCCCTGTCTCCCCCACAGCCTCCCTGTCTCCCCCACAGCCTCCCTACAGTCTCCCTGTCTCCCCCTCAGCCTCCCTGTCTCCCCCACAGCCCCCCTGTCTCCCCCACAGCCTCCCTGTCTCCCCCTCAGCCCCCCTGTCTCCCCCACAGCCTCCCTGTCTCCCCCACAGTCTCCCTACAGTCTCCCTGTCTCCCCCTCAGCCTCCCTGTCTCCCCCTCAGCCCCCTGTCTCCCCCACAGTCTCCCTGTCTCCCCCACAGCCTCCCTGTCTCCCCACAGTCTCCCCCTCAGCCTCCCTGTCTCCCCCACAGCCTCCCTGTCTCCCCCACAGCCCCCTGTCTCCCCCACAGCCTCCAGCATAACTTACCATTGTGGGGAGCTGTGGATGCGGAGCAGGGGTGCCGGAGCCCGGAGGGAACATCTGCAGGACGCTGCCTGCGAGGAGTAGCTGCGGGCCTGCGGCAGCTAGCGGTGGGCGCCGCCATGTTCTTTGAGGCCGGCGCCCACTAACAGTACAGCCGGTCGGTGGAATCTGAGACTTCAACAAAATGGCCGCGGCTAATTGGAGACCGCGGCTATTGTGTAGAGGTCTCAACCTCTATTGACCGGCTGTACAGTTAGTGGGCGCCGGCCTCAAAGAACATGGCGGCGTCCACCGCTCCCTGCCCCAGCTTCTCCCCGCAACTTCAGGGCCGGGCGGCGGTGACCGGACTCCGGTCAGGCGAGAATGCGCCCTGCAGAAGATGGCGCCCTAGGCGACCGCCTAGGTTCGCCTAGCTGTCGTCCCGGCCCTGACTGCACCCATAGATGAATTCATTGACAGGTGTTTGTAAAATGGGATCACTTTTGGGAGGTCCTGCTGTTCTGGCATCTCAGGGGCCTTGCCAATGTGACATGGCACCCTCAAATCATAACAGCAAAATCTGCACTGTAATATGGCGCTCCTTCACTTCTGAGACTTCCACTGTGCCTGAAAAAGGTAGGGTATAAAGAGTATATAAGCAGTACTGTACAGTTTAAAAGGGGGCATTGCAGAAAGTGACACATTTTGGTCATTTTCACCCATTTTACCATGTTAAGATGTAAAATCTTAGGCTAAAACAACATTTTTGTGGCAAAAAAGTACTTTTTTTTCACTCCCCAATGGTATAAAGTTCTGTGAGATACATATGAAGTTAAAATGCTTACTGAACCCCTAGATGAATTAATTTGGGGGTGCAGCTTGTAAAATTAGGTCAATTATAAAAGAATCTGTTGGTTTAACAGTTCAGGGGCTCTGCCAATGTGACCTGTCACCCACAAAACATTCTAGCAAAATCTGAACAGCAATATGGCACTTTTCTTCTTTGTTTTGCACTATGCCTCAAAACTTGTTTTTAACCACATATATGGTTTCAGTATAGCATAACAAATTATACCATTGATTTCCTCCTATTTTTCTTTTGAAAATTAAGATTTTGTAACCAAAGCAACATTTTAGTGCAAAAAAAGGGTACAATTCTATTTACTCATCCCAATGTTATACAATTCTGTGAATCACCTGTGAGTTAAAAAAGCTAAACCCCACCCCTAGATGAATTTCTCAAAAGGTGCAGTTTCCAAAATAGGGTCACAGCTGTTTTGGTATGTCAGGGGCCAGTGGCGTAACTTGAAGCTCACGGGCCCTGATGCAAAAGTTCCAACGGGGCCCAAATTATTGCAAAACTTTAATAGCATTTGTCTTTTTCTTTAGGCCAAAGCAACTTTTGGGGCCCCCATAGGCTGCAGGGCCTGGGTGTGATTGCAATCCCTGCACCTATTGTAGTTACACCCCTGTCAGGGGCCCCTCAAATTGGACATGGCATCCGCAAGTTATTCCATCCAAAATTGCACTCCAAATTGTGTTCAGTATCTATTCCTGTCAATTTCTCTTTCCAAAAGTCAAATGGCACTCCTTCCCTTCCGAGCTCTGCTATAAGTCAAAAAGTAGTTTTCCACCATATATGAATTATCGTTGTACTCAGGAGAAATTGCACACCTTTTATAGTTCATTTTCTCCTGCTAATCTTATAAAATTAAAAATTTGGGGCTAAAGCAACAAGTTTGTGAAAAAACTATCATTTGTTATTTTGATGGCTCAAAGTTATAAAATTCTGTGGCGCACCTGTGGGATGAAGGTTCTCACCACACATCTAGATAATTTCCTTGAGGGGTCTAGTTTAAAAAAATAGAAACTGCGATGCGCTGGCCATAGCTATTAGTGGCAAAGCGCTCAGCACCTCGGAGAGCGAGGGGGCTGAACGCATTTAACGTTAGTACCCTGGAAAGTTCCTTATTCAGGAAGCTGTTTAGTACATTTTCATGGCGCACTGTCAAATGACAGTAGCCGCCGGCTTTTAATGGTGGATTATAGCAGAGCCGACATAGTGCGGCTTCTGCAAATTACCTAGGTTAATCCCTGAGCTGCCAATGTTGTGGGGAGTGTGGCCAATATCTGGGGCCATGTAGCTCACTATTATTAAACCATTAAACACCGGCTTAATAATGAATGAATGTAGCACAGCCGACATTGTGCGGCTCCAGGGGAATGTGGCCACTCTCTGGGGCCATGTAGCACAATAACATTAACCCCTTAAACACCGGGTTTATATACCCTCTCCTGCAGGTCTGTGCCGACATGTAGCACAGGGCTGCAGGAGCGGGTTTACATGCAAAATCACTACCTAAAAATATATTTATTACAGCTTTTTAATAAAATGACAGCGGCAGGAATAGAAGTCTTTTGAACGATATCATTCAAAAGGCTTCACACTGAATGATGTGGTACATCGTTCTGACGTTAATTGGATGACAAACAATAGTTTTGAGGTCAGGATCTCAAATCTTGGATGAACGATCTAACGATCTTTTCATCCTATATCGGTCATTTACACGCAATGATGCACAAACGATATCTTTAGAACGATCACACATCTGTGACGTTTCAAGTATATCAAGATATCCTTGCGTGTAAACCCACCATAAGTCCTGAGAAGCATCAGGAAGCTTAATAAACTTCTTGAATGTGGTTTTGAGCACTTTGCATTTGTGCAATTTTTAAAACAATTTCACTTTTTGATGCTAATGTAAAGTAGGCATGTGATAAATGCCATTTTTTTAAACTATTTTGGGTGATCTAACTATCTAGTTTAAGGGCATAAAAATTCTAAGTTTAAAATGTATGAAATTTTCAACATTTTTGCAAAAATTACAATATTTCAACAAATAAACTCAAAAATGATTAACCTAAAGTTGTCACTGTCATGAAGTACAATATGTATGCAAACACTTGGAGATAATCAGGTGCACAATAGGGTTTATTCGTACATAAAATTAGTAAAAGGTAGTATAGCTTCAACCATGTAGAATGATTGAGAGTCAAAACTAGTATGATCTCTTATGATATCCAATTGATATCTAGACTCACGGCTTCTGAAATGCGTAGAAAATAAAGATCACATAAACTTTACATTTTAAACCATTTATGTTTCATACGGTAGCACGGTGTTAATCTTTCTGCTTCTTCTCGTGATGAAGTACAATATGTCACGTAAAAACATTCTCAGAATCCTTGAAAAATATTGAAGCATTCCAGAGATATTACCATATAAAGTAACACTGGTCAGAATTGAAAAATTGGCCTGGTCAGGAAGGTAAAAACAGGCTCAGGACCAAAGGGGTTACCCGCCTTCAGGTTTCCAAAGACACAAAGATGTTAAAAGGAAGTGATCAGTTCATGCTTCAGGTGGTCTGTGCTTGGAAGCCAATCACTAGTGTATTAAAATATATATTGAAATATTTTATATTGTTTTTCAAATATACAATAAGATTAACAAAAGTAAGAATCACAAAGATGTTACATAGGTCGATAAAGTACAGTACAAAAAGATAATAAACATAATGGTACAATACAAGAGTGATTAAAGATGTATAGTCCATAAACCGAGGATTAATCAAGGTAAAAAGTACTAATCCAAGTATAAGGAACTCGGTCAATTGTCGTATATGTGTAACAAATAAGCTGTAGCTTAGTAAATTTGTATATAGCATCGCTATAAAATAACATAACTATTTACAGGTATGGAAGTGCTTAGAGTATACAATAATGCCCGCTATGAATTGAAATGGGTATAATGTTTAGGGTGTTAATGGTAACTAAGTTGGGTTGTGTTAGACTGTGTGGGTAAATCTAGACTTGTACAACATTATGGTTTTTTACAGTTGGATTGTTGGAGACATAATTTTGTTCCAATCTGTCCATTTTCTGGAATATTTTGTTAGGAGGTTGTTTCTATGAACAAATGTGAGTTCGTAAGTATTGTGACACGCTATTTTCTCTATAGTACCTTCCACAGTTGGGGGAGTAGGGTCTCTACAAAGGGCGGCAATGTTGCTTTTTGCTGTGAGTAGAATTTGCTTAACAATGAGTCTATATTTGTGAGGAATGGATTCGAGGCCTATAAGGATTTAAGTCAGTAATATTGCTGATTACATTTTCAACTCCATCCCAGTAGTGTTTAAGGATTCCACAGCTCCAGAAAATATGTGTGAAACTACCAGTAGCATTGCAATTCCTCCAGCAAAGGGGGGAATTAGTGTATTGAATTTTATGGAGTTTAAGTGGTGTATAATACCATCGTGTGTAAATCTTATAATGGGTTTCTGCAAGGGATGAGCAGGGGATGTAAGAATATATATATTTATAGATTGTGTGTGGCAGATCTGTTGTGATTTCCATATTGAGTTCTTTTTCCCATGCTTTTATATTTGAGGAATATGGAAAATAAGTGTCTTGATTAAGGTTTTGATAAATGTGTCCAGTTTTCCAGAAGAGAAGGGTTCGTGGACATCTAAATATTTGAACCAGGTTTTGGGGGAGGAAGAAGTTTAATTTATGTGAATTAATGAGATTTTGAATGTTCTTCCATGTCTTCTCTTCTAGGAAGTTGAGTATGAATTTCTTTGTAAGAAGTTGGAATGATATAAGTTTTTCGTTCTCATCTATTATGTCTGAAATTAATTTTATGCCCAGTTTCTTCCATGGGTTTAATTCAGTTTTTGATTATGTGAGTTCCAAGATATCTATATTTATCCATGTTGGAGATACTGCGGGGTAGGACATGTGGGAGAGTTTTAGTAATGTTCTCCAAGAGAGAATTGCAGATCTAACAGTAATTTCTTCCGGAAGTTTCTTAGTTTTGTCACATAGGTAAAAAAGAGTGGTGAGGCCAAGATCGCCTTGGGATGTCATAGATTTCTCTAGAGTTAACCAAGTCGGCCCATCTTGCCCTGCCCACCAATTCTGGCTTACTTTGATTAGAGTAGCGTGGTAGTAGGCAGTCAAGTTGGGCAAGGCAAGTCCGCCATGTTTTTTGTTCTTTTCTAGAATAGATCTTGCCACTCTGGGTTTTTTCTTAATCCAAATGAACGTGACCAACTGTGATTGCAGTTTTTGTAACCACTTCTTCGGGATTACTAAAGGGAAGCTTTGGTAGTAGGCTCATCTTGTAAGCATTAATCCTGCCAAGCCAGGAAATTTCTATCTTTGTGAGATGCAGGATGTCGGTCAGTAAGGTTCTATAAATGGCATTTAAGTTGATATCTACAATGGATGTTAGAGATTTGGTAAGTTGAATGTCAAGATAGTTGATATGGTTATTTTCCCAAGCCAGTTTAAACTCAGATTTAAGAGTATCTAGAATTTGCGGATTAAGATTAAAATGGAGGATTTGTGTTTTAGTTAGGTTTATTTTGTAATAGGAAATATTGGAGACGAATTTAATTGTATCTAATAAGTTCCTTATTGACTTAAGTGGGTTAGATAATGTTATGAGAATGTCGTCTGCAAATAAAGATATTTTGTAGCGTCTTTGGCATATCAGTATACCGCTTATTAGGGAATTAGATCGAACTTTCTCGGCTAGTGGTTCTATGTAAAGATCAAAAAGGGTAGGGGAAAGGGGCAGACTTGCCTTGTGCCGTTAGGAAGTACAATTTTATCTGATAGCACATTGTTGGTCAGAATTTTTGCTGAGGGAGAAGAGTAGAGAGATGAGATGGAGTTTAAGATATATCCTTCAAAACCAAATCTTTTTAAGGCTTGAAAGAGGAAACCCCAATGGACTCTGTCGAACGCTTTTTAAGCGCCACTAGGGCGGGAGTTTTAGTTTTTTCAATGTAGGACAGCATATTAATGGCACGTCTGGTGGCATCCGAGGTTCCTCTATTCGGAACAAATCCCACTTGATCCTTTTGGGGAAGTCTGGGAGAGATTTTTTTGCAGTCTGGTAGTAATAGCTTTAGCGATGATTTTCAAATCAGAATTTAATAGTGAAATAGGACGATACAAAAGAGAAAAAAAAAAAGACAATGTGAACTGGTGCCAGCAGGGATGCTGGGATAAACTACTAGGGAAAAAACCTTGCAGCACTCAGCTACTACCAATGATGTACATATGCTGACAAGCTATATATATATATATGAGAAAAAATTTAAAAACTTACGTTTTTTTCAAAAAACTCAAAATTCTTATTATTTTTTTTAAATCTGAAGTTCTTAGTACACACATTAGGACGATAGTTACCGACGTTTTCAGTGTCTCCTTTATTTTTGGAGATCACTGTGATGATTGCTTCCTGCATTTCTGCTGGAAAGGCATCTTTGGATCTGGTTGAAGAATTAATGAGTTTTGTGAGGAACGGGGCAAGTTATTCTTGGAAGTTTAAGTAGTATTTGTTTTGTAGGCCATTGGGACCAGGAGATTTGCATTTGTCTAAAAAGTTAATTGTTGCTAGAATTTATGTTTCAGTGAAAGGAGAGTTGAGGAAGTTCAAGTCTTCTTCAGAAAGAGAGGAGAGTTCAATGGAGTCCAGAAATTTGTCTGTATCTAATTTTGAGGGAGTTGGTTCTGCTGGGTCTTCTTTTAGATTGTAGAGTTTTCTATAAAAGCTTGCAAAGATATTCGAAATATCCTTTGGATTTTTATGTAATAATTTGTTATCATCTTTGATTTGGAGGATTCTAGTTTTGCATCTATGAATTCTGATTTTGTTGGCAAAGAGTTTAGAGGGTTTGTCCATGTAGTTGTGGAAGTTACTTTTGACAGTACGTATATATTTGACGTATTCTGATGCTAATAAGTGTTCCAATTGGCTTCTCAATTGGAGAATTTCTGCATGAATTTTGTCATTAGGGGACTTTTTGAGTTGTATCTATAAGTTTTTAATGTTTTTTATAATACTTTTTTTATGTTATCTTGTTTTAGTCTAGAATTAAGTTGAATTAGATGACCTCTGCTTTGTGGGCGGTCAATAAGGTTGAGATTTTAATGTTTTCTGACTCGTTTTCTTTAAAATAGAGCTTAATGTAATTTTGAATTGTTTCCCTATATTTTGTGTGATGGAATAAGTAGGAGTTAGCTCGCCAGATTTTTTTCTCAGCGTGCATGGGACCATAAGAAACTTCAAAGGTGAGCGGTGAATGGTCCGACCACGATTTAGGGTGGATTTTAACAGATATAATATAATGTAACGTATGTATGTCGGTTAAAAGAAGATCAATTCGGGCAAATGATTTATGCGAGTCAGAATAATGTGTATACTCAATTGAGGAGCAATTAATGCAGCGAAAGGCGTCAAAGAATTCCTCCCCATTCAACCATGTGTCTAGTGATGTATTCAGGTTCCTGGCTTTATTGGAGAAGTCTAGCAAAGGATTTGGTACTGAATTAAAATCTCCGAACATGAGCAGTTGGCCTGTTTGTGCTTCTTGTATGATTTTAATTAGTCTTTTTAGGAAAGAAATTTGGCCTTTATTGAGCACATACACATTAACAAGGGTATAACATGTGTCATTAATTTTACAGATGAGAACTAGAAAGCAGCCATCTTCGTCTTTTATAAGGTTGAGGTAGTGTATTAAAATATAAGTTAAATGAAAAGCCTAAAGATGTTAGGAAAATTACAGAAAAGATACTTCAGGATGAAAGACTCTCACATGGCCTGAAGTAGCTACTGATGAAAAAATTAGCTGTGCTGCCAATGGGTAATAACATCCATACACAAAATATAATCAAATAAATGTGAACAATAATCTACAGCACAAAGAATACCGAATATAAGACTAGTAATATACAGTACAACAAATGTTGATTGCTGTCAGTGGGAGAAACATAATAATAATCTTGCAGTTGTAGCCTTTTAATGGCTAACAAAAATAAAATAAGTGATGTTACAAGGCAAGCTTTCGAGACATCTTAGGTCTCTTCATCAGGCATGGTATGAAAAAATATTAAAACAAATATTTTAAATATTTTGTCATACCATACCTGATAAAGAGACCTGAGACGTCTCGAAAGCTCGCCTTATAACATCACTTATTTTATTTCTGTTAGTCATTAAAAGGTATCACAATTACACGATTATTATTTTGTTTCTACAACAAGAGCAATCAGCATTTTTTCAACTGGCTAACACGGTACCAAAACTTTTTTTCTTCTAACAGTAGAACAAGAAATGATAAAATAAAATATATAATTGTAACTGTTGTAATAAAACCAGCATAAGAAGATGAAAAACACGAAAGGACACACTGATTTAAAGAGGTATACACTGTGTGCACCATTATTAGGCAAATGAGTATTTTGATCACATGATATTTTTTATACATGTTGTCCTACTCCAAGCTGTATAGGCTTGAGTGCCAACTATGAATTAAGTAAATCAGGTGATGTGCATCTCTGTAATGAGGAGGGGTGTGGTGTAATGATATCAACACCCTATATAAGGTGTGCTTAATTATTTGGCAACTTCCTTTCCTTTAGCAAAATGGGTCAGAAGAGAGGTTTGACGGGCTCTGAAAAGTCCAAAATTGTGAGATGTCTTGCAGACGGATGCCGCAGTCTTGAAATTGCCAAACTTTTGAAGCGTGATCACTGAACAATCAAGCGTTTCATGGCAAATAGTCAACAGGGATTGCAAGAAGCGTGTTGGGCAAAAAAGGCGCAAAATAATTGCCCGTGAATTGAGGAAAATCAAGCATGAAGCTGCCAAGATGCCATTTGCTACCAGTTTTGCAATATTTCAGAGCTGCAACTTTACTGGAGTATCAAAAAGCACAAGGTGTGCCATACTCAGGGACATGGTCAAGGTAAGAAAGGCTGAAAAACAACCATCTTGGAACAAGAAATATAGGATAAAACGTCAAGACTGGGCCAAGAAATATCTTAAGACTGATTTTTCAAAGGTTTTATGGACTGATGAAATGAGAGTGACTCTGTATGGGCTGGTATCATCAAAGATGAACTTGTGAGACCTTTTCGGGTTGAGGATGGAGTGAAGCTCAACTCCCAGACCTACTTCCAGTTTCTGGAAGACAACTTCAAGCAGTGGTACAAGAAGACGTCGGTATCGTTCAAGAAAAATATGATTTTCATGCAGGACAATGCTCCATCACATGCATCCAACTACTCCACAGCGTGGCTGGCCAGTAAAGGTCTAAAAGAAGAAAAAATAATGATATAGTCCCCTTGTTCACCTGATCTGAATCCCATAGAAAACCTGTCGTCCCTCCTAAAATGTGAGATCTACAGGGAGGGAAAACAGTACACCTCTCGGAACAGTATCTGGGAGGCTGTGGTGGCTGCTGCACGCAATGTTGGTCGTAAACAGATCAAGCAACTGACAGAATCTATGGTTGGAAGGCTGTTGAGTGTCATCATACAGAAAGGTGGCTATATTAGTCACTAATTTTTTGGGGGTTGTTTTTGCATATCAGAAATGTTTATTTCTAATTTTTGTGCAGTTATATTGGTTTACCTGGTGAAAATAAACAAGTGAGATGCGAATATATTTGTTTTTTATTAAGTTGCCTAATAATTCTGCACAGTAAGGGTACCTTTACACACGGCTACATTTGTAGCTTGTCACCAGGTAACTTACTGGTTGCAGTGAAATCATGGATACATGGTTCTATCTTGTTGCTGTGTACAAATGGAATAATCTCTCCATGATTTCACTGCAACCAGTAAGTTACCTGTAGCCACCCTAGAAATGTAGCCGCGCGTAAAGGTACCCTAATAGTTACCTGCACGAACAGATATCCTCCTAAAGTAGCCAAATCTAAAAAAAAATACCACTCCAACTTCCAAAAATATTAAGCTTTGATATTTGAGTCTTTTGGCTTGATTGAGAACATAGTTGTTGATCAATAATAAAAATAATCATCTAAAATACAACTTGCCTAATAATTCTGCACAAAGTGTATAAAAAAAACACATATTTGGTATCGCCGTTTTCAGAAATGCACATATTTAGTATTGCTGTTTTCAGAAACGCTTGATCTATCAATATATAAAATTGATTAATGAAAATAACCCTCTACAATACAACTTGCGTAATAATTCTGTCCACAAACCTATAGTGATAAATATGGCTAAATTGATATTACAGATGTAAATATGACATCAAAGGACATACCTTAAGGTGTAAATGTCATTTCATTGAAGAAGAAAAAAAACACAATACTGCACTGGTTGTTAATGATGGGTCACATAGCAGCTAAGAATGCTTTTTTTGTGCCATATTACATATCTTCTCACATTTTTCTATGCTCTTTGAAAAACTGCATTTTATTGCTGTGTGGGGGTGGCCAGTATCTGCCAGCACTGTGAGTGTATTTCCACAGCTGCTGAGAGCAGGCTGATAGGGAACAGTGTGACAGCAGAGAAGGGGTTAACAGAGATCTGAGCTTTGTGGAGACAGATGACAGATCAGAAGCTTGTGCCAAAGAAAGAGGAGTTTGCACTGATCCTGACATTCTGACATTGCTTAGCAATTGTGCTGTAGGCTGGGCTAATCTGATACATGGTTTTCCCACCATCTGCAGTAAGCAGTGTAGGCCATGCCCCCTTTTCCTTATATGGTTACATGCCCCATATTCAGTGTGAAGATGGATCTGACTAATAATGAACATATGTCTGCTTCACAGACAGTATAGTGGGGACACCTTGTGGAAAGTTTATGAATGGTTTTCAACCATATTTCATTAATAAAGTATATTTGAAAGTTTATTATAATCACTTGCTCTTCATTATTAAATAAAAATTTAATCGACGGTTATGCTTTAAGCCAATGTGTATAAGGTGAACCTAAAGGACAGCATAATAGGGCACACAGAAACTGAAAGTAAAGCCAGCCTTTCTTTGAAGCAGTAAAGACTCCCTAAGAATCTGAGAGACTTTGATAAGTATTGAATTGAGATGGCTGGAGGACTGTGCTAGAGCTTTTCATAATAGCAGGTCTTGTGTGGTATGCAAGAGTTAGTACCTAACATAAATTATTCAAAAAGTGGAAACCAGTGAGCCAAGTTATGTGCTGCTAAGGTTTATACATGTGAAGATAAGCCTGTTTGGTCAGATCACCCACAAGATCTACTGTAGCACAACTTACTGAAAAAGTCAATGATGGTTATGACAGAAAGGTGTCAGAACACACAGTGCATTGCAGCTTACTGCATACATGACTACTAACCTACTTTCTGGTCAAAGTGTCCATATGCTGTCCCTTGTCCACTGCTGAAAATGCCTAAAAGGGGCATATGATCATCAGAACTGATCAATGGAGAAAGGGAAGAAGGTGGCCTGGCCTGATAACTTCAATTTAGATAGTAATAGTTAGTATTCTATTATGTCAATAACCTTTTTCAACAGGTTAACGGACCTAGCCATACTGCAAAAATTATATTTGATTAGAATGATCCTCTCTAATTCCCATGTTATTATCCAACAGAACATATCCAATAAATGTAGAAATTTACAATGACAGAACATAAAGGATCTGCTGCTAACATCATCTGGCAGTTATCGCGGGATACTTTCAAACATGTGAAAAACAAGCCTTCATTTGTAAGAGATGATTTGGAGGCAAAAGAGGTTGTACAAAATATAGATCAATCAACAGAAGTATACAGTGTATGTTTTTGCTCACAGAGCTCACATACCTTGCACTTTTACAGTATCTTGCATTATCTTGCACCCAAAGTAATTATTTTACACCTACAGTAACATGTTAACAGCAACATGAATTCACATAATGGCCAGATCGATTTCAAAGCTAATGGTGACACCAATTGTAATAACAAGGGAAGAAGCACTGATTAACGTAAATATGTAAAATGAGGTATCGTGGGGAATAAGATAAAAACAGCCATATATCATTCCAGCCTTCATTACCATTGCCTGAATCTAGTAGCTAGTATTCCCTTATCTGCTTACCACATGAAAAGAACTGTATTGGATTAAACAAGACTATCCTGCTGGCATTTGATCCTCTAGGAACACTGTTGTGTATTCATTATAATGTGAACTGCTTTGTGAAATGTTTTAAAGTTTTCTACATAGGGAAATGCAAAATACAAGCTGTATTACTATAATGAGCATAAGTGTCTTTTTTTTTTTACATAGGTTTGTACCTCAAAAGTGCACTGGTTAAGGGGCCAGCACTAAAAATGAGCAACGATTGATATACCGCCAGTATATAGTATACTACCGATAACAAGTCTTTATAATAAGAATATCTTGATATGTGGAAACAAAACGGACAAAAAGTCAAAATATTAAGGCTGCTCGATGAATGCATATGATATTGACATTTTTGTGGATATAATTCCCATTGATTCCTAGGCTAGGCTGTAGTGTTTTATGCAAGTTTAAACACCTATTTTTTTTAAAGGGAATCTGTCAGTAGTTTTTTCTATTTAATCTGAGAGCAACATAATGTATGGACAGAGCCCCTGATTTCAGGGTTCTGTCACCTTACCTACTCAGAAGCTCTAGTTTATATTACAATCAGTGTTTTATGAGCAGGATATTATCATTACAGGACTAGGTCTCACATGCAGGGTAGTCCGTCTAATCTGTGTAACTGCACCCTCAAAATTAATTATACAGATTACATAATAAATCACCAATCAGTGGTGTGGACAGGGTTATGCATAGTTCAGCCTACTGCTACATCTTCAACAGAGAAAGTAATGATTCTAACAAAACTGCACCAAGCAATCCAGATAGTGATACAGTACTGTAATCAGGGTCTCTGTCCCTATATCATGCGGCTAAAGAAAGGAGAAATATAATAAATAAATGGTGTGCACATGATTAATACAAAATTAAAAACAGATGATACAATTGTGTGTTAATCATGTGCATGCCATCTATTATAAAATGTCCCATCTTGGATTCAACACCAGCACCTGATCAAGGGGACAAAACATCCCAAAAATGCATTGTGCAAATAATTATTTTTTTTCCATCTGCTGAGCATTCTGTGGTCTGCAGTGCCCAGCATCCACATTGTTGCTTTTTTCTCATTCCTTTACCCTGAATGTTCCCTCTACACCTGAGCGTAAAGGGAGGGGATTAGTGCAGCAGCAGATCTGAAGGCAGCGTTTTTCTTAGGCTGGAATCACACTGTCCATGTGATATGCAAGGCAGTCGGACGAGTCTTGGATCAGTCACCTGGAACAGCCTCTCCCTGTCAGGGCGGGAGCGTCAGCTGCTTGTATTTCTAAGCAGCTCCACAGTCTCCGTCCAGAGGGGGATGCTGTGCAGGGTTAATGATCCGACACTCGTCTGAGAGACTCACATATCACATGAATAGTGTGATTCCAGCCTTAGGAGTCCTTGTTTGAATACCAGACCCACACTAATCACTGGGTTTGTGCGGGGGTGCAAAACCCATACTGGTGACTGTACTTCATTGTGGGTATCCATTGTACCCTTTTTAGAGGACTCACACAGGCATAGAGATGAGCGAACCTGTTCGGGTTTGGAGCTTGGGTGAGTTTGGGTTATTTACGTATGAAAATCACTGGAGCAAGCATCGCTGTGCTTGTGTACGCTTGGTGCTTGGCCCAGTGTTAGCCACCTAGGAGTAAAAACACAGTTATTGGCCATAGAGTGGATGTAAAAGACAAAAAAAAATGAAAACTCCCTGCCCTTCCACCAGCGGAAGTGGTTTGCTTATTGCTGGCTGTATGTGGGCTAAGTGCCGAACTGCCAATCAGTGACTTCAGTTGAGGTTATGGTCATGTTCGGCAACCACTTAAATGCAAACTTCCTTGGGTACGAACGTCTCTACAAGCAAACTGAATCTTGATAGTTTTGCACCTATCTAATTTTTTTCTATGTACTGTATATACTGAATATATATTATGCTGTTGTCAGATTATAGTAAACAGAAGCTGACAGGTTCCCTTTAAAGAAAATACTAAATATAAAAGTTCAGAAGCTGAATTTCAATTTTCTTTTATGTTGAGGTAAATTAAATTTCATTAGAAAAGTAGAATCTTTTTAAAAAGTAATAGGTAATTTTTTTTGGGGGGGAGTTTCCCATATGTGGATTACTGCATTAAATGTTTGTAGTTTGGTACCATTGTTTTCCTCTGTAGTCCTCTAATTATAAATGTGGCATACCCCATTACATGTCATGTTTCATAGGTTGTATGGCTTAGAAATCTGATTTTTTTTTTAGGGTATTTACAGGAATTATCTTTCTGTGATTCTTAACTAAAAACTTTAGCACATATCAACTAGAAATCAGCATCCCTGTTTTGGGAGGAAAACAAATTGGTATGTATGAACACATGGCTACCTAGGTTTGAATTCCACCTGATACTTCAAGGATTTGTGTTTCTTGGTAAGAATCTGTGTTGAGGATGGTTCCAGGTTAAGCAATTAATTTAGGATTGGGCATATTCCAGCATCGTTTGGGAATGAAGAATTTAAAGGGCCAGTCCGAGACCAGCAACATTCCTCTTGACTGCCTACCTAATTTATCCCTATAATGTAAGCTATTTTCTAATATACTTCCTTTATTAATTCCCTTTGGTTCCTTCTCTACACTATCTAAGGCTACTTTCACATTTGCGTTTGTAAACGCTACAGATCGTCTGCAGACATAAACGCATGCCAAATTGCATATATAATTCTGTCAACGCAGCATTGATTATCTGCATGCGTTGACAGAATTATTGCCCATAGGAATGTATTACCGGCCACTGAAAACCATTATAAAGTGGCTGGGGAGAGAGAGGGAGGGAGAGAGAGTGAAAGAGAGGGAGAGGGAGAGGGAGAGGGGGAGAGAGATCAAGCCACCACGGGTAATGGCTGGGAGGAGCTGTGAATTTCGTCACAGCTACAAAAAAAAACCAAATCTGCTGCATTTGCTGCGGTGGTCTGCAGATGGCAGTGCATCTCCATTAACTGCCATGCATTATAGGCATCAGGAAACTTGCGAATGGAACAAGCATCCTGAGATGTACAAAAAATGCAACATGACACGTTTGGAGGTTGACGAGAATATGCGCATCTGAACGCAACATATGCGAACGCAGCCAAGCATAGGTACCATGCGTCCCCATGTTAAACATAGGGACGCAGTATGCATGCATTTGCTTGCGTTTGCATACACTGCGTCCCAAACGCAAGTGTGAAACTGGCATAACAGTTGTTTTATTCTATATCCTGCTGGATGACATCCCATGTGAGTGCCCCAGTGAACTTTGGGATACTCACACAGAGCATCATCAAACTGACAAACAGCAGACTTCCCCAGCCCTTCCCTGAAACAAACCATTAGGGCATGGACACACTGGCGTTACAAACGGACGAGTGCAATGCAATAAAATTTCACATTACATTTGGACCAATGTTACAGAATGATTGAGAACATCTTAACGTGTGTCGTCCGCTTTTTTCTCATCCAGAATCTGCATGAGAAAAAAATTGCAAAATGCTGTGACAGTATACGATTCTCATGTGAGACTCCCCAATGCAAGTCAATGGGTCCGACAAAATCACGGACAGCACACGGACCATCCTAGTGCCATCCATTCTTTTAATTGATACATTATCATTCTGTAGCTCAGAGCACTGTAAAATGTTCCTGTAAATGATTATACAGTAATAGTTGCTGAGAAAAAAATGCATTTCACTCCGATGTGATCTGAGAAAAAAATCGCACATTCGCATAGCAGTTGCATGCCACAGAGATCAAAAAACGGATGTCACTCCTCCGATTCTCCTGGATGAGAAACTGAACAATTTTTTCATGCCAGTGTGTCCGTGCCCTTACTGTGATGCTGGTTCTAGGGGCATGGCTGTCCATATGTTTACAAAGCCTTCAGCCCCCCTTTTTTCCTCACCACAAAGCTACTGCTCATCCCACCTTCTCCCCTACATGCAGTATGCATTCTCAGTCCCGCCACGCCTCGCTCTTACCCACCTCCCTCGCCGTGCGGTGTCACATCCTCCCTGACATGCTGTCTCTTCTCTCCTTCTGTGTGATCGCGAGTGTCAGGCTGGCCGTGCAGCAGAGCATAAGCACTGCCCACAAGTGACATAAATGAAGGCTACCGGGACATCAATATGCATAAGCCCACCCACTGACATCATTTGTGGGCGGTGCTTAAGTTCTCCTGCACAACCAGCCTGACATTCACAATCGCACAGAGGGAAAGACAGCATGTCAGGGAGGATGTGACCTGGTGCTGAGATTGGGTAATAACAGGGGGGTGGGGGGATTTGGAACACACACTGCAGAGACGGTAAAAGGGGGGGCTGAGCAGTACCTCTGTGGTGAGGAGAGAAGGGGGGCCGTAGACCTTTGTAAGCATTTGGACAGCCCCATCGCTGGAACCAGAGTCACAATAATGATTTGTTTCAGGGAGGGGCTGAGGAAGTGCCTGGGGCTTGTCATCTCGATGATACACCATGTGAGGATCCCAGGTTGCACTAGGGGGCACTCACATTGGACAACATCCGGCAGGAAATAGAAAAAAAAAACACAGCTGTTAGATATTATAGAGGGAATAATAGGGAATTACTAAAGGAAGTACAGTATATGAGAAAATAGCTCAGATTACAGGGAAAATTAGGGAGTTAAGAGGAATGTTGTTGGTCTTGGACTGACCCTTTAAGGTATCCTTCTCAAAATAAAAGTTCATCATAAAGTACATCCATGCTACAATAAATGCTGATGTGTTTTGAACCTTCTCACAGTTCTTTGTCTGTTTTTGGAAGATTCTTAATGCCCATGCATTTACACAGACAGTATTTTTTATTTCAGTTTAAACTATGTAATGCCTTTTTCGTACGGTGGTAATGTAAAGGAATTTCACATTTACCACTATATTTACTACACATAGAATTGAGACATTTTCCAAACATATTTTGTGTTTAGATGCATGACTCTGCACAGCACAAATCTCCTGAAAACACTGGCGCTCACCAGATGTTCACAAGAAATACATCATGACAGTGCTAGCGGTCATCATCTGACTCCCCGCTGTAATGACAACACATCATGATGGCATCACTGGGCTGCTGATGGTAGCAGGGAACAATGCGATCCCTGCCGGTGCACATTTTAAATCCCGCTGTCAGAGTTTGACAGCGTGATCTAACAAGTTAACAGGCATGGGTGGATCTACGATCCACCTGCACTTGTTAGATGCACATGTCAGTTGATCAGATCAGCCAACATGTGCGGGGAATGATGCAAGCTCAGCACGTTTGCTTGCATCAAAGTCAGGGACATGACTAGTGACGAACCTATATGTCATAGGGTGTGAAGCAGTAACCTAAAATGCCTGTATATGTTAGTAATTAGAATTTCTGCCATAAGTCACATAAAGTGCCATGAGCAAGTAGAAAGCAACATCAAATTCTGTCATAATAATAAAACTCAAATAAAACCATAAATAAATAAAAAAATAAGTTATAAAAATAAAGATACTTCCAGGACTGTAGCACACACAGCTGTAGATACTTGGTAGCCTATTTGTAAAGCGTGACTTGTGGTTTTGGTAACACCTTTGTTAATGTAAGTCTTGTAAAGATACCAGATTTTCTGATGCATCAGATATTATAGTCATATGTGAGAGTGCTGCTGTTCTGTACAATGATGGTACATAGAGGCCCGCAGACATATCTCTAATGCAATACTGCTGATGAAGATTGTGTTTTCATTTTAACTGGAGGCAAAATAAATATTTACAAGGCACGCATTGTAAACTCTTAGTGAAAAAAAACACAGCCCTTTATCCTTTCTGAATATCTGAGAATAATGATGCATACATCGCTAGGAACATACACCTTGCAGATGTTTTCAGGATTCTGCATTATAGGTTATTTAAGCCTTGTGGATAACATCTTTTAATATACCACCTGATGAACAGAACATTTAGTACTCTACTAAATGAAGCAGACAAATCTAAATACCTATTATTGACTCAGAAAAGTGGTTGTCACTAGAGAAGAGCGGCCTCTTGGAAGTCCAAGTACTGTAGGTGAAGCCGGACTTAAGACCTAGTTCTGCTCTGGACCCGAACTTGACCTGAACTTCATTGGAAGTCACTGATTGGGCAGTTCTGCTCTCTGCCAACATACAGCCAGCCATAAACAACAATGAATAAAAAATGTGGCAAAAAGACTAAATTACTTACCCGTAATTGTATTTTATGAAGTCCACGACAGCAGGGGATATGCCCATAGGGACAGGAAATCTAAAGATAAAAGTAATGGCCCCTCTCACCACCTTTATTGGATTACAGGGCATGAGCGGAACCGCCAAAATGAAATAACCTCATAATATTTAATATACAGTGCCTTGTGAAAGTATTTGGCCCCGTTGAACTTTTCAACCTTTTGCCACATTTCAGGCTTCAAACTTAAAGATATAAATTTTAATTTTTTTTGTGAAGAATCAACAACTAATGGGACACAATCGTAAAGTGGAACAAAATTTATTGGATATTTTCAAGTTTTTTAACAAATAAAAAACTGAAACGTGGGGCGTGCAATATTATTCTGCCCCTTTACTTTCAGTGCAGCAAACTCACTCCAGACGTTCAGTGAGGATCTCTGAATGATCCAATGTTGTCCTAAATGACTGGTAATGATAAATAGAATCCACCTGTGTGTGATCAAGTCTACGTATAAATGCACCTGCTCTGTGATAGTCTCAGGGTTCTGTTTCAAGTGCAGAGAGCATCATGAAGATGAAGAAACACACCAGGCAGGTCTGAGATACTGTTGTGGTAAAGTTTAAAGCCGGATGTCCCAAGTTTTAAACATCTCAAGGAGCACTGGCTGTAATAAATAATCATCAACATTAACAGAAACAAACACTTGAAATAGATCACTCTGTTGTAATGACTCTATATAACATAGGCATTTCACTTTTGCATTGAATTACTGAAGTGAATTAACTTTTTGATGATATTCTAATTCATTGAGTTGCAGTAGTATTTACATATATACAACACCATCACCCTCGGAGTGGAAACAAACACATCTTTCATAGAGTGCAGAAAAACTTAGTGAATAATAAGGGAGGGAATGTATGGGTGCTATAGTTGACTCTGTAAAACACAATTATCGGTAAGTAACTTAGTCTTTTCCTATAGCTGCGAAAGCACCCACTGAGAGACTTTCAGAGACCATCACTGGGAAAGGACCACCGTATTGAGGACAGATCTCCTGAAATCTAAATCAGTGGAGGATGACAAATCAAGCCAGTAGTGTTTGTAAAAGGTGGAAGGTGAGGACCATGTTGCTGCCTTACATATGATATCGATCGAGATGTCCACCTTCTCAGCCCAGGAGCCCAAATTGAATAGGCTATCCCTCCTTCTGGGGAATTTTCATCTTTTGCTGAGTAGGCCAGACAGATCACATCTCTGATCTATTGAACCAGAGTGCTATTTGTAACACCAAACCCCACCAACCTGAGGCGGTGAGAGGGGCTGCCCCTTTTATCTGTTGGATACCTATCCCTATGGCTGGATCCTCTCTCTCAGTGGGTGCTGTCATGGCAATTGGAAAAAATTAGACTTTTTCATCATACCACCAAAAAAGTGGAATAAAATTATATCAAAAAGTCACATGTAAATATAAATGGTACTGCTGCAAATGTCATCTTGTGTAGCAAAAAACAGGCTGCTATACAGATCCATCAGTGAAGAATTAAAAAAAGGCTATAGCGCTCAGAATGCAGAAATACAAAAAACTTTTTATTTTTCTATGAAATTGTTTTTATGGTGTGAAATCAGCAAAACATAAAAAAAGAACAATAAAAAAGTGTATTGCTGTAATCATACAGACCAAAAGAATAAAGCTGTCTTATCACTTTTACAACATAGTGAACAGCACAAAAAAAACAATTGCCATTTCTTCTTGATCCCGCCTGACAAAAAGCGGAGTCACAAGTCAACACAAAAAAATATCATCCTCAATTAAGAAAAATATGTCAGAAAATCACTGAAATCCTTTGGAGCGTTCCAGAGTTAATACCTCATAAAGTGCCACAGGTCAGAATTGTAAAAAATGGCCAGGTTGGGTGATGAAGAGGTTAAGGTTCTGGTCTGAGATCAGAATTGATTTAGAAATTTGCCTAGAGATTGATTTAATTTAGGGTCTGATCTAAGATCAGAATTGTTTTAGGGGTCTTAATGTTGGTGATGTTTGGTCTGCAATCTTCATGTTTTTGTGGAGTGTGGAGTTGTTTTGATTCCTAGTCTATAGTCTGAAACCATTTTGGGGTACACTTCTATGGGGCAATGGTCTGTGGTTTGTCATAGTTAACTAAAGGTCCGTTACACGCTTTAATGTCCCAGCGATCTCACCAATGATCGGGATCGCTGGGACATTGAAGGCTGATCGCTGGTGAGCTGTCACACAGGCAGACTTACCAGTGATCCGAACCAGCGAGCACGCTGGTATCCAAGGTAAACAGTGGGTAACTAAGCGCCGCGTGGGGCTTAGTTACCCAAAGTTTACCTTGGATACCAGCTCCCAGCGTTGATGTGCAGCACTGGGAACTCGCTGATCGTTGGTCTCTCACTGTCACACGCAGCGATGCTGCCCGTTCAGCGGGCGACCAACGATAGATTTATGAACCGTTTCATAAATCTGTTATCAATGATCAGTCGTTGATCGTTGATAGGTGTCACACACAAGGATGTTGTTTAGACATCGCTGCAACGTCACCAAATCGGTGACCTTGCAACAATATCGTTACCGATATTGTTGTGTGTGACGGCCCCTTTAGGGTTCAATTCCATGGTCTTAATTTATACAAGGGTCCCATTTGGATACATTTTTGGGTTTTAACTAGGATTGTTTTTCTTTGCTCTGGTCTGAAGACTGAATTAAGGAATCTTACATATGAATAATGCTTTTCAGTCCGGCAGTGTCTGAATTTATTTATACACATAAGCATCCTTATTTATTACGTGCGTCACTGCTTTAGACAACCACAACAAAAAATACCTAAAACTCCCCTGGGGGTGTCCTGATATCTATAGTGAATTATGCACCAACAAGTTAAATAGGCAAACAGTACTCTCTTTATTATTAAAACTATTCACATAAAATCATTATTTAATTACACGTCATAAGGGCATATTGCACCAGTTGTATCTCTAGTTATACCAGGTACACTATCTTACAGAGGGATAAATACATTCTCCATAACCACAATATCAGGTATTATACCAATCAGTCAATGGTACTATCACTTTAAGAGGCACACAGCACTGCCTCAGATTAGCAATGCTTCACATGTAACAGTATATCTGCATACTGATGCTCCTCTGCCATGTACTGAGATCTTTATTAATACTACTTCATTCAGTCACAACTGAGGTAAAAAAGTAGTTAACAGTACCTGAATACCGTTCTATCTACGGTCACACCAGGTCCCCCTTGTTTCTGTGCACCTGCCTATGCCTACGCACGTTTAGAAGTTCTTCCTCATGCCCTGCAGCACTTGCGGCAGTTGCGGTCACGCAAAACAATCGCAACTGACCGCATTTTTTTTCGCGGCCGCAACTGTCGCAAGTACCGGATCGCAGCAATACCGCACTTGCTGCACCGCCGGAAGTCCCATGGAGAATGCATGTGGCTTGCTGGATTGGCGTCGCAAGTGTGGCCGTTCGCCGGACGACCCAGCAGATGCTGTCAATCGGCTGGATCCAGATGAAAACGCTGATGTGAAAGGGGCCTTAGGAGATATTTACTCTATAACCTGTCAACATCTAATCCCATTGCTACACAGCAACTTTGGCCACGATTCATAAGATCACTATGTGCCATTGCTACATAGCAGTGTAACGTGAGTGGCCCCATAAGGTACCATGACTACAACAAGCAAGTCGCAAAAATCTGACTGGATCTGCATTTTTTAAAGTTACTTTTCATGGTTACTCTTATTGCAAAATAATCCCATTCAACTGCATTATCCTGTGGTGTAGCAGAACACTAAGTCATAGTTAACCTCTGCTTTACTAATTTTGACCTTTATCAGTATGCAAATCTTTTCCTGTGTGGATTGATTTCATTTTTTCTTTAATTCAACTCCACATAATATTATCTCTGCTTACTTTATTGCATTAATTTACATAAAAACTTGAGAAGTGCAAAAAATATGTATAATACAATCATCATATATGTCCCCCCATCATGCCATATATTCCCCCCATCCTATTATATATATCCCTCCTCCTGGTGTATACGTCCTCAGTCCGATATACAGTTGTGGCCAAAAGTATTGACGCCCCTGCAATTCTGTCAGATAATACTCAGTTTCTTCCTGAAAATGGTTGCAATCACAAATTCTTTGGTATTATCTTCATTTAATTTGTCTTCAATGAAAAAACACAAAAGAGAATGAAGCAAAAAGCAAAACATTGATCATTTCACACAAAACTCCAAAAATGGGCCAGACAAAAGTACTGGCACCCTCAGCTTAATACTTGGTTGCACAACCTTTACCCAAAATAACGGCGATCAACCGCTTCCGGTAACCATCAATGAGTTTCTTACAATGCTCTGCTGGAATTTTAGACCATTCTTCTTTGGCAAACTGCTCCAGGTCCCTGATATATGAAGGATGCCTTCTCCAAACTGCCATTTTTAGATCTCTCCACAGGTGTTCTATGGAATTCAGGTCTGGACTCATTGCTGGCCACCTTAAAAGTCTCCAGTGCTTTCTCTCAAACCATTTTCTACTGCTTTTTGAAGTGTGTTTTGGGTCATTGTCCTGCTGGAAGACCCATGACTTCTGAGGGAGACCCAGCTTTCTCACACTGGGCCCTACATTATGCTGTAAAATTTGTTGGTAGTCTTCAGACTTCATAATGCCATGCACACGGTCAAGCAGTCCAGTGCCAGAGGCAGCAAAGCAACCCTAAAACATCAGGGAACCTCCGCCATGTTTGACTGTAAGGACCGTGTTCATTTCTTTGAATGTCTCTTTTTTTCTCCTGTAAACTCTATGTTGATGCCTTTGCCCAAAAAGAGAGAACATTCTTCCAAAACGTTTTAGGCTTTCTCAGGTAAGTTTTTTATGTCTCGGGGTAAGAAGTGGGGTCTTCCTGGGTCTCCTACCATACGGTCCCTTTTCATTCAGACGCCGACGGATAGTACGGGCTGACACTGTTGTACCCTCGGACTGCAGGGCAGCTTGAACTTGTTTGGATGTTAGTCGAGGTTCTTTATCCACCATACGCACAATCTTGCGTTGAAATCTCTTGTCAATTTTTCTTTTCTGTCCACATATAGGGAGGTTAGCCACAGTGCCATGGGCTTTCAACTTCTTGATGACATTGCGCACGGTAGACATAGGAACATTCAGGTCTTTGGAGATGGACTTGCAGCCTTGAGATTGTTCATGCTTCCTAGCAATTTGGTTTCTCAAGTCCTCAGACAGTTCTTTGGTCTTCTTTCTTTGTGGTACACACAAGGACACAGGACAGAGGTTAAGTCAACTTTAATCCATGTCAACTGGCTGCAAGTGTGATTTAGTTATTGCCAACACCTGTTAGGTGTCACAGGTAAGTTACAAGTGCTGTTAATTAGACAAATTAGAGAAGCATCGCATGATTTTTCTAACAGTGCCAATACTTTTGTCTACCCCCTTTTTTATGTTTGGTGTGGAACTAAATCCAATTTGGCTTTAGGACAATTCTTTCTGTGTTTTTTTCATTGAAGACAAATTAAATGAAGATAATAATACCAAAGAATTTGTGATTGCAATCATTTTCAGGAAGAAACTGAGTATTATCTGACAGAATTGCAGGGGTGTCAATACTTTTGGCCAACACTGTATATGTGCCCCCATCCTGGTATATATGTCCCCCATCCTGTATATATGTCCCACATCCTGTATATATGGTCCCCCATTTTGGTATGTATATCCCCCATTCTGTATATATGTCCCCCCATCCTGTATATATGGTCCCCCATCCTGTATATATGTCTCCCATCCTGTATACATGGTTCCCCATGTTGGTATATGTCCCCCATCCAGGGTATATGTCCCCCCATCCTGTATATATGTTCCCCCATTCTGGTACATATGTCCCGATCCCCCTCGGTAAGACTTTTTTATTTTTTTTTATTTTTTAGATTTGGATGTTAAGACGTTCCCCATTTTTCCCCCCAATTTGGGGAAGACAAAAGTGCATCTTAAAATTCGAAAATACAGTATTTTCTTAATTTTTGCTACAAGTAGAATTATTAAGAAACTAGCTGTGAGCCCGATGCAAATGCATCGGGATTCTAGAACGTGCATTAATTTGATTATAGTAGTTATAGCTACTTTTTGAGGGGGTCCAATACTTTTTTTGGGGGGTCCAATACTTTTTGGGGGGGGTGCAATACTTATTGGGGCGCGTTCAATGCTTTTTGGGGTGCGTTCAATACTTATTGGGGCGCGTTCAATGCTTTTTGGGGCGCGTTCAATGCTTTTTGGGGCGTGTTCAATACTTTTTGGGGGGCGTTCAATACTTATTGGGGTGTGTTCAATACTTTTTGGGGCGCGTTCAATACTTTTTGGGGCGCGTTCAATACTTATTGGGGTGCGTTCAATACTTTTTTGGGCGCGTTCAATACTTATTGGGGTGTGTTCAATACTTATTGGGACGCGTTCAATACTTTTTGTGGCGCGTTCAATACTTTTTGGGGCGCGTTCAATACTTATTGGGGTGCGTTCAATACTTTTTGGGGCGCGTTCAATACTTATTGGGGTGTGTTCAATACTTATTGTGGCGCGTTCAATACTTTTTGGGGCGCGTTCAATACTTATTGGGGTGTGTTCAATACTTTTTGGGGTGTGTTCAATACTTATTGGGACGCGTTCAATACTTTTTGGGGCGCGTTCAATACTTATTGTGACGCGTTCAATACTTATTGGGGCGCGTTCAATACTTATTGGGGTGTGTTCTATACTTTTTGGAGTGCTTTGCTGGGCTAAACCTGAATGGTGCACAGGGGGTTAATCACATGTCAGGTCTGTGTGTGAGTGAAGATGTGCTGATTGACTCACTGGGTTGCAGCTGGGAGTGAGTAGGCTGGATAGGAACCTGCCAGGTGTCTGAGTGAGGAGAGGACGATTCAGAAGTTCAGAGCACTGCCATGTGAAGAGGTGCTGGAAGTGATCCGTCCTCAGTGGGTAAGTGATGGGAGCCTACCAGCTGATGTGTGCATGGCAGCCAGTGTCCAAGGGCCAGGCGGTCACAGCTGACTTTGGGACATTGAGGGGGGGGGCTGTGCGGCCATTGAGGGGGGAGGGGGGGGTCTGTGCGGCCATTGAGGGGGGGGGTCTGTGCGGCCATTGGGGGGGGGGTGTCTGTGCGGCCATTGGGGGGGGTCTGTGCGGCCATTGAGGGGGGGGGGGTCTGCGCGGCCATTGAGGGGGGGGGGTCTGTGCGGCCATTGGGGGGGGGGTGTCTGTGCGGCCATTGGGGGGGTCTGTGCGGCCATTGAGGGGGGGGTCTCTGCGGCCATTGAGGGGGGGGGTCTGTGCGGCCATTGGGGGGTTCTGTGCGGGTAGTAGTAGTAGGATGATGATGATGATGATGATGATGATGATGATGATGATGATATCCCCTTAGAAGGTGATGATGATGATGGTATCCCCTTAGAAGGTGATGATGATGATGGTATCCCCTTAGAAGGTATAGGGAGATATACTGTGGTAGCGACTCGCGAGGCTCGGCCACAAAGCTAGCGATTTCCCGCTGAGGCTAGCGAGTCGCTACCTGACCGGGAAATCGCTAGCTTTGTGGCCGAGCCTCTGGTTCTATTTTCGGCCAGCGACTCGCAATGGCCGCTTCGCGGCCATTGCTCGCACAAACCTAGCGACTCGCAATGGCCTCGCGGCCATTGCTCGCGCAGCTAACGACTCGCATTGGCCGCTACGCGGCCAATGCTTCGCCGTGGTGACGTCAGAGTGTGACATATCCACGACGTGCCGGGGTCCGACCGAAAACGTGCTACGGCAATTATATAGTAGATAGAAGTTTTAGTAAACAGAAACTACATTTAAAAAAAAAGAAACATAAATCACTAAATTATACAGTATAATCTCTTTGCAAAAACTATAGTTAAAAACTGATTGTGTCTCTAAAATTATTGAAACTAGTGCTTAATTGTATATTAATTTGGAATTTTGATGTTCTACATAGCAAGATTTGCATAAAAGAAATAATATTATTCTACCTTAGGAAAAATGTTATGCCAGTTTCTTTCAGACATACCCAACAGCAATGTTTATACCAGCATCCACTTCCTCTCACATAGGGCACCTTAGGGATTCTCATAAGCCCTTCACACATCTTCTATGATCATTGTATGATAAGAACTGACAAAGTATTTTCATACAAACTGAAGCTTGTAGATAAGATCTAAGTATTGTCTTGGCTGTCATCCAAGTAATGGGAAAGTAATGGATTTAACTTTTTGTAGCTGGAACCATTTTTAGATTAATTTCAAAAATGTTTTTAAATGATAATATCCAATATCCAGTACTATAAAAAAAAATGACATAAATGAGACAGATTCCTAAAATCGTATTAAAACGGTTGTCTGGAAGTTGAAAAACAAATAACTTAAGGATATGTTGCTAGAAATGATTTTCTAAAACGCAGATGCATTTCAATGAATTAGAATATCATCAAAAAGTTTATTTACATCAGTAATTCAATACATCATTATTATTATTACTAGATGGTGGCGCGATTCTAACGCATCGGGTAGTCTAGAATATGTATGTAGTTTATTTATGAAGATTTAAGAATAATGCAATGAATACACAATATCTATCTATCATCTACCTATGTGTCTATCATCTATGTATGCTATATTTATTTATCATCTCTCTATGCATGCACAGTGTATTTTAAATATGGCCCCTTGGTGCGCGCCGCTCTTCTGATTAGTCGGTGCTGAACTCGGCAACCAATGAGAGAAGTGTGGCGCCCCTGCGGGTATGCGCCACAGAGTGGTATTGCATTTAATATCTATATGTAATATTATTGTAAGTTGTCAGGTTAGGATTTGAACCTTATGGAGTCTATTTTTAGCACTCACTTAGGACCGCACCACATAGTGTAGGGGGAACAGGTAATATGGTAGGTTCCACAGGTGGTGGGCGGAGCTTAGGATAGAGCAGAGTGACAGTTAAGAATTTACCTCAGACGGCTTGGGAAGGCAGACAGAGTGGTCACGCCTGGCAGCTCAGCTGAGTGGAGGGTACCCCATCTTTATGAGGGGGCCCAGGACAGATGGCAACGGACCAGAACTGGTAGGAGCCAGCTGGTCATGTTGAGGGTACACAGGTGACACGGACGACCGAGGCAGCCAGGAGTTCAGCCCTGACTGCGAAGCCGACGAGCTGCAGGCCCAACAGGACCGGGTTGCTGACAGCACCACAAAGGTACCTCTCCCCTCAGGACTGAAAACCGGTTCAGGACACTAGGAGAAATAAAAAGGGACAGACATTTACGGTGGTGCTGGAAGGGAACTTTGTAGTCTTGGGTTGCCCTGTCCGGACCGGGTAGTGGACAGACCTTATCTCCTAGAAACAGACCGTAGGACTGGCGGGGGAGCTCTTCAAAGGTGGGAAAGAGAGAAAGATCTAGAAAGAGAATAGAAACCCTGAAAGACAGAGAAAGAACATCTAAAGACTCCTTAAGAGAAATCCTGAGTTGGTAACAACACCCTAAACCAAACTGTACCATGTATTGTTATGCCATCAGCCGGTACCGAGTAAAGTAAAGTTAAAATGGAAACGGTTTCTGTTATTCTTCCTGCCGCAGCTCAAAGGACATAACATCATCAACATCTACAGCAGAGGGGTAAGAACTGCACCACCATTTACCATCACTGTCCTCCCTCACCGTCTCACCACCACCATAGCTGCCCTGAGGTAAAGCTCCACCTGTGGGGAGCTGTACCACACACTGCTGCCCCCTCCATCACCTCAGTGGCCGGCTGGCAGCGCCGGTACCACCTTACCGGACTCTACAGGTGGCGTCACGTTCCCCTGTAAATAACCCCTTTCACCCCCACCGTTTACCATCAACACCTGGTATAGTTGTTCGCCAGGGCACGGCACCGGGGATACCGACCACCCGTGACATCCCACACAGAAGCCCCGGTGACCGAGTACCTCATGCACCCCAGCTCTGGTCGAATCAAATTGGCGTCACGAACAGGATGAGCCAGCCTGGTATCTACCGGGTGAAGTGTGCCTTAAGCACTTTATTACTGTCTAACTGTGTGGATTATAAAAACTGAGCCGAGCCGCCATTACACCGCCTCAGAAATTCAAACTGCGTCACTACAGCAGGAGAAAGAGCGGGAAGATAAGCCCCGCCCCCTCCGCTCTGCCGAGGAGTGACGAAGGTAGTGGCGGGCTCCGGAAAAGCCCGAAAAATTTGCCCATAAGAACTTCGTGGTGGGCGGGCTTAAAGTGCATTAAGAACTATGTGCCGGCCCAGGGGCGTGCCTCGGCCCCTCAACAAACATGGGCCATTCAAGAGGCGTCAGAAAGTCTCCCCGCCCCCATTGCTCTCAATCAACCAAGGGGGCGGGTCGAGCACCGTAACGGAGGACCCAGCGAGTATGGAGCCCGGAAGAGAGGAGACCGCCGAACCGGGAAGCCTGATCCGGTTCTCCGAAGAGCCCGACATGACTGGGGAGGAGGATCGAGAGGAAGGAACAGCCGGCGGCGCAGAGGAGGCCGGGCCCCGCGAGCTATGGAGGGTCGCGGTACCAGCATCAGCAGCAGCGGTTGGAGAGAGGAGAGTCCATCTATCTGCAGTTCCCCAGGGCCACCTGGACCGGGACCTGTATTGTGGGGATAAATAAACGCCACGCAGGTCTCAGTGGGAGGTTTGCAATCCGGGTCAGTGAAGTTGAGCAGTAAAGAGTTAACCCGGTATTGCACTGTTTCAAGTGTGAGCAGAATCGTTTTAAATGTATATTTTCCTTGTATTGCACTGTTTCTTTTTCCTTTTCCAGCACATGATGGACAATAATCAGAAATGTATTACCTGGTCCCAGTTGGGCCAGTATGGACTAGATTACAGTCAAAGTTTGATGCAACGTTATAAGTAGTGAGCCTCCCGCAAAGAGAAGAAAAGAAGCAATCTTATTGTTAATACCTGTTAAATGTTCAATGTTATATGTAAAATGTATTTTATTCCAGGTTTGGTTTGACACCCGGACGGGTGTGTTTCACCAAGGGGGTGTGTGGCGCCCCTGCGGGTATGCGCCACAGAGTGGTATTGCATTTAATATCTATATGTAATATTATTGTAAGTTGTCAGGTTAGGATTTAAACCTTATGGAGTCTATTTTTAGCACTCACTTAGGACCGCACCACATAGTGTAGGGGGAACAGTTAATATGGTAGGTTCCACAGGTGGTGGGCGGAGCTTAGGATAGAGCAGAGTGACAGTTAAGAATTTACCTCAGACGGCTTGGGAAGGCAGACAGAGTGGTAACGCCTGGCAGCTCAGCTGAGTGGAGGGTACCCCATCTTTATGAGGGGGCCCAGGACAGATGGCAACGGACCAGAACTGGTAGGAGCCAGCTGGTCATGTTGAGGGTACACAGGTGACACGGACGACCGAGGCAGCCAGGAGTTCAGCCCTGACTGCGAAGCCGACGAGCTGCAGGCCCAACAGGACCGGGTTGCTGACAGCACCACAAAGGTACCTCTCCCCTCAGGACTGAAAACCGGTTCAGGACACTAGGAGAAATAAAAAGGGACAGACATTTACGGCGGTGCTGGAAGGGAACTTTGTAGTCTTGGGTTGCCCTGTCCGGACCGGGTAGTGGACAGACCTTATCTCCTAGAAACAGACCGTAGGACTGGCGGGGGAGCTCTTCAAAGGTGGGAAAGAGAGAAAGATCTAGAAAGAGAATAGAAACCCTGAAAGACAGAGAAAGAACATCTAAAGACTCCTTAAGAGAAATCCTGAGTTGGTAACAACACCCTAAACCAAACTGTACCGTGTATTGTTATGCCATCAGCCGGTACCGAGTAAAGTAAAGTTAAAATGGAAACGGTTTCTGTTATTCTTCCTGCCGCAGCTCAAAGGACATAACATCATCAACATCTACAGCAGAGGGGTAAGAACTGCACCACCATTTACCATCACTGTCCTCCCTCACCGTCTCACCACCACCATAGCTGCCCTGAGGTAAAGCTCCACCTGTGGGGAGCTGTACCACACACTGCTGCCCCCTCCATCACCTCAGTGGCCGGCTGGCAGCGCCGGTACCACCTTACCGGACTCTACAGGTGGCGTCACGTTCCCCTGTAAATAACCCCTTTCACCCCCACCGTTTACCATCAACACCTGGTATAGTTGTTCGCCAGGGCACGGCATCGGGGATACCGACCACCCGTGACATCCCACACAGAAGCCCCGGTGACCGAGTACCTCATGCACCCCAGCTCTGGTCGAATCAAATTGGCGTCACGAACAGGATGAGCCAGCCTGGTATCTACCGGGTGAAGTGTGCCTTAAGCACTTTATTACTGTCTAACTGTGTGGATTATAAAAACTGAGCCGAGCCGCCATTACACCGCCTCAGAAATTCAAACTGCGTCACTACAGCAGGAGAAAGAGCGGGAAGATAAGCCCCGCCCCCTCCGCTCTGCCGAGGAGTGACGAAGGTAGTGGCGGGCTCCGGAAAAGCCCGAAAAATTTGCCCATAAGAACTTCGTGGTGGGCGGGCTTAAAGTGCATTAAGAACTATGTGCCGGCCCAGAGGCGTGCCTCGGCCCCTCAACAAACATGGGCCATTCAAGAGGCGTCAGAAAGTCTCCCCGCCCCCATTGCTCTCAATCAACCAAGGGGGCGGGTCGAGCACCGTAACGGAGGACCCAGCGAGTATGGAGCCCGGAAGAGAGGAGACCGCCGAACCGGGAAGCCTGATCCGGTTCTCCGAAGAGCCCGACATGACTGGGGAGGAGGACCGAGAGGAAGGAACAGCCGGCGGCGCAGAGGAGGCCGGGCCCCGCGAGCTATGGAGGGTCGCGGTACCAGCATCAGCAGCAGCGGTTGGAGAGAGGAGAGTCCATCTATCTGCAGTTCCCCAGGGCACCCCAGCTCTGGTCGAAACAGAAGCAGCACGCGGTTTGAATGCCGCTCCTCTGTTTAGTCAGCACTGAACGCGGTGACCAATGCGAGGCGCGGCATTCAAACCACGCGCGGTGGCACTGATTGGCTGCTGCTCTCAACAGTGACCAATCAGCAGCGCGGGATTCATATTTCCCGCCAAGCCGCAAGCAGTTTGAATGCCGCGCCTCTCATTGGTCGCCGTGGTGACCAATGAGAGACATGGCATTCAAACCGTGCGCCAAGCCGCGCTACTTCTCTGATTGGTCACTGCGGCCACACTGATTGGTCACCGCGGCTTAGCGCGCAGTCTGAATCCCGCGCAGGGAGCTACCGCTACGAGCAGCCAGGAAATGACCGGCTAACGCTGGTCATCTCCCAGCTGGCTCGCGCGCGCTGCGGCCACTGTCAGGAGATCCCGGACACGTGTATCCCGGCGATAGCGGTGCCAAAGCGCCGCTGTCGCCGGGTTTCAGCTTGGCACGAATTTTGAATGCGCGCGGCTGCTTTGCATTCTCCTCGCTCATTGGTGGCCGCCGCTAGCGGCCACCAACGAGCGCCATTGTGCTGGTGCTCAATTTCCGTGACATACAGAGAACCATAGGCAATTATATAGTAGATTATTATTATTTATATAGCACCATTAATTTCATGGTGCTGTACATGAAAAGGGGTTACATACAAAATTATAGGTTGCATTTACAGTAAACAAATTAACAATGACAGACTGGCACAGAGGGGAGAGGACTGTGTCCTTGCAGACTTTTGGGGAGGAGAAAGAAGGTCAGGGATGCAGCAGATCTGGTGGTGGAGAGGCGACAGATATGCTGGTGGTGAGGCGGCAGCTCTGGTGGTGGTGGGGTGGCCGCTCCAGTGATGGTGAGGTGGAAGCTCCAGTGGTGGTGAGGAAGCAGAATGGTCACTGCAGGTTGTAGTTGTATTAGGACGAGGTGTCTCAGGATCTGCGCTGCTGAATGAATGAAACCAGAAACTGGAACACTGGTTTCAATGGGTGTTTTGGTGCGTTACCGTGCTACTTCCCCAGGGACACCCCCTATAGATTGCAGGTTGTAAGCTTTCCTGAAGAGATAGGTTTTCAGGTTCCATCTGAAGGATCTGAGCATGGTGGATAATCGGCCGTGATGGGGCTCAGAATTCCAGGGGATGGAGGATATTCAGGAGAAATTTTGGAGGTGGTTGTGTGAAGAATGAATAAGTGTGGAGGAGAGTGGGAGGTCTTGGAAGGAATGAAGATTACATGAGGGAAGATATTAGGAGATGAGTTCAGAGATAGGGGGAGGGGATAGGTTATGGACGGCTTTGTAAGTCAATGTTAGTAGCTTGAACTGGATTCGTTGTGGAATTGGGAGCCATTAAAGATTTATAGATGAGATAAACAGGGGAGTAGCGAGGAGAGGGATTAATTTGTCAAGCAGTAGCGTTAAGGACAGATTGAAGAAGTGCAAGAGAGTTAGCGGGGAGGCCAAAGAAGAGGATGTTGCAGTAATGAGGCAGGAGATGATGAAAGCATATACAGGAGTTTTAGTAGACTGAAGGCTAAGGAAAGGATGGATTCTGGAAATATTTTTGAGCTTGAAGGCAAGAGGACGTGGCAAGAGCCGAGAGTTACTCCGAGGCAGCGGATTCCAGGTGCGGGAAAGAGCTTTATGCTGTTTACCATAATAGATAGATTGGGTAGGGAATATACATGAGATGGAGGAAAGATGATGAGTTCGGTTTTGTCTACATTGAGTTTTAGGAAGCAAGAGGTGAAGAAGGAGAATATGGAGGACAGACACTCCTGAATTCTGGACAGCAGGGAGGTGACGTCTGGGCCAGAGAGGTAGATCTGAGTGTCGTCCGCATACAGGTGACACTGGAAACCATGAGACTTCCCAAATATCCCTCATCCTCTGAAATGCAGTGCCAAAACACGTCCAATTATCCACCAGGCTTGGATTCTTCAGATGGAGCTTGAGAACCCATCTCTTCAGGAAAGCTTATAGCCTGCAATGAACGAGCTGCCGCCCCACCGCCACCGGAGCTGCCGCTGCACCACCACCGGATCTGCTGCACCCCTGACCTACTGTCTCCCCATTGACCTGTAGAATGTAAGCCCGCAAGGGCAGGTTCCTCTCCACTCTGTACCAGTCTGCCGTTGTTAATTTGTTTGCTGTAAACTATATCTATAATTTTGTATGCAACCCCTCTCATGTACAGTACCATGGAATTAATGATGCTATATAAGTAAAAATGATAATAATAATGAGTTGTCCTAGGCCAAGGGTATAGATGGAAAAAAGTAGGGGCCCCAGTAGGCAGTGGTTGTCTGTGCCGAAGGCAGAGGACAGGTCCAGAAGGGAGAGGATGGAAAATTGTCTGTTAGCTTTGGCTGTGAGTAAGTCATTAGTAGTTTTGGTCAAGGCAGTTTCAGTGGAGTGGTGGGGGCGGAAGCCAGATTGGAGGTTGCCAAGGAGAGAGTTAGATGAAAGGTGGTTGGAAAGCTGAGCATGAACATGCTGCTCAAGGAGTTTGGAAGCAAATAGGAGCAGCGATATATGGTGATAGTATAGCGGTCGGTTCAAAGTTTGGCTTTTTGAGGATGGGTGTGATGATGGCATGCTTGAAAGTAGAATGGAAGGTACCATAAGATAGCGATATGTTGAAGAGATGGGTTAGGGCTGAAATGCGCATGTTAGTGAGGTTGGGGAGGAGGTGGGAAGGGATGGGGTCATGTGCACAAGGGGTGAGGTGTGATTTGGAGAGGAGATGACTAAGGCTGGCTTCACACTATGGTTTTGTTCCTGTCCGTGGGATCCTGATTTTAGCAGGATCCCATGGACAGGAACGGATAGGCCCAGATTGTAAACTCCGGATGCCATTTCTGTGTCCGGATTCGGAATTTTGAGGGATCCGGACACAGAAGGGGAGCCAAGCGGGCAAAGCACAGGCAAGTGGTGTCGGCGCTGTTCACTTTTACTTTAGCAGTGTATTTAAGTTAAGGAATGGTTCAAAATAAAAAAAGAAATTCTCACCTGTCCACCGTGTGTCCCACGATCCATTCACCTCCGATGGCTAAAGGACCTTAATCAGCTGACCGGGAAGGGTGGGGCAACCCGATCAGCTGATGGGTCACATGAGCGCATCAGAGCAGTTTAAATCTGGTGGGTGTCAATAGGGATATTGAAGTCACCCATGAGATGATGGTGGGGATGTCAGCAGAGAGAAAGTGAAGAAGCCAGGTGGAGAATTGGTCAATGAAGGCAGTGGCTGAGCCCAGTGGTCAAATGACAGCCATTTGGAGATTAGAGAGAGAGTATATGTGGACAGAGTGAACCTCGAAAGAAGGGAGCATAAGGGAGAGTGGGGGTTGGATTGGGTTAAAGGAGCAGTTTGTAGAAAGAAGGAAACCCACTTCTACACCATGAAAATGTTGGGAAAAAAGAGGTGTACCTCAGGGATCCCTGACGAAGGTGCCAGGTGGTGAGGCGGCAGCTCTGGTGGTGAAACGCGTTGGAGTGAAGGAATAAAGAAAAAGAACTTGTTTGTGAAACCCTGACTCCCATGTGAGTTTTCTTTGGACCCAGCAGCGCGGACCGTGGTACACCTCTTCTTTACCAACATTTTCTGGACAGCACCACGTGTGAGTGGTCGGTGGAGGTCCTGCAGTAGCTGGAGTACTGATGCTCTTTATACCAGTTGTGGGTGCCACAACTGAATCAGGTGAGTGGTTCCATAGCACCACCTTTATAGCCTAAAGTGTCTCTAGTGATAGGGCACTATTGCACCTCTTGTCCCCACCCCCTCTTGTATTTGTACTTCTACACCATGTCTGTTGTCAGGGCGAGAAGTGTAGGTAAAGTGAAGGCCGCCATAAGTCAGTGCAACAAGGAAGGCTGTGTCAGGAGGTGTCAGCCAGGTCTCAGTGAGAGCCAGGAAGGAAAGGTTGGGAAATACATAAGGTGAAATGCATATATTATATAGAGTCATTGCAGAGTGATCTATTTGAAGTGTTTTTTTTCTGTTAATGTTGAGGATCATGGCTCACAGCCAATGAAAACCCAGAGGTCATTATCTCAGAAAATTAAAGTAGGGACGTTGAAGGGCCTTGGAGATCAAATATTACCTAAATAGGTATCAGAGGTTCACCTTGTGCAATTGTGAGAGTCACAACCACTATAAAATAAAAGCGTATCACAGCTACTGCAGTACCCAGTGTTCTACATATAGAGTAGGGAGGATGAAGGGTTAAAACCTCGCTGCGGTATTCCACAAGACATCAAAGGATGAATATAATGTTGATTTATTAGTCAGTGCATTTCAGGTATTCCTGGCCCCTTCCCCATGACAAATCAATATTTTATTGTCATGTTTCAGGGTGTTTCAGGGAGACCTGAAACACGTTGACTAATAAATTAATATTATGTTCACCCTTTAATGTCTCATGGAATATGGCAGAATGGTTTTTAACCCTTCATCCTCCATACTTTAATTTTCTGAGATATTGACCTTTGGGTTATTGTTGGCTGTAAGCCATAATCATCAACATTTACATAAACAAACACTTGAAATAGATCACTTTGTAATGACTCTATATAATGTATGCAATTCACTTTTTGTATTGAATTACTGAAAATAATAATAATAATAAAATAACTTTTGCATGATATTCTAATTCATTGAGATGCACCTATTCTTTGATAGCAAGTTTGATTACCAAATCAAACTTGTGTTGTTTAGCAAGGTAAATACTATACAGTATAATTTAAATAGTTACTGTATTTTTATAATGACAAAAGCAATACTCAAGCCTTCATATGGAGTCTGTTGAAGGAGCAAGTGTGGAGGTTCATCTAAACAAAATGAACTGTTTGCTTACATACATTTATGCAGACATGCGAAAATTTATCATATTTTTCAGACTATAAGATGCATCAGACCATAAGAAGCACTCAGATTTTAGAGGAGGAAAATAGAAAAAAAAATGAAGCAAAAAAATGTGGTTGTAATGCACTATTATGGGAGGGGGGAACTGCTCCTGGCAATTATGGGGTAATGTCTAGAGATGAGCGATGTTCAATCGAATATCTTTGCCAACTTCAAATTAGACCTGTTTTGGTCTATATTCGAGTAATTCGATGAATTCAAAATTCAAATGATTTGCTAAAAATCTGGTAATTTGAGGTTATGTTCGATAACTGTTCATTGACCAAAAGCGTTACTAAGTTTTCACAGTAATGCTTTTGTTCAACATTATTATGAGTTTCAGTGTCTAGGAACAGTGGGCAGGAGGGGGGCTGGGAGAGTTCTGTGGTCACATAATGCAGATCTCCATTTTTCTTTCCTTCCTGCACTTACTGTGGGTGGTCCGGTCTTTCAAGACTATCAGCATGCATACAGCAAAGTGCATTTTTTTCAAACAAGGGCTTCTGTCATTGGCTGAGTATGTCACATGTCCTTGCCTTATAAGAACCGGCGATTTTCCCTCCTAACCATTTTTCAGTGTTGGAGCTCAGTGTCAGATGTCGCCGCTGCTGCTGTGTGCGCTACAAAGATAGTTATATTTCATTCCAACTTAGATAGATAGTTAATAGGTTTAGGGACTTCTTCAAAAAACAATGGGTATGTGAAATAAGCAAACATGGAGCGCACCATGAGAGGGACTCACAGTTGGGGATTAAACATTGATAGCCAGTGGCCACTCACTTATAGGTTTTGTGCAGCCCTCGCACAACCAAGGTGATGGTGTATGGGTGAGAGCTGGCACTTTGGGGACCGCTACTGGAGACCGCGGTGACCAGATCAACCCATCGGCAGTCACGGGACCCGATCACGTGATCCGGAAGGCGTTCCTTGGTGATGTCACGGCAGGTCCTTTAATTCTGAACTTTTACTGTGTGTGCCCGGAGCAGCTCGCATCGCTCACCCAAAGGGGTGCCGCTTTTCAGTGGTGCACAGGAAACGTTCCAGCCAACGTTTCCCATACACCACTGAAAAGCGGCCCCCGAAACAGAGTGAGTGCAGCCGCGGTACAGGTAATGAATGGCTGCCTATGGCTCTCCATTCTGATGAAGCGGACACCGGTATCACTGTCCACTTCTGTCCGCTTCTACAGAAGATCCCTAAGATTTTAGCGGTGAGGCTGAAAACGTCTATGTGTGACCCTAGCCTTATAGGGCCTAAAAGAACTGTTTGACATGCAGGTCTGTTCAAGAGCTGTGCAAGCGTTTTTTACAGCATCTGGCCAAATCTAGCCAAGTAAATCCTTTTTGGCTCGTAGCAGTGTGTGTCAGACACTGGTGTAGCACTGTCATGAAGAAAGTTACACCTCCTGTGTTTACTAGCCTTTCTTTAGTGCATCTAGTAAAGGAAATCCTCTTGGGCTAGTAGCAGTGTGTGCCAGGCACTGGTGTAGCACTACTGTGTAGAGAGCTACACCTCCTGTCTTTACTAACCATTTTTACTGCATTTAGCCAAGCAAATCCTTTTTGGCTAGTAGCAGTGTGTGAGAGGCAGTAAAGTAGCACTGTTGTGAAGAAAGCTTCACCTCCTGTGTTTACTACCCTTTTTTTTACTGCATCTAGATAAGCAAATCATTTTGGGCTATTAGGAATGTGTGCAGGCACCGGTGTAATACTGTTGTGAAGAAAGCTACGCCTTCTGTGTTAACTAGCCTTTTTTTATTGCATCTAGCCAAGCAAATCCTTTTTGGCTAATAGCAGTGTGTGCAAGGCACTGGTGTAAAACTGTTGTGAAGAAAGCTACACCTCTTGTGTTTACTAGCATTTGTTTTACTGAATCTAGCCAAGCAAATCCTTCTTGGCTAGTAGCAGTGTGTGCCAGGCAGAAAAGTAGCACTGTTCTGAAGAATGATACACCTCCTGTATTTACTAGCCTTTTTTTACTTCTAGCCAAGCAAATCCATTTGGCTAGTAGCAGTGTGTACCAGGCAGTGATGTAGCACTGTTGTGAAGAAAGCTACACCTCCTGTATTTACTAGCCTTTTTTACTGCATCTAGCCAAGGAAATCCTTTTTGGCTAGTAGCAGTGTGTGCAAGGCACCGGTGTAGCACTGTTGTTAAGAAAGCTACACCTCCTTTTTCACTAGCCTTTTTTTACTGCATCTAGACAAGAAAATCCTTTTTGGCTAGTACCAATTTTTGCCAGGCACTGGTGTAGCACTGTTGTGAACAAAGCTACACCTCCTGAGTTTACTAGCCTTTTTTAACTGCATCTACCCAAGCAAATTCTTTTTGGCTAGTAGCAATGTGTACCAGGCACTGGTGTAGCACTGTTGTGAAGAAAGCTACACCTCCTGTGTTTACTAGCCTTTTTTTCTGCACTTAACCAAGCAAATCCTTTTTGGCTTGTAGCAGTGTGTGCCAGGCACTGGTGTAGCAATGTTGTGAGGAAAGTTACACATCCTTTTTTTACTAGCCTTTTTTTACTGCATCTGGCCAAGGAATCCTTTTTGGCTAGTAGCAGTGTGTGCCAGGCAGTGATGTAGCACTGTTGTGAAGAAAGATACACCTCCTGTGTTTACTTGCCTTTTTTTCTGCATCTAGACAAGCAAATCCTTTTTGGCTAGTAGCAGTGTATGCAAGGCACTGGTGTAAAACTGTTGTGAAGAAAGCTACGCCTTCTGTGTTAACTAGCCTTTTTTTATTGCATCTAGCCAAGCAAATCCTTTTTGGCTAATAGCAGTGTGTGCAAGGCACTGGTGTAAAACTGTTGTGAAGAAAGCTACACCTCTTGTGTTTACTAGCATTTGTTTTACTGAATCTAGCCAAGCAAATCCTTCTTGGCTAGTAGCAGTGTGTGCCAGGCAGAAAAGTAGCACTGTTCTGAAGAATGATACACCTCCTGTATTTACTAGCCTTTTTTTACTTCTAGCCAAGCAAATCCATTTGGCTAGTAGCAGTGTGTACCAGGCAGTGATGTAGCACTGTTGTGAAGAAAGCTACACCTCCTGTATTTACTAGCCTTTTTTACTGCATCTAGCCAAGGAAATCCTTTTTGGCTAGTAGCAGTGTGTGCAAGGCACCGGTGTAGCACTGTTGTTAAGAAAGCTACACCTCCTTTTTTACTAGCCTTTTTTTACTGCATCTAGACAAGAAAATCCTTTTTGGCTAGTACCAATTTTTGCCAGGCACTGGTGTAGCACTGTTGTGAACAAAGCTACACCTCCTGAGTTTACTAGCCTTTTTTAACTGCATCTACCCAAGCAAATTCTTTTTGGCTAGTAGCAATGTGTACCAGGCACTGGTGTAGCACTGTTGTGAAGAAAGCTACACCTCTTGTGTTTACTAGCCTTTTTTTCTGCACTTAACCAAGCAAATCCTTTTTGGCTTGTAGCAGTGTGTGCCAGGCACTGGTGTAGCAATGTTGTGAGGAAAGTTACACATCCTTTTTTTACTAGCCTTTTTTTACTGCATCTGGCCAAGGAATCCTTTTTGGCTAGTAGCAGTGTGTGCCAGGCAGTGATGTAGCACTGTTGTGAAGAAAGATACACCTCCTGTGTTTACTTGCCTTTTTTTCTGCATCTAGACAAGCAAATCCTTTTTGGCTAGTAGCAGTGTATGCAAGGCACTGGTGTAAAACTGTTGTGAAGAAAGCTACGCCTTCTGTGTTAACTAGCCTTTTTTTATTGCATCTAGCCAAGCAAATCCTTTTTGGCTAATAGCAGTGTGTGCAAGGCACTGGTGTAAAACTGTTGTGAAGAAAGCTACACCTCTTGTGTTTACTAGCATTTGTTTTACTGAATCTAGCCAAGCAAATCCTTCTTGGCTAGTAGCAGTGTGTGCCAGGCAGAAAAGTAGCACTGTTCTGAAGAATGATACACCTCCTGTATTTACTAGCCTTTTTTTACTTCTAGCCAAGCAAATCCATTTGGCTAGTAGCAGTGTGTACCAGGCAGTGATGTAGCACTGTTGTGAAGAAAGCTACACCTCCTGTATTTACTAGCCTTTTTTACTGCATCTAGCCAAGGAAATCCTTTTTGGCTAGTAGCAGTGTGTGCAAGGCACCGGTGTAGCACTGTTGTTAAGAAAGCTACACCTCCTTTTTTACTAGCCTTTTTTTACTGCATCTAGACAAGAAAATCCTTTTTGGCTAGTACCAATTTTTGCCAGGCACTGGTGTAGCACTGTTGTGAACAAAGCTACACCTCCTGAGTTTACTAGCCTTTTTTAACTGCATCTACCCAAGCAAATTCTTTTTGGCTAGTAGCAATGTGTACCAGGCACTGGTGTAGCACTGTTGTGAAGAAAGCTACACCTCTTGTGTTTACTAGCCTTTTTTTCTGCACTTAACCAAGCAAATCCTTTTTGGCTTGTAGCAGTGTGTGCCAGGCACTGGTGTAGCAATGTTGTGAGGAAAGTTACACATCCTTTTTTTACTAGCCTTTTTTACTGCATCTGGCCAAGGAATCCTTTTTGGCTAGTAGCAGTGTGTGCCAGGCAGTGATGTAGCACTGTTGTGAAGAAAGATACACCTCCTGTGTTTACTTGCCTTTTTTTCTGCATCTAGACAAGCAAATCCTTTTTGGCTAGTAGCAGTGTGTGCAAGGCACTGGTGTAAAACTGTTGTGAAGAAAGCTACGCCTTCTGTGTTAACTAGCCTTTTTTTATTGCATCTAGCCAAGCAAATCCTTTTTGGCTAATAGCAGCGTGTGCAAGGCACTGGTGTAAAACTGTTGTGAAGAAAGCTACACCTCTTGTGTTTACTAGCATTTGTTTTACTGAATCTAGCCAAGCAAATCCTTCTTGGCTAGTAGCAGTGTGTGCCAGGCAGAAAAGTAGCACTGTTCTGAAGAATGATACACCTCCTGTATTTACTAGCCTTTTTTTACTTCTAGCCAAGCAAATCCATTTGGCTAGTAGCAGTGTGTACCAGGCAGTGATGTAGCACTGTTGTGAAGAAAGCTACACCTCCTGTATTTACTAGCCTTTTTTACTGCATCTAGCCAAGGAAATCCTTTTTGGCTAGTAGCAGTGTGTGCAAGGCACCAGTGTAGCACTGTTGTTAAGAAAGCTACACCTCCTTTTTTACTAGCCTTTTTTTACTGCATCTAGACAAGAAAATCCTTTTTGGCTAGTACCAATTTTTGCCAGGCACTGGTGTAGCACTGTTGTGAACAAAGCTACACCTCCTGAGTTTACTAGCCTTTTTTAACTGCATCTACCCAAGCAAATTCTTTTTGGCTAGTAGCAATGTGTACCAGGCACTGGTGTAGCACTGTTGTGAAGAAAGCTACACCTCCTGTGTTTACTTGCCTTTTTTTCTGCACTTAACCAAGCAAATCCTTTTTGGCTTGTAGCAGTGTGTGCCAGGCACTGGTGTAGCAATGTTGTGAGGAAAGTTACACATCCTTTTTTTACTAGCCTTTTTTACTGCATCTGGCCAAGGAATCCTTTTTTGGCTAGTAGCAGTGTGTGCCAGGCAGTGATGTAGCACTGTTGTGAAGAAAGATACACCTCCTGTGTTTACTTGCCTTTTTTTCTGCATCTAGACAAGCAAATCCTTTTTGGCTAGTAGCAGTGTGTGCAAGGCACTGGTGTAAAACTGTTGTGAAGAAAGCTACGCCTTCTGTGTTAACTAGCCTTTTTTTATTGCATCTAGCCAAGCAAATCCTTTTTGGCTAATAGCAGCGTGTGCAAGGCACTGGTGTAAAACTGTTGTGAAGAAAGCTACACCTCTTGTGTTTACTAGCATTTGTTTTACTGAATCTAGCCAAGCAAATCCTTCTTGGCTAGTAGCAGTGTGTGCCAGGCAGAAAAGTAGCACTGTTCTGAAGAATGATACACCTCCTGTATTTACTAGCCTTTTTTTACTTCTAGCCAAGCAAATCCATTTGGCTAGTAGCAGTGTGTGCCAGGCAGTGATGTAGCACTGTTGTGAAGAAAGCTACACCTCCTGTATTTACTAGCCTTTTTTACTGCATCTAGCCAAGGAAATCCTTTTTGGCTAGTAGCAGTGTGTGCAAGGCACCGGTGTAGCACTGTTGTTAAGAAAGCTACACCTCCTTTTTTACTAGCCTTTTTTTACTGCATCTAGACAAGAAAATCCTTTTTGGCTAGTACCAATTTTTGCCAGGCACTGGTGTAGCACTGTTGTGAACAAAGCTACACCTCCTGAGTTTACTAGCCTTTTTTAACTGCATCTACCCAAGCAAATTCTTTTTGGCTAGTAGCAATGTGTACCAGGCACTGGTGTAGCACTGTTGTGAAGAAAGCTACACCTCCTGTGTTTACTAGCCTTTTTTTCTGCACTTAACCAAGCAAATCCTTTTTGGCTTGTAGCAGTGTGTGCCAGGCACTGGTGTAGCAATGTTGTGAGGAAAGTTACACATCCTTTTTTTACTAGCCTTTTTTTACTGCATCTGGCCAAGGAATCCTTTTTGGCTAGTAGCAGTGTGTGCCAGGCAGTGATGTAGCACTGTTGTGAAGAAAGATACACCTCCTGTGTTTACTTGCCTTTTTTTCTGCATCTAGACAAGCAAATCCTTTTTGGCTAGTAGCAGTGTATGCCAGGCACTGGTGTAACACTGTTGTGAAGAAAGCTACACCTCCTGTCTTTGCTAGCCTTTTTTTTACTGCATCTAGCCAAGCAAATCCTTTTTGACTAGTAGCAGTGTGTGCCATGCAGTGGTGTAAAACTGTTGTGAAGAAAGCTACACCTCCTGTCTTTATTAAGCTTCTTTACTGCATCTAGCCAAGCAAATCCTTTTTGGTTAGTGGCAGCGTTTGCATAGGTAGCTTTGGTCCAGTGTTCTGTTGAAGTCTACCGCCACACAGTTCAGAAAACACTTTTGTATTGCATCTGCCCAAACTTACTTACCAAAATCTATTTAGGCTAGTACCACTGTTTGACTAAGTAGCGGTGGTCCAGTTGTTCTGTTGAAATCTACCGCCACCCAGTGCAGAAAACACTTTTGTATTGCATCTGCTCAAACCTACTTACCAAAATCTATGTAGGGTAATACCACTGCTTGACTAGGTTGCTGTGTTCCAGTGTTCTGTTAAAATCTACTGCCACACAGCACAGAAAACACTTTTATATTGCATCTGCCCAAAAGTACTTACCAAAATCTTTTTTGGGTAGTACCACTTTTTTACAAGGTAGCTGTGGTACAATGTTCTGTTAAAATCTACTGCCACACAGCACAGAAAACACTTTTGTATTGCATTGGCACAAACCTACTTACCAAACTCTGTTTTGGGTAGTACCACTCTTTGACTAAGGAAAAGCAAGCACGGCCAGAAAAAATATAAAGATTGTGTAAATACATATATTGTTTCCACACTGTAAAAATGAGACATATCGCAAAAGATTAAAACATTTGAGCCACTCTGCCGCGACAAGGCATATCTCAGATAGAGTGGTCCTACTCTACAATTTTTAATTTTCACTGTGTCAAAAGAGCTAAAAAATGTATATAAAGTGGACCATACTAAGCAATCACTCACCTTCACATATCAGACCTGCTTCCAAGGTGCCAGATCAGTGCAAGTGATACAAGGTAACTCAGGCCCCCACACCTACAGCTTCCACCACAAATGTCAGGGCTTTTCACAGTTAACCCCCACCACACCGACCCAGCCTTTATGGATAACAGCAGGTTAGGTTCAGGTGAATGGAGCAAAAACTGAACTGAGCTTCAGGGCTGAGTCTGCAGAGCTGTTCACTCATACTATAGCCTGGAAATCAGAGGTCTGCTCCAAAGCTTCAGTGAGTCAAGACGAGGAAATGATCTGCACCGATGCCTAAAATCTTTTTGAGTCGGATCCAGGCACAGATGAAGAAGGGTCCGAGCATAATGTAGACCCTCATTCCCAAACTGTAACCCCTGTCGGTTGACACAATGAGGCAGATGATGATGAGACTCAGATACCTCATTGGAATGACAGCTTGACTTTGCGCTCAGGGCAGGAAGAGGTTGGCTATGAGGACATCGAGTGTGAGAACACACAGATTTATGCTGAGGTTGGAGATCCCACTTACTGTCAACCCACAGGCAGGCAGTTGATGAACTGAGCAGAGGAGGTGGAGGAGGACGCTAGTGATGAAGTTAGGTTGTGGCTTCCTGGAGAGAGACAGAGTCCTGGAAGCACGTCAAGAACTGCGTCCTCAGCCACAACTCTCCCTCGTGATGGCTCTGCAGGTCGCATGGGCGCTAAGCCTTGCCTAGCCTGGGCCTTTTTTCAGATCGCAAAGGATGACCCAACTCATGTTATCTGCAAAATTTGTAAACAAAATCTGAGTAGAAGCAAACAAATCAAGAGTTTGAGTACTTCATGCATGAACCGTCACATGGACATGAAGCATAAGTCACAGTGGGAAGCTCACTGTGCTACAATGCGGCCTAGCAGGCCTGGCCAACCACCGTCTGGTCCATCAAGTGCATCTGCGGCTTCTTCATCCTCTGTGGGACACCTGTCAAACAGGCTTTCGGTAGCAGAACTTTGATCTCTTAACCCGCAACAGCCAGTGTGATTGACAGGTCGTCAGCTGTTTTGGAAGTGGAAATACCTGCTGGTGTTGAGCGCTGTCAGACATCAAGAGGAGAGCACCACCTTTTTCTCAATGCGACACAATATGCCCACCTGCACCTCCCTCACAGTCCAGCAGTTTGTCTGGGACACCCTACCCAACCCTGTCTCAGCACAGCAGCCAGCCCTCGGTCCCTCAGATGTGGACAAGTGAAAGACCCTTTTCTCCTACCCATGCCAAAGCTAAGATATTGAATTTCACCATCTGCAAGCTGTTGGCTACAGAAATGCTGCCTTTCCGGCAGGTGGATACTGAAGATTTTAGAGACCTTAGGGCCATCACGGTGCCCCAGTACCAGATGCCCAGTTGCCACTACTTCTCAAAGAAAGCTGTGCCCACGCTACATTAGCATGTTGCACACAACATGATCACTTCCTTGAGAAACTCTGTGTGTGACAGGGTGCATTTCACCACAGACACCTGGATGAGTAAGCATGGACAGTGGCGTTAAATGTCGCTGACTGGGCACTAGGTAACTATGCTGACAGCAGGAGAAGGGGCGGCTGTACAAGTCTTGCCATATCCACCGGTTGTGCATCAAACCTCTGCATCTAGAAGTTCATCCACTGATCCTGCCTTCTCCACCTCTTCTCGGCCCTCCACCGGCATCCAAAGCCTGTCTGGTAATGTGACCCGCGTTCAAACTGCGCAGAAGAAATCCAGCACACCTCCTTACTATGCTGACAGCAGGGCTCAATGCCATCAGGCGGTGTTTACGTTAAAATGTCTGGGAAATGTGAGTCACACAGCTGAGGAGTTGTGGTCAGCTCTACAGACCGAGTTTAATTAATGGTTGTCTCCACTGAACCTGAAGCCAGGGAAAGCCGTGTGCGACAAACCTGCAAACTTAGGTAAGGGCCTTTGCCAGGGCACGGTGACACACATGCCCTGTATGGCTCGCGTCTTGAATCTGGTCGTCCAGCAATTTCTAGCCCACTATCCTGGCTTAGATGCGCTTCTGCAGGGGGCACGGTCCCTGTGTGCTCAATTCTGCCGTTCGCATCCCACAGCTCAATGACTTATATAGCTACATTAGTCTTTCGGTCTGCCGGTTCACAACCTGAAATGTGATGTGACAACACAATGGAATTCCACTCTGCACAGGTTGCAGCAACTGTGGCAGCAGCAACAAGCCCTGGTCCAGTATGTTATGACGTATAGACTTGGCCAACGCGATCCAGAGGTGAGGCAAATCACGCTGCTGGAGTGGTCTTAGATCAAGGACCTTTGCACCCTTCTGCAGAGTTTTGAAATGGCTGCTAAGATGTTTAGTGCTGACGATGCCATTATCAGCATGACTATTCCGGTGATCTACATGCTGGAGCACACTTCAACCAGTATTTGGAGTCAGGTGGTGGGCCAAGAAGAAGGGGAGGAAGTAGAGGAGGAGGCGTAAGTGGATAAGATAATAAGAGCTCAAAGGTCCAGACGGTCGGCAGCACCAAGGCGGCTGGCATGGGAGGGTGGGGGAGAGGGAATAACGAGGGCGCATGGTAGCAGCCAAACTGTTGATGAAGGTGCAGGTACTGAGGAACAAATGGAAGACGAAGAGGTAATGGGCATGGAAAACTCAGCAGATGAGGGAGATCTTGATCACATTTCTGCTGTGTGAGGTTGGGGGGAGAGGGCAGAAGAAGGAAGCATGAATGTTACCCTGCCGCCACCAACACAACAAGGACTTGGGCCTCCTGGATGCGCAAGACAGATAAGTGCCTTCTTGCTGCACTACCTGAAACATGATCCTCGGATTGTTAGAATTCAAAGTAATGCCGACTACTGGGTTGCCACACTGTTAGATCCACAGTACAAGAGTAAATTTGGCCAAATGCTTCCTGCCCTGGAAAGGGACACATGCATGCAGGAGTATCAACAGAAGCTTTCAGACAATCTTAGTACTGCTTTTCCCCAAAACATTAGTGGTGCACATAGGAAATATTGCACATACCATATTTGAAGGACAGTGCCTCAGACAAAGGTGGTGATGAAAAAAAGTTTCTCCTTTATTCCATGGTCATACATGGCAGCGACGTTTCGACCAGCAAAGTGGTCTTTATCAAGCTTGATAAAGACCACTTTGCTGGTCGAAACGTCGCTGCCATGTATGACCATGGAATAAAGGAGAAACTTTTTTTCATCACCACCTTTGTCTGAGGCACTGTCCTTCAAATATGGTATGTGTCTAATATCCGGATGTGGACTCTCTGGGGTGGACGGGCACCCTGAGATGGGCTTATATGCATAGCCCTGTGTGCCAGGAGGTTCTGTGACCGTTTCTATATATAGGAAATATTGCATTTCTAACTTTCCAAAAGGGGGAACATCGAGTCGTTATCACTCAAACTTTAACAGTAACAGTCTATCTGGTAACAGCAATTTTGTAGAATCGTTTCACCATTTCTTTAGACCATTCTTTGCAATGCCAGAAGAGAAAACAAGTCTGACACACAGTGAACACCTAGAGAGGATGGTACAGGAGGATCTACAGCTGAATATCGATGCCATGACTGTGCAACCGGACCCTTGTGCATTTTGGGCTTCAAAACTGGAAAAATCGCCTGAGCTCGCCACTCATGCTTTGGGGATTTTGTTGTGCCCCGCAGCCAGCGTTCTCTCTGAAGTATCTTCATCACTGCTGGTAGCGTGCTGACGGAAAAGTGCAAGGGGATATGCAGTGACAGTGTAGACAGACTAACGTTTATCAAGATGAACAAGTCATGGATCCGCAAAGACTTTTCCAGCCTTGTGTCTGCCTGAGGAGACTAAACACTTGTGTACTTTTCAATGTACTGCATTAAACTCCCCATTTCAATATTTCCACTCTATGCCAATTGATGCCACTTAAGTGGTGGCTGTGCCTAATTTTTTTTGAAAAATGGAGACTGTTGTTGGAGTCTCCTTGTTCTTTGTTGCTTGACTTGAGTAGGGTTCTCTGAGCTCAATACCTATCCCTGATTCTCCTGCACCTGTTTCTAAATATTCAACCTTTTTGTCCATCGAACCAAATTTCTGTATTCACATCCACTATTTTTGGGTGCTTAAAAGCACTGATTAATACATCTCCATTAATGTTTACGTAAACTGGTTTTGGGCATCAAACCCGGTTTTGGCAAATGTGCTATATACATAACAATTTTTTGCCCTTTAAAAGCATTGTTTGATCAATCTCCCCTGTCCACTAGGCCTATACAGGTCACTGACCTACCTGACTAGTTTTTTCTGTAATATTCCACAAAACTTATAGTTGTCAGACCTGTGTGTGGCAGGGCATAATATTAATGGGAGCGCTTGCATGAGCTTTGAGTTTATCTGGCCCACTAGGCCTAACACAGGTCACTTACCTACCTCTCTATTATTTCCTGTAATACTCCACGACACTTATAGTTGTCCCACCTGTGTGTGGCAGGGCATAACATTTATGGGAGCACTTGCATGAGCTTTGAGTTTATCCAGCCTACTAGGCCTAAACAGGTCACTGACCTACCTGTCCAGTTTTTTCGGTAATATTCCACAAAACTGCTTTGAGGTGGAGGACACTTACATACAAGCTAATGGATAAGTTTACTCCTGATCGGTACTATTTACTGCACTTTACTCAGGCAATAGGGCTCGGATACACACGATATTCTCCCAGAACTGCTTAGCCCTGCTTTGATTTGCACATAAGCACTTTGCACCTTCAGGATTTGTCACACCCTTTAAACTTTTCTTTTCTGTCCTCCTCTTTGAGTTACCAATCATTTGTCTCCCACATCCTGCCTCCCTTTTGTTGATAAGTTATCTATTGTAACTGTTACTCCACTCCTTTGTAATCAACTGTAACAAATAAACTTTTATTCTTGCATATCAACACTGTTGTGGATATTGTGGTGGTGTAAAATTTACTTGGGCAATCCAACACTTGTGTTCTTGGTTTGTGCTAAACAGGTCACTGACCTACCTGACTAGTTTTTCGGTAATATTACAGAAAACTGATAGTTGTTCGACCTGTGTGTGGTGGGACATAATATTGTTGGGAGCGCTTACAAGAGCTTTGACTTTATCTGGTCCACTAAGCCTAAACAGGTCACTTACCTACCTCTTTATTATTTCCTGTAATACTCCTCGACACTAATAGTTGTCCCACCTGTGTGTGGCAGGGCATAACATTTATGGAACCACTTGCATGAGCTTTGAGTTTATCTGGCCCAGTAGGCCTAAACAGGTCACTGACCTACCTGACTAGTTTTTTCGGTAATATTCCATGAAACTGATAGTTGTCCCACCTGTGTGTGGCCTGGCATAACATTGATGGGAGCGCATGCATGAGCTTTGAGTTTATCAGCCCACTAGGCCTAAGCAGGTCACTCACCTACCCGACTAGACGAAACTGATAGTTGTCCCACCTGTGGCGGGGTATAACATTGATGGGAGCGCTTGCATGAGCTTTCAGTTTATCCGGCCCAGTAGGCCTAATCAGGTCACTGACCTACCTCTCTAGTTTTTCCTGTAATAATCCACAAAACTTATAGTTGCTGAGCAATGTTTAACCTTGAAATGCTAGGCCAGTTCCTGTTCCAGACCCTGTGCCATGCATGCGCGGTGGGCCATTCAGCAATTTTGGGTCTGGGACAATTGATGCCATTTTGCTGTGGTCTGACCGCTTGGAAAGAGTGAGGACTCTTGTTGGGGTCCCTTTGCTGTGTGGTACATGATTTGAGCAGGGAGTGACCTGTCTATACCTGCGTCTCATCCTCCTTTTACTTCTCCACCTCTTTTCACTTAATGTAGAAAACTACTGCCACTTTTCCCCTGTATCTCATCCATTTGTCAATTCAAAGTCAGTTTTATTCTCCTCTGAAATTTTAGGTGAATGTTAACCACCTTCTATTTTGAAGTGCTTTGGAATAGTGTGCAGGCTGGCACAGACCGAGTCTCGTGCACCCATGCTACGCCATGAGACGATTTGTACTGTTGGTAGATTGTTGTCACTTTTCCTGGTGTTTCTTGTCTATTCTGAGTAGTTTGGCAGCTTTTGGACACTTTTGAAGGTGTTTTCTATGTGTTTGCTCTTGCCTGCCATTGATTCCAATGGGGTTCGACGGTGTTCAACGAACATTCAACAAACAATTCGTCGAACACACCCCAATTTGGTGAATCAAATTGAATTCAAACACTTAGGTGGTGGTTCATCACTAGTAATGTCCCCATCCTTTGCCGCTTCCAAGTCATATATGGCCCACACATCCTGGTATATAATCCCCATCCTATATATGGCCCCCAATCCTGGTGCATAGCCCTTCATCTGGGATCTAGCACCCATCTGGAATATGGCCCTCCATTTTGGTATATAGCATCCTCAATCCTGGATATGTCCCCCATTCAGGATATTGACCCCAATCCTGGTATATAGCCCTTCATCCTTGGATAAAGCCCCCCATCTGGAATTTGGTCCCCCATTCTGGTATATAGCATCCCCCATCCTGGATATGGCTACCCAATCCTGGATATGGCCCCCAATCCTGGTATATAGCCCTTCATCCTGGAATATGGCCCCCCATTCTGGATACGGCTCCCCATACTGGCTCCTCATCCTGGATATGGCCCCCCATCCTGTATATGGCCCCCATCTTGGTATACAGCCCCCAATCATGCATATGGCCCCCCATTCTGGATATATCCTCCCATTGCTGTATATGGCCCCCTTCCTGGATTGAGTCCACCATCCTGGATATGGCTCCCACCCTGGTATAAAGCCCAGCACCCTGGATATGGCTCCCCATCCTGGTATACAGCCCTCCCCCCCCTTCCTGGTATATGGCCCCCCATCCTGGATATAGCTCCTCTTCTGGTATACCACCCTCTGTCCTGGATATGGCTCCCCATCCTGGTATACAGCCCCCCATCCTGGTATACAGCCCCCCATTCTGAATATGGCCCCCCATCCTGGATATGGCCCCCCATCGTGGTATATGGCCCTCTCATCCTGAATATGCCCCCCATCACTATATATGCACCCTATGCTGTCGCACACAAGAAAATAACTATCAATGTAAAACTCACCCTCCAGCGCTTGCCTCCATCTCTCCATGCTTGCAGCACTCGCGTCCCGAGTTCTCCTGCATCCTCGGGACATCCGATCATGTGATAGGCACAGCAGAGTGAGGCTAAATTCACACACGGCTTAATAGCCGCGTATTACTGCTTTTACGCGGCACTGTTGAGCGCACGAGTAAAAGCAGTGGAAAACAATGCTGGTTACGCCTTCCAGCAAAAGCTATGGCTTTTGCTGGAAGGCGTGCGTACGCCGCGTTTTGCTGCATACTTTTGTGCAAGCGCTTTCACTGCAAAAGTGCCTGCGCAGAAAGAATTGTCATGCCATTTCCGGTGCACTTTCCCCATAGGCTACATGTTAACATCGCTTCGGGGAAGGCGTGCTGAGCAAAGCACGACGTCGGCATACATTAGAGCGCAAAAAAGCACCACTGCCGAATATTTCATGTGAACGTAGCCTGACATCATCACTGCATGCCCCGATCACATGACCAGCTGCCCCGTAGACACAGAAGGACTTGAGACGTGAGTGCTGCTAGCAGGGAAAGACTGAAGGAAGTGCCGGAGAGTGATTTTTACATTAATTATTTTCTTGTGTGTGGCAGCATGGGGACCATATACAGTGACAGGGAGGTGTACACTTCATTTAATTTAATATGCACTTAATCCCTTCACCTATCTCTCAGTGCAGCTTCAGCACTGAGGTGATGGACTGCCGTATGCAGTTCATATTAAATGAGTGTTGCGCCCAGGCTTTGGGGTACTTGGGTGTCAAGCTGCAAGAGGTTAACGCTCCTGCTGTCACATGTCGCCTGACCCCATGTCCTGGGCCTATCTTCCAACAAAGGGTAATATGTACAGGGGATTATATACAAGTTTGTCGTGACGCCACCTGTAGTTTCTGGTGAGATGTCACCAGCGCCTCCACAGTCCGCTGGAGGTAGATGATACTGCGGCCAGTTGGTGAAGTCCTCCACAGGTAGCACTGGACCTCCGGGGCAGCATTCCTGTATGGGAACAAGTTCATTTAAAGAAAACAAGCAGAGTCCAAAGTCATTTCTCTCTGGGTACTTTACTGGAAACTTTTAGCAGCATCGGTTACAGTTTACAGTTCAGTGTTCAGATGTTACAAGAACAGGTATCTACAGGTGGCTGCAAAGTAGATCCCAGGTGGTATGGTGGAACCCTTAGTGTGTGCCTTCGTGCTCTCACCCCGTCTGTTACTTCCTGCTTCCCATTGTGGTATGAAGTCCGGTGACTTGAAATCAGCCTGACCTCCACTCTTTCTCTCACCCTTGCCGCCATCGGGTAACCCTCTGCTGGCTGGTCGCCTGCTCCTTCAGCGGTAGCTGGTTCCCTCCTTTGGTCTGCTCAGGTGCCCGGGAGAATTGTAGACTCCTCGGGACTCCGGATTCTCTGTGGTCCTAAAGTATCCCACAGATGTGGGCTCCGGTGCCCGGTAAATGATCTGGGATAAACTTCCTCAAGTTCCTTTTCCCTTGGTCTGTCTGCGCCTGGAGAAGCTTTCTGTCTTTACCCCTCTCTCCTTCTATCTCTCCTGGTCCCTCAGCCGAGTGACCTAGCAGGCCCCAAACTCAGAGGCAAAGATCCAAGGGCGCAAGACCCAAGGTGCAAAAGACCCTTAGGGCACAAGACCCAAGGTTCAAAGACCACCTTGTTCCCCCTAGAGGTGATTTTATCCCCTCCCGGGTAACCTCCCACCGTGTAATCTAATGTGGGAGTGCTGGTTAATGGGTTCCACCCACCATTCTAGGGTCCACCTATAGCTGGAGTATCTGCACCTCTTTTACAGGTGCAGTACCCCTCTGTGACGCCTGCTTGGCGGGGCGCCACATGAGCATAATGAGCCAAGTCACGAGACTTCCCACTGCCTCAGCAGCCCTCTGCAGCCTCCTCCCAGCCTGCACCAGAGCCGCCGCTTCCCCCAGCACAGCTCCACCGTCACACAGTCCATATATTCCGACCATGAGATACACCTTCCACTTTCCTCCAAAATTTTGGGGTTAAAAGTGCATCTTATGGTCCGAAAAACAAGGTAAGCGCAGCATTGAATCACAGACATCCCATAGTGTTCAATTGTGTGGACAAGCTCTACAGGATCTGTATAATTTTGTTGCTCAGAAGGCAGAGCAGATCCTTAAGCTACAAAACTAAGGTACGGCTTTGGGCACTCCACCCATCCTCCCAGTCCCACCTTTCAGGTTTGTTGGAGACCTTGACAAATATTATGGATTTATTAACCAGTGCAGATTATGCTTCGGTGCACACCCTGCCCACTTCATTACTGATGGTTCCAAAATACTATTATTATGATGCTACTGACACATAAAGCTTTGATTTTGGCCAGCTCCCTTATTAAAACTAATGATACTTAGCCTAATAACTTGGAGGACTTCTTAGCAGCTATGGGCCAAGTGTTTATTGATGCTAACCATTTTGCAACAGCTTCAGCTACATTGATGGCTCTAAAGTCAGGGTAAACGCTCTGTCATACAATACACCACAGAATTCAGATGATGGGTGATTGATACTGAATGAAATAATGCTGTGAAATTATCATTTTTTAAGAACAAACTCTCCAGTGTACTTAAAGATGAATTAGCACATGCTGATACCCTTACAAACTTTGATGACTTAATTCACCATTGTATTCGAATTGACACTTGATTATCAGAGAGATGACTGGAGAAGTGGAGTTCCACCTTGTACCAAATATTCCAAAACCATTTTTCACCTTCCACAACCACCAATCCAAGTGTCTTGGTAATAAAGAGTCTGCCTCCTCACATACCTGAAGCTGAACCCATGCAGGTAGTCAGCCTATTAGAATGTAAAAGTGCCGAGAGAAGAGATCGGAGACTCTGGGACAATTAGTATGTCCATTTGGCAAGTCTGATCATTTTCTGATTAATTATTCTTCTCAACTATGCAAAATACTGGCAGTGGTATTGTGGCGCCCCGCAACGAGTGCGTCACAGGAGTGTATTGCAGCCCAGACAGCAGCAGCAATATTCTCTGACTAAGCAATGACATGGTTAAAACTCAGAGCTCCATACCCTACATGCACATCAGCATAGAGGGCCAATAAGGTCCTGGTGGGCGGAGTGTAGAGGTAATGTGTAGTGGAGAAGTTAGTGCAGAAAGTTAGTAAGAACAAGATCTGCAATGTACGAGAAGGAGGAAGCAGAACGCGGCCAGGAGGAACATATGAGGGGGCCTTGCACAGTTCTGTGCAGCCCCTAGGCCACCACCACCCCCGGTTAGGTGCCCCTACACCCCGGTGCCTCAACAACCGGACTCTGGGCGAATGCATACAGGTCAAAACATCCCCGTGTCAATCTACAACCGGATTACTGGTTCCGAAGCTGGGAGTCGTTTATCACTGCCATGCAAACCAGGAGTAGAGGGACCGCTCTATAGGAGTACCCCACCGCCACCGCAAACAGAGCCGTCTTGCCAGCGGAGTACCCACCAAAAGGACCCAGACTAACTTTCACACCGGAACGTAGACACCGGCAGGGCAATATAAGTAGTCCCTTGTACCCGACCTTGGCACTCAAAGGCGACATCGGCAACTCAGAATAAGTTAGAATGGAGGAACACCGCGGAGCTCTGAGAAACACTGGTCATTGCTGAGTCCACCCGGTCCATTACCCGTTAACTGTATGCCCGGGTACTTTACTGCTGGTTACAGTAAAGTACCCGTTACAGAGACTTTCAGTGTCCGTGCCTTTTTCAGAACTGTTTCACTCCGCAAGTAGAAGGTAACCGCAGCTGCCTCACAACATCTTGTGCAGCTCCTGGTTCCGGGGACTCCCGCTCATCCTGTGGGGAGCGTCCCATCTTGCTGCATTCCATCCCCCGGAGGCCTAAGCAGCGCCGGTGGACATCACCGGAACACTCACAGGTGGCGTCACGACAGTAAATCAACCTTTAATCTGTTCAGCCAACTCCTTTTGTATCTGACCACCGGGCCCCACTACCGGCAGGCGCGGTTTCCGTGACAAGGAGGAAGAAGAAACGCCTGCCCTGTGAAGTCCCGGCTACGGTGAGTCGAGATAGTAGCGGATCCCAACTTTTCAAAAGAGTGTGAAAGCAGAGAAATTCACTCTAACCAGAGTAGACTGAATAATAAGAGAAATTAAAAGGATTTACACTGGTACACCGTGTCCTGACGATACTCAAGAAAGACGCAGCAGCCAGAGTCTTTCAGAGAGATCAAAATCATTTATTCAAGGGTACAGTTTTTATATCATTTTCAAGGTTCTTAATACGTAACAAAAGGTAAAACGTGGCAATATGGTAAAGAAATAAAATATGTGAAATATGCTCCATAATCAGTGTAAAATCATCCAATGCCGTTACTAATCTAATCTATATGATAAACAATACTAAATTAATTAGTGCGACTAACAGTCGGGATGTCTGCCAGGCGTCCACCTGTCTGTGGTCCTACTGACATTAGGACCATTTGTATGATAAAGACAAGGACGAAGACGTTGTTATTCTTCTAACCTTCAACTATGTTCTCATAAGATTCAGCTCTAGGGCTTCAGTGTATTCAAAGTTCTGAGCGAATAGATATGATAAACTAGGAATGGTTCACAGTAAGAAAGAGAGAACAAGATGGCTGACAGTGAGTAGTACATGATAACTTCTTTAACAGGGAATACCATCATGATCACTCAATCTCCTTTATTGCACCCAACATTAAAAAAAAAGAAATGATCTCACGTTGCTTCATTCCTATCAAGGTCCACATTGATTCTCAATGGGTTTCCACCCCTGCCATGGTTGATTTGGGAGGAAATGAAAATTTTATGGACATTTCTTTTGTCAAAAAAACACAGGGTAAAAATTAAAAACAGACCTCTATCTATTGATCGATCCCCAGTAAGCTCAGGACCAGAAAATCAAAAGAACCTCCGGGCATAGCTATGGAGCCTGATCACCATGAGATTTTATCCTTCTTGTTAATCTCATCTCCACCCTTTCCAATCATACTAGGATTGCCAAGACTACAAATTTAAAATCCCATAATCAACTGAAAAACTAAGGAAATGTCTTTTCCACCTGCTGTCCAATCCCCTCAGTCTTCACAAAATGAAGACGTTGTAGAGGATCCTGAACAATCTTCCAAACTACCACCTGTACAGTATATGAAGAACTAGCTATAGTACCCGGCTACGCCCGGTTAATAAATAACTGATGTTAGCTATAACAAAAAAGAATTTGAATATGTCATATTAATGACCTGTAAGAAAATAGCAGCTGAGCTGTGATTGGTTGCTATGGCCAGCCTAATAAATCTCCAGCCAACAGTAAACCCTCCCCCTGGCCGGGCAGTATATGTTACCTCACACATACACATAATAGACAGCTCATGTGACTGACATCTGCCTTAATTCTCTATATGGCACATGTGTTGCACATTGGCTGTTTTTAATCAGATGTTTATGTTTGGAAATTTAAGATAGCACACGTATGAGACGAGTTGTGTGAGGTGATTTGTGCACATCTGTGTCTGTCTGTGTGGTGTGTGTGTCCCTGGGGTGTGTATGTGTGTGGCCCTGTGGGGTGAGTGCTAGTGTCCCTATAGGGTGTGTATGTGTGTGTGTCCCTGTGGGAAGGGGGTCTGTGTGGTGAGTGTCTCTGTTGTGTGTCTTTGTGGTGTGTGTGTGTCCATGTGGGGTGATTGCATGTGTCCCTATAGGGTGTGTATGTGTGTGTCCCTGTGGGGGGGGGGTCTGTGTGGTGTGTGTATCTGTGTTGTGTGTGTCTCTTTGTAGTGTGTGTGTGTCCCTGTGGGGTGAGTGCTAGTGTCCCTATAGGGTGTGTGTTTTGTGTCCCTGTGGGGGGTGTCTGTGTGGTGTGTGTGTGTCTCTTTGTGGTGTGTGTCCCTGTGGGGTGAGTGCATGTGTCCCTATAGGGTGTGTATGTGTGTGTGTCCCTGTGGGGGGGTGTCTGTGTGGGGTGTGTGTGTCTGTGTCGTGTGTGTCTCTTTGTGGTGTGTGTGTGTCCCTGTGGGGTGAGTGCATGTGTTCCTATAGGGTGTGTATGTGTGTGTGTCCCTGTGGGGGGGTCTGTGTGGTGTGTGTGTCTCTTTGTGGTGTGTGTCCCTGTGGGGTAAGTGCATGTGTCCCTATAGGGTGGCTATGTGTGTGTGTCCCTGTGGGGGGGGTCTGTGTGATGTGTGTGTCTGTGTTGTGTGTGTCTCTTTGTGGTGTGTGTGAGTGTCCCTGTGGGGTGAGTGCATGTGTCGCTATAGGGCGTGTGTGTCTCTGTGTTATGTGTGTCTCTGTGTGGTGTGTGTGTTTGTTCGGGTGCATGGTGAGTATCCAATGTTGGGGCTGCACCTTAGCGACTATACACTTGCTGTTAGTCTTTGTGTGCGTGTGGTGTGTATACATGTCCCCGTGCGTGGTGAATATCTCATGTTGGGGCCACACCTTAGTGACTATATGCTGGTATGTGCTGTTAGTCTTTGGCGCTATCATTAAGCCCCTCTCATTCACAACTGTCAACTGGTAACTGTCACTTTTTCCCCATATTGTAGATAGGGGCAAAATTGTTTGGTGAATTGGAATGCGCGGGGTTAAAATTTCACCTCACAACATAGCCTATGACGCTCCCGGGGTCCAGACGTGTGACTGCGCAAAATTTTGTGGCTATAGCTGACAGATGTCGATTTTCCTCCAACACTTTTCCATTCACTTTTTCCCCATTATGTAGATAGGGGCAAAATTGTTTGGTGAACTGGAACGCGCAGGGTTAAAATTTCGCCTCACAACATAGCCTATGATGCTCTCGGGGTCCAGATGTGTGACTGTGCAAAATTTTGTGCCTGTAGTTGCGACGGTGTACATGCCAATCCTGGATATACACACACACACACACACATACATACACACACACATTCAGCTTCATATATTAGACTTGTTGACGCATTTGACAAGAAATATGCTGATAAACTACTTCCTCACCTGTCATATTACTGTCCAATTGATCTATTGCCTGTAGCAGCGATACCTTTTGCAAGTATTTACCCACAGGCAGTGCAATAATTAAAGATCCTTAAAGACTACATCGATGACAACTTAGCTAAGGGGTTTATTTTGCCATCCTCATTAATAGAAGGTGTGCCTATGTTTTTGTTTTGTTTTTTACAAAAAAGAAAGAAAGATGATCTTTGAGACCCTGCGTTGTTTACAGAGAATTGAATAAAATTACTGTAAAGAATTGTTACCCTCTGCCTTTGATCCCGGAGTTGCTGGACAGAGTGGAAAAGACACTTCCTTAGTTTCTCATTCCAAGATGTTGACTAAGGCTAGGGTCACATCTGCGATAATTTTTTTGAAACCTGATCCGATTTTGAGCTTTCGAAAAGCTCAAAACCGCTCCCCAGCGCACCGTCATAGACAGGCCCGGACTGACAGGCGGGAGGAGCGGGACTTTTCCCGATGGGCCGGCCGGTGGCGGGGCCGCCTGTTCCTCCCGCCGCAGGCCTGGCTGCTTTTCAATGCATAGCGGGGGTCTGAGGAGCGGCGCCGGCCGCCAAGTTACACGGCATTATAAGTCATGATGAGAGAGACTCACTTGTTGCTGCACAGCCTCTGCTCACCAATCAGCGGGCGGCCCAGGAAGCGGCTCATACTTCTATTGGAGCAGGCTGTGCCGTGCTGTGCCGACATCACGACAGCACGTTCTTTGTGGGCGGAGAGAGCACACATTCTGCTCTCCCGCCAACGAAATGGAAAGGCACCGGCCACCCCGACCCCAGCCATTACCGGTGGTCCCTGTGTGTGCAGGCAGCCAGTGGAGCTGGCCTGAAGACAGCGTACAGTCTCCATTCCTCCTCACTCTTTCTGTGTGGCCTGTCAGCTGCAAACCTGGGGCAGTGCGAGACGGCAAGCCAAAGCTGAGGAAAGCAAGGCAAGGTACTTTCACCATCAGCTGAGGCACGTGCCTCTGTGCCTGGGGCTGTGCTGCCTCTGTGCCTCGGGCTGTGCTGCCTCTGTGCCTGGGGCTGTGCTGCCTCTGTGCCTCGGGCTGTGCTGCCTCTGTGCCTGGGGCTGTGCTGCCTCTGTGCCTCGGGCTGTGCTGCCTCTGTGCCTGGGGCTGTGCTGCCTCTGTGCCTGGGGCTGTGCTGCCTCTGTGCCTCGGGCTGTGCTGCCTCTGTGCCTGGGGCTGTGCTGCTCTGTGCCTCGGGCTGTGCTGCCTCTGTGCCTCGGGCTGTGCTGCCTCTGTGCCTCGGGCTGTGCTGCCTCTGTGCCTCGGGCTGTGCTGCCTCTGTGCCTCGGGCTGTGCTGCCTCTGTGCCTGGGGCTGTGCTGCCTCTGTGCCTGGGGCTGTGCTGCCTCTGTGCCTGGGGCTGTGCTGCCTCTGTGCCTCGGGCTGTTCTGCCTCTGTGCCTGGGGCTGTGCTGCCTCTGTGCCTGGGGCTGTGCTGCCTCTGTGCCTGGGGCTGTGCTGCCTCTGTGCCTGGGGCTGTGCTGCCTCTGTGCCTCGGGCTGTGCTGCCTCTGTGCCTCGGGCTGTGCTGCCTCTGTGCCTGGGGCTGTGCTGCCTCTGTGCCTCGGGTTGTGCTGCCTCTGTGCCTGGGGCTGTGCTGCCTCTGTTCCTGGGGCTGTGCTGCCTCTGTGCCTGGGGCTGTGCTGCCTCTGTGCCTGGGGCTGTGCTGCCTCTGTGCCTGGGGCTGTGCTGCCTCTGTGCCTGGGGCTGTGCTGCCTCTGTGCCTGGGGCTGTGCTGCCTCTGTGCCTGGGGCTGTGCTGCCTCTGTGCCTCTGTGTCTGGGGCTGTGCTGCCTCTGTGCCTCGGGCTGTGCTGCCTCTGTGCCTGGGGCTGTGCTGCCTCTGTGCCTCTGTGCCTGGGGCTGTGCTGCCTCTGTGCCTGGGGCTGTGCTGCCTCTGTGCCTGGGGCTGTGCTGCTTCTGTGCCTGGGGCTGTGCTGCCTCTGTGCCTGAGGCTGTGCTGCCTCTGTGCCTGGGGCTGTGCTGCCTCTGTGCCTCGGGCTGTGCTGCCTCTGTGCCTGGGGCTGTGCTGCCTCTGTGCCTCTGTGCCTGGGGCTGTGCTGCCTCTGTGCCTCTGTGCCTGGGGCTGTGCTGCCTCTGTGCCTGGGGCTGTGCTGCCTCTGTGCCTGGGGCTGTGCTGCCTCTGTGCCTGGGGCTGTGCTGCCTCTGTGCCTGGGGCTGTGCTGCCTCTGTGCCTGGGGCTGTGCTGCCTCTGTTCCTGGGGCTGTGCTGCCTCTGTGCCTGAGGCTGTGCTGCCTCTGTGCCTCTGTGCCTGGGGCTGTGCTGCCTCTGTGCCTCTGTGCCTGGGGCTGTGCTGCCTCTGTGCCTCTGTGCCTGGGGCTGTGCTGCCTCTGTGCCTGGGGCTGTGCTGCCTCTGTGCCTGGGGCTGTGCTGCCTCTGTGCCTGGGGCTGTGCTGCCTCTGTGCCTGGGGCTGTGCTGCCTCTGTGCCTCTGTGCCTGGGGCTGTGCTGCCTCTGTGCCTCGGGCTGTGCTGCCTCTGTGCCTGGGGCTGTGCTGCCTCTGTGCCTGGGGCTGTGCTGCCTCTGTGCCTGGGGCTGTGCTGCCTCTGTGCCTGGGGCTGTGCTGCCTCTGTCCCTGGGGCTGTGCTGCCTCTGTGCCTCTGTGCCTGGGGCTGTGCTGCCTCTGTGCCTGGGGCTGTGCTGCCTCTGTGCCTCTGTGTCTGGGGCTGTGCTGCCTCTGTGCCTGGGGCTGTGCTGCCTCTGTGCCTGGGGCTGTGCTGCCTCTGTTCCTGGGGCTGTGCTGCCTCTGTGCCTGAGGCTGTGCTGCCTCTGTGCCTGGGGCTGTGCTGCCTCTGTGCCTCTGTGCCTGGGGCTGTGCTGCCTCTGTGCCTGGGGCTGTGCTGCCTCTGTTCCTGGGGCTGTGCTGCCTCTGTGCCTGAGGCTGTGCTGCCTCTGTGCCTGGGGCTGTGCTGCCTCTGTGCCTCTGTGCCTGGGGCTGTGCTGCCTCTGTGCCTGGGGCTGTGCTGCCTCTGTGCCTGGGGCTGTGCTGCCTCTGTGCCTGGGGCTGTGCTGCCTCTGTTCCTGTGCCTCTGGGGCTGGGGCTGTGCCCCTGTGCTTGGGGCTGTGCCTCTGTGCCTGGGGCTGTGCCTCTGTGCCTGGGGCTGTGCTGCCTCTGTTCCTGTGCCTCTGGGGCTGGGGCTGTGCATCTGTGCGGCTGGGGCTGTGCCTCTGTGCGCCTGGGGCTGTGCCTCTGTGCCTGCGGCTGTGTGGCTGTGGCTGTGTGGCTGCGGCTGCTTGGCTGTGTGTGGCTGGGACTGTGTGGCTGGCTGTGGCTGTGTGTGTGGCTGGCTGTGTGTGGCTGACTATTTGCCTGTGTGGTGTGTGTGGCGGTCTGTGTGTGGCTGGCTATGGTTGTCTATGTTGCTGTCTATGTGGCTGGCTGTTTGTGTGTGGCTGGCTGTAGCTGTATCTGTGGCTGGCTCTGGCTGTAGCTGTATGTGTGGCTGGCTGTTTGTGTGGCTGGCTGTCTCGGTGGCTGGTTGTGTGTCTGTTTGCGTCTATATGTGGCTGGTGGCTGTCTATGTGGATACCTGTGTGTGGCTGTAGCTCTGTGTGGCTGTATGTGGGTAGCTGGCTGTGTGGCTGTGTGTGGCTGGCTGTGTGTGGCTGGCTGAGGCTGCGTGTGGCTGGCTGAGGCTGCGTGTGGCTGGCTGAGGCTGCGTGTGGCTGGCTGAGGCTGCGTGTGGCTGGCTGAGGCTGCGTGTCTGTGTTGCTGACCAATGAGACCCCAAAATCCTGACAAATGGAGCTTTGAAGAGCACCATGTAAATGGAGCTGTGGCTGATTATTCCCTCTGCTGCACCATTCACATGTGGCTCTTCAGATAACTCCTTTAAAGGGATCCTGTCACCCCCAAAACACTTCAAAAGCTATTAAAAGCTGTCCCTAGAGCATAGTAACACTTACCCTACACTCCTTTTAGCTCCTAAATGCAGCTAGTGAAAATGAAGATAAATGTTATTACAGTACCTCATTAGGGATGATAATGAGTGACTATGGTATTCATAGTCACCCTGGCAGGCTGTCCCTCTTCCTAATATCACGCCTCAATAGGCGTGATCTTCAAATCAGATTAAAATGCGCGCCTCCCCGCTCTGTCCTATTCCAGCCGGACCGCTGCATTGAGCGGCTGTATGACGCGAATCGCGTCATTTCTGGCGCCGGGTGACGTATGTACACCCGCGCCGCTGTTAGTTTCAAGACCTGCACTGTGCGTTTTGAAGCTAACAGAGCGGCGCGGGTGTACATGCCGGAAATGACGCGATTCGCGTCACCCAGCCCCACTGCAGCCCGGCTGGCATAGGACAGAGCAGGGAGGCGCGCATTTGAATGTGATTTGAAGATCACGCCTATTGAGGCGTGATATCATGAAGAGGGAGAGCCTGCCAGGGTGACTATGAATACCATAGTCACTAATTATCATCACTAATGAGGTTCTGTAATAACATTTATCTTCATTTTCACTAGCTGCATTTAGGAGCTAAAAGGAGTGTAGGGTAAGTGTGAATATGCTCTAGGGACAGCTTTTAATAGCTTTAGAGGTGTTTTGGGGGTGACAGGATCCCTTTAAGAATGTGGTGAGGGCCACGACAACGTAAAAGCAAAATTTACGGATTGGGGCTGTTTGTTGATATAGTGTGTGGGCTGGTGGGGCTTGTTTTCCAGGGCTGCTTTTTGGTCCCAGTCCGGCCCTGGTCATAGACCTATTGTGAAAGGTATCAGGACCCTGGACAGTGGCGGATACTATACGTACATTACGTACAGTATCTGCTCTACTATCAGGAGCCGCGGCTTCATTGATAAAATTGTACAAAGCCGACAATAGCTGGCTATACTGTAAATGGGTTATTAACCCCTGACATGCCCACAGGAGTGGACAGCATGTCTCTAGGGGGTGTGGGCACCCCCTAGAGACATGTTGCCCACAACTAATATTAATATTTAATGTTTTATTAAACAGTTAACACTTTGCTCATTCCTGCGGCAGCAGGGATGAACAAAGTATATGGTAACCGCATTGCTCCGGATTACACATCCAGAGCAATCCGGTTACCGCACTGCGGTTTCCACCACACATTTTTGCTTAAAATGTGTGACAGCAATTGCGTTCACCGCATCTGGATCTGGATGCGGTGAACGCAATTGCCATAACAAGTGTGACCCCAGCCTAAATTTTATCTTTGAGGGGCATACAGTTTGGTTTATGTTAACCCCTTCCAGACCCTTGGCCAACCCCCTGGGCCATGGAATGATCAGGCTCCTGCAGGTCGAGTGAGGGTGTCACTGACCTGTCACTCGGCCTGCAGGTACATGGGGAGTTGTACAACACCCCAGGGGGGGTCGATTTGCCCCCACCTCCACCCCCCCGGCTACAGGCGCGGTGATTGGCACTCAAAAGTGAAAGTGAAAATCACCGCGCCTGTAATGCTTCCCTGCCTGCCGCTGCTATCCCTACCCTCCAATCTTCTCCCCTGTCATCCTCTAACTGCCCCCCTGTCCCCCACCTCTCTTTCCTGCCCCCTCTTCATCTTTCTTACCCCCCGCTTCCTTTTCCTGCCACCTGCTTCCTGTCCCTGCCGCCCGCTTCCTCTTCCTGCTGCCCGCTTCCTCCTGCCTGCCCCCGCTTCCTCCTAAGTGCCCCCCTACTTCTCCTGTCACCCCCCCTCTTCCCTCTTCCTGCCCCCCCATCACCAGAGCGGCGATCGCCTCTCCCACTCACCCCTCCGGCTGCCGCTCTGTCTCCACTGCGTCCCGATCCTCCTCCTCCTCTTCACCGCCTCCGGATCTGACAGCTCTGTGCTGGAGCTGCCAGATCACTTTCTACAGCTAGATCCTGAGGATCCAGCTGTAGAAAGTGATCTGACAGCTCCAGCATAGTGATCCACAGTGACCATTATGTGATCACTGTGGATCACTGTGCTGGATCTGTCAGATCACTTTCTACAGCTGGATCCTGAGCTGCAGGAAGTGATCTGACAGCTCCAGCACAGTGATTCACAGTGACCATTATGTGATCATTGTGGATCACTGTGCTGGATCTGTCAGATCACTTTCTATGGCTGGATCCTGAGGATCTAGCTGCAGGAAATGATCTGACAGCTACAGCACAGTGATCCACAGTGACCATTATGTGATCACTGTGCTGGATCTGTCAGATCACTTTCTACAGCTGGATCCTGAGGATCTAGCTGCAGGAAGTGATCGTGGGACCTTCATTATGGACGACGTTGGAGCGATCGAGCGTCGTGGGACCTTCGTTGTGGACTACGTCGGATCTTTTCATAATAAAGATGGAGTCCGAATTGTGTCTGTGTTTTTTTTATCAAATAAAAAGATTTTTCTCTGTGTGTATTTATTGACTATTTACTGTACTAGAGATTCCTAATGGCGGGTCTAACATTGGCCCTATATTATGAATCTCGGGCTTAGTGCCAGCTGCCAATAAAAAGCTGGCATTAACCCCTTTATTACCCAGTTAGCCACCGGCACCAGGGCAACTGGAAGAGCGTGGGTACAGCGCCAGAAAATGGCACTTCAATGAATGCGCCATTTTCTGGGGCGGTTGCAGGCTGCAATTCGCAGCATGGGGGGCCCAAAACGCTTGGGCCTCTCTATGCTGAGGATTCCAGCCCCCAGCTGCCTAGTTGTACCTGGCTGGACCAAAAATATGGCGGAGCCCCACGTAATTTTTTTTCTAGAATTAGTTCTAGAAATTAAAAAAGGGCTTCGCTGTATTTTTGGTTCCAGCCAGGTACAATGAGGCAGCTGGGGGCTGGTGGCAGTCTGTAGCTGCCAAGTTGTACCTGGCTGGACCAAAAATATGGCAGAGCCCCATGTCATTTTTTTTTAAATTCTACAAATAAAATGACATGGAGCTTTGCCGTATTTTTGGTTGCCAGCCAGGTACAACTTGGCAGCTAGGGGGCTGGAATCCTCAGCATGGAGAGACCCAAATGTATAGGGTCCCCTATGCTGCGAATTGTAACTACTAGACTAGTATGTTTTTTCACAAAAAGTTTCTTTATTCATTTTTACGTCTCAATTTGTGAAGCACATGGGGGTTCAAAGTGCTCACTGTGCATCTAGATATGTTCCCTGGGGGGTCTAGTTTCCAAAATGGGGTCACATGTGGGGAAGCTCAAATGTTTAGGCACACAGGGGCTCTCCATATGCGACCTGGTATCCACTAAGAATTCAAATTGTTGGCAAACACCAGGTTGTGTATGGAGAGCCCCTGTGTGCCTAAACATTGGAGCTCCCCCACAAGTGACCCCATTTTGGAAACTAGACCCCCCCAAGGAACCTATCTAGATGCATAGTGAGCACTTTGAATCCCCAGGTGCTTCACAAACTGATCCATAATAAGGTAAAAATACTTTTTTTTCACACAAATTTTCTTTTTTAATTTGTACGGATCAATTTGTGAAGCACCTGGGGGTTCAAAGTGCTCACTATGCATCTAGATATGTTCCCTGGGGGGTCTAGTTTCCAAAATGGGGTCACTTGTGGTGGAACCCCAATGTTTAGGCACATAGGGGCTCTCCAAATGAGATATGGTGTCCGCTAACAATTTGAGGTGATTTTCCATTCAAATTGTTAGCGGACACGATGTCGCATTTGGAGAGCCCCTGTGTGCCTAAACTTTGGAGCTCCCCCCAAGTGACCCCATTTTGGAAACTAGACCCCCCAGGGAACATATCTAGATGGGTGGTGAGCATATTGAACCCCCACATGCTTTACAAATTGATCTGTGAATATGAAAAAAGTACTTTTTTTTCACAAAAATGTTCTTTTAGCCTCAATTCTTTCATTTTCACATGGGTAACAGGATAAAATTCATCTTAAAATTTGTTGGGCAATTTCTCCTGAGTACACCGATACCTCATATGTGGTCATAAACCACTGTTTTGACGCGCGGCAGGGCTCAGAAGTGAAGGAGCGCCATATCACTTTTTGAATGGAAAATTAGCTCCAAAAGTCAAATTGCGCTCTTTCCCTTCAGAGCCCTGCTGTGAGCCCAAACCGTGGTTTATGATCGCATATGTGGTATCGATATACTCAGGAGAAATTGCCCAACAAATTTTAGGATCCATTTTATCTTTTTGCCCATGTGAAAATTAAAAAATTGAGGATAAAAGAACATTTGTGTTAGAAAAATTAAAATATCCATTTTTTTGTTTCCAATTTGCTTAGTTCCTGTGAAGCACCTGAAGGGTTAATAATCTTCTTGAATGTAGTTTTGAGTAGCTTGAGAGGTGCAGTTTTTGGAATAGTGTCACTATTGGGTGTTTTCTGTCATGTACACCCCTCAAAGGGACTTCAAATGGGATGTGGTCACTAAAAAAATGGTTTTGTAAATTTTGGTGGAGAAATGAAAAATTGCTCATGAACTTTGAACCCTTATAACTTCCTAACAAATTTTTCTTTTTTTCCAAAATTGTGCTGATGTAAAGTAGACATGTGGGAAATATTATTTCATAACTATTTTGTGTCACATAACTCTCTGGTTTACCGGAAGAAAAATTCAAAATTTGAAAATTGCAAAATTTTCAAAATTTTTGCCATATTTTTGATTTTTTCACAAATAAACGCAAAAATTATCGACCTAAATTTAATACTATCATGAAGCCCAATATGTCACGAAAAAACAATCTCAGAATCGCTAGGATCCGTTAAAGCGTTCCCGAGTTATAACCTCATAAAGGGAGAGTGGTCAGAATTGCAAAAAATGGCAAGGTCATGAAGGGGTTAAACCAGGGGATGAATGGAAGACAGCATTTAGATTAAGTTAATGATGTTATGATTATTTAATGTCATTTGGACTGGGCAATGCTCCAAATTTTGTCAATTACATTTTTAGAGAGTCGCTCGATCAATTTGTGGTCATTTATCTGGACAATATACTAATCTTTTCTAATTCTGCACAAGAACATCAGGTCCATGTGAAAACTGTGTTGGAATGTCTAAAGGCCCCATCACACACTACGATATCGATAACGATATCATTGCAACGTCACCGGTTTGGTGACGTTGCAGCGATGTCTATGCGACGTTGTTGCGTGTGACATTTACCAACGACCTACGATGAGGTCGTTCATCGTTGGTAAATGACCTGGGCCATAAATTTATTGTTGGTCTCCCGCTGAGTGTGACAGCGGGAGACCAACGATGAGTGATGGTAACCAGGGCAAACGTCAGGTAACTAAGCGAAGCGCTGCTCTTAGTTACCCAATGTTTACCTTGGTTACCAGCGTTTTCACTGGTCCTGTTTGACAGCTCACCAGCGATCAGCTAATGATCTCCCAGCGATCCACATCGTTGGACAGATCGCTGGGACATCGTTAGGTGTAACCCGGCCTTAAGAGACTACCACCCTTTATATTAAATTGGAAAGATGTCAATTTCATCAAACAGAGAGCCAGTATTTGGGCTATTTAATCTCTACTCAAGGATTACAAATGTACTCTAGCAATATTCAAGGTATTTTTGACTGACCAACCCCAAAATATGTGAAAGAGATTCAACAATTTGTGGGGGATTGCTAATTTTTATAGCTTCTCCATTTAGAATTTTCAAGAATAATTGCACCAATCACCAAATTAATACAGAAAGGCATGCAGTCTGTTTGGTTTCTTTAAGCACAAGATGATTTTTCTTGCTTGAAGATGAAGTTTACTACAGTTCCTATACTGATTTGTCCCAATCCTGAACATGCCTTTATTGTAGAAGTGAAAGACAAAAAGAAAAAGGGGGCGCAATAGTGCAATATCGCCTGTGAGATAGATTTCCTTAATTGTGGACCTGTGCCTACTAACCTTATAGTGTTTTGCGGTCCATGCACAACACTGGTAAGAAATGAAGTGGGGAAGGAGGTTTTGCTAATAAAGGATTTTCAACTGGACCGGAGTCCGCGCTGTGATTTGAGCGCCCACGAGAGACCGTGCTGTATATTAATTCATTTATTGTAGAAGTGTATCTATATATACCTCAGAAATGAGTTCTTTATTCTAATTCAAAAATGTGTCTTATACCCAGTAGTTTTAGAGAAAACCTGGAGATCCCACAAGTAATTTTGCTCCAAAAAACACTTTATTGAGAAACACACAGGTAACAATTAAAAAACCACAAGGTCATGACAACAGGATCACAGAGAAAGGAACGATTAAATAAGACAAGTGGAGGAAGAAACCTAGAGCCAAAACCTCAGCTAAAGATCATCCCGGTTACAAACAGCACAATGGATAAGGTAATGCCACATAACAGAGCAGTTGAAGGAGAAGGAAAGGCGAAAATCATCTGCGGCAGAGGGTGGTGTAAATTACACCTTTTAGCCCTAACCTAACCAGCAGTGCAGCCCATACAAAAAAAAAAAAAAAAAAACCCAGCAACAAGCTCAAAAGTTCAGAGATCAAGGCACTTACCCATCATGGAGACCGGATTAAGGATCTAGCAGGAATATGGCTCAGAACCCCGACATGTTTCGTGCCATTCAAGGCACTGCATCAGGAGGTGTGTGGGGGAAAGTGTCATTAAAGCGCTTTTTATACAGTGCTGAATAAGACTGCAACTGCTTGCACATGTGTTATGGGGGCGTGATTAGAGCTGCTTCCTGGTGACTAGGCCATACCGACGCCCCCCTGAGAGAGGAAAACCTCTTCAGACGTCATTACCACTCAGGGGGGGCGTGTCTACTGACGGCCGCATCATCAGAGGCTCAGGCCACGCCCCACCATGTGCAAATCGTCACAGCGCCATCTTGGTTGAGGGCATCAGCTGTTAATATCATACAGAGGTGAGGGAAGGGGCTACATAGATAGTTTTAACTGCAAAATAGAAAAAAAGCAGCTATTTATCCCCCAAACAAACTATGTTGCCCATGAATAAAACTACCATGGGAAACAATTGATCTTTTACCTTCAATACACTCTGTCTATCAGAATTAGCCACCAGATGGCGCTAAAAGCACCAAAGACCAGAATAAATAGAGAAAAAAGACAAAAAAGTCTAATGGAAGCTGATAAGAATATCCATAAAAGAGTAGAAAAATCAAGAGTATACAAATAACACAGCTCAGTAGTATAAAGTGCAATGCATTTCTTCACAAATAACCAGTATATAATAAATATAAATATAAACATGGCTGTTATAATCTTGATAGTAGATTCTTCCATAAGCTTCATAGACAATTACGTCCCAGGTGCTACAGCACAAAAAAGCGCGAAGGTAATCAGTGTGAACTAAAAAAGAAGAAATAAAGACACAAATTAAAAACTAAACACAAGAGAATGCCTATAAGGAGACCACGATCAGCCCCACAGAGCAGAGGGGAGGAGGGATCAATACTGCACAAAGCAGAAAGATGAAACACATGCGAAAGATACAACAAACGCTTCAATATGAAGTACAAATATATATGGGGACTTTTAGTACCCTACCTATCAGAGAAAGGGGGCGAAGCTTAGACGTTCATTTAAACCCGCTGGTGCAAGGGAGCCAAGCCTGAATATCCATTTGCTTTCGAGTTGGGACAAAGCTCGCATCACATTACCACCCCTAATTCCCATCTTGAGGACATCAATTCCTCTCACTTTAAGTGTTTTTGGATCGCTGTTATGATGGAGTTTGAAATGGCGTGGAATAGTTTTGAGGGTTTTAACATCCTCAATTTCAGCGGAAGCAATGATATCCAGAACATGCTCCCTTGTTCTGCGGCGCAGTTCCCGGGTGGTGAGGCCCACATAGATGCGATTGCATCCGCATGTGGCCTGATAAATTACCGCCCGGGTACTGCAAGAAATGTAATGTCTAATTTGAAACTCTCTGCTGCCGTCGGCCGATAGGAAGGTGGTTGCTCTCACGATGTTACTACAGGACAGACATGACCCACACGGATAACAACCCCACAACGGTTGTCTGTGACCAAACAAAGGGACAGTCTCGCGTACATAATGGCTATGGACAAGGGTGTCTCTGAGACTACGGCCCCGTCTAGCGGTCATTAGTGGTCTCTCAGGGAGGATATCCCTCAGAATTGGATCCGTGCGAAGAACAGACCAATGTTTTGTCAGAATTTTTCTGATATTTTCCCATTCTGTGTTATATGGGGAAATAAAGCGCACTGCACCTATACCCTGTCTAGGTTTGATTTTATCAGGTAGCAGGTCGCTCCTTGGTGTGCTCTTCGCACGGTTATATCCCTTTCTGATAGATTTACCACTATACCCCCTCCTGATAAACCTCTCACGTAAATCGGAAGCCTGAGCCTCAAACGACTGCTCAGTTGAACATATCCTACGCATCCGTAGATACTGTCCCACTGGTATGGCACGAATCGTTGCGGGTGTGTGGGAAGACGTGGCGTGTAGGAGGGCATTGACCGATGTTTCTTTCCGGAAAACGTCGGTCTCCACCCTCCCATCGGTCGCTTTTCTGATTTTAATATCCAAAAAACTCACCTCAGTCAGATGGCAAGTATGGGTCAGTCGGATATTGCGACTGTTTTTGTTCAGGAGTGAGAGAAAGCTCTGTAGTTCGGGGACGGTTCCACTCCACAAGACAAGAATGTCGTCGATATATCGCAGCCATTGCTGCACATGGGAGGCGGCACTAATGCCACCGTCAAACACCCCCCTCTCCCATAACCCTAGGAAGAGGTTGGCGTAAGACGGGGCACAGGCCGCCCCCATAGCTGTTCCACACTGTTGGAGATAGAACACGTCCCCGAACACAAAATAATTGTGTTGCAATATATACCCAAGCAGCTGGATGATCAGATTTTGAAGATCAAGATCAAGGTTAGTCATTCCTAAGTAAAACTTCGCTGACTCTAGACCGTCATTATGATCAATACAGGTATACAGGGTCTCGACGTCGATCGTCACCAGCCACACAGACTCATCCAAGGTAAGGCCATCAAGACGCCGAAGGACGTCCGCAGTGTCCCTGACATAGGAGGGCAGTGTCTCTACTAGCGGATGCAAGTAATATTCAATAAACTTACAAGCCATCTCGCAAAGCCCCCCTATGCCAGAGACAATGGGACGCCCCGGCGGATTGATTGGGTTCTTATGTACCTTTGGCAACAAATAGAAAGTCGGTATGACTGGCGACGCGACGAAGAGACCCTTGTATACCTTGTTCGGAATGATGCCCGTCTCAAGGGCCTTATCCAGAATGTCACGAAGTTCTATGGAGAATGTTACGGTGGGATCAAAATGCAATCGTTTATAATATGTTTTATCCCGCAACTGCCTCAGTGCCTCCCTCTCATACATAGAAGTTGGCCAAATTACCACGTTCCCACCTTTGTCCGCAGGTTTAAAAACTACGTCAGTCCAATTCTTGAGTTCCGACAGAGCACTTCTCTGTTTGAAGGTCAAATTTGGTCTCTGCCGTATAATAGGGCTCAATGATCGCAGATCATTTGTGACGAGTTTATTAAAGATCTCAATTTGCGAACAGATAGAAAAAGGTGGGAACGTGGCAGATTTCGGCACAACAGTTTGCGGAAAGGTATTTTTGGCAGCTGTATGAGATTCCTCACCTAATTCTTCCAAAGCACTTAGGGCATTCTTTTCTTGTTCAGTTAGTGGAGAGGTGTCGTTAGCGGCTTGTCTTCTACAATGCAGTCTCTGTAGTGTGATCTTCCTTAGAAAAAGGTTAATGTCCTTGGTCACTGTGAACAGATTACATGGATTATTAGGTACAAACGTTAAACCTTTTTGTAATACCTCTTTTTGGGCAGTTGTAAGTTGATGGTCAGATAGATTAATAACAACTAGCTCGGTATTACTACTACTGCTCACAGGGAGTGTTGGGCTAATTACCTTTTTCTGTCCGCTTTTTGCAGAGGTGGCACGAGTTGTAGGTTTGTTGCCAACCGGTGCTCCTGTATCTTCAAGAGATGACAGGGACGACACAGAGGTTGCAGGTGTAGGAGTTGGAGCTGGAACAGGATCAGGATCACCGTTTGGTGGCTCCTTATTTTTCTTTCCTCGTCCACCTCTCCACTTATAAACTTGATTTTTATTGTAATCTGAAACATCCCTCTGGTATTTCTTGGTTTTTATGGTCACTAGCTCCTTCTCCCACTTCTGAAAATCCTTGTCAAGCTGTGAGTGAACTTTGGTCAGATCGGCTGCAGGGAGCATCTGGGAAAGTTTCGTCTCCAGTACCTCAATCTCTGATTCAAGTCCCTCAATAGACTTCTCATTCATATTTATCAAAATTCGCATGTATTCCATCGAGCAAGCATTAGAAGCCTCCTCCCACTCCGCCCTGAAGACGTCATCAGATACTTGAAAAGAAGGAAAAACCTGTATCCGAAGGCCTCTGGGGATAAGGCCCCTATCACAGTAACGCTGCATAAAGGCCTTATTCCACCACAGCCGAGTCTTGCGGTGTAGCAGGTTTTTTAATTCTTTAGTCACAAAAGATGGGCTTTCTGTGTTTCCCCTGTTTTGTTCTAGAAGTGTATCTATAGTTTGAGACAAACAGAGCACAATGGGTCTTATCATTTAAGGAGACTTTGTATCCTTAAGATTGCATATGCTCTCCTGGGCCAGTTGTGTAAACCCACAAGTGGTGTATGCGTTCGTATAGCTGCCACTGGATTAGCACTCCCACATGCAAAGTGGCGTGTTATCCAGAAATCCAAGTAATAATGCTCCCACGATCCATGCTGCTGTTTCAGGAAAGGACCACACGAGGTCTTGATAATATGGTGTTTAGGAAGTCCTAACATACAAGAAGCTTAAGAAAAACTAGCTAGAATATTTTCCCTAGAATATTACTTTGCGACAAAAAATAACACACAAGATAGATTTTACACCAAATGGGACCCATGGCTAAAATATATCTCTAGGCAACCCGCTCATGCCCATTGACGTGAAAGACACATCACCATAATCTCAAAAATACTAGCCCACATGACGTTCAAATCTTGTGGATCTAAATTGTAATACAGCTTTTTTTTTTTAGGCTGGTTTCACACTGCAGTATTTCCCTGATCAGGTTAAATCAGGTTTGTGTGTCAAAACCAGGTGAGGAACCAGGAGAGGAACTTGCAGAGAAAAACTATAATTGAAAGATTGACACCTGGTTTTGGCACACAAACCTGATCAAAAAACTGCAGTGTCAAACCAGCCTTAAAGCGGCTTCACACTGCGGAGTGATCCGGTCCAGGGCTGTCAGGGACGAACCTGACAGCCCGGACTGGATCAGCACACAGAACTGAAAGGCTAATTTTACCTCTGGTCCGGTGTGCAGCCGCACACAGCTACTGGCGCTGATAGGTCAGGACCGCGGCTTGCGAGCTAGTCCTGACCTATCAGCGGCGGCAGCTGCGTGCGGCTGCACACCGGACGGAGGGCAAATTAGCCCTCCAGTTCTGTGTGCTGATCCAGTCTGGGCCTGTCAGGTTCATCCCTGACAGCCCTGGACTGGAGCACACTGCAGTGTGAAGCCGCCCTAAGGCATACTTTTCCTTTGGTCTCTCAATCTTGTTGAAAAAAAAAAACAACCAACTCATGTCAGTCAATAAGTTGTTTATTGTTGTTGTATAGGTGCCCTGTTACATAGGGTTAATTTAAAAGTAATTGATATAAGCATACCAGTAATTTATCTAAACCTTCAATCTTACCAGATGTATGATTGTTAACAACTCTTGGAGGTTTAGTTTATACTTGAACAGCTGTAAATTAGGATAAGTATAATATATGACATAAGTATTCATGTAATTACACAACTTTAAATTATACAATTGCTGGATGTGTAAAAGATTTGTAAGATTTGTTAATTGTAAAATACAATAAAAATCATTTGAATAGAAGAAATGGTGTTTATTCCCAACGTGCTTCGGATGCTTTCCCAGCTTCTTCATCAGGGTTTTTTTTTTTGTACCCCTTATGAAGGAGCTGGGACAGCATCCGAAACGCGTTGGGAATAAACACCATTTCATCAAGACCTCGTGTGGTCCTTTTTTCCTGAAACAGTAGCACGGATCGTGGGAGTACTATTACTTGTATTTCTTTATTGTAGAAGTGGATGCTTTAAATGGTGCAATTGGGGCAGTTCTATCACAAAGAACAGGAGTAAAAGAATTGTTAAATCATTATTTTTCTCGACATTTGACCACCTCAGAAGTTAACCATGATTGTGGAACAAGGAGCTTCTAGCTATCAATGCTGCTTTCAAAGAATGGAGACATCATTTAGTAGAAGCAATTCAACAAATTGTTGTTCTAACTGACCATCACAACATTGTATTTGTCAGATCTGCCAAGTGTTTGTTCATCCGCCAAGCATAATGAAGTCTTTTTCTTAATCAATTTGACTTTGTTATCTCTTGCAGATTTGGTTCCCATAATAGTAAAACTAATGTTCTATCTAGGATATTCTCCAGATTCCTTTCCAACAGCTCCACCAACAATTATTCTAAGTCAAACTATCAAGGTGTCGTGGAAATGCTGGTGAGGGAATGGCAGTTATGGGCAGGGTGACCAGTGAAAACTAGTCTGTCCCTGGACTGGGAACCCTGAATAGCCCTGACCCCGAAGATATCTCTGAAGGTGAGAAGGTTTGGGTTTCCACCCTAAGCCCTAACCCCTCCACCAGCCCTGCGATATTCCCCCTCACCCCCTCCACTGAACCAGCTACAGCAATCTCAAAGGAAAGAACTTCATAGCACAAACAAACAGGTCTGCGCAGCACGGCTTCCAGGTACAGAGTGAAACACTATCAACAGTAGAACCTAGTAGAAGGAGAGGCTACTTAAAGGCTAAGGGGAGGAGACTCACACATTAACCTCACATCCACCAGGACACAACAGTAGAACATTAACTCATGCAATACTAGAGGGATCTCACACAGTTTAAGTTACAGTGGCATCTAGAATAGAATGCATATACTCAGCGCTAGACAGCGCGTGACAGTACCCCCTTTTTTAAGAGAGGCCTCCAGACTCACAAACGGTCACATCTAGAAAAGGTCCACATTTCCTTAGTTATGAGCTATGAAAAACATTGCGGGATTCCAACATTGGCGGCATTTCAAGTTAGTACAACACAGGGTTGTAAATGACCGATATCCTAAATGGACCAATAACCACGGAACTAGGACCCCCAGCAGTACGCCTCCACATGCCGTTCTAGGACAACACCCACATATACTCATTCACTCTCAGATCTGGACTTGCATGTTTAATTCTATATCTGCGGTCACAGAGGACACACATCCAGGATGGCAAAAAGCAGCAGTGTCCACCTGAGGCCCAGGGCTCCCTCCCCTGGAGTGCACCATGGGAACCATCGTCCGTCCCGGAACCATCCTCCTTGAACAATGCCTACACCTACTCTTATTCTGGTGTAGTACTGCTAACCAGGATGGGATTTCAAGCTTGGGTTGAAGAGGACACCTGCAATCTGGTTAGTAATATAAAACGTGAATACTATAAGCCTTGATTAAAATCCTGTGGTGATTCTATTAACTTATATGATTTTTAATTCTAGATCATGGCACAAGACCCCGACCATTGGGCGTGGAAGAGAGAGAGGAATATCTATCACAGCTGGGCAGTGCGTTGGTGGAGGAGGAATTATGCCCAGCCCTGCTGTCTCTGTAACATCAATCCACCCAAGAGGTAAGAGGAGAAGAACATCAAATGCCAGACAGATGCCCAAGAGGATCCCCAAACTGAGGGTTCATACCATTCTGGTAAGTATAACATAGGTGTGATTAGTTTTAAATTAATTTTGACCTTAAAATGTGGATAATCTGTCATAAGATATTCTAACTCTTGTTTTCTTCTATTATTTTCATGAACATATCTGCTGGACGGTGAACATCGCTACTGGACCTGCAAGGAGAAGATCGTCTAGAAGGAACATCGGATGAAGAACAAAACACACATTCCCACATTTACCACTATACACACACACTACTACACACACCATATACTGTACACAGACTTATTATAGAGGTGACCTCCCTTGGTATACCCGGAGGAAGGGCAGTACAGCGGCCATGGTTTCCCTACAGGTTTCCTCCACTGGGGGGGTTCCTGTCTTGATTGTTGCTGTACGCTTTTGGTGAGTGATGGGAGTAACCAGCACATATAAAATATACATAAATAATATATATATAAAAAATAAAATTTTAATTTTTTAAACTCTCCATGATGTGTCTGAGTCTTTTATTTTCTACTTTTGCCTATGAACATAAAATGGGTAATAATTTAGTTTGTGAGAAATTTGATTTTAACCCAGTGGTCCAACCTATGTGTTAAAATCCCTATTGTACCATTTGTGGTTTCCATGTTAAAAGCATTGTCAGACCCTGCAGGCAACTCCTGGATTAGTCCTCTCCATTATAAGCAGACAGGAATAGTCCGGCTGCTATATAAACTGTCATGTAATTATTGCAATTCCCTCTCAAGCAGCTCTCTCCTCCCTTCTCCCTCCTCCATTTGCTAACAGTGCAGTGTCAGGTTTCACTTACAGGAGGTCTGTTCTGTTGAGGACAGGGAGTGAGCTATTACATATCTGCCTTATGTAGACTCCATTTGTTTATTTAAGCAGGAATCCCTGCTGTGACAGTTTCTTTGTTGTATTTGACCTCTTGTGATGCTGCAAACACAGAGAGCAGAGAGGAGAATACAGCCCTCCCACTGATGTCCTGAGCAGTGATGTGAATATGTGACATGCATATTCATCTTGTGGAGAGGGGACAGCAGGGAACTAAGTGGATGATTCACTGTGATTGACAGATGGAATGAATTTCTTTATTTGCAGTTTACAGAGGATAGGAGGGAAATATAAATAATAGAAATACATCAATAGAGAGAGATTGGGAGATTAGAGCGAGGAATAAAAAAATGTTGCAGTTACATATGGATTTTTGACCTGAAATTTCCTTTAAGTTCAACTTGACAGTGAGCCATAATGCAGGGGGGACTTGCTCAAACACCCCATAATCACTGCTATACACCCACTGACACAAGTGAACATCCAAAAAAATTCTTATAAAGAAACCTGTGATCCAATTGTATGTGGGGCTGTAAATCAATATATCATGAGGCTTCCAGCCAACACAGTGGTGTTTACAGATTGACCAGTTTCAAGGGACAACTCTGCAAACTAGAGTCTCTCATTGTATATACTCATAATGGAGTCATTCAGACCTCAATAAGGAACATTTCCACCTTGCACTTGTTTGATGGAGGTGAATTTTTGGGTAACTTGTTAGCAGTAGCAGCCAGCAGGGGGCACCACTCCCACTTCATGTCATTTTATATTATCATCAGTGAAGCTCATGGGCCCCAATGCATAAACTACAATGGGTCCCATATATTGAAAGTCTTGAATAGCATTGGTCTTTTCATATAGGCAAAAGGGACTTTTGTGGTTCCCTTAGCTCCAGGGCCTGAGTGTGACAGTAACCCCTGCACCTGTTGTAGTTACGCCCCTGGCTCAAGTAGGTCCCTAATTATTGAAAGTCTTGAATAGCATTGGTCTGTTCATATAGGCCAAAGAGACTTTTGGGGCCCCTAGGCATTGCAATCCCTGCACCAATTATAGTTACACGCAACACCCTCAACCAACTACACTTTAATGTAGAAAGAAGGTGCCAGCAAGTCCAAAGAACTGGGGTGTGGACTTCTCCCCGGATACAATATTAGTAATTTGTGTCTGAAGTGAATGTGTAAGCACGTTTCTTAGATATGAAACACATGATATGGAGGAACAGGCCCTTGTCCCTCAATAAAAGTGACACTTTATTTTTGTACAGATCAAATGTGTCAGTACTGAGAAATCTACAATAGAATCCATATGCAAATGAGGCTTGAAGCGCACTGGGGCGTGTCTGAGTACTTGGCCTGCTTTCACTGACAGTGCACGTCCAGCCTGATTCGCATGTGGCCTCTACTCTGGGTTTTTCATGGCTGTCTTACCGGATCAAAAGTCTTTAAATCCATCCCACTTGTTCCACTTGTAAAAATGTGCTGATATCTTCCCTTTAATGTAGTGGGGCTGCAGTTCCCTTTAATGGAGCGAGGCTGCAGTTCCCTTTTAATGGGGCAGGGCTGCAGTTCCTTTAATGGGGCAGGGCGACAGTTCCCTTTAATGGGGCAAGGCTGCAGTTCCCTTTAATGGGGCAGGGCTCCAGTTCCCTTTAATGGCGCAAGGCTGAAGTTCCCTTTAATGGGGCTGGGCTGCAGTTCCCGTTAATGGGGTTGGGCTGCGGTTCCCATTAATGGGGCAGGGCTGCAGTTCCCTTTAATGGGGCTGGCTGTGGTTCCCTTTAATGGGGCAGGGCTCCAGTTCCCTTTAATGGAGCAAGGCTGTAGTTCCCTTTAATGGGGCTGGGCTGCAGTTCCCGTTAATGGGGTTGGGCTGCGGTTCCCATTAATGGGGCAGGGCTGCAGTTCCCTTTAATGGGGCTGGGCTGTGGTTCCCATTAATGGGGCAAGGCTGCCTTTCCCGTTATTGGGGTGAGGCTGCAGTTCCTGTTAATGGGGCGGGGTTGCAGTTCCTTTAATGGAGCAGTGCTGAAATTCCCTTTAATGTGGCGGGGCTGCAGTTCCTTTTAATGGGGTGGGGCTGTTTCGGGCCCCACAAGGGTCGAGGTACTTGGATCTCGGGTGTACTGGTATGGGGATGTCACGGGTGATCGGTGCCTGAGACCGTGCCCTTGGGGAGACAATAAAAAGGGGTTGAAAATATTTAAGTTGTCAGTCGTGACGCCACTTGTAGGTCCAGTGATGGCACCGGCGCTGCTGGGACCTCTGGGGTGATGGGTGGCAGCAAGGTGTTGTGGCTCTCTACAGAAAGAGGGGGGTCCCTGGGGCTGTATGGATGGAATGGTGGAGAAGGGCAGCGAAGTCGTTGCAGTGCGATGCAGGAAAAACAAAGTTCCAACCCCCTTTATGTCAACCAATCCTCAAATCCCATGGTTAACCCTATAAATACTACAACCATAGGTAGATCATATTACATCTTCCTCATTAATAAAATAAGCCTCTCCCACAACACTACCCATAACATTCCTATCCATCATATCCTCAAAATATAAAAATATATAACACCATATGAAGAGAACACCGGGCACTAACAGTTTTTTATGCAGTGGGTCCACGTCACTCCCGTGACTGAAGCCGCGGGGTTACCGGGGTGCTAGCGATGAAATAAGTGCAGGTAATTCCCAAATTCAATAGACAAAAGCAGACGCACTCACCGGAGATGAATCTTTCTTTCTTTATTTGCTTACATCATGTTGCAGCAAGTTGCAGGGAGGGGGTGTGTGGGAGGCGGACGACGGTTCACCGTTTCGCGGCCGTGCGCCGCTTCTACGGGTCCTCTACGGCGTCTGTCGTCACGTCCGGGGTTATATTACACCCGGACATGACGTCACTGCCGCCTATAGAATTAGTGTACATAAAAACACTTGTTATTAACAACAAATAGAGCGCAACATTAGTATGAAGAGACCACAATACCATCCACGTTATTAAAATAATACAAATCGCACTCTTTCTATAAACCTATCACGCTAAGGCTAGACGCAATTACCATCCGCGTGGTGTTACCTAGGTGAATACTGTATATACTCTAAAAGGTAGGCATCTCCTTTACTCTTAGCGCTGTACACTTAATAAGTACGCTCCCATCTAATAGAGCTAGTGCCGATGTGTACTACGTTCATGTCTCAAGCACCTTGGACTAGACATTAATATCTCGATATCATAAGGGCAAGTATGTTCAATTGAGGCAGTAAATGCTGCTCTCATTCTATTATAGAACTATAACCAATCAGGCATAAACAGGTAACACCACGTGGATGGTAACTGCGTCTAGCCTTAGCGTGATAGGTTTATAGAAAGAGTGCGATTTGTATTATTTTAATAACGTGGATGGTATTGTGGTTTCTTCATACTAATGTTGCGCTCTATTTGTTGTTAATAACAAGTGTTTTTATGTACACTAATTCTATAGGCGGCAGTGACGTCATGTCCGGGTGTAATATAACCCCGGACGTGACGACAGACGCCGTAGAGGACCCGTAGAAGCAGCGCACGGCCGCGAAACGGTGAACCGTCGTCCGCCTCCCACACACCCCCTCCCTGCAACTTGCTGCAACATGATGTAAGCAAATAAAGAAAGAAAGATTCATCTCCGGTGAGTGCGGCTGCTTTTGTCTATTGAATTTGGGAATTACCTGCACTTATTTCATCGCTAGCACCCCGGTAACCCCGCGGCTTCAGTCACGGGATTGACGTGGACCCACTGCATAAAAAACTGTTAGTGCCCGGTGTTCTCTTCATATGGTGTTTATAAGACTGTTACTGTTTCACCACCGTGAGCACAACGTGCGTTGCAGATAGAGGTCACTAGGATACTCCAAAGTATGGAGTCGGAGCCGGATAATTTGGCAACGAATGCCACGGGGGATCTATCAAGATCAATCTCGGCAGGGAGGGAGGATGCGGAGAGGTTTTTTGTGGAGTGCAACATTGATGAAGTTTCCACATTCCTAAGCACCAAAAACCTTGAACAGCGAATACAAGGTTTGGCGGAACGTGAGATCAAAGTATTTTGGACTATACAGTCCCTGAAGGGATATGTCACATGCAAAAGAATCCTGAGAGGGTTGAGATTAACCAAATCAATGGCATTTGGAAAAGAGGATCTCAGTTTTGCAAAGGAATGGCAAGATTTGCTGGAAGCCAGCTCAGACAAGTTGTTGAAACTGGGGTTAAAGCAAAACATTAAAGAACATGATAAAATTAACATGCAGTTGAGAACTTTGAGAACAGAGTTAGAATCAAGATATCAAAATAAACAAGAATGGAGTTCATTTCTGAGAAAATTAGATAAAAAGCTTATCCCTCTGCAAGCTGAGATCAAAGAGAAGAAAAGAGAAAAGTTCCTGAGGGATAAACAAGACTACGAGTCTGGCAATGTGTTCACATGGGGGAGACCCGCCAATGCCACCCCTTTCAGGAATAAAAAGAAAAAGAAAAAGAAACCTAATATGGGCCCGACGGGCACCCCAAGAACTCCCAACCTTCCGCCAAAATCTCCGTACACCCCAAAAGGAGGGAAAGGAGGGGATAAAAATAAAAAGAAGAATAATAAAGTTAGCTCAAGTGACAATGAGTCAAGCGACGAACTAAGTGATACAGATCTCAGGCCCCAGAAGAAAAAAATGAGTAGGAAAATTAATCATCCAGAAGGAGACCCTTTGGGAGAAGGACAAGGAGGGGACGAGGAAGAAGAAGGAGGACCATCTTACGGGAAGAGAAAGACAGTGTCTTGGCGAGAATAAATGCGTCTAATGATAATGCAATAAAAATTTTCAACTTAACAGATAAATTAATTACCCATGATATGGACACTTTGTTTAAGAAAGGTCTCAACTTTTGTGTGGAGGAACCCTTCGATTTCACAGAGTTTAGAGTGGACTTATACAAGGCTGTTAGAAAAATACACTTGTTTAAACATTTTTCATGTGGTAGGAATGAAAAAGAGGGAGTTAAAGGGCCAGATAGCAATAGTGGTGTATTGAGACCTATTAAAATAGGAGCTTTGGGTTTCTTTGCTGATGAGAACTCATTGAGAGAAGTAAATGATGATGTAGCAATGCTATTAGATGTAGATTCTGGTATAATGAGTGGTGCGTCTCAAGAGAGGAGCAGTGATGCCAATAACTTTTTCTCTGGAGGAGTCAAATCAGATTTCTACCCCCCGGTGTCGCCAGGAAATAGTGTCGACCTCTTTGAGGAGATGGTTTGCAAGGAAATAGAGGCGTTGGTTTACCCAAGACCAAAATCAAATCTTTCAAAAAAAGAAAAAATTTCTTTGGACACCATCCTCAAATGGGACGACACTTTAGTAAAGAAAGCAGATAAGGGGGGTGGAGTGGTCTTATTGAGGAAGACAGATTATATGAAAGAGGCTATGAGACAGTTAAACTCCAATGATACCTATAAAAAGTTGTTAAGTGACCCTACTCATAAATTTAACACTGGGCTAAGGAGTTTGCTTAGAAAATATGTTGAGAGCAAGACCATCAGTAAGAAGCAAGCAGAAAAATTAATTTTTGATTTTCCAATGAAGCCCTATTGGTATTATTTACCAAAAGTACACAAATCGGTCCAGAGCCCACCTGGCCGCCCTATAGTGGCCGGGATCGGCTCTGTGACCGAACCGCTATCGCAATATATCGACTGGCTACTTCGACCCCTCTTGAAAAAAATACCATCGTATGTTAAAGATTCTGGAGATTTTGTTAAATATATGGATGAATTTGAGTGGCATTCCGGGTATAGTATGGCCTCTATTGACGTAGAGAGCCTATATACCCGGATTCCACAAAGCCTGGCCGTGTCAATCATTAGAGAGATACTGCAGGTAGAAGGTCAAGACACTCTGATAATTGATTTCATTTGTGAGTCTCTGCAATTTGTTTTGACACACAATGCGTTTACATTTAATGACAATTGGTGCAATCAAATCTCTGGTACAGCTATGGGGACTCCGGTCTCCTGTACCCTAGCGAACCTCTTCCTTGCCCACTTCGAGGATCATATCATCTACAATAACTCCAACCCTTATCTAAAACACATTAAATTGTTTATTAGATATGTAGACGACGTATTTGTCGTCTGGGAAGGCGAAGAGTTGGATTTTTTATCCTTCGTCGCTATGATCAATAAAAATAATTACAATATGGCCTTCACCTCGGTGTTTGGCAATAAGAGCTTGGAGTTTTTGGATGTTAAACTGAGCCTGGAAACGGGGACATTGATTAGGTCCTTATACAAAAAACCTACTTCGTCAAACACCTTGCTGCACTATGCTAGTGCTCACCCCCATCATACAAAAAAGGCACTCCCTTATAGCCAATTCCTTAGAATTAAGAGAATGAATAATACACTTGACATCTGTAAAGAACAAATGGGTGATTTGGAAAAAAACTTTGTGGATAGAGGTTATCCAGAGTCCTTGATAAAAGAAACCAGGGACAGGGCCTTAAAAGGAACACAGTCTGAGAAAAAGGTGTTGGCGCACCATAAAAAGAAGCGGTTCGTGTTTTCTTTCAAATATGGACCAATGTACCATAAAATCACGGCGGCAATAAATAAATTCTGGCACGTACTAGAGAGAGACAGAGACCTGTCAGCAGTAGGGTTAGGCCAACCATTGCTCTCGTACAGAAGGTGCCATAACCTCAAAGATCTAATGGTCAAAAACAGAGTTAGTGCTAGGAGAGACAAAACTTGGCTAGAAAAAAGAAGACCTATAGGTAATTACAAATGTAAAAACTGCAGATTTTGTCAACAGCACGAGACAAATAATCCCATAACGATAGGAGATAAGTTACACAGAGTCACCTCCCTTATTAGTTGTAAAACCTCATGGGTAGTCTATGCCATTTTCTGCCCATGCCGTCGGTTTTACATCGGGAAGACTATAAGGGAGTTATATAAAAGGTTCAATGAACACTATAATTCAATACGAACAGGTATAGGGAGTCCCAGACTAATACAGCATATAAATGAAGTACATGGAGGCAATGCTGGTATTTTGACATCTGTAGGACTTGAGCAAGTATTACCTTCCGGTAGAGGAGGAGATACCCATAAATCACTTTTGAGAAAAGAGAGTAGGTGGATAGTTGAGACAAGGGCATGCGGTCCGTTCGGACTTAATGAAAAAAATGATTTAGCGGTGTTCTTATAAATGTGCACTTTTTATTTGAGTGCACGTTGGTAAGCATACCCTGTTTATGCCTGATTGGTTATAGTTCTATAATAGAATGAGAGCAGTATTTACTGCCTCAATTGAACATACTTGCCCTTATGATATCGAGATATTAATGTCTAGTCCAAGGTGCTTGAGACATGAACGTAGTACACATCGGCACTAGCTCTATTAGATGGGAGCGTACTTATTAAGTGTACAGCGGTAAGAGTAAAGGAGATGCCTACCTTTTAGAGTATATACGGTATTCACCTAGGTAACACCACGCGGATGGTAACTGCGTCTAGCCTTAGCGTGATAGGTTTATAGAAAGAGTATTATTTTAATAACGTGGATGGTATTGTGGTTTCTTCATACTAATGTTGCGCTCTATTTGTTGTTAATAACAAGTGTTTTTATGTACACTAATTCTATAGGCGGCAGTGACGTCATGTCCGGGTGTAATATAACCCCGGACGTGACGACAGACGCCGTAGAGGACCCGTAGAAGCAGCGCATGGCCGCGAAACGGTGAACCGTCGTCCGCCTCCCACACACCCCCTCCCTGCAACTTGCTGCAACATGATGTAAGCAAATAAAGAAAGAAAGATTCATCTCCGGTGAGTGCGGCTGCTTTTGTCTATTGAATTTATAAAAATATATAAAATGTGCTACATTCAAGAATTCTATCTGGAAACTTTCTCAATGGTAAGGTTGAGTCCTTCAGGGTATAGCGTCCCCAACCTGAACATCCAATAACTCTCTTTCCGTATTAGGTTACTCAATCTATCTTCCACACCCTCCTTGATCTGATCTATGATGGTGAACATCATCCTTCCTGGATCCTTTTGATGATTAGTGGCATAATGGCGAGATACACTGTGCAACTGGTATCCCCCTCCGGATGTTGAGCCTTTGCTTATTCAGTCTCACATGTGCCATCTGAATTGTCCTCCCCACATACTGAAGCCCACAAGGGCATTCAATTAGATATATTATGTATGAGGATTGGCATGTCCCCTTGTGCCTAATCTGAAAGGTTTCATTAGTGGTGTTTGAATGAAAATTCTTCACTTGGTTTTGGATCACGTTGCAACATAAACACTTAGGTGTGTTGCAGGCATAACAACCCCAATTAATGTTGCAACTCTCCTGTACCATTTTATGTTTCCGTATTATATTACTGGGCGCAACGAGATTCTTTAGGCTCCTGTTCTTTCTATAAATAATTTTAGGTCTGTCGGGGATCACTGAATTCAAAATGGGGTCTCCTTTCAAGATGAACCACTGTTTCTCCAGCATTTTTTGCACGATGGATCTGGAACAGCAAAAAGTGGTCACTAAACTCCACTTATTTAGCTCCATTCCAGATTCCCGTGTATTTTCCCCTTCTCCATCTTGTCCAGACAAGAGTCCTGACTGAGATTGCATGTCTTTTTATAGGCATCCTTGAGGAGGTTATTGGGATGACCCTTCTCAATGATCCGCTTTCTGAGGATTTTGGATTCACTTTGAAAGTCTGGATCAAAAGTACAATTCTTACGAACCCTCCAATACTGGCTATAGGGCACTTTCCTGATCCACCCGGGTAGGTGCCCACTGTCAAACCTTAAGTAGCTGTTGACGTCCACTGGTTTGAAATGAGTCGCAGTGGACACCATCCCCAGGTGGTCAAGTCGCACCCACAGGTTATTGGATGTTCAAGTTGGGGACGCTATACCCTAAAGGACTCAACCTTACCATTGAGAAAGTTTCCAGATAGAATTCTTGAATGTAGCAGTCTTACAGTTCAGATATTGGTTTATTGTTTTTCTTTCCCTTCATATATTTTATATTGTATATTTTATGTTTATTGGTCTTTATCTGTTTTTTACACATTTTGTATATTTTTATATTTTGAGGATATAATTGATAGGAATGTTATAGGTAGTGTTGTGGGAGAGGCTTATTTAATTAATGAGGAAGATGTAATATGATCTACCTATGGTTGTAGTATTTATAGGGTTAACCAGGGGATTTGAGGATTGGTTGACATAAAGGGGGTTGTTAACCAATGAGGGTTGTTTTTTACTTATAAAAGTTGTAACTTTGAAGTCCTCCTTCATTCCACCTGAGGAAGACTGCTGTGTCAGTGGAAACGCGTTGTGGCTGTGAAGGAGAATAATAAAAAGCTACGTTTTATCTATAATTCACCCTGCCTGCCTTTCCTGAGCGCTCCACAGACTGCTTTGCATTAATCATATATAAATTATATCACCTTGAATGAATCCATACCTCGGAGAATTGAGGCTGTAATCACCGCAAAAGGAGGACCTACACCATATTAAACTAACTTTTGTTGATTTTTCCAGGTGTTTCCATTATTTTGTCCAACCCCTGTACATTAAAGCTTTATAAAAATGTCCTCAACAAAGGACAACCTCTTTATGTTATAATTCTCCAAACAAACCTTTTTTATTACAATGGTGCTTCCACAATAGTTGCCCATACTTTGGCTTTGGTTACACTAATGTATCTTCTCCATTCAAGAAAAATGGTCCGATTAGAGTTTGATCAGAGGGGACCTGTCTTTTCTTGGAGGTGAAAAATAAATTGTGTTTCTGCACTTTCTCCATTTTATCAGAATGTGAAAATGACCAGAAAAAGCCCTCAGGTTTGGGGTTAGGATTAGGGGTTCAGGTTAGGGGTTAGGGTTACGTGTTAGGTGTTAAAGGTTAGGATTAGGTGTTAAGGGTTAGGGTTAGGTATTGGAGCTAGGTGTTAGGGTTTAGATATTAGATGTTAGGTTTAGATGTTACTCGTTAGAGTTAGGGGTTAGAGTCAGGTGTTAGGGTTACATATAAGGGTACCTTTACACGCCGCAACTTTCGGCGGCGATCGGAGGCAACCTAACGTGCGCGTGCACATTTTTCATGGTTGCCTCCGAACACCGAAGGCGCATCTACATGCCGCAATTGCGCCCTCAACCTAAGGTGATGTGTCGTCCCGGAAGTTCCAACACCAACATTGGGAAACATCCCAATTGACTCCTGACGCCACTTCACATGCCGCAATTCCCAAAGGAATGTGGGCGTTCATGTTCAGCGCCGCAAGAACATAGGTGTGACAGACTGGTGTATTCCGCGCCCCAAACATGCTGATTACACAATGCAATAGTGTCATGATTGGCCAGCCTGCGCAGGAAGGCTGGCTAATACATGATGCCATTGCAATTGTGTAGTGTGAATGGACAGCTCTTCAAATATGTCGCCCTGTGAAGGGACAGCCAATGGAAACACAGTAACCACCTCCAATCATCGCTAGGGGTGGCGGTCTCCAGTACGCTGTGGCATGCCTCTGGGAAATCAGTAGGCGACGCTGATTCCATCCCTATCGCCCCTTCACACGCCAAAACCAGGGAAATTCACCTTCAGGGATGCGTCTGGTTTTTGAACAATGCTCTGAAATTGCAACCGGGAGCAACTGTAAGAATCACCATCGGGCTCCACAAATACACGCCGCAATTTCGTAGCAATTTCATGGCAACGGTGACGGAACTCCGGATTGCCTCTCAGTTTCTACACCGTAGTTGCGGGGTGTAAAAGTACCTTTAGAGTCAGAGGTTAGTGTTAAGGGTTAGGTGTTAGGGTTAGGAGTTAGGTGTTAGATGTTAAGTGTTAGGGGTTAGGTGTTAGGTTAAACCTCCCGCCAATACCCAGCCGCTCAGCTGATTGGCCGCACGACAGGCAGCGCTCGACCAATCAGCTGGGCGGTATTGGCGGGCAGGTTTAAATCTACCGCCAATACCGTGCTGCTCAGCTGATTGGTCGAGCACTTCCCAGCGCTCAACCAATCAGCTGAGCGGTATTGGTGGATAGGTTTAAATCTCCCGTCAATACCGCACAGCTCAGCTGATTGGTCGAGCGCAGCACCTCAGCCTAATACAACCTTTAGCCAAAATAACTGCGATCAACTGCTTCCGGTGACCATCAATGAATTTCTTACAATGCTCTGCTGGAATTTTAGAGCATTCTTCTTTGCCAAACTGCTCCAGGTCTCTGATATTTGAAGGGTGCCTTCTCCAAACTGCCATTTTTAGATCTCTCCACATGTGTTCTATGGGATTCAGGTCTGGACACATTGCTGGCCACCTTAGAAGTCTCCAGTGCTTTCTCTCAAACCATTTTCTAGTGTATTTTGAAGTGTGTTTTGGGTCATTGTCCTGCTGGAAGACCCATGACCTCTGAGGGAGACCCAGCTGTCTCACACTGGGCCCTACATTATGCTGCAAAATTTGTTGGTAGTCTTCAGACTTCATGATGCCATGCACACGGTCAAGCAGTCCAGTGCCAGAGGCAGCAAAGCAACCCCAAAACATCAGGGAACCTCCGCCATGTTTGACTGTAGGGACCATGTTCTTTTCTTTAAATGCCTCTTTTTTTTCTCCTGTAAACTCTATGTTTATATCTTTGCCCATAAAAAGACAACATTCTTCCAAAACGCTGTAGGCTTTCTCAGGTAAGTTTCTGGCAAACTTCAGCCTGGCTTTTTTATGTCTCGGGGTAAGAAGTGGGGTCTTCCTGGGTCTCCTGCCATACAGTTCCTTTTCATTCAGACACCAACGGATAGTACGGGTTGACACTGTTGTACCCTCGGACTGCAGGGCAGCTTGAACTTGCTTGAATGTTAGTCAAGGTTCTTTATCCACCATCCGCACAATCTTGCGTTGAAATCTCTTGTCAATTTTTCTTTTCCGTCCACATCTAGGGAGATTAGCCACAGTGCCATGGGCTATAAACTTCTTGATGACACTGCACACAGTAGACACAGGAACATTCAGGTCTTTGGAGATGGACTTGTAGCCTTGTGATTGCTCATGCTTCCTCACAATTTGGTTTCTCAAGTCCTCAGACAGTTCTTTGGTCTTCTTTCTTTTCTCCATGCTCAATGTGGTACACACAAGGACACAGGACAGAGGTTGAGTCAACTTTGATCCATGTCAACTGGCTGCAAGTGTGATTTAGTTATTGCCACAGGTAAGTTGCAGGTGCTGTTAATTACACAAATTAGAGAAGCATCACATTATTTTTCTAACAGTGCCAATACTTTTGTCCACCCCCTTTTTTATGTTTAGTGTGGAACTAGATCCAATTTGGCTTTGGGACTATTCTTTTTGTGTTTTTTTTTTATTGAAGACAAATTAAATGAAGATAATAATACCAAAGAATTTGTAATTGCAATCATTTTCAGGAAGAAACTGAGTATTGTGAGACAGTGCAGGGGATCATATGCGAGGGGCGCTATGTCTCCCCCAGAATGCGCACTGTCACATATTGAGCCCGGTATAGGGTGTGAGAGAGAGGGATGGTCCGCTCCCTCCTCTCCGGGTCTTGCAAGGTCCCGGAAGGAGAGACAGAGTTAAAAGCCTGGTTAGGAGGCAGGGCGGGGTTCCCTGTGGACAATTTTTTGCCTGAGCTGCAGCAGCAGCAGAGATAGACTGTAGAGGTCAAGAGTTCCAGGGGGCCGTGTGCTATACTAACACGGTCTAGCCCGGGAGGGCTGGGAGCTTGGGGCGACCTATAACGGAAAGCTCATAACCGGAAGGAACCGGGTTACTTTATGTGTGGACTGTATCCTGTGTACCCGGCTGCGACCCGGATTCCGGCAGCTTGTGCCATCGCTGTGTGTATCAGCAATAAAACCGGGTACTGTTTGAACTATTGCCGGGCTCAATGTTTTACCTGACTTGCAATCCCGGCGCTGCCCCACAGTATTATCTGACAGAATTGCAGGGGTGTCAATACTTTTGGCCAACACTGTATATATATATATATATATATATATATATATATATATATATACATATATATATCTGCAATATTCTAGCTCCTTCACTGAGTGCCATTTGAGGGAGCGTTTCCAGAATACTTTGACCTGCAGTTACTCCTTGTATGTCTTTCTCCCATTTGTACATTCCTAACATACCGTGTTTTCCCGAAAGTAAGACCCTGTCTTACATTTTTTTGGGGGCCAAAAGTGGCCCCCTGTCTTACTTTCGGGGGGGGGCCTTACATTGGAGGCCCCACCATCCATCCATCCACACACTGCAGCCATCCATCCACACATTCCCACACATACAGACACATGCATACACATATATACACACCATACACACCACACACACAGTCACACACACACACATAGCACCACTTCTTACCGGGTCCGGTGTGGGGTCCCCGATGGTCCTGTGCCGTCCTCTGTGCTCCGGTCCGGTCCCCGAGATGATCCGCTGCCGTCCGCCGTGTTCCGCTGCCGTTTTGCACCGGTATTGCCGGTCCTAGGCTCCATGGTCCCTGCTCTTCCGGAGTTCAGGCTGCAGCTCCGCCCAGGTCATAGTGTGGGCCAATCAGCATAGCGGCGCTCAGAAGCAAGCGTCATCGGGCGCTTGCCTCTGACGTCAGCGCCGCTATGCTGATTGGCCCACACTATGACCTGGGCGGAGAGTTTCTGCTTGTATTTCTTTGCATGATGTCAGAATAGCATCCCAGAGCTGCTGTTTTGATGTGAACTGCCTCCCACCCTCATAGATCTTTTGCTTGATTATACTCCAAAGATTCTCTATAGGGTTGAGGTCAGGGGAAGATGGTGGCCACACCATGAGTTTATCTCCTTTTATGCCCATAGCAGCCAATGACACAGAGGTATTCTTTGCAGCATGAGATGGAGCATTGTCATGCATGAAGTTGATTTTGCTCCTGAAGGCACATTTTTGCTTTTTGTACCATGGAAGAAAGTTTTAGTCAGAAACTCTATATACTTTGCAGAGGTAATTTTCACAGAACCTTAAAGGGGCCTACCGGCTGTTTCCCAATGATTCCCAAAACATGACTCCTCCATCTCCTTGCTGACGTCGCAGCCTTGTTGGGACATGGTGGCCATCCACCAACCATCCACTACTCCATCCATCTGGACCATCCATGGTTGCTCGGCTCTCATTAGTAAACAAAACTGTTTGAAAATTAGTCTTCACAGGGGTGTCCGTTATCCCCTTTGTTATACGTCATCGTAATTGAACACCTGGCTAAAGCCATTAGAGACAATGACGATATCAAGGGGTTGCAGGTGGGTAATTCCACCCAGAAGACAGCCCTGTTTGCGGACGACGTACTCCTATATGTCTCCCAACCTCTTACTTCCTTCCCACTTTTACTACAGGAGTTTGACATTTTTGGGGCATTGAGTAATTTCAAGGTAAACTACTCGAAAACGGAGGCACTGAACATTTCTCTGCCCCCACTGTTAGTAGCCTCCCTAACGAAATGCTTTCCTTTTCGGTGGAAGCAGGGACAGATCTCCTATTTGGGTGTGAATCTCCCCAATGACTTACATAAACTCTTCCCCCTGAACCATCAAGCCATCCTAGACAAAGTAGTGACCCTTTTGGATTCCTATAGGCTTCTAAAACTCTCCTGGCTGGGTAGGATTCATGTCATCAAGATGGACATCCTGCTGAGGTTCCTGTATATATTCAAATCAGTTCCCATCTGGCCACACAGATCCTTTTTCACCAAAGTCCGCTCACTACTTTCTGGTTTCATATGGAAAGGGAAAAAAACGAGGATGGGTTATATGACCCTGTCGGCGCCTCGTCACAGCGGAGGAGTGGGTCTTCCAAATCTTCACAAATACTGTCAGGCATTCATCTTAGTTAGACTTCTGGACTGGAGATATAGAGAGGCCTCCAAGAAATGGGTCCAGATTGAACATGAGGGGATTGATATACCCCTTCGATACCTACAATGGACCCCCAGACATACCATCAAAGGCCATGGGTACATTGCGTTCCTTACCTTAGATACTCTAAAGGCATGGCAAGCCTCGTTAGAAAGGAATCCGGATCCTCAGTTAGTGAGCTCTTTGACTCCTATTTTTCGAAATCCGGCTTTCCCCCCAGGCTTGAAAAGCCAGCACTTTCTGGGGTGGAGTTTGAGACGATACCCATATCAGGCATATCTTACAACAAGGTGAGCTTCCCACATTTAATGTATTGCAAAAAAATGCCGTCGGCACAAAAATTTATCTGGTGATAGTATCTACAGTTACGATCTTTCCTAAAGTCTGTAAAACTGTCTGGGGGCCCTGAGCTTCGACTTTCACCCATGGAGACTCTTTTTTCATGTGAGGCTCCACCATCCCGGGGAATTTCAGCTATTTATCAAATCTTGTCAGCGAGAGACAACAACGACAAACATAACTACCAGATTAACTAGGAGAGGGAATTGAGGAGGCCCATCTCCAGTGAAGACTGGGAGAGGTGCTTTCTTATGGCACATAAGTTGCCCGGCTCAGGCAATGCTCAGGAAAAGTGCTATAAACTTCAATTAAGATGGTATATCACCCCAGATAGGTTGCATAAATTCTCGCTTTCGGGCTTTGCTGGAGGTGTGGGTCCGAGAAGGGTACAATGCTGCATGTGTGGTGGGGCTGTTCCCTGATCAGTGAGTTTTGGGAGAAAGTATTCCGTAATTACAGGCTGGTTACAGGTAAACAAGTAGTGGGAACTCCTGAGTTGGCCTTGCTCTCTATATTGACTGAAAAGAATGAGAAAGAGGAGAAGAAAGAAAAAGAAGAAGGAGAAGAGAGAAGGAGAAAGAAGGAGAAGAGAAAGAAGAAAGAAGGGAGAAGAAGGAGAAGAGTGAAGGAGAAGAAGGAGAAAAGAGAAGAAAGAAGAAGAAGAAGGAGAAGAGAGAAGGAGAAGAAAGAAGGAGAAGAAGGAGAAGAGTTGAAGGAGAAGAAGGAGAAGAGTGAAGGAGAAGAAGGAGAAGAGTGAAGGAGAAGAAGAGAGAAAAGAGAAGAAAAGAAGAAGAAGAAGGAGAAGAGAGAAGGAGAAGAAAGAAGGAGAAGAGAGAAGAAAGGAGGAGAAGAAAAGAAGGAGAAGAGAGAAGAAAGAAGGAGAAGAAGGAGGAGAGAGAAGGGAGAAGAAGAGAAGAGAAGAGAAGGAGAAGGAGAAGGAGAGAAGAGAGAAGGAGAAGGAGAAGAAGAAGAAGAAAAGGAGAAGAAGGAGAAAGGAAGAGAAGAAGAAAAAGGAGAAGAAAGAAGAAGGAAAAGAAAGAAGGAGAAGAAGAGAAGAAGGAAAAGAATGAGAAGAGAGAGAGAAGAGAAGAAAAGAAGAAGGAGAAGAGAGAAGGAGAAGAGAGAAGGAGAAGAAAGAAAGAAGGGAAGAGCGAAGGAGAAGAAGAAGAAAGAAGGAGAAGAGGAAGAAGGAGAAGAAGGAGAAGAGAGAAGAAAGAAGAGAAGAAGAGGAGAAGAAGAGGAGAAGGAGAAGAGAGAAGAAAGAAGGAGAAGGAGAAGAGAGAAGGAGATGAAAGAAGAAGAAGAGAGATAAAGAAGGAGAAGAAGGAAAAAGAGAAGAAGGGAGAAGAAAGAAGGAGAGAAGAAGAGAGAAGGAGAAGAAGGAGAAGTGAGAAAGAAAGAAAGAAGGAGAGAGAGAAGAAAGAAGGGAGAAGAGAGAAGGAGAAGAAGTAGAAAGAGAGAAGGAGAGAAGAGAGAAGAGAGAAGAGAGAAAGAAGAAAGAAGCTGAAGAAAGAGAAAAGAGAAGAGAGAAGAAAGAAGGAGAAGAAGAGAAAGAAGAGAGAAGGAGAAGAGAAGGAGAAGAAAGAAGGGGAAGGAGAAGAAAGAAGGGAAGAGAAGAAGGAGAGAAGAAGGAGAAGAGAGAAGAAGAGAGAGGAGAAGAAGAAGAGAGAAGAAGGAGAAAGGAGAAGGGAGAAGAAAGAAGGAGATGGAAGAAAGAGAAGAAGGAGAAAGAAGGAGAAGAGAGAAGAAAGAAGGAGAAAAAGAGAGAAGAGAGAAGAGAGAAGAAAGAGAAGAAGAGAAGAAAGGAGAAGAAGGAGAAGAGAGAAGAAAGAAGTAAAAAAGAAGGAGAAGAAGAGAGAAGAAGAAGAAGAAGGAGAAAAAGAAAGAAGGAGAAGAAAGAGAGAGAGAAGAAGAAGAGAAGAGAAAAGGAAGAAAGAAGGAGAAAAAGAGGAAGAAAGAAGGAGAGAGAGAAGAAGAAGGAGAAGAGAGAAGAAAGAAAGAAGAAGAAAGAAGGAGAAGAGAGAAGAGAGAAGAAGAAGAAGAAGAGAAGAGAGAAGAGAAGAGAAGGAGAAGAAAAAGAGAAGAAGAGAGAAGGAGAAGAAGGAAAGAAGAAGAGAAGAAGAAGAAGAGAAGAAGAGAGAAGAAGAGAAGAGAAAGAAGGAGAGAGAAGGAGAAGAAGAAGGAGAAGAAGAAGAAGAAGAGAGAAGAAGAAGAGAGAAAGAGAGAAGAGAGAAGGAAAGAAGAAAGAAGAGAGAGAAGAAAGAAGGAGAAGAAGGAGAAGAGAGAAGAAAGAAGAGAAGAGAGAAGAAGAAGGAGAAGAAGGAGAGAGAGAAGGAGAAGAAAGAAGGAGAAGAGAGAAGAAAAGAGGAGAAGAAGGAGAAGAGAGGAGAAAAGAGAAGAAAAAAGGAGAAGTAGGAGAAGAGAGGAAGGAGAAGAAGGAGAAGAAAGAAAGAGAAGGAGAAGAGAGAAGAAAGAGAAGAGAGAAGGAGAAGAAAAGAAGAGAAGAGAAGAGGAAGAAAGGAGAAGAAGGAGAAGAGAGAAGGAGAAGAAAGAAGGAGAAGAGAGAAGAAAGAAGAAGAGAGAAGGAGAAGAAAGAAGGAGAAGAGAGAAGGAGAAGAAGGAGAAGAGAGAAGAAAGAAGGAGAAGTGAGAAGGAGAAGAAGGAGAAGAGAGAAGAAAGAAGGAGAAGAAGAAGAGAGAAGGAAAAGAAAGAAGGAGAAGAGAGAAGACAGAAGGAGAAGAAAGAGAAGAGAGAAGGAGAAGAAAGAAGGAGAAGAGAGAAGAAAGAAGGAGAAGAAGGAGAAGAGAGAAGGAGAAGAAAGAAGGAGAAGAGAGAAGAAAGAAGGAGAAGAGAGAAGGAGAAGAAAGAAGGATAAGAGAGAAGAAGAAGGAGAAGAAGAAGAAGAGAGAAGAAAGAAAAAGAAGAAGGAGAAGAGAGAAGGGGAAGAAGGAGAAGAGAGAAGGAGAAGAGAGAAGAAGAAGGAGAGGAGAGAGTGAAGGAGAAGAAGGAGAAGAGAGAAGAAAGAAGGAGAAGAAGGAAAGAGAGAAGGAGAAGAAAGAAGGAGAAGAGAGAGAAAAGAAGGAGAAGAAAGAGAAGAGAGACAGAGAAGAGAGAAGAAAGAAGGAGAAGAAGGAGAAGAGAGAAGGAGAAGAAAGAAGGAGAAGAGAGAAGAAAGAGGGAGAAGAAGGAGAAGAGAGGAGAAAAGAGAAGAAAGAAGGAGAAGTAGGAGAAGAGAGAAGGAGAAGAAGGAGAAGAAAGAAAGAGAAGGAGAAGAGAGAAGAAAGAGAAGAGAGAAGGAGAAGAAAGAAGGAGAAGAGAGAAGGAGAAGAAAGAAGGAGAAGAGAGAAGAAAGAAGAAGAGAGAAGGAGAAGAAAGAAGGAGAAGAGAGAAGGAGAAGACGGAGAAGAGAGAAGAAAGAAGGAGAAGTGAGAAGGAGAAGAAGGAGAAGAGAGAAGAAAGAAGGAGAAGTGAGAAGGAGAAGAAGGAGAAGAGAGAAGAAAGAAGGAAGGTGTCACGCTCCTTCTGCCCCTTGCACACAATCCCTGCAGCCTGTTGCCCTGGTGATGCGTCCCGTGTGTCAGCGCGCTGTTTGGTGTGTGTGGGTGGGCGGGGTTGAGCGTCGTCGCCATGACTATGCTCCACACACAGCCGGGCGATGGAGTGACGCGTTACCCCGCCCTGCGGTGACGCAGGTGCCGGCGTCGCGTCACATCCGGTCACCTGACTGTGAGCGCCACTTCCGGGTCATGGTGGTGCGATGTACAGCGGCAGTATATGAAGGGGACTTCTGCTGGCCTAAGCACACCTCCCCTGACGAAGCGACCATAAGGGCTTCCCTGGGCCGCGAAACGCGTTGGGGTCCACTGCCCTGACCTTCCCCTGCCCTGGGCGCCCTCCTTTACAGCAGTGGTAACTATTGGCAATTTAGGGTTTTATATCTTGCAAGTTGTAGGCTATATAGGTACTTTGAACACTGTGGCTATATGATTTGTCCTGTGGGTATTTGTTAACTGTTGATAGTAATCTTTGTTATCTATCTTCATTGTCTAGAGCTGACTCTGACTATCTATGTATATATACAAATAACCTATGTAACTATGCAAACATATATGCTTTTACTCTTTTTGGAGTTGATGTATTTACTTATGCCTCTGTAACTACTTTCATTTACCATATATATGCCAATTTTATGGATGTGAACCTGTTATTTGTGGTTACATAACCAGTGTTATGCACCTGCTGCTGTATTTCGGGGGCTCCTTGCCATCCTTGTCTGCCCTCCAAATCAGCTTTACAACATAAATAAAGATACACAATCTGATGCAAGCTATATTCTCTGTTTTCTTCGTTTTATATTTACCTCCTTTATTGTGGAAGTCATTATCATTACATGTTTTTTTTCACCACCTTGTACCTGCATCTGTTATTTTCCTGGATTAGCTTGCTACTACGGTTATCTGGACGCTGGAGGGTTCCTCTTACTACTTGTCTGATACTTCTGTGGCTGTGTATCTGTTCATTGTTTTAATTAGTTTTAACTGTGTATTATTTTTAATTGGTTTTAACTGTGTTTCTAAAGGCCCCATCACACCTGGCGACAGGGCTGGAGATGTCGGCGGCGACTGGTGGGTGCGCGCATGTTTTTGGCGCCCTGCCAGTGTTGCTGTCCCCCATTTACATGGGGCGACATCTCCAGCCCCGCGCCGGCGTGCTGACAGGCGCCATCACTGCCGGGGTGTCTGAAAACCCCAGCGGCGATGCAGGACAATGGGAGCTTATGGCTCCCATCGCCTGACAGGTCACCAGCAGCCAGTTACGTGGGCAAAGTGTGCACATCGCCCCTGATTGATCGCCTGGTTTCAGAGCACTGCTCTGAAACCAGGCGACCTCCCGGCGGCGCCGACATTGCCCCTTTACATTAAGCGACGTAGGGGCAATGTCGCCGCTGATAGGCCACGCCCCTACGTCACCTATGTAATTGGCGGCGATGTCGCCCATGTGACGGGGCCTTATGTGTCTAATAAAGTTTATATAATCTTACAATTTGCTTGACTTTGTGGTGTGCTTTGGTTATGTCAACGCTTTCTCTTTATTATGAACAGTGTATGATGTTGACATTTAGGACCCCTATTCTTTTGAAAACTAATTATTTTGGCTGTGGTGCACCTGCATAATTAATAAAGCCTCCCCTTCTACAGACTGGACTTCACTCTTCGACTTCCCTTGACTGACTGGCTTACTGAACTTGGTGTTGCTCTGTGTTGTTACCTCCCCTAACCGGGTCCTTCTCTAACTTTCCACCCACCACCTGGCTCCACCTGCTATCCCATTGCTGGGCATAGAGTCGCTATTAGAATTAGGATCGGGAGTGTGTTGGGTGTTTGTGAAGGTAATTCGGCATAGTGTGTCAGTGCAGGAGAGGACCACTGCATGTGGGGGCGCTCACCCTGTGGTCTTTGTGCAGGGGAGTTGAGGTTCGCAGCCCGGCACTTTTCATACCTCCCGTACTATAGAGTGAGGTACAGAGCCGGTGGAGTGGTCCTCTCTATACCGTAGCCACCGGCTCTATGGTATGGGAGGTATGGGCTATGATACGGGCTCCATGGCACAGAGTCGGGCTGCCACAAATAGGTGATATCTAGGTAACTGTGCAAAATTTTGACAGGAGGTATATTACAAACTGTCAATATTTTGCAGCCTAGATACACATATGAATTATAGCAAAAGCCCGGACAACCCCTTTAAGACAAAGACATATCTGGCTGTAATCATACAGAAAGGCTCTGATTCATGGTGCCTGTAGATGGTGGCTGCTGCGCTATCTAGTGGCGACCGGTCCGCAGGGGCGCCACATTTTACACCAGAATTGTCGCATATAAAACATACCTCCCATACCATAGAGCCGGTGGCTACGGTATAGAGAGGACCACTCCACCGGCTCTGTACCTCACTCTATAGTACGGGAGGTATGAAAAGTGCCGGGCTGCGAACCTCAACTCCCCTGCACAAAGACCACAGGGTGAGCGCCCCCACATGCAGTGGTCCTCTCCTGCACTGACACACTATGCCGAATTACCTTCACAACAGCAGATTCGGCACAGTGTGTCAGTGGAGCAGGGGACCGCTGTGTACAATGGGGTGGGTGGTGACTTTAGGAGATGGGGAGGGCCTGTAGGATCCTGGGGGTGGCCGGGCATAGTGTAAACTGGGGGAGGGGGCATGTTTGGAGGAGACTGGGAGGAAACGACTAGTTTCCCAGTTACATGCAGGCTCCAATACAAACACGTCCCCTGGATGTTCCCTGGCTGCCGCAAATATGTGGTATGTAGCAGTGGCGTAACTGCAGGCCCAGAGGCCCCGATGCAAAAGCTCCAACGGGGTCCCCAATTATTTCAAATCTTTAATAGTGTTAGTCTTTTTCTATAGGCCAAAGGGATTGGGGCCCCCCTAGGCTGCAGGGCCCGGGTGCGATCGCAACCCCTGCACCTATTGTAGTTACGCCCCTTGTATCTAGGTAATTCTCCAAAATCTTGACAGCATGTATATCAGAAACTGTCAACATTTTGCAGCCTAGATACACATATGAATTATAGCAAAAGCCTGGACAACCCCTTTAAACGCTCAGGAGTTTCAGAGAACAGAGATTGAAATACCATCAGGGATCTGTAGGAAAGAAATGACTAGTTTGGTTCCAACCTGACTGAATTTTTCCTGAGGGAACCTGTAGGTGAATGCAGGGAGACTGCAACTGTCCTGTGCAATTTGTGGTGGGTGCCGGACGGCTTCTCCCTGCATGTGTGGCGCCTCTATGACCAGGGTGACCACATAGGGAACTGCAGCCAGGCAGAAGTTAGACGGTTTGTGCAACAATCACCCTCACAGCACACACACCCACAGGAGCACTACACCCAACCCGGAGCCCGGGCAAGGGGTGGTGGGGTTTAGAGGAAAGTGGGTGGGAAGGTAGGCCGGAGTGAGCCGAGAGGTAAAGAACAGACAGAAAGTGACACATCCCGGAGGGACGGAGGGATAGGGCTCCCTGGAGACACAGAATCCAAAGTGACACAGATCCATGGAGAGACAGCTCGTCCATAGCCTGCAGCCCAAGGGAGAGTGAGGACAGAGACCGGACCGGTGTCACCGTGTCTGAGGAATACGGCAGCACTGTCCAACTACCGGCGGGATAGATTCCCTGATTGTATCTGGAAGCCACACGGGTGGGAAAGAGCCAGTGATCCCTTGCAAGACAGGGACACCCAAGCTAGGCTAAAACCAGAGTGTTGGCTCTGAGGGGGACTGAAGGTACACACCGGCTCCCCAGACAAACCGGCGGGGAACATGAATTCCAGATCAGTGTTCCTACTACAAGGGTTAGAGGCTCAGCAACACTTTAGAGGAACTGGCATACTGCCTGCACACATAGGGGGAAGCCATACAAAAGGGACCGAGTTGCCGTCACACAACCCACACTGAAGAGCAGGGAGAGAACCAGCCTGGAAGGTTACAAAGAGAGAGAGTGAGGGGTCTCAGAGCGACAGCCTGGCTGCAGTGGGTTCGAAGTGTCCGGAGTTATCTGTGTTAAGAACTGAACCGTGTTGTAAACTGTTTGACGTGGAAGAACTTGTGAGTAAACCCGGTGAACCCTGCTTCAGTCTCCCGTGTATGATTCCAGGTATACAGAACATTGATTACACCTTATACCCTGTCAGGAGCAGCCCGACCCGCGGCGGGCTCATCCACCTTGCTGCAGCATCCATCCATCCTCCTAACAGAAGCATACAGCAGCGGTGGTCCCCTTACTGGCCACAACCCGTGGGTGGCGTCACAACAAACTATCCCTGTAAATACCCCTTTTACTTGTGAGAACCCGGGACACGGTCAGGACCAAGACCGCCGTGATATCCCCAGCAGTACCACGGTCCGGTACCGAGTACCCCGTCCCAGTGGGCTCCACACATGCACCCAATGGTTATCTCTTCTGACTCCGCAGCATGAAATTAATATTCTGCAGAAATGCGGAAGTCCGGAAACCCACACTGCAGCTGAAATAAAGCTGCGGTCCGGTGAAGCATAGTGGGGCATGGGATTTCTTGAAACACCATCCACTATACTGACTCGCCCCCAGGGCCGTGGGGTACTCAGAACCAAACTGGTCGTTCTCGGTATCACCGGGACTGAAACCCGGCTCCGTGGCCCTGTGGAGTCAATTAAAAAATGCTGCAGAATTACTGGGGACAATGGATGGGCAGCTGGGATAGATTGGCTCCCCACGGGTGCAGCAGGTTTCCAGGGCAGTAAGGGTAATTGGTAGCCTCTGGCAGGCAGGGGTTAACTTGAGGCCTCGTTACCTTGCTCTGTGGCCTTCACAGCTAGTTGCCACGTAAATAACACAGTCTCACACAGTTCTGCAACTTTGTACCCAGGTTTACTCACAACAGGCTTCAGGTTTCAACAGGCCATGGATGTTACACTGTCTCTCAGATAAGCTCCAGCCTGTGTAGTCTTTAAGAAATCGGGGCAGCAAGTATGGGATCAGGGGCGGGAGATCCCCCCGGCGGGCCCCGTCACATTTGGGCCACGCCCACTAAGCAAAGCCCCCATACCCCCCTGGGGGGGTCCATTGGTCCCCTGAGCGCCCCCACATGTCATACTAGGGGAACCCTGACCGCTGCTCCCACACGCTATCCTCGGGGCCCCCTTACTGCTGCCTCCCCCCTCTCTCCATTACCGGCGGGCAGTGGCGCTGATCTCCACCTCTGCCTGTCATGTAGTGTTACACTGTAGCCGGCGCCGCTCTATTTCCTGTATCGCCAGCTGCAGCGTAACAGTACATGACAGGCTGCGATCAGCCTGCCGGTAATGGAGAGCGGGGGGAGGCAGCACTAAGGGAGGCAGCGGCAAGGGGGCCCTGAGGATAGCGTGTGGGGGCAGCCGTTAGGGGCCCCCTTGTATGACATGTGGGGGCACTCAGGGGCCAATGAGGGTGGGGGGCAGCTCTTATGGGCCCCCCTAGGATGAGTGTGGGGGCTCTCAGGGGCCCCTGAGGCTGAGGTGAGGGGGCAGCTCTCAGGGGCCCCAGAGGCTGAGGTGTGGGGGAGCACTCAGGGACCCACAAGGGCCCCTGTTGGTGCTGGGGCCCCCTGGTGATGGTGGGCCCCCGTGCTGGGCCCCCCTGGTGATGCTGGGCCCCCCTGGTGGTGCTGGGCCCCTTTGTGCTGTCGGGCCCCCAGGGTGCCTGGTGCTGCCGGGCCCCCAGGGTGCCTAGTGCTGCCGGGCCCCCTGGATGCCTGGTGGTGCCTGGTGCTGCCGGGCCCCCTGGGTGCCTGGTGCTGCCGGGCCCCCTGGGTGCCGGGCTCTGTGGTTCCTGATGGTGCCTGGCCCCTGGTTGTGCTTGGTGCTGCCAGGCCCCTGGTGCTGCCGGGTGCCTGGTTCTGCCGGGTGCCGGCGACTGGGAGCAACAGAGGACTAAGCTGCCAGGTACCTGGTGCCAGAGACCGGCAGCCGCAGAGGAAGAAGCCGCCGGGTGCCTGGTGCCGGAGACTGGCAGCCGCAGAGGAAGAAGCTGCCTGGTGCTGGTGAGCGGGAGACTGAGAGCCACAGAGGAAGAAGCTGCCGGTTGCCTGGTGCCGGAAACTGGCAGCCACAGAGGAAGAAACTGCCTGGTGCTGGTGAGCGGGAGACTGGGAGCCGCAGAGGAAGAAGCTGCCTGGTGCCGGCAAGTGGGAGACCAGGAGCCGCAGAGGAAGAAGCTGCCAGGATCAGGAGTGTGGAGTCAGGTAAGGCGCTGTTACAGCTGAAGATAGCAGCCGGGGGGACAGAGTGGAATGGATGAATGGTGGATGGATGGGGCGACCTGAAAGAGGGGGCAGATTGGGATGGATGGGGGGGCCGCATGGAAAAGGGGGGAGAACAGGATGGATGGATGGGGAGAAGGTACATGGATGGTTTGGTGGATGGGGGAAAAGGTACATGGATGGATGGGGGAATAGAGGGAGAAGGAACATGGATGGATAGAGAGGAGAAGCTACATTGAACGTGGGGAGAGAAGCTACATGTATTACCTATACACACACACTGACACTATATACAGAGTTCATGCGTATAATGTCAATGGTGATCATTGCATTGCCTGTACTTTGACACTATATACTGAACTCCTGTACCTGTACACTGACCCAATATACAGAGCTTTTTTACATTTCTGTTAATTTAGTATTATATGTGGTGGACCGTGGCATTATGTGCGTTGGTCATGACATGACGGTATTTGTCCCCTGTATATGGTATTATTTGGTCACTAAGTGGTGGTAATATGAGGTCTCATGGTGTGGCAGTATTTATACCTTGTATGTGGTAGTATTTGATCACTATGTGGTGGTATTATGTGCTTTCAGCATGGTGTGGCGGTATTTGTCTGGTATGTGGCATTATTTGGGCGCTATGTTGTGGTAGTATGTGATCTGGTCAAGCTGTGGTGGTATTTCTGACTTCTATCTGGTAATATTGGTCTTGGTAGAGTGGATTTTGGTTGGTCATTTGTTTTATTTGATATCAATAAGTGGAAACTATTTTATTTTCAATAGATATTAAATACTTAGATGTTTAACCCCAACCCCTCCCTGTCCTGTGACACAGCAGCAGAGATGCAGAGGTTTGCCAGAGAAAGAAAGTTGAGCATTTGGTGACTTCAGTAATTATAAGACAAATCCAGGATTACCTCTGCTTGCTTTACTGCTGGTTTTGTCTTATGCCGGCTTCACACCACGTTTTTTCCCCTGTCAGGCTGTGTCCAGTGCTTTGCAGGAGGCACCAGACACAGCCTGACAGGTCCAGACAAATTGAAGCGGAGGGTTAATATGCCCTCCGGTCCTGTTAGTAGCCAGATTCTGCAGAGCGCAGCTTCAGGAGCTGTCCCCTACTGAAATGGTGCTGAACATCTTGACAGGGGACAGCTCCTGGAGCTGAAGTTCAGAGAAGCTCACGCTGAACTGCAGTAGCCGGCGTACGGGAACCTGACAGACTTTCTGTCAGGTCCGGCATGATCCGGCGCCCCATAGACTCTCATGTTAGGGGGTGCCGGATCATGCTGGAACCGGGAGAATCCGGTAGAATCTGGTTTGCTTAAATTTTTCGCCCCGAACACAAAAATGATGCAAGCTCCGTTTTTGTGTCAGGGGCAAAAATCATTGCAGCCTGATGCTGCCGGACAGGGACAAAACCGGATGAAAATAGCTGCCATCCGGCCCTGTGCAGCACTATAGGGCTGCAGTATGTCAAAATTGGGTCCTGGGCTGTCTGATTCACGTTGGACAGCCCCGGACCTGATCACAACGTGGTGTGAAGTCGGTCTTACAAATACTGAGGTAAAAAAGTCACCAAATACTCAAAGTGCCACGTTTTTCTGATGGTGCGGATTCCACCAATAAATAAGTGATCACATTCCTAACCTGTGCACAGGGGCGGACTGGCCCAGGTTGCCGGGAGGCATTTGCCCCCCAGGCCATTGATTTAGTCCTAGTTTAGAGCCGCCCCCTCAGTGAGAGCGGCCGCGCGTGACCCGGGACGCAGCAGGCAGTGGGCGTCAGCGTGGAGGCTAACTGTAACCTGGGATTGGCGTGGCAGCAGGCAGCAGGCAGGCTAGTGAAGCAGCGCCAGCACCCACATGCTCTTCAGTTGACCTCTGTAGTGGTAGCACCCATCCCCCCCGCTCTTCAGTTGGCCACCGGCTAGAAAAAGTCAACTACCCCCCCAGGGCAAGATCTGCCAGCCAGCCCCTGCCTGTGCATCGCTGATAACTTGTTTTCACCAAAAAATCCAAATTAATGCAAACTACAGTTATGATACATCACAGTAGTGGTGAGCGCACAGTGGTGTGCAGGAGCCGCCTGTGTTTTACAGTCCACGCTGTCCACGCTACACTATAATAGGTATAACGCATAACAGGTATTTGCATATAGCTGAAGAATGGGTGTGCCCGGGTGGGTGGGCCCCTGGAGTCAATTTTCCTGGTGGGCCCCAGACACCCCAGTCCGGCGCTGTATGGGATCCTCGGTGGTGTGCCTATCTTTGCCTTCTTCTGGTCTTGTTCCTCAGCGCTTCAGCCTGCCTATTGTAGAGTCCAGGCTTTGGGGTACTCAGGAATCAGGCTACCAGGGGTTAACGCTCCTGTTGTCACGGGGAGTGGTGGTCGTGCCTGGTCCCGTGTACTGGGTATATCTTCCAAAAAAGGATTATACAGTGCCTACAAGTAGTCTTCAACCCCCCACAGATTTAGGTGGTTTGATAAGATGCAAATAAGTTAGAGCCTTCAAACTGCAAACGAGAGTAGGATTTATTAACAGAAGCATAAATCTTACAAACCAAAAAGTTATGTTGCTCAGTTGAATTTTAATAAATTTTAAACATAAAAGTGTGGGTCAATTATTATTCAACCCCTAGGTTTAATATTTTGTGGGCTAACCCTTGTTTGCAATTACAGCTAATAATCGTCTTTTATAAGACCTGATCAGGCCGGCACAGGTCTCTGGAGTTATCTTGGCCCACTCCTCCATGCAGATCTTCTCCAAGTTATCTAGGTTCTTTGGGTGTCTCATGTGGACTTTAATCTTGAGCTCCTTCCACAAGTTTTCAATTGGGTTAAGGTCAGGAGACTGACTAGGCCACTCCATCACCTTGATTTTTTTCCATCTTGAACCAGGCCTTGGTTTTCTTGGCTGTGTGCTTTGGGTCGTTGTCTTGTTGGAAGATGAAATTACGACCCATCTTAAGATCCTTGATGGAGGAGCGGAGGTTCTTGGCCAAAATCTCCAGGTAGGTCGTACTATCCATCTTCCCATGGATGCGGATCAGATGGCCAGGCCCCTTGGCTGAGAAACAGTCCCACAGCATGATGCTGCCACCACCATGCTTGACTGTAGGGATGGTATTCTTGGGGTCGTATGCAGTGCCATCCAGTCTCCAAACGTCACGTGTGTGGTTGGCACCAAAGATCTCGATCTTGGTCTCATCAGACCATAGAACCTTGAACCAGTCTGTCTCAGAGTCCTCCAAGTGATCATGAGCAAACTCTAGACGAGCCTTGACATGACGCTTTGAAAGTAAAGGAACCTTACGGGCTCGTCTGAAACGGAGACCATTGCGGTGGAGTACGTTACTTATGGTATTGACTGAAACCAATGTCCCCACTGCCATGAGATCTTCCCGGAGCTCCTTCCTTGTTGTCCTTGGGTTAGCCTTGACTCTTCGGACAAGCCTGGCCTCGGAGGAAACTTTCAAAGGCTGTCCAGGCCGTGGAAGGCTAACAGTAGTTCCATAAGCCTTCCACTTCCGGATGATGCTCCCAACAGTGGAGACAGGTAAGGGTTTTGTACCCCTTGCCAGCCTTGTGACCCTCCACGATCTTGTCTCTGATGGCCTTGGAATGCTCCTTTGTCTTTCCCATGTTGACCATGTATGAGTGCTGTTCACAAGTTGGGGGAGGGTCTTAAATAGTCAGGAAAGGCAGGCAAAAGAGATAATTAATCCACACATGTGAAGCTCATTGTTTTTTGTGCCTGAACTACTTCTTAATACTTTAGGGGGACCAAAGAGAATGCTGGGGGTTTGAGGGGTTGAATAATAAATGACCCTCTGAATTAACTTTTAACGCTTTAAAAAAAAAAAATGTAAAAAATCTTTTTGGCTGCAGTGCATTTCCCACTTCCAGGCTGATCTACAGTCCAAATGTCACAATGCCAAGTTAATTCCGCATGTGTCAACCAGCTAAATCTGCAGGGGGTTGAAGACTACTTGTAGGCACTGTATTTACAGGGGATTTATATACTGTTTGTCGTGACGCCACCTGTAGTTCCTGGTGAGATGTCACCAGCGCCGCCACAGTCCGCCGGAGGTAGACGGTAATGCAGCAAGTTGGCAAAGTCCTCTACAGGCAGGGCTGGACCTCCGGGGCAGCGTTCCTGTATTGGGAACAAGTTCATTCAAAGGAAAACGCAGCAGACACAAATTCACTTTTCCTCCGGGTACTTTACTGTTCACTTGCATTGGTCGCATACAACGTTACAGTTCAGCACTCCTGATGTTATGAGGACAGATAGCTTAACGTGTGGCTGCAAGTGGATCCCTGGTGGTATAGTGGAACCCTCAGTGTGTGCCTTCGTGCTCTAACCCCGTCTGTTCCTTCCTGCTTTCCAGTTACGTTCTGAAGCCTGGTGACCTGAAATCAGCCCGACCTCCTTTCCTCTCTCACCTTCACTGCCGTCGTGTAACCTTCTACTGGCTGGCCGCTCGTTCCTTTGGTGGTACCCTCTTTTGGTCTGCTCTGGTGCCCGGGAGAATTGAAGACTCCACGGGAGTCCGGATTCTCTGTGGTCCTAAAGTATCCCACAGGTGCGGGTTCCGGTACCCGGTAAGCTGTCTGGGAGACTCTGCTGACGGCTCCTTTTCCAACGGGGCTGGGGATGTCGGCGGCGACTGGCGGGTGCGCGCACGTTTTTGGTGCACCGCCAGCGTCGCTGTCCCCCGTTTACACGGGGCGACTCGGGGCGACACCTCCAGCCTCGAGTCAGCGAGCTGTCAGGTGGCATCGCCGCCAGGGTGTCTGGAAACCCCAGCGGCGATCCAGGACAATGGGAGCCTATGGCTCCCATCGTCTGAAAGGTCGCCGGCGGCCAGTTACATGGGGCGATGTGCGCAGATCGCCCCATGATGGTCGCCAGGTTTCAGAGCACTGCTCTGAAACCAGGCGACTGCCCGACATCGCTCCTTTACATGAGGCGACGTAGGGGCAATGTCGCCGCCAATAGGCCACGCCACTAAGTCGCCTATGTAATAGGCGGCGATGTCGCCCCGTGTAACGGGGGCTTAACGGTACCTTAACCTGTCAAACATCCATTGATCTAGACAATTTACCCTTCAGTTAGGAAGAAGAAAAAAACACTTTAAGCCATAGTATTGAACAGTCCATTAGGAGGAGGCTATTATGCCCTGACTGCCCCTGTACTCAGAATACATAAGTATAAAAATCTCGAACGGTGTGCACCCTGTATAATAATCACCTGCTACCAGTCTGATGGATGTGATGGTCAGATCGGTCCATCCGGCTTCCTCGTGGTCTGACTTCGTCTTCTTCTGAATGATGTAGATAACTCCTCCTGCCACCTGCGTTATCCACGTGACCACGTCCAATTTTCCCATTGCCTACGCTACGCCCATACCTCTCCAGCTTGTACAGGTGCAATGTGCTCCATCATGGGGTTATCCTACAAGTTTGAACTCTCACTCTCAGTTATGTCACCATACATTACACACAGAAGACTGTGAACCTGGTACCATGTGCAGAGACCCCTGAGGTTCGCGCATGTGTAGATGAGCTTTAAATTGTAGCCGCAGCAGGGCAGAGCACAGTGCGTTTGCGCAAGCTGGAGAGGCATCTGCACAGACGTGAGATGGGAAAGTGGGACGTGGATAACACAGGAGGCGTATCATTCAGAAGAAGAGGCTGTAGGATGGCGAGGAGAGGCGGGGTGGACCAATCTGCAAGCAAGAATTTCGGACTGGAAACAGGTTAAAATACAGGGTGCTAGATTTTTATAAGTTACTAGATGGCGGCCCGATTCTAAAGAATCGGGTAGTCTAGAATCCATATATAGTTTATTTACTAATAGTTAGGGGAGTGCGGTGAAATGAATTGTGTGTATACAGGTGGCTCAGTAGGTAGCAGAGTATACGGTAGCTCAGTGGTTAGCACTGCGCGGTGGCTTAGTGGTTAGCACTGCGCGGTGGCTCAGTGGTTAGCACTGCGCGGTGGCTCAGTGGTTAGCACTGCGCGGTGGCTCAGTGGTTAGCACTGCGTGGTGGCTCAGTGGCTAGCAGTGAGTGCGGTGGCTCAGTGGTTAGCAGTGAGTGCGGTGGCTCAGTGGTTAGCAGTGAGTGCGATGGCTCAGTGGTTAGCAGTGAGTGCGATGGCTCAGTGGTTAGCAGTGAGTGCGGTGGCTCAGTGGTTAGCAGTGAGTGCGGTGGCTCAGTGGTTAGCAGTGAGTGCGATGGCTCAGTGGTTAGCAGTGAGTGCGATGGCTCAGTGGTTAGCAGTGAGTGCGGTGAGATTGGTCAGCGCAGCGCCGTGGGCAGAGTGGTCAGCGCAGCGCCATGGGCAGAGTGGTCAACGCAGCGGCGTGGGCAGAGTGGTCAGCGCAGCGCCGTGGGCAGAGTGGTCAGCGCAGCGCCGTGGGCAGAGTGGTCAGCGCAGCGCCGTGGGCAGAGTGGTCAGCGCAGCGCTGTGGGCAGAGTGGTCAGCGCAACGCCGTGGGCAGAGTGGTCAGCGCAACGCCGTGGGCAGAGTGGTCAGTGCAGCGCCGTGGGCAGAGTGGTCAACACACTTACACACACACATATAGACATACACACACTCCGCTATACTTACCACCGACCCTGAGTCTTCCCCGCCGCCTGGATCCTGAGTCGACATGTCGCTGCCCCCGGACGACTGGATCCAATATGGCATCCGGGAAGTTTGGCGAGACTTCTTGGACGCTATATTGGATCAAGTAGTTCGGGGGCGGCGACATGTCGACTGAGGGTCCAGGCGGCGGACGCAGGGCCGGTGGTATGTATAGCGGAGTGTGTGTGTATGTGTGTGTACAAAGTGACGGAAGTGCGGACAAAGTGACGGAAGTGCGGACAAAGTGACGGAAGTGCGGACAAAGTGACGGAAGTGCCTACATACACACACATATATACACATACTGTACATTGCATATGGAGGGGTGAGGAGAGCGGAGGCTGAAGGGGTTGAGGAGGGGTGAGGAGAGGGGAGGCTGGAGGGGTGAGGAGGGGTGAGGAGAGGGGAGGCTGGAGGGGTGAGGAGGGGTGAGGAGAGGGAAAGCTGGAGGGGTGAGGAGGGGTGAGGAGAGGGGAGGCTGGAGGGGTGAGGAGAGGGGAGGCTGGAGGGGTGAGGAGGGGTGAGGACAGGGGAGGCTGGAGGGCAGAGGACAGGGGAGGCTGGAGGGGAGAGGCTGGAGGGCAGAGTCTGGAGGGGAGAGGCTGGAGGGCAGAGGCTGGAGGGGAGAGGCTGGGGGGAGAGGCTGGAGGGGAGAGGCTGGAGGGCAGAGGCTGGAGGGCAGAGGCTGGAGGGCAGAGGCTGGAGGGGAGAGGCTGGAGGGCAGAGGCTGGAGGGGAGAGGCTGGAGGGCAGAGGCTGGAGGGGAGAGGCTGGAGAGCAGAGGCTGGAGGGTAGAGGACAGGGGAGGCTGGAGGGCAGAGGACAGGGGAGGCTGGAGGACAGGGGAGGCTGGAGGGCAGAGGCTGGAGGGGAGAGGCTGGAGGGAGAGGGCTGGAGGGCAGAGGATGGAGGGGAGAGGCTGGAGGGCAGAGGCTGGAGGGGAGAGGCTGGAGGGCAGAGGCTGGAGGGCAGAGGCTGGAGGGCAGAGGCTGGAGGGGAGAGGCTGGAGGGCAGAGGCTGGAGGGGAGAGGCTGGAGGGGAGAGGCTGGAGGGCAGAGGATGGAGGGGAGAGGCTGGAGGGCAGGGGCTGGAGGGGAGAGGCTGGAGGGCAGAGGCTGGAGGGCAGAGGCTGGAGGGCAGAGGCTGGAGGGGAGAGGCTGGAGGGCAGAGGCTGGAGGGGAGAGGCTGGAGGGCAGAGGCTGGAGGGCAGAGGCTGGAGGGGAGAGACTTCGGGTCCCTGTAGGCGCACGGACGAAGGGCGGAACTTCCGAGAGCGGAACGTTTCTCCGCCGGTTCCTGTAGCCGGGCGCCGCCCGGCTACCCTGCACTGGTGACGTCACCACCATGGTCCGGAGGCCATCACGAAAGTAACCTTCGGGTTTTCCGGAAGTGGCCTTCGGGTTTTATATTATAGATTTATTCTGTGTACAGGGGCATTCAGGGCATAATAGCCCATCTATCTACAAAATCAGCAGTTTTGCTCTTCCGGTCACTGTGCCGCTATCACGCGCTGGCCGGAAGCGCAAAAAGGCTGCCGCCGCACACCGCATGCCCCCACCAAAGCCCGCTGCTACCCCGCCCCATGTTCCCGCTCCCCCGCCGCCAGGGCCGCACCGCCCATTGGACAGTGTCAGCACTCTGTCCAAAGCGGCACCAGTCAGGGGGAGCGGCCTTAGAAATGGCTGCCGCACCAGCTTCAGCGGCCGCCTTCATAACAGACACCGGCCGCCCCTGCCTCCCCAGCTAACATGGCGCCGACACTCTCATTCTATGCTGCAGGGCCGGCGGGGCTGCAGCCAGGGGGAGCCGCCTTACAAATGCGCGCGGCGCCAGCATCAGCAGCCGGCTTCATGAAAGACGCTGGCCGCCCCAGGTAACATGGCCCCGACACTCTCATTCGGGGCTGCAGCCAGGGAGAGCGCCCTTAGAAATGGGCGAGCCGCCAGCATCAGCGGCCGGCTTCATGACAGACGCCGACCGCCCCAGCCTCCCCAGGCTCCCCAGACACTCTCTCCTCCTGTATACTCTGCTCTCCGCACACCCGCCTGTATACTCTGCTCTCCGCACAGCTGCCTGTATACTCTGCTCTCTGCACAGCCGCCTGTATACTCTGCTCTCTGCACAGCCGCCTGTATACTCTGCTCTCCGCACAGCCGCCTGTATACTCTGCTCTCCGCACAGCCGCCTGTATACTCTGCTCTCCGCACAGCCGCCTGTATACTCTGCTCTCCGCACAGCCGCCTGTATACTCTGCTCTCCGCACAGCCGCCTGTATACTCTGCTCTCTGCACAGCCGCCTGTATACTCTGCTCTCCGCACAGCCGCCTGTATACTCTGCTCTCCGCACAGCCGCCTGTATACTCTGCTCTCTGCACAGCCGCCTGTATACTCTGCTCTCCGCACAGCCGCCTGTATACTCTGCTCTCCGCACAGCCGCCTGTATAGTCTGCTACCCACAGAGCTACCTGTATACTCTGCTACCCACAGAGCTGCCTGTATACTCTGCTACCCACAGAGACGCCTGTATACTCTGCTACCCACAGAGCCCCCTCTATACTCTGCTACCCACGAACCCGCCTGTATACACACAATTCCTTTCACCGCGCTCCCGATGCAATTGCATCGGGCCTTTTTACTAGTTTCTTATAATGCAGCATAGCCGTGTGCACGAGGCCTTACAAATACTGAGGAAAAAAAAAATCACCAAATACTCAGTGTGTGCACGAGAGCTTACAAATACTGAAGTAAAGACTCACCAAATACTCAGCATGTACACGAGGCCTTACAGATACTGAGGTAAAAAAATCACCAAATACTCAGCATGTGCACAAGGTCTTACAAATGCTGAGGTAAAACTCCCCAAATACTCAGCGTGTGCACGAGGCCTTACAAATACTGAGGTAAAAACTCACCATATAAACATCGTGTGCACGAGGCCTTATGGTGACGTTACATGCTAGGATATCGTTAGCGATATCCTTGGAATGATCACATGACCATGATCGTTCTGACATCGTTAGTGCGCTGTCACACACAAGGATATCGTTAACGATATCCTATGCGCCAATGCACCAGTTAAATAGGAGAGTAAGAAGTGAACGATTTATTAAAGCGCCAGGAATAGGAGCTTTTTGAACAATATCTTTCAAAAAGCTGTCACACTGAATGATGTTGCATCCTGAAGCAGAGTTAATTGGACGATGAACGATAGATTTGAGGTCTGGATCTAAAATCTTTGATGAAGAATCCAACAATTTTTTCTTCATATATCGTTGGTTTACATGCAAGGACGCCCAAACTATATCTTTTGAACGATCAGAAATTCATGACGTTTCAAGGATATCGTTCAGGACATCCTAACGAGTAAGGCCGTTTTCACATCACAATTTTGGAGTTTCCTAGTGTATCCATTTCAAAACGGATACACTCGGATCCAAAATAGGATCCCATGTATCCCTATGGGGCTCCGTTCGGATCGGATGTGTGCCTTTTGCCATCCGATTTTGGCACCATCCGATCCTGTCCGATTTCAGTAAGGACACAAAATCGCAGCCTGCTGCTGGGGTGCAGCAGATCCGGCACTTGCGGCAGCGAAAAAAACCACCTCTTGCACAAATCATTTAATTACTGCTTACATTCTTTTTTTACACTGACTGAGTCCTCCCTGTCGTGCAGCAGTCACCAGGAGGTCTGGCTGGCAGTACACACACAAAGCACAACTACAAGCAGCAGCAGGGCAGGAGTCAGGAGTGGGCATATCACTCACCTCACTGCCACACAGGCACGTTCCCTCTGTGCTCTGTGTCTGCATTACGTGACGTTCCTTCTCCTCAGACTCCCTCTCTTCATGCAGCCGGCGATCCAGGAGGTGGTTGATGGCGGTCGGCGGGTGAGACACAGACTCAGTCAGGAGGACGGAGGAGTCTGCTCAGCCTCAGTCGAGATCAGCTGCCTGCCTGGGTCTAGGAAGTCTGGGTCCTCCTGGAGCAGGAGGATTCAGCAGAGTCGGCCAGGCCCGGCAGAATCAGCACAGCAGGTCAGCAGTTAAAGCGCTCAGCTCCTCTATGGCCGCCTGACTGAGGTAGACGTGCCACGTGTCTGTGCCTTCACCATGCGGTCTTTCCAGCGTCCTCCGCACGTCGGACTCGGACGTCATGTGACTCACGTCATGATGTACGGTGTCGGTGCGGGAGAAAGAAGGGGCAGAGCAGAGCGGTCAGTGTCAGGTCGGTGCACCGTGCAGGCAGGGGTGAACCTAGGCCCTCTGCAGCTTGAGGCGAACTGCTAAACGGCATCCCCCCGCTAGTAATTTTTTTAATTGGTAAAAATAAATCTGGTTCATACAATTTATATTTATCCTGTAAAAATGAGCAAAATAGTGGATATTTTAGTTTACAGAAACAGAAAAAAAGATGTCCACACAAAGATGTCAGCGCCATCACATGCACATACAAGAACCACACAGAAGAATCCAGAACAAGGATCATTAATGGCAATGGCGGCTTGGCACAAGCTACAGATGACCCACCCCAAGGCCGTGGGGACTCAGTACCCAGGCAGTTACTGTAAGGGGATGTCACTGGTGGCCTGCCTGAGGCCGTGGCCCTGGTGGTCGCTTAAAAAAAAAGGGGGGGTTAAAAATAAAAATAAAGAATAAAGTCTTGTGACGCCACCTGCAGTTTCTGATGAGAACACCAGCGCTGCTTCAAACCTCTGGGGATGATGTTATTGCAGCCAGTTGGTCTTGCTCCCTGTAGGTAGAGCAGGGTCCTCAGAGCAGTGTGGCTGCTGTGCTGGTTGTCGTGGTAGCAGCTCTGTAGATTAACTTAATCAGAATGAAACACTGGAGGCTTGCTTACTCTGCACAGGCAGTTTACTGGTAACTTGTCACTGCAGTTCTCTGGTACACAATCACACAGTTCTATGGGTAGCTGGCCGGGTAGTTACCAGAGGATGTAAAGTCTCTTTGAGGCTCCCTAAGATGTTCCTTCAACTTTACTCTCCGTCCCTCTGTGTCTTTCATTGCACTCTCCTTTCTACCTGTGCGCTGCCCTGCAAAAACCCGCTTCCTACCAGTCCAGTTGGGTGTAATTGTGGCGCCCCGCATGGTCAGGCGTCACAGAGGGGTATTGCACCCATAAAAGCAGTGTCATTATCCCTGTAGCAAGTGAATGGGGAAGTTAAAATGTGGCTTGTTCCTCGCATCCACACACACCCTTAGCTCAGGGGACTAGAGGGTTAATTCCTTTACTAGGAGACCCAGCCCCAGTGGGAGGAGTTCAGGGCAAGCAGTGTGGGGACTGAGGAAGTTAGAAGAGAGAATGTGAGAGGAACAGACAGGAAAGGAGCTTTCCAGGAGAGAAGCCAGTCTGGGAACAGAGGAGCCAGTGATAGGTTCTCCCAGACGGCTTACTGGGCACCGGAACCCGCAGACTGCTGGAGCTACAAGCACAGAAGAGAATCCGGATTACCGTGGAGTCTTCAAGTCTCCCGGACACCTGAGCAGTCAACATTAAGGGGCCAGGCACCGACTGAAGAGGGAGCGGCAAGTCATTAGAGGGTTACCCGACGACAGCAAAGGTGAGAGAGCACAGGAGGCCAGGTTAGATTTCAGATCAGCCAGGCTTCACACCAAACTGGAAGAGCAGTAAGGAAAGGACACGGGTTCGTCAACTAAAGTACACCATGGGTTCCACCATACCACCTGGGATCCATTTGCAGCCACCCGTTAAGCTACCTGTTATTATAACACCTTGCTGAACTGTGAACTTTGTGTGATGCTGCTACAAGTTGACAGTAAAGTACCCGGGAGAAAGTGACTTAGCCTCTGTGTGTTTTCCTACATCAACTTGTTCCTTTTCAGGAACGCTGCCCCGGAGGACTTGCTCCACCTGTAGGGAGCTTTGTCATCTCGGCCGCAATACCATCTACCTCCGGCGGACTGTGGCGGCGCTGGTGACCCATCACCAGGTACTACAGATGGCGTCACGTGAACTATACAAAAAACTCTTATCCCCTGTAAATATACCCCTTTTGAAGCGTCACCCAGTCCACGGGCTCAGGCGCTGCCACCCGTGACAAACCCAAACCAGCCACCGAGCCTGATGCCCAAGTACCCCCGGGCCTGGGGCTCGACATATCTTTCTGGCACTGTGAACAGGATTTTGTGTCCGGTACTGTGCGCCTTGGACTATTGAAATAAACTTTTCCTGTCATTGCTTGGTGCCAAAAATGAGTTCCCGCCATGACTGCAGGGGGACCCAAGATGGCGCCGTAGCCATGTACTAAACACCATGTGCCGGTCCGGGGGTGTGCCTCAGCCCCTAGAAGAAGGAGGGCCAAGACGGAGGCACCAAAAAGTGTGGACGCCCCGATTGCAATCAATCAGGGGGGTGGCCCACAGGAATTTCTCCAAGAGTGGCTGCCAATAAAGAGACAGACTGGAAGAGAAGGACAGAACTGTCGGGGTCGTAGCGACAATACACTCCTTCACCAGTCATTCCAAATTAGACTATGAACATATGGTACCAGATAAGAGTAAATCAGACGGAGAATCTGGTTCAAACTTATAATATGTTCGTTGCTTTATTAAGCAATGGCAATGGTCACAGCAACTAACTTTATTTCCGGTTACACAGCATTTTATACTCTAGGGAATAGGCGTGAAATGGCCAGGACAAGGTGGGATTAGATAGGGGTTAGGTGGAGTTAGGCTAATATATCTATCCCTGTTAGTAATAATTAGTCCTTTGTCTTCTGTGCTGAGTCCATCCTTCATCACGTCATGATGTCTTCTCTTGGCCTCTGGTATGCAGGATATCTCTAGCTTCCCATGGTACAACCTGGCACCGGCACAGTAGTGACCAATCAGCTCCTTAGTTTCCTGGGCACCTCCGCACACTGTATCTTCTCTTCACACATCTGAAAAACACTTTGTTTACACATAGCTTTGGTTCATGGATGAGAGGGAGAGAAGAAAGAGAGAGAGAGAGAGACAGAGAGAGAAGAGAGAGACATAGAGAGAGAGAAGAGAAAAGGGAATGAGAGAGGGAGAGATATAGCTATTGGATACTAGGTTAAGGGAAAAACTTATTGTTTCTCATCTAGAGCATTAGTAAAAATATATAATATAAAAGTATATAAAGAAAATATAAGTCAGTGGATTTCTACCTTGACAGAACAACCAAGGGTCCTTTGTTCCCGGCAGTATGGTGGCACCCCGTTGGAGAGATATCGTGCAAGAGCTCGAGGAGCAAGCCAGAGCCGCGCAAGGAGACCCGGGTGATGCTGACTATTGGACGGCTCCGCCAGGGCATGGAAGAAGCCCTGACGTGAGTGTGCATAAGGTGGAGCGCGGAGCGGGCCTATGAGCTGATGTCGATGAGGGAAGGCCGTGAAGAGCAAGAGGCAGCGGTAGCAGAACAAGCAGTTGTGGAGTGCCGTGCCTCGTTACCACCCGTACCACCACCTGTCCAGACCCGGGACCCGGGGGTCCAGACTGAAACCCCAGTGTGGAGACCCGGGAGTCAGTGGGTGCTCTCGTCCACTGGTCCAGCCATCTTTAGAAAGACAGCCTGGACCAGGGCTCATCCCCAAACTGAGCGCCCGAGCTCCTTAACCGTGGGCGGAACACTACTCAGACAACACAGGGTGGGGCAACCACAATAGTAAGACTTTATTGGATCCCCAACAGTTAACAGCATATAACACATAACCAGCAAAACATAACAATGTAACAGGCAACAGAGTCTCACCCTTCCGCTGGCTCACCAGGGATTAGAATATAGCACAGCAAAGTCTGTAACCAGGTGACTGGATTGTCCCAACCTGCGTGGCTTCCTTATGCAGTCTTTGTCATCACAGGCAATTCCGATAATTCGATGCTGAAGTCCTTGTTGTGTTATAATCCAAGTTCTGATCCCCTTGGTCAGCACCGAAATGTCTAGGTCGGGTTATGGCCGGTCAATCGGACCCGAAGATCCTAGATTAGCTGCCTTTATCAAGTCCAGTGCCACTCTAACCAGGACCGAAATCCCTAGGAGAGCACTAGACAGAATCTAACTGTCTCTGGTTAATGAACAGGTCTCCTTATATACCTTCAGCCCTCACTGCAGGATACTGGGGACTTCATGATAGGTGGAATAACACTGTCTTTTCATTGGCTGGATCTCAAGCCTCTTATATTATATTATATTGCAATCCTGTCAGGAAATAGCCACATACAGATGGTTTACCTAGCACCTAGCAGGATACATTTACATAGTAATACAACGGGCAGTTAGCATAATTAGGTTTTCTGAGCCTATGTCCCTCTGACCTTCCTAAGAAAAAAAGTTGAGATGATTACATACACACGCTCAACATTTCCAAACATTTCCAAGACTGGTAAAAACAATGAGTGTTCCCCAACAAGATAGGAATTAAATCACAATACAAAGTGGCAATATAATTACTTTTTATAGGTCAACAATGGGTATACAAAATACAGTCTGGATAGCTTTTAAGAACTTAACCCATGAGTGGCATATTCCAAGTTGCAACAAAATACCATACTGTCTGGGTTACATAAGAAATCATCATATGTTTTACATTTAAGGAGTCCATTTCGTCACATACCTCCCCCTTCTTATGTAACCATACAGGGCAGTCAAATGTGATAAGTCTCTGGTCATCCTTCTCCTCTGGATGGCATTGTCTTTTAATGGTGACAGCTGCGAGTAGAAAGGTCAGGCACAATCGCACTGTGTCGCTTGATTAAACCCACAGAGTGTGCGACTCCCGTCTCTGGTGGTGCACGTGTGCGAGTTGAGGAAAGTCAAATACTGTATCAAATAGAAATAACACGGCAACTCACCACGGAAGGCTATTCATGATTTTTATTCCATGCGATTCATCACGGACAAGCAGGGAAGGGAGGTAGTGCTGAGGATAGGTGACGGTTCCCCGTTTCGCAGCGAGACTCGCTGCTTCTACGGACCACACTAGAAGTCCTATGGCTCCCATCGCCTGACAGGTCGCTGGCGGCCAGTTACATGGGGCGATGTGTGCACATTGCCCCAGATCGGCCACATGGTTTCACAGCGCTGCTGTGAAACCAGGCGACCTCCCGGCGGCGCTGACATCGCCCCTTTACATGAGGAGACGTAGGAGTGATGACACCGCCGATAGGCCACGCCCCTACGTCGCCTATTTAATAGGCGGCGATGTCGCCCCATGTAACGGGGCCTTTAGGGTTTACCCAAAGCAGACTTACAAGAGGTATTGCTAAAGGAAGCAACTGTAGTTCTGTTGTTCGTTTATCCTGTCCGGTTGGATACTTTTAAAGGTGTACATCCACCTGGCTTCTGTCTGTAATAAAAGCCTATCTAGATCTCCACCTCAAGGCGATGGTTTTACTACCTCTAAAACTCTAAATTTCAGCTCTCTACTGCTACCTCTGTGGAAACCATGGACATGTCTTGACACTGCTGTCTCTCTCTTATACCTAACGTCACCTAAATGCTCACCTAGACGTTTGCGCAATTCTCGTTTAGTTTTACCTATGTAATCCATAGGACAAGGGCACATGACTATATAAATCAAGCCTTTTGTACTGCAATTAGTGAACTGTTTTGTTTCAAAGGAGACCTTTGTCACAGAGCTCGTGATGTCTTTTCAAGGTATCACCCAGGGGCAAAATTTGCAATGTCCACATCTGTACGTTCCTATTGTCCTTCTTTCTTCCAACCAAGTAATGGTTGGTTTGGGAGGCTGGTAGTGGCTATGGACAAGCCTATCAGAGATAGACCGTTCTTTCTCTGAAAGGTAACACAAGGATATGGAGGAATTCTTTTTTGGAGATCAGGATCTGCCAACAAAATTCCCCAATGCTTCCTCAGCAAACCTAAAACTTCTCTGTTTCCTGCATCGTAAGTACCAATAATGCGGGTTATCAGATCCGAACCATCTTTTCTATTTTTGTTGTTAGGGGTTAATAGTGACTCCCTTGTTCTTGCCACTGCATTTTTGTATGCTGATGAAAGTACTGACTTAGGGTACCCCCTTTCCAGAAATCTGTTTTTTAATTTTAACGCCTGATTATGAAATTCGTCTACCTCAGAACAATTTCTCCTCAACCGTAAATACGGTATTGACCCTTTGGAATGCCTTTCTTTAATGCTAATGGATGGGTGCTATTTCAGTGGAGCAGATTATTTGTAGCGGTAGGTTTTCTATAAATAGTTGTTACAATCCTACCTTCTTTTTCCGTCAAAAGGATATCCAAAAAGGATAGCCTATTTTGATGAATTTCAGAGGTAAAAAATAGGTCCAACGTATTTTCATTCAGGCGTTTAACAAAATCATGGAAAGATTCAGTCGTCCCTGACCATAGTATCATTACAACATCCACATACTGTCCCCAGAACAAAATTTTTTTTGTTCAGTTTCTTGTAGTCCTGGGGCTTGGACGTCACTGACCTGGACTGTCTGTGCTGGCCGATGAGCTCCAGGCATGGGGCCCCGGCATTGGCGACAATCTTTGTCCATATGTCCAAGACGTCCATACGTATAACAGCACCGTGAATTGGGCAAGTCACGTATCCTGTCTGTATACCTTTGTCCAGGTGGGGCTTCTAATGGATAGCAGATTAATCCTACTCAAGCGGCTGGTGGTAGCAGTTGGTGAACTGGAATTCCCAAAACATGTCCCAGAACCCAAGCCATCTCTTCTCTTGAGGCTTTGGGTCACAATGCGGCCAACCACTCATTGATTTGGACTGCTTTGGACCTGGTAGTTTCCCGATATTCACTGGATCCATGATGTGGTACACAATTTACATCCTCTGGTACAACGTCGGTGGGGTCCTCATCATCCTCACCATCATTCTGGGTATCCCAATGGACCAATTTCTGAATCAAAGCTGTCTGAGTGTCAGCATTCCTGTATTCAATATTTCGCCTCTGGCACAGATCCTGTAGCATCTATTTACTGCTGCGGCGAAACCTGTGTGCCTCACCTATGGCCTGCTGTGTATTTGTGGCGCACTGCTCACGCAGGTAGCCACAGACTTCTCTAATGCACAGCTGGGCATCCACAGCAGGTACCTACTACATACAACACCTTCCACCCCGGCACAGTAGGGGGAGCCCCACTTGCCAACCTTAGGCAAGATACCCTATAAATACTGCTACTGGGGGAGGAGTTATTCAGAGTGTGCAGACGCTAGGAGAGCTGAGAAGACGTCCTGGTGGTTGGTGCCGCGGTTAGGCCCGAACAAGTGACCGGGAGTGCCCGTTCTACGTCCCACAAGCCTAAGTGGGGACAGAAGGCAAGGAGCAGATAGCCAAGAGGGAGTGAGGAACTTGGAAAAGTTCCCCCAAAGAAGTACCGGATATTGGGGATCCGCACCTGTGGGAAACCCCGTCACCCCGTGGAGGCTTCGGCCACCCGGTTATCCCCTGTGGGTCAAGAGAGGGAGCCAGACACAGCTGTGCAGAATCGCAGTGATCAGAGAGGGTAACCCGGAGACCGCACAGGAGGAGAGACAGTCACCAGAGACAGGAAGAGAGAGGAGGCAAGTCTGGCTGCAAGGAGGCTGTGCTTCAATCATCACTACAGAGCAGAGGAGGCCTTATACCCACTTGTTGTGGGGACCAACTGTGCAACCTGTTTACCCGTCAGTGCCCTGGACGTCTTTACCTGCCGAACATCAGTAAAAGGTAAAAGAGACTTTGCAGTGTGCGTATGTCATTCCTCTCCGTTACCGGCCCCTGTCATAGACTGTTCCAGCACTCCCTATACCATCGCAGCTCCACTCCAAGCTGCCCCTTCTCATTACGCTGCCCCGGAGGTCCCAGTCCTACCTGTGGAGGATTTTACCACACTGGCCGCAATACCATCTACCTCCGGCGGACTGTGGCGGCGCTGGTGACATCTCACCAGATACTACAGGTGGTGTCACGACAAACTTTGTATATAATCCCCTGTACATATTACCCCTTTTTGGAAGATAGGCCCAGGACATGGGGTCAGGCGCGGCCGCCATTCCCCATCACAACGCTTAAGCCCTCGGAGCCTGACACCCGAGTACCCCACAGCCTGGGCGCAACATATTCTTATATGCCTCCCTGGTTGTTGAGCCCTTGGACGGGGTCCACGAACACCAGTCCCCTGCAGCTCCCCTGGATAAACCATGCTGAGTAGTATCCCACCGCTGCCACCAATTGTGGAGACCCGGAAGTCAGTGGGTGCTCTCGTCCACTGGCCCAGCCGCCTTTTAAAAGACAGCCTGGACCAGGGCTCATCCCCAAACTAAATGCCTGAGCTCCTTAACTGTGGGCGGAAGACTACTCAGACAACACAGAGTGAGGGAACCACAATAGTAAGACTTTATTGGATCCCCAACAGTTAACAGCATCTAACATATAACCAGCAAAACACAACAATGTAACAGGCAACAGAGTCTCACCCTTCCGCTGGCTCTCCAGGGATTAGAATATAGCACAGCAAAGTCTGTAACCAGGTGACTGGATTGTCCCAACCTGCGTGGCTTCCTTATGCAGTCTTTGTCATCACAGCCGAATCTGATAATTCGATGCTGAAGTCCTTGTGGTGTTATAATCCAGGTTCTGATCCCCTTGGTCAGCACCGAAATGCCTAGGCCGGGGTTATGGCCGGCCAATCGGACCCGAAGATCCTAGATTAGCTGCCTTTATCAAGTCCAGTGCCACTCTAACCGGAGCCGAAATCCCTAGGCTGAGGGCGCTAGACAGAATCTAACTGTCTCTGGTTAATGAACAGGTCTCCTTAAATACTTTCAACCCTCATTGCAGGGTACTGGGGACTTCACGATAGGTGGAATAACACTGTATTTTCATTAGCTGGATCTCAAGCCTCTTATAAACATTTTTAGTCATATTGCAATCCTGTCAGGGGAGAGCCACATACAGATGGTTTACCTAGCACCTAGCAGGATACATTTAAATAGTAATACAACGGGCAGTTAGCATAATTAGGTTTTCTGAGCCTCTTCCCCTCTGACCTTCCTAAGACAAAAAGATAAATTGATTTCATACACACGGTCAACATTTCCAAACCTCTCCAAGACTAGTAAAAAAAAGAGTGTCCCCTCACTAGGTAGGAATTAAATCACAATACAAAGAGGCAATATAATTACATTATATACGTCAACAAAGGGTATACAAAATACAGTCTGGCTAGATTTTAAGAACTTAACCCATGAGTGGCATATTCCAAGTTGCAACAAAATACCATACTGTCTGGGTTACATAAGAAATCATCATATGTTCTACATTGAAGGAGTCCATTTTGTCACACCTGGCAATACCACCGTCTGGACGCAGCGCAGAGGTCCCCTACTGAACCAAATGTTCAGTAATTGGTTCTTCCTCTACAGGTTCTACTTCCAGTTCTTCAAGTCTTGGGACTTCTTCTGGTAATACGGGTTCTGGTGTTGGTTCCACCATTGAAGGAAAAGCAATCATTGGTACTACAACTGCTCTGTAGTAATTTGGCCATGTTTTGGGGAAATCTCCTAATACCGTATGGAATACTTCTTCTTCTTTCTCTTTGACAGGTTGGACCTGTATGGTTTCTGTTACTTCAGGTGTCTTCAGGGTTTCAGTACACAGTTTGAGCTGATCTCTAGATACAATTGCTGAAGTTCTTCTTTCGTCTTTACTTATCAGACACGTTTTAGCATTGTCTAGGTTAGATGGTAAGACTGTGTATCGGGTGGTTTCCCACTGATTATCCAATTTGTTAGAGCGTCTCTTTCTCTTGAGAACTTGCTCACCAGGTTGTAATGGCGTTGCTCTAGCTTGCTGAAGGTTTTTCTCTACGCACTCTTGTACTTGACGATACTGTTGCTGACGTAGGGTATCCCAATCTGATTCTTCCACATCTGAGTCTGGTTTTACGATTCCCATTTCTAAATCAATTGGTAGTGTGGCACCCCATGGGTTAATGTGCCACAGTAAGATCACACGGGTTCCCTCCCCACAACACACTGACTTACACTAGCACCTCTGGGCCAGGAGGGGGAGCACAACCTGCTCTCTTAAATACTCCAGGTCCACAGGAAGTAGCTCAGTGCAGCACGGAGCAGTGCTGTGAAGAGCAGAGTTAGTTCAGTTCCTGGGAGAACTGAGAGAGACTGCAGTGTCAAAGAAGCTGTGCTAAGCTTCTCTGCAGTCGGCTCACTGATTCCAGGCCTAGCTAGGGTCTGAGGAAAGGAGAACTGACAGAACAGAGGAACACGTCTGGGTGCTTGAGTGCAACCATTACTCACCCCAGAGAAGCGCACAGAACGGACACCGGATCCGGTACTGTGACTGACACGCAGCACGGTGAATCCAGGTGTAGTGGAGCTTCTACACTACCACAGTACCAGAGCAAAGCAACACGGCGGGGTCAGCACAGCACAGAGGACTCAAGTTGCCTAGTGGTACCAGCAGCAGAGAGAGAAAGAGTGAGACAGTCCCAGCAGCTCAGCTAGACGCAACAGCCAGGACACACACACACAGCGCAGCACGAGGAAGCTGATGACCCGGACAGGGTGGGAGGAAAACCCGGCTCCGTACAGACTCCGTGGACAATCTGCAATGACACTGCAGTAAAGCTTTGGAAACTACAAAACGTGAGTGTGTGTTCCTTAACCCCGTCTCCACTATCCATATCCATCATAGACTTTACCAACTCTGCCCCGGGGAATACAGTTCTGCCCACGGGAACTATTCCATCCCTGCTACCATCACATCATCCCCGGAGGTTCTGCAGCAGCGGCGGCCCCACTACTGGCCGCATACAGTGGGTGGCGTCACGATAAACTATTCTCCCCTGTAAATACACCCTTATATTTGCCAGGGCCCGGGACACGGTCCGGACCAGGACCACCCGTGACATTCCCCGCAGCAACGCGGTCCGGTTCCCGAGTACCCTTGTCCCAGTGGGCTTGACAAACCGTTAAAACGGGCAGCGTGTGCCGTGATTAACATAATAACTGTTTTTGGACTGCGCCATCCGAACTGTATTTTTGAAAATCTGCCATTTTACTGCGCGCGGGAAAGAAAGGGGGCGGTACCTTGCATTGGCGCGAACCCAACCTCCTCCCTTGGTGCTGACGACATCCGGCGGGGAGGAAGATCCCTGGTGCACCGCGGAACCTCCCATAGACATCCGGACGGAAGTGGAAGACGGAGGGCGGATATTAACTAAGGGGGCCCAAGATGTCGCAGCCCGATGCACAAGACGGCGACGGAGTAGCCGATGGAGCTGCAGCGCCGGATCAACCAGTAGCACCCGGCGGTGCAGCGGCGCAAGGAACAGCACCGATCATGCCGTTCCTGATGCCGTATACTCCAGGGGCAATGTGGCTGCCCCAATACTCCGGTGAGCCTAATACACTAACTGACTTTATGCTAAAGATAAAAGAATATTATGTGATGTACTCCCTTACTGAAGCCCAGCGTGTAGGCATGATTATGGGACAGTTAACGGGCAATGCACGGCGTAAGGTGGCTTCCTGGCTGGACACAGATAAGGACACTGTAGAGCAACTAGTAGCTAGACTGAAAGCAACGTTTGAAGCTACTGCTGATACCCGGGCTAAGATGAGGTTCTTTGCATGCCACCAGAAACCTAAACAGAGTGCCAGAGACTTTGCCTTGAATCTACAGGAAGCACTCAAAGCCCTTAAACTGGCGGAACCTGCTTTAGCCCCGGGAGCTGATAAAATGCTACTTGATCAATTTATTGAGGGCCTCCATTCCCCTTTCCACAGAGGGCAGCTGAGCATGATGCTACTGCAGAACCCTGACATGACATTTGCTGAGCTGAAAGATAGAGCTATTTGTCTGCAGCAGCTAGAAGAGCCCCGGGAATTAACACCTGTACCGGACCCTGCAGCAGCACCTCAGCATCCGGCAGCGCCAGCGACATCTGCTATGTCAGCAACTGCTGCTGAGACCGGGGAATATATCTCTAATGCAGCCCTCATCCAAAAGGTAGATGCCCTGACATACACCGTGATCTCAATGGCCAAAGTCTTCAAAGAGCTGCGAGAGTCAAAGCCTGCACCCAAGATCCAGTTGGCGACCAGTAGTGAGGATGTCCGGTGGATGAAGCCCGGAAGATACCCAGCAGCAAGAGGACAACCCAGCGATCGCTATCAACCAGATGGACAGCCCATTTGCCGCCGTTGCCAGAAACCAGGTCATCTTGCCCGAGAGTGTCCTTTAAACGACGATACCCTGGGCAGGCGGGCCGCTCCCCAGGAATGAACGCTCAAGGCCCTTCAGCCTGGTTTGACAGATTTGTGGGAGGACAGCCGGTGATCCCTATCGTGTTGGATGGCATTCCCTTTAGTGCCTTGCTGGATACTGGGCTGATTCAGACATTACTAGTGCACTGAATGACTTTAACTTTGACATATGGGCTAGTAATGGACAGTTAATACCACAGGTTGGATTTAGAGAAATGAGTATTCAGATTGTTAAGGTGGAATTACAGAACCAGGGTGTTATAATCATAGATGTTAACCGGCGAGACCGTGGGCCAGTGATGCTACTAGGAATGAATGTAATTGAGAAATGTTTTTCTGAAGTGTTAAGTGTTTTGCAGCAAATCGCCGAGACTGCCGGAACTGGACAACAGAGGCTTCTGCACAGAGAGATCAAAGCCCTAATGTTGAAGCAACAGGTAGAAATCTCCGGAGGTGAGATCGGCAGAAACCCAAAAATGCTTGTTTGTATATAGTTTACCCGTTGATATAAAATATGAAAAATGCTTTTTCACTTCCCGGTTAACAGGTACTAATACTCGCGGACGAGTTTATTCCATCAGGGGGGTAAGTGGCGCCCCGCATGGTCAGGCGTCATAGAGGGGTATTGCGCCCATAAAAGCGGTGTAATTATCCCTGTGGCAAGTGAATGGGGATGTTAAAATGTGGCTTGTTCCTCGCATCCATACACACCCTTAGCTCAGGGGACTAGAGGGTTAATTCCTTTACTAGGATACCCATCCCCAGTCGGAGGAGTTCAGGGCAAGCAGTGTGGGGACGGAGGAAGTTAGAAGAGAGAATGTGAGAGGAACAGACAGGAAAGGAGCTTTCCATTAGAGCAGCCGGTCTGGGAACAGAGGAGCCAGTGATAGGTTCTCCCAGATGGCTTACCGGGCACCAGAGCCCTCAGACTGCTGGAGCTACAAGCGCAGCAGAGAATCCGGATTACCGTGGAGTCTTCATGTCTCCCGGACACCTGAGCAGTCAACATTAAGGGGCCAGGCACCGACTGAAAAGAGAGCGGCAAGCCAATAGAGGGTTACCTGATGACAGCGAAGGTGAGAGAGCACAGGAGGCCAGGCTAGATTTCAGATCAGCCAGGCTTCACATCAAACTGGAAGAGCAGTAAAGAAAGGACACAGGTTCGTCAACTAAGGTACACCACGGGTTCCACCATACCACCTGTGATCCACTTGCAGCCACCCGTTAAGCTACCTGTTATTATAATATCTTGCCTAACTGTGAACTTTGTGTGATGCTGCTACAAGTTTACAGTAAAGTACCCGGGAGAAAGTGACTTTGCCTGTGTGTGTTTTCCTACATCAGCTTGTTCCCTTCCAGGAACGCTGCCCTACCTGGGCTTTGCCAACTCAGTCGCACCACCATCTACCTCTGGAGGACTGTGGCGGAGCTGGTGACGCATCACCAGGTACTACAGGTGGCGTCACGTGACAAAAACTCTAATCCCCTGTATGTAACTCCCTTTTGTGTCACCCAGGCGATGGGATCAGGAGCTGCCACCCGTGACATCCCCAAAACAGCCACCGAGCCTGATACCCAAGTACCCCAGGGCCTGGGGCTCGACATAATGAGGATACCCTTCTCTCTAAGGGGATCAACCCAGTTTGGAGCTCCTGGTGAGGCTATGCTTCGTGGACAAGGTCGGGGGCTGCTGAACAGTCCTGCGACCAACTGGTGTTGGTGGCTCAGGGTTGGACTCGCCTGTAACACGCTTGGAGCCTTTCCCCATTGTGGACTAGGATGCCCCCAGACCACATAACCATACAGTCTGGTGCTAGGTCTCCTCCTTCTGTCTCGGTAGCCTTCCTTTACAGGCCCCTTCTCACTCCTCGCAAGGTTCTCCTCCTCTCCTTCCCTCACGTTCTCAACTCCATTCTGTTTCTTCCCGCTTTTCTCTCACTATACCTAAGCTTCTCCCACTGGGGCTGGGTCTCCCAGGCAAACAGGTTAACCCTTTAGTCCCCCTATTCTAGGTGTGTGAATGCAGGGATGAGAGCCTCAGTTAAACATCACATCCTCCAATAACTGGGATACCACACTCACTAATTTTGGGTGCAGTACCCCTACTGTGGCGCACTGACCAGTAGGGTGCCACACAGACACATAATGATGGCTGCAGAGCTGTGGTCCTGTAGGCAGACACAGTTCTGAATCCTTATAGCACAGGAGGCAGCACTGATTGCCAACCTGCACATGCCTACAAAACTCTGGACAGCTGCCTTGCACTGACTACTCAGATATATCACCATGCAGAATCATCCACACACCACAGGCAGAGACGGCTGGGACTATAGGAGTGGGAGCAGCATCCACGGGGAGCTGTCACTGGTACACACACCCTGTTCGCACACGGCTCCGCATGCCCCGTACATACATGGCTTCGCTCCGTACACGTAGTACACACTCAGCTCTGCTCCATACACCTCGTACACACGGCTCCACTCTGCACACCTCGTACACACTTAGCTCTGCTCTGTACACCTCGTACACACGCGGCTCCGCTACATTCACCTCGTACACACGCCACTTAGTACACCTTGTACGCACTCGGCTCCACTCCGTACACCTCGTACAAACACGGCTCTGCTCCGTACATCTTGTACACACACTTCATTCACCTCGTACACATGCCGCTCCTCTCCGTACACCTCATACACACGCCGCTCCGCTCCGTACACCTCATACACAAGTGGCTCCACTCTGTACACCTCGTACACACGCGGCTCCGCTCCGTACACATCATACACATGCGGCTCTGCTCCATACACCTTGTACACACGCGGCTCCGCTCCATACACCTCGTATGCATGTGGCTCCGCTCTGTACACCTCGTACACACACGGCTACGCTACATACACCTCGTACACAAGCAGCTCCAATCCATACACTTCGTACACACATGGCTCCACTCTGTACACCGTGAACACACGTTGTTCCGCTCCATACACCTCGCACACACGTGGCTCCACTCCATACACCTAGTATACTCTCGGCTCTGCTACATCCACACTGTAAATCCCTCCTGACCACACACATAAACTTCACCGCATCCACTTCTTCACCTTTTCACTTCATCCTGCATGGTGGAGTCCAGTCCTGCATACACGGAGGAGCTGATCATGTGATTCCTGACTCCTCCCCTCCATTGACATCATCACAGGTCCTGTAAGTACAGGTCATGTGCAGCTCTACAGGTGGGCTCACACTGCAGGGGGCAGCGTAACGCAGCAGCGGTGGCGGCGGCGGCCAGGACTATAAGAGAGGGAGCGGCATCTGCAGGGGGCCGCACTAACACAAGGTGCGCCTGCGGATGCCGCCCCCTGTCTACTAGCAGGTGTCATCACCTCATGGATGCTGCAGCCCAGCGTGCAGAGTGCAGTGTGGTGTGTGGTAGCGCCGTAGTGGATTATAATGGGGCAATTCACCCCCTGGGCTGTGGGCCCCCCCACACCATTGGGCCCGGAGCTACAGCCCAGATTGACCTCACTATAATCCGCCTGTCACGGTCGTGCTCGCGACCCATGAGGTAAGGGGAATGTGGACCCACTGGACCACAGGGGGGACCCGGGCCTGCCCAGACTAGGGAAGAACAGCAACCGGGTTCTGTGGCAGCTGAGCATGTGGGCTAGATGGTAACCTGCAGGACAAGACAACACCGCACACTTCAGGTATAGCAAAAAGTAACGTTTACTGAACAAGAACACACATCAAGGACACGGAACATCATGGACACGGAACATCACGAACACCAGGCGTGAACGTCAGGGTCATCTCGGACACCAGGCGTGAACCTCAGGGTCATCTCGGACACCAGGCGGGAACCTCAGGGTCATCTCGGACACCAGGCGGGAACCTCAGGGTCATCTCGGACACCAGGCGGGAACCTCAGGGTCATCTCGGACACCAGGCGGGAACCTCAGGGTCATCTCGGACACCAGGCGGGAACCTCAGGGTCATCTCGGACACCAGGCGGGAACCTCAGGGTCATCTCGGACACCAGGCGGGAACCTCAGGGTCATCTCGGACACCAGGCGGGAACCTCAGGGTCATCTCGGACACCAGGCGGGAACCTCAGGGTCATCTCGGACACCAGGCGGGAACCTCGGGGTCATCTCGGACACCAGGCGGGAACCTCGGGGTCATCTCGGACACCAGGCGGGAACCTCGGGGTCATCTCGGACACCAGGCGGGAACCTCGGGGTCATCTCGGACACAAGGCAAGACCTCGGGGTCATCTCGGACACAAGGCAAGACATCGGGGTCATCTCGGACACAAGGCCAGACATCGGGGTCATCTCGGACACAAGGCAAGACATCGGGGTCATCTCGGACACAAGGCAAGACATCGGGGTCATCTCGGACACAAGGCAAGACATCATCAGGCAGGACCTCAGGACCATCTCGGACACCAGGCGGAACCTCGGGATCATCTCGGACACCAGGCACGGACACCAGGCAGAACCTCAGGTCCATCTTGGACACCGACAGTCAGGACGTCTGGACTCCATGCAACGGACACGGCTCCAGACCGGGAACAGCAAGACACAAGGAGGAACAAGACAAGGACGTTGGCACCAGCACAGACAAGACGGGTCCAGGGACACAGACATCAGCTTTCCCAGAACTGATTGCAGGCAGAACAGGAGCTGTAGACAAGGCAGACCAGGAGCAGCATGTTGGACCAAACACACTGGGCTAGGTTAAGAAACCTAATGCGAGGCTCTGGCGACGCCCAACAGGGAAGAGGAACTTTAAATAGGAGCTGACCCTCAGCTATAGGCTGGGGACAGCAATTCAAGCGCACACCCTCCATCTTACTAAACTGGGGAAGGTGTGGCGGCGCGCACCCTAGGCACAGTCAGAACCCATACAGCATAGCCAGCACAGGAACCGATGCCCAGAGCACCTGGCAGCGGCTGCAAGCCTAGACACACGTGGAAAGTCATGCACCAGCTGCAGAGGACCTCACAACCCGCGGATAGCTTCCACAGCGGGAGCCAGGGTCCACACATGGATGGTAAGAAGCGGAGCAAAGACACTACAACACATGTGCGGCTACGCAGCGGAGCTGGGAACTGAGCAGAATCCTATCCAGGTAACATACTACAGTCTCCCAGCTGGACAGGGGGGGAAGGAGCATTGGGTGAAAGCGCAGTAACGCCGAGGGAACCAAGACACCAGACCACCGGCGTTACACCGCCACTGTGTCTAGGGTTCTGGCAAGCGTTGAAAAGAAGTTGAGAAGCAACATGATCAATATCACCTAACACCAATATCACAGTCACGCCAAAGAGAAGCGGCTCCAGTGTAGGGGGGATGATTGTTTAACCAAATACATTATGGAAATATTCAAGTTAATAGTTTTGTGGTGCCCCCGAAGAATGGAAAAATTTCCAAATGGCCCCCCGGCAGAAAAAGGTTCCCCACCCCTAACTAGCCCATTCATTTTAATCATGTCAGGTAGCATCCTGTTGATTCAGATTTATTACCTTACATCATTAAACAAATGGGCAAAAAAATAGATCCCGAAAGGCTCAGGTTTTTGCTGAAAGACCTGATCTTGCCTGATTATAAAAATCAGTAGTGCGGAACTAGCCTTACCTAGCATAAATATGCATCAGCAATTTCTAATTTTTCCAGCAAAATTTACAAAACCATTATTTTTAGTCACATCACATTTGAAGTCCCTTTGAGGGGCAGATGTGACAGAAAATACCCACAGTGACACCATTCCAAAAACTGCACCCCTCAAGCTACTCAAAACTACTTTCAAGAAGATTATTAACCCTTCAGGTGCTTCACAGGAACTAAAGCAACTTGGAAGGAAAAAGTGGACATTTTAATTTTTCCAACAAAAATGTTCTTTTAGCCTCAATATTTTTCATTTTCACATGGGCAACAGGATAAAATGCATCCTAAAATGTGTTGGGCAATTTCTCCTGAGTACGCCGATACCTCATATGTGGTCATAAACCACTGCTTGGGTGCATGGCAGGGCTCAGAAGGGAAAGAGTGCCATTTCACTTTTAGGGTATGTGCACATCAGTCGTTTGTGCATCTCTGCTGAACGCCCAAAAAACGGTGGACACTGGCAGAAACTGAGTTTTCTGTGCTCAGGAGTGTCCTTTGTTTTTTGGTCGTTTTATGATCGTTTTGCGGCCGTTTTTACAGCGTTTTTCTCGGCGTTTTTTCGGCGTTTTCCTCGGCGTTTTTGAAAACTCAGTTTTTTGGGCCACTTGATGATTACAGTCTACACATAAAGTTGCATTAAAAAGAAAAAAAAAAAAATTGTGTCATCACTTCCTTTTCCCCTCTCCAACACCAAAAAAAAAAATTGGGAACAAGTTGTGTCTGCCATTTAGATACATACAGGCATCACCTTTTCAGACAAAATGCCGCCAACACGTCATTTGCGCATGCGGAGGCCACACCATCAGGTCTTGCTTCTCGCCATACTCGACTGGCTTCTATGTGAGCAAGAGGATGATGATGAGGTAAGCCAAAGCTACACATTTATGTCCACCTGCATGTTTGTCCCGCCCTGCTTTGTCCCGGCGCTGCAAGTGCTCGCACTCAGCCAGCGACTCGCAATGCGGCGCCATTGCGGAAATCCTTGATTAACGCAACCGCGCCGCAAGTGCTCGCACTGAGACAGCGATTCAATATGCGTCGCGTTTGCGGTAATCCATAGGGGCACAGGGTCACAGGCTCCGGAGCACTGTGTCAGCAGGTGCTGACAGCAGCTGGTCCGGAGCGGGATGACATCGGCAAGGGGTCACAATGCCCGCTACGCGGGCAATGCTTCGCCGTGGTGATGTCACATAGTGACAAAGCCACGATACGTTTTCGGGGGCCGACACTAAAATGCCTCCGGCAATTAGAGAGTAAATATGTGCAGAGTGGTTTAATTGCTGTTCAGGTGCCTGCTTATTAGCTTATAATTACTGCACAGTATCATAGCTCATGTTAATTTCCATGTGCAGACTTCTCTCTGCTGAAAGCCGCCATGTCGGCGTTGTTCACAGTCTATTGCGCACGCGCTTTGCAAGCACGCGTCCCAAGTAAGATATATGTGTATTTTCGAATGTGAAATCAAGCATGTTGTGTTATTTTTTTGGAGCACATAAGCGCAATATCGTCTTTAGGGTGTGGCTGGGTTCGTTCATTTAACGCATCATCATTAGCTGATGTTCCTCTTTGAAAACCCACATACCCAAGCATGTGTATGGCCCTCATTATCATGAAGTGGATGTGTCATGTCAAAAATAATTATGTCACATGGTCCTTTGCACTTGAATTGTGGTTAGAAGTCGGTTTGTTGATGGTTTCATAGTTCATTGTTGGGTTGCTTTACTTTACACAGGTCCAGCAACCTCGCAGGATGTGGGTCCATCCCCTACTAGAGACCCGTGAAACTAAGGGCCACTTTTGCATGCTGTACCAAGACTTAAGAAGGTAACTCCAATACTACCAAATTGTAACGTTTCTGCTGTTATAATTGGAAATGTCTGTGATGCCAAGTGGCTTTCAGACTACACCTTGCTAAAAATGCTTTGTGTGTTGTGTGGCTCTTTATCCGTCACGTGCCCAATTCCAAAATTTAACCCAAAAGTATCTAAAATGCCTTATGTCAATGGTATTGTACAAGGTATTTATATTTTTTTTTTTTTTTTTTTTTTTTTTTGGGAAACAAATTAGATACCCGGACAAATTTGTCTCATTTTGCCGGCTGCCCATCGCTGCTTTCGATGAGCTCTTGCAGCTTGTCCGTAGTCAGCTGACACTCCAGAATACACGGTTCAGGAATGCTATAGGAGCCGAGGAAAGGCTGCTCATCACCTTAAGGTAAGTGTTCACTATTGCTTGCGTTGTCCTCTCACTGTCTGGCAATGTATTGTACTTCAGAGTAGGAACTTGTGTGATGTCACAGTATCGGGCCTGACATTTTACACCAGATGACCTTTGTTCACAAGCCTATTGTATCCGTGTAATTTCTTTTCCACGAAATACATCTCCACCACATTTTTTAAGTACACAATTTTAGCCAATTTCGATATGAAACTCAATCTGAACGATGTCCAGAGTACTTCATTTTGAGAAATTTGGCTATCATGCTTTTTATTTTTTATAAAAAAAAAATGCAAAGGCAAATTAATCCGTGAAGGGACACCCAAGTAAATGTATAATTTTTAAAAATTAGTTATTAAAAATAGGCGTCAAGTTTGGTTTGGCCCTGCCATCATCAACACATGCTGGAAATGACCCAATAATGTATCATGTAAAAATGTGTCCAGCATTTGGCTTGAATCCTTAATTTGAGAATAAATTATGAATATCTATTTTATTTTTTTTTTTTTTTTGCCTGCTCACATGGCGTTTATTTGTACCTAATATACATTCTTTCGATTACTGATTTCCTTTTTTTTTTTTTATTTCAGATTCCTGGCTACTGGGGAGAGCTATGGGTCGCTACATCCTCAGTTCAGGGTGGGCAAAAGCACCATTTCACAGATTGTAAAGGTGACGTGCACTGTCATCTGGGAGCAGTTGCAGCCATTAGTGATGCCTTCTCCAACCGAGGAGACTTGGTTGCAGGTAGCGGCAGGCTTTCAGTCTGTGGCCAACTTCCCGAACTGCATAGGTGCAGTTGATGGCAAACATATCCGTGTGAAACAGCCTCCTCGATCAGGATCACGCTTCTATAACTATAAGAAGTTTTTTTCGGTGGTCCTGATGGCGGTGGCTGATGCTCATTACAGATTTGTTGCCATCGATGTTGGTGCCTATGGTAGTACAGGGGATTCTCGGGTTTTGAGAAACTCACAAATTGGCCTGCAAGTACTCCAAGATCAACAGACCTTACCTGCTGATAGCCCTTTGCCCGGTTCCACGGATCCAGTCCCCTACGTGATGGTATCGGATGAGGCTTTTCCTTTGATGCCGAACCTGCTGCGCCCATACCCACATAGGGGACTGGATGACCGTCGTAGGGTCTTCAACTATCGGCTTAGCCGGGCACGCCGTACCGTGGAATGCACCTTCGGTATCATGACGAGTCAGTGGAGGGTCTTGCATTCAGCCATTCAGGTGTCCCCAAACACAATTAATTCTGTAATAAAGGCATGCTGCGTCCTTCATAATTTTGGTCGGAAATATGGAAGCGAGCAGATGGAAGGATTGCAGCTGCCTTTATTACAGACAGCTATAAATTGGGGTTTGGGGCGCCCACCAAATTATGCCTTGGCTGTAAGAGATACCTTTGCTGACTATTTCTTGAGACCTGAAGGTGCCGTGTCCTGGCAGTACAGCGCTAGCCATGTGCCAACTCCTACCCTGAATTGAAGATGTAGATTTCATTTTTGAGTTAAGCCCTTGAAGACTCACACAGGTTGTGGAAGACTCAAACGGTCTTGGATGTTTTCACCAATTATTCAGGGATACTGGATTGAATTGAGCAGCTATTTAACCACACCATATTACCCACCACCAATGGTTAATAAAGAGCAACCTTGGATGATGATTCCCATCGACAGTGTTGCGCACATCATGTTCATTTTTGTAACTAATTTATTTCCAATCTTGACATTTGGTTTGTTTCTATTTTTTGGACATCGAAAACTGTCATTTCAAGGCTAAAATGTGGATTTTAAACACATGAAAATTAAAAAGGCCAAGAAAAATTCAAAAACGTGTTTTATTGTTATCACAATCAAACTCCACTTGTTCACACATTTTTGACAGATCAAAAATTTTAGCTGTCAAGACACACATACAGGCAGAGAACATAGACCTGACAATACACTTCTTTAGGTAGATTGAACACTATGTAACACCAGAGTGTAGAAAAAGACAAAAAGGTATGAACATGAACAACTATCTAGCATGACTAATGCTGTATATCACATGACCTTTAATTCAAGGTTGTATACTGATGAGGAGACCCTTCTCCTCCAAACATTTCTTGCCCCGACATTTGAACACTTGCCGAGCTATCGTCCATGTGTAATTGGGCCCTATAAGAGGTTAATCTTTCCCCTTGCACCTGCTGACGCGGCACAAAAGCATGTTGATCTTGTCTCATCCATGCCATTTGTGGGGGACCTACATTGGATGGGGCTGCATTGTTGACGCTACTTAGATCCCTTGTTGGTTCAAAAACTTGTGAGATGCTATTAATAATACTAACGGCACTTGGAATTGGCCTCTTAGCACGATAGTAATCTATTAATATATAGACCACTGACATAAAGGATGCCTCTCGATCTGGCCCAATTTCCCGTAGACAATCAGCTACATGGGAGGCCGCTCTATCATAACGGTCTTCTTTTTCGGCTCTTTTCAAGATGTTGATGGCTTCCTGAGCAAATGGTGACGGTGGCTTATTATGTTGTTGTTTGGTGCCCCGACGTGTGTAAGCTGTGTGGCTTGGGGTTGGGGATCTGATGGTACTCGAAGCCTCAACAGTACATGTAGCACCAACAGCTCCTGAAAGGGAACCTGATGTTTGACTGGCCGCATCCCCTTCTATCGAAACACTTGGAGAGGAAGTTGTGGTCGATGCACTTAAATTCAACCCGGCTTCGTCATCTGTAGGCGTCACAGACGCTTCGGCGACATGGGTCTGGGTAGTGATATTGCCCTCCGTTCTTCAAAGAAAAAAAAAAGGGTTATAGTAAGTGCTTACATATTATAAGCTACATATTTAATAGGAACCTAGCTATCCTGACCATAATTTAATTTTCAAGGGCGGATGAAATTGTGTATTTTTATTGCCTTGGACAGTAGAAGGGATAATTTTTTACATAAGGCCAGTACTATAATGTCCTTCCTCTTTTTTTTTGATTTTAAAAAGAAAATCCAAAAAAACAAAAAAGCTGGACTGACTATCTGTCATATTTGTACCCACAGTCGACACAGCCACGCATTTGTAAGGACACAATACTACGCATGGTGTCACACAATCTCCCACTACTCCTGCACTGCTCTTTCCGCCAGCCTTCATGCTCGCTGATGCTTTCTTGTCATTCATGTACTTATGCTCTTGGCTGTCGATTATTTAGACAACTGTTGAAATGTAAGTACTTACGGACGCAGAGTGCGACTGCTGAGGGTGAAGAGTAGCTCGGTGTAAAATGGGCATTTCTTCTTTGGTGGGGAACCACCACTTTTATCACTCTTTGCAAGGAATCGGGTGAAAGCGTCCCGCACTGACTTCCACCTTTTCTTAACATCGTCTTCTATAAAGGAAAGCACAGAGAGAGTCAAATTACAAACCAAAAAATGGCTAAGCACGTCTAATGCGCCCACCATACTTTGATTTTAAAAAACATTCCCTAGCAGATTGACTAGTCTGTAAGGCGATTCTTGAGCCCATCAAAGGGGTTCGGGATTTTAAAGTGGTCCTACACATCAGCCCCCACGTTGGTGTATACAGCAGCTTCAACAGTTTGATTAAACATGCGTTCCAGTGGTTGGATGTTCTTGCGGACACCAAGGTGTAAAACATGCATCCCCAAAATGTTTGGAATCACCCACGCCTGCTTAAATGAGCAACATAGTTTGTCTTCTATATTGTGCGTGCAGGTTCATAGTTGATGACGGGCTACAAGATGACGGTGTGAGACTGGTTCAACATCATTTTGATTGTGAGGACATCTTGCAACATGCCAGTCACATCAGCCCGTATGATAGTATGACGTGAGCACAGATGAAGATGCACATGTGCTACTGAACAAGGATAGGAATCCTAACATACGGTGTGGGGTGGGGGTGGGATACATTCTAGCAGGGGATGCAATTGGCACTGTTTCACCATGTTGCAGATACAGAGGGGGAACCAGTGCATTTGCAAAATCATGGAACGGGGATGTTACTTCTGCTACCTCTCCACGCCTCCTCCTTCCTCCCCAGGCATGGACACAGCACACAGCTACCATATTGAGCATTGCCAAAGTTGAGCCGTAGACTTGTAAAACAAAATATGTGGATCATCCAAAGAATGTAGACACGTGAATATATGTTACCGATCATATTTTGAAGATACCGCTCCGCCTCATCAAATTCAATGTACAATTGCCGACAGATTGCAGTCCATGCTTGAGCTTTTTTTTGCCTGTCACTGTACCCGGAACACGCAGCATCCCAGATCTCAGGGTGTGCTTCGATCTACAAGACACAAAGGTGGTCAATTTAAAGGCCGTTTGAAATGAACACAAACATTTTTACAGTAAGTGCAGCTTGGTCTCCTGCTACAGCCATAATGCCCTGACCCCCTCAACTGCTTCAGTGCAGCAAAAATGGTTACTAAGGTGCAATACTGTCCGGTCCCCCTACACTGCATCCGTAAAAAAAGACTCGGCCACGCTGTGGCCTACTGTCCCAGTGGACATTCAGATCATCCCTGCGCAACTTTGCACAGCCCTGTTGGTCAGGTGTGTGGGCAAGTGCTGAGCTAAGAGCCCTGTCATGTAACACAACAACCAAGGCAGACACAAGTTCCCCAGGGCTGTCCACACTGCCCTAAGGATGTCCCACGTTCACCCATGTAATCCATATGAACCTAGTGCTGAGAGAGATGCCCTATGGCAGGCACAAGTCCCCTGTGGCCAGCCCCATAAACCCCTGTGCAGGCACAAGTCCCTGTGGCCAGCCCCATAAACCCCTGTGCAGGCACAAGTCCCCTGTGGCCAGCCCCATAAACCCTGTGCAGGCATAAGTCCCCTGTGGCCAGCCCCATAAACCCCTGTGCAGGCACAAGTCCCCTGTGGCCAGCCCCATAAACCCCTGTGCAGGCACAAGTCCCCTGTGGCCAGCCCCATAAACCCCTGTGCAGGCACAAGTCCCCTGTGGCCAGCCCCATAAACCCCTGTGCAGGCACAAGTCCCTGTGGCCAGCCCCATAAACCCCTGTGCAGGCACAAGTCCCCTGTGGCCAGCCCCATAAACCCCTGTGCAGGCACAAGTCCCCTGTGGCCAGCCCCATAAACCCCTGTGCAGGCACAAGTCCCCTGTGGCCAGCCCCATAAACCCCTGTGCAGGCACAAGTCCCCTGTGGCCAGCCCCATAAACCCCTGTGCAGGCACAAGTCCCCTGTGGCCAGCCCCATAAACCCCTGTGCAGGCACAAGTCCCCTGTGGCCAGCCCCATAAACCCCTGTGCAGGCACAAGTCCCCTGTGGCCAGCCCCATAAACCCCTGTGCAGGCACAAGTCCCCTGTGGCCAGCCACATATAACCCCAGGCCTGGCACTAGTCCCCCTAGGGCTGGCACATGCTTTGGCTCATGATGTACATACTTACCAGAGTCAGCAGACGGGGCACATCGATCTTCATCCTCTGATACCACGCCATCGTTGGTCCTTGTTGTTGTTTTTGTTCGTGTTCCAGCTTCCTGCTTCCTGTTTCAGCTCGTCGTTTTCAGTCAAAAAAACGCCGTTTTTAAATTGGCCGACGTTTTCTAGACGTCCTTGAACAGCTCCATTCGCTCCAATGATTCGAAAAACGCCGTAATTCGCTTGAAAGACGCGCAAAAGAAGTCACTTGCTCTATTTTTCAAAAACGCTGGAAAAACAACGATTTCACTGAAAACGACAAGACGAAAAACGTTGTAATGTACACAGCGTTTTGGAAAATCCATTGACTAGCATGTTAATCCATACGCTGGGTTGGATTAACATAAATTAACATAAAACGGAGCTGAAAACGCCGACGTAAAACGTCCAAAAGCAGCCCACAAAACGACAGATGTGCACATACCCTTAGAGCTAATTTTCCATTCAAAAAGTCAAATGGTGCTCCTTCCCTTTTGAGCCCTGCCGTGCTCCAAAACAGTGGTTTATGACTGCATATGAGGTATCTGTGTACTCAGGAGAAATTGCTTAACCATTTTAGGATCTATTTTATCCTGTTGCCCATGTGAAAATAAAAAAAAATTGAGGTCAAAAGCACATTTTTGTGAAAAGCAAAATACGTTTTCTTTATTACGGATCAATTTGTGAAGCGCCTGGGGGTTCAAAGTGCTCACTATGCATCTAGATACGTTCCTTGGGGGGTCTAGTTTCCAAAATGGGGTCACTTGTGGGGGAGCTCTAATATTTAGGCACACAGAGGGTAGTTGTGATAAGCCATAATTATTATACAACCTTGTATTTAAAATTCTTGGTTGCAGCAGTCCCCACGAGGAATTAAACCAACAGAGGTGATGGGAAAAGAAGGGGTTAGTCTGCGCTACCAGGTTTCAATATCTTTCAACAAGAATGACGAAAATCTTATTGATCAAACGATGGTGGATTTCTTTTGTAACGCATTTCGGAGCAACATACTCCTTCTTCAGACAAAAAACACAGACGTACCTTGTCCCTGAGATCAACATATAATGGTGATACACATAGGGGAGGAGGGAATAGTTTAGATTAAAAAACTGGCGCGCACAGTCAATTCACCTTTTTTAGCTGCTATTAAAATATTTATTAAAATAAATTAATTTGAAGGTATATAACAAAAAGAGAATTTTGAGAACGTTTTCTGTGCTCATCTTCCACGGGTTGAGGCATTGGCTGTCTGTGATGTTGATTAGCTTATGGACGGTGAGCGATATGTCCTTCCCCCTAGATGCAATGCCTCATTCCGATGTTTTGGTCCCTCTTAGTATGGTGTGAATCCTCAATAGAATGAGCATTTTATAATGTTCCCTTTTCAGATCCCCAAATCAATCCCTTCTCTCCCCTTTTTTTCCATTCATTTTGAGAATGGTTACTTGGTGTTTTGCCTCCACAGGGTGGTTATTATGGGCCGGTGTGATGCTGGCTTGTTCCTTGGTTGAGATCGCTTTATCAAGTGCTCCCCCTGGAGCGATGCTTCATTCCCGGGATCTGGTCCTCCCATGGTATGGTGAGAACCTTCAATAACAAACTTACCTCTGCTACATAAAGATTGTCCAGCATGTGTGAGATAATCCTCTCCTCCGGTGTTATAATCTGCCCATCAGGCCTGAGGGGAGTATATCCACAGGACTGGCTGCGGCATGACTTGAAGTGCTTTCCCCTGTCATGAACTATATCACTAAGGCCCCATTCACACACTGCTTTTTTTGCTGTGTATTTTTAAACACAAGCTCATCACAAACCAGGAGTGGGTGATTAAACATATAAGTAGAGCACTTGTTTCTATTATGGTGGGTTTACACGTCGCGATATCGGGCCGATATCGTAGCCAACGACGCGGGAGCACGCTTTTTGAGCGCGCTTTTCCCACCATCGCATCGCCGGTTTAGACAGCCCGATATCGGGATACAACGTCCCGACGATGTGTACGCCCCCCAACCCAGGAACGACCATTTAACATGGGAGTGAATGGGTGACGTGGCAGTACACATCGGAGTTGGGCTGTCAGACGGGACGATGCGGCTACAACTGGCATCCGATATCGGGCGGTTGAATAGCACGCTCATTCGACCCCTGATATCGGTTTACCATCGTTCCTGCATCGTATCGGATGTTCAGACCGTACAACGCAGGAACGATATCGGGTCCAACTCACGAACCACGTGACTTTTGGTCGGAGTTGGGTCGGAGTTGGACGCCGATATCGTGACGTGTAAACCCACCATTAGACCTTTCCTCTGAGTGTGCCACTCCCGGTTTTGATTGTTCCTCTCCTGGCTTTTTTTGAGCTTGTGCGTAAAAATATGCAGCAAAAAAAGCAGTGTGTGAATGGGGCCTAAATGTGTCTGGTTCAGCCTGATGGTTAAATCACAGGCATGACTAGCTGGGGCATTAGTTTTAGCTGGATTTGCCCTGTCCAGGGTGGTTCAAACCATTTGATAGATTATATATAAACAAGATGGTGGCCCGATTCTAACGCATCGGGTATTCTAGAATATATGTAGTTTATTTATAAAGATACAAAAATAATGCAATGAATACATAGGATTTTCCCCAATCAGCGACGCGGCTTCGTTCAATATATCTGCACGTGTGACACCTCACCAGCGATCAGTAAGGTACGGCACACTTGGCAAAGCTCCAGCGATCCCGACAAACGATGTGACCTGGTAGGGATCGATGGAGCGTCAGTACGTGGTCGCTGGTGAGATTGTCACACTGAGCGAGATCACTAGCACCAGTCGGGGTACTTCCACTGCGAGCAGCCGGGTGATGACTAGACCAGCTAACGCCGGTCATCCCCCGGCTGCGTCGCTGCTGACCTCTATGACAGGATCGCTGCTACGTGTCACAATGATCAAGATCACTAACGCCGGTCGGGGTACTTTCGCTGCGAGCAGCCGGGAGATGAGCGGCTGACGTCGGTCATCTCCCGGCAGCGTCACAACTGACCTCTGTGCGGCAGGAGATGACCCGTGGCTACCGTCAGGAGATCAGCGCCAATTCAAATCCCGCGCCAATTCGCGGCCGGACTGCATCAGTCGCTGATTGGTCGCCCCGCTCAGCGGCGACCAATCAGCGACGCTGGATTTTCGTTACAGAGAGACAGACAGACACGATAAGGTGATTATATTATAGGATGTCTTTGCAAAATTCTTAACAATCCTTTTAGTGGCTCTTTTTACGAAGCAGCTAAAGGAAGGAACATTTCCTTTATTTCATTTCTCCTGTTCGATTTTTTGATTTGATAGTTTTTCATCTTGCTAACAAGTTAAGGCTAATGATTCCACTGCCTCCAGGTGGGGAAGCATTTGGTCTATCGGTAGAACATCTCCCTTGAGCCAGAGATGATATGTGTGCGAGTTAGGGATCTGATAGCTCCTCGTGATCATTTTATAAATGAAAAAGTTTTTATTCATTTAAAATTTTGTATTTAACATTGTTCATTAAAAGTTGTATGGTTTTAGAAGGTTATATAGATATACTGAAGGGTTTTGTATACATTTTAATAACATTGTGACCGGCATAAATCATTTGTAAAGACTTGGGGGCGTTTTCAACAGAACTGACGGTTTGTTTTCTAATAGTGATGTCATGGGGTGTATGTGGATAAAACTGTTGTAACACAATAAACTGTAACCTAACCCTGAGGAAGTAACGTGGAGCTACAAAACGCGTCAGCACATTGAAAGATCTTCCTGATACATCGGTGTCACCGCGGACATCATAGACCCGTCTTTCATCTTCACTTTGGATTAAAAAGAGAAAGAAGTAATAAGATTGAAAAAAAAGGGTTGTGGTTGATATATGTCATGATAGATTCCGCCAGAGAAGATTAAAAAGTAATTTGTGTGAATTTTGTGTAATAATAATAAAACTAAAAACGAGTGGAAAGAAAGTGTTGTCGTGTATTCGAACCACTGACTTTGTGTTTGTAATAATGTTAAGTGAAGTGATTGTGAAAAATTGCATCAGGGATGATAACAAAAAAATGTGAAAGATAAAATGATATGAAGAAATTCCTTATCCCCTTCACCACCCTGCCTATTTTGACCCTAAAGACCTTGCCATTTTTTGCAATTCTGACCAGTGTCCCATTATGAGGTAATAACTTTGGAACGCTTCAACGGATCCTAGCGATTCTGAGATAGTTTTTTCGTGACATATTGGGCTTCATGTTAGTGGTAAATTTAGGTCAATCATTTTTGCGTTTATTTGTGAAAAAATGGAAAATTTGGTGGAAATGTTGAAAATTTCGCAATTTTCAAATTTTTTATTTTAATTTTGTTAAACCAGAGAGTTATGTCACACAAAATAGATAACAAATAACATTTCCAACATGTCTACTTTACATCCGCACATTTTTGGAAAAAAAAAAATTGTTAGGAAGTTATAAGGGTTTAAAATTCATCAGCAATTTCTAATTTTTCCAGCAAAATTTACAAAACCATTATTTTTAGTCACATCACATTTGAAGTCCCTTTGAGGGGCAGATGTGACAGAAAATACCCACAGTGACACCATTCCAAAAACTGCACCCCTCAAGCTACTCAAAACTACTTTCAAGAAGATTATTAACCCTTCAGGTGCTTCACAGGAACTAAAGCAACTTGGAAGGAAAAAGTGGACATTTTAATTTTTCCAACAAAAATGTTCTTTTAGCCTCAATATTTTTCATTTTCACATGGGCAACAGGATAAAATGCATCCTAAAATGTGTTGGGCAATTTCTCCTGAGTACGCCGATACCTCATATGTGGTCATAAACCACTGCTTGGGTGCATGGCAGGGCTCAGAAGGGAAAGAGTGCCATTTGACTTTTAGAGCTAATTTTCCATTCAAAAAGTCAAATGGTGCTCCTTCCCTTTTGAGCCCTGCCGTGCTCCAAAACAGTGGTTTATGACTGCATATGAGGTATCTGTGTACTCAGGAGAAATTGCTTAACCATTTTAGGATCTATTTTATCCTGTTGCCCATGTGAAAATAAAAAAAAATTGAGGTCAAAAGCACATTTTTGTGAAAAGCAAAATACGTTTTCTTTATTACGGATCAATTTGTGAAGCGCCTGGGGGTTCAAAGTGTTCACTATGCGCATCTAGATACGTTCCTTGGGGGGTCTAGTTTCCAAAATGGGGTCACTTGTGGGGGAGCTCTAATATTTAGGCACACAGAGGCTCTCCATAAGCGACATGGTGTCTGCTAACAAATTGAATGGAAAATTTGCTCCAAGTGTTAGAGGACACCGTGTCCAAATGGAGAGTATGTGGTGTATTCCGGTGTCACATGGACGCCATCTCCAATGAGATATGGGGGAAGCACCGAGGTCACATTGCTCCAACCAGTGGCCGGTGCTAATGCAGCACTGGCCATGGCTGGATTACAGTATTTCACCAAATGTGATTAGTGACATACAACAATCACTGTGATTGGCTGTTTGACGTTCAACAGCCAATCACAGTGATCATACGCATGGGGGGGCACCCCGGGGTCATCTAGTGGTCCCTGCCTACATGCAGCTCCGGTAACTTTTTGCTGACCCCAGTCACCGGAGCTGCACGTCCGCAAACCCGCCATGACATTGTACAACATTATGGGTCGAGAAGGCACCGAAACCCATGACATTGTACAACGTCAAAGGTCGGTAAGGGGTTAATGTGCCATGAAAAATATATAAATTAAATGAATAAGCAAAATAAATAAACAACAGATGGAAAAATGAAAAAATACAGTGCCTTGTGAAAGTAGTCAGCCTCGTTGAACTTTGCAACCTTTTGCCACATTTCAGGCTTCAAACATAAAGATATAAATTCTAACTTTTTTGTAAAGAATCAACAAGTGGGACACAATTGTGAAGTTGAACGAAATTTATTGGATATTTTAAACTTTTTTAACAAAAAAAAAACTGCAGTGCCGGTATCTAAATTACCGGGATCCACAGGTGGCGTCACGTACTCTTTATCCCTGTAAATATTCCCTCCCCATCTAACAAATGAGAGCCAGGACATGGAACCGGGAACCCAACCACCCCTGATTCCCCAGTTGATCCATCAAACCCAGACCCGGTATCCGAGTACCCCTTGCCCTGGGCTCATCACTTCCATTTCAATATAATCGCTTGCACAGTGCACCTTGAGCTGTTTAAAACTTGGGAAATCTTTTTGTATCCAAATCCGGCTTTAAACTTCACCATAACAGTATCTCGGACCTACCTGGTGTGTTCCTTGGTCTTCATGATGCTCTCTGCACTTGAAACAGAACCCTTAGATTATCACAGAGCAGGTCCATTTATACGGAGACTTGATTACACACAGATTCTGTTTATCATTTCCAGTCATTTAGGACAACATTGGATCATTCAGAGATCCTCACTGAACTTCTGGAGTGAGTTTACTGCACTGAAAGAAAAGGTGCCGACTAATATTGCACGCCCCACTTTTCAGTTTTGTATTTGTTAAACTTTAAAATATCCAATAACTTTCGTTCCACTTCACGATTGTGTCCCACTTGTTGTTGATTCTTCACAAAAAAATTAGAATTTCTATCTTTATGCTTGAAACCTGAAATGTGGCAAAAGGTTGAAAAGTTCAAGGGGGGAAAATACTTTCACAACACACTGTATCTATCTATCTATCTATCTATCTATCTAGAATACTTTCACAACGCACTGTATGTGTGTATAATTTATTTCTAAACAAAGTGAAGATGATAAAGTCGTGTATAAATAGAAATGGATAGAATTGTATGTGTCCTTAATAAACACAACATCAGAAAACGAATTTAAAACACCGACGATGTAAAAGTAGCCTATATCATATATTTTTTTACATGACAGAGCATTGTAAAGACTAATGTACCTGGATGCAAGTTTGTAGACAGGCTTCGATTCTTACTGCCGTGGTTTGAGCAGCAAAAATCACTCGACAAGTTCAATTTTAATGATCGCCATAAAAAGACGTATTGGCCGTTATTAAGAGATTAAGGTGCATTTACACCGTGCGATTTCAGGCTGAAAAATAAGCATTGATTGAATATTACAAGTCTATTGTTGCTTGTTTACCAATCTGTTTACACAAACTGAAGAACAATGATTGGGACAAAATTATTACTAATAGTATGTAACTTTTCCATATAGTGTCATGTTATCAACAGCACAACTATTTACTGGACAACATGCTGCCGACAACAAGGAATATTAGTGGGCAGCACAGTTGCAGTGCTGAGGTCCTGTGTTCAATTCCTGCCAAGGACAACATCTGCAAGGAGTTTCTGTGGGTTCCTCTGGGCACTCTAGTTTCTGCCCACGTTTCAAAGACATACTAATAGGATGTTTAGATTGTGAGCCCCAAGAGGGGAACAGTGTTGCAGAAATGTGTGTAAAGCACTATGGAATTAATAGTGCTATATATATGAATAAATATTATATTATTTAGGCAGTATACATTATTTTAACTCCTGACAATTGTGAGTGAGAGTCGAGTGGTGGTGGAGGTGTTGGCTCCTGTGGGCTGGAGCACGGTCACGCTCGCCCCGGGAGGGAATGACTGGAAGGTGTAGAAGAGGGAAGGAACCCTTGGGGTAAGGAAGAATACTAAAGGCCCCATTACACACTGCTATGTGGCAGCGATCTGACCAATGATATGGATCGGTGCCACATCGAGAACTGATTGCTGGTGAGCTGTCACACAGGCAGACTCCCCAGCGACCAGTGGACCAGTAACATTGTGGAAAAGAATAAAATATTCTTTCCACGATGTCTAGCTCCCGCTGCCAGGCTGCGGTAAGTGGGAGCAGGCTGGTAACCATGGTAAACAGCGGGTATCTAGACAGCGCTGTCCCTAGTTACCTGCTGTGTACCATGGATACCAGCCTATAAGCAGAGAAGGCTGTTAACCAGTGTATACATCGGGTAACTAGGCATTGCCAGCTGCCTAGATAGCCACTGTTTACCATGGTTACCAGCTCCCAGCGCTTGCTGTGCAGTGCTGGGAGCTCGACCATCGTTGGTCTCCCGCGGTTACATGCAACGATGCTGGCTGCCCAGTGGGAGACCAACGATAGATTTATGGACGGGACCATAAATCTACGATCAACGACTTATGGTTGATTGTTGATATGTGTCACACAGAACGATGTCGTTTCGACATCGCTGCAATGTCACCAAACCAGTGATGTTGCAACGATATCGTTATGTGTAACGGACCATTTAGATAACCCGTACGCCCGTCTCTGGCAGAGGAACAGAGGGGCTGGTGAACAAAACAGGGGACCAGCCATGATGCGGCAGCTGTAGAGCTGAACAGTTTAAACCAGAATCCATGAGATTTTAAAGGGAACTGTGGCCCAAAAAACCCGGCATACCTTGGAGAAGGCAGCCGTACTAAGGAGCGGTACTAGGAAAATGTGCCAATCAATTCATGTGGCTGTCAGTTGCCGAGCTCTGTGCGCGGAGGCGCTGACGAGAGAGGTGAGATTAGTTAGAGACGCTGAGAGTACCACCAGTGAAAGGAACACTGAGAGTGAAGGAAACACCAAGAGAGAGCAAGGAACACCAAAGGGTCTCAACGACACTGTCCTGGTTGTTGAGAAACAGCTGGACCGGAAACTGGCAGAGGGAAGCACCCAGTGGCCTGGTTGGAGTGTGGGAGTAAAGGTACAGAACTCCAACAAATGTGTGAGAGACTTTTTTTGCGGCGCCCACCGACTGCAGAGGCCACCTGATACACTGAGGTGCTGATTACCCGATGAACCACTGGCCAAGAATGAACTGACTTCTCTACCCAATGCCCTAGGGACCCCGTTCCGCCTGAAGGGAGCGAAACCATCCAACCTGCCGGTCATTGTCCCCAGAGGTTCAACAGCAGCGGCAGCCGCACATGGTCACACACCGCGGGTGGCATCACGAACATCCCTTTCCCAATTCCCCTATCATCAAAGCCCAGCATCCACTCCTATTAAATGACACCGCCAGGGCTACGAAGTCGGGTCGCCACCGTGAAATCCCCCAACGAAAAAGGACCATATAACTGGCCCGGTCCCGAGTATCCCCATTGCCCTGGAGTCGGCGTGTCACTTGCACCCCCCAATATCCCCTTGCAGCTCCAATCATCCCCATGCAGCCCTCAATACCATATCGCCATCATCCCCTTGAGCCCTCAATATCCCCATGCAGCCCCAATACCATATCCCCATCATCCCATGGCAGCTCCCATCATCCCCATGCAGCTCCAATACCGTATTCCACATGCAGCCCCCATCAACACACACCCTTCGCTCGCAGGTCTGCCACTTCAGTATTACAGGTACTGCTCTGCTCTCTGTCTCAGCTGTGTAGATGTACAGGTGGAGCCGCTGGCCAATTACAGCGCAGCAGCCGGCAGCCAATCAGAGGCCTGCATGTAACAACTACCGAGCTCTAATTGGCCTGCAGCCCCCTGTGCATCTATGCAGCTGAGGCAGAGAGCTCAGAGCGGTGCCGTAATACATACAGTGGTGGTCACCGAGACAAGTGCGGTGGGTGGAATATAGTAAAATACACACAGACAGATACAGCTGCATGCCCTGATCGGTCTTATTTTTGAAGGATGTCTTATTTTCGGGGAAACACGTTATTGTACTTTATCAGTAATTGTTCCACTCCTCAAAATCTCAAGTAAAAAAAATGATAGAACATATGACCAGCAAAGTGATCTTACAATAGAAGTTAACCCTTTCATGACGAAAGGCACAGGATTACGTTCTTGGCCTCCTCACTCCTTTTGATGTGAGCCCATGCTGTCTGCTTGCATCATTCCCTGCACATATCGGCTGATCTGATCAGCTGACATACACAGATAACACTGTCAGCACAATCCAAAGCACCACGGCAGAGATTGCGCTACTGCCCGCCATCATTGGTTGCCTTGTGATGCGATAGTGGGGCCTCGATGCATTGACATGACAGCGCGGAGTCAGCAATGCTTCAGCAGCATTGCTGACAGAATGTGATCATTTGTGCTGTGCAGAGGGATGCAGAAGTATTGGTCTGCACTACACAATCGATCGGACAGTGCTGTGCTAAGGTCCCCTAAAGAGCCATGTACAATGAAGTAAAATTGGCAAAAACATTTTTTAAAAATATAAAAAAAATAAAAAAAATAAAAGTTCAAATCAACCCCTTTTTGCCTGAATAAAAAAAAAGGCTATATAAAAAAATACACATATTTGGTATTGCCGTGTTCAGTAATGCCCAATCTATGAAAATATAAGATCAATTACGGTAATCAGATCTGTGAAATGTGTAATGGAAAAAAGAAGCACAAGCGCCAAAATTACACTTTTGTTTTGTCATCGCAACATTGCAATATAAAATACAAAAAAACAGACAATCAAAACATCACATCTATCCAAATGTGGTATAAAAACATCAGCTCTACTTGGAAAAAATAAGTCATCACACAGCGCCAGATCCCGAATAATGTGAACGCGACGGATCTCGGAAAATGGCGCAAAAAGTGCAATTCTTTTTTCTTTTAAAACTTCAGATTTTTTTTAGCACTTAGATAACAGTAAAAGTATACATGTTTGGTATCTATAAACCCGTACTGACTAGAGGCATCATACTGACAGGTCAGTTTTACTATATTGTGAACACGGAGAATGAAAAACCCAAAAAACAATCATGTTATTGCACTTTTTTTTGCAATTTCGCCGCACTTGGAATTTTTTCTTATTTTCCAGTACATTGTATGGTAAAATAAATGTCATTCAAATGTACAACTCGTCCCGCAAAAAAACATGCCCTCATGTGTGTATATTTATGGAAAAATACATCACTATAACTACAATGGATGCAGTGGTCGCAATCGCGCCAGAGCCCTGGAGCCTTGGGGGCCCCAAAAGTACATTTGGCCTATAAAAAAGACCACTGTTATTAAAGAGTTGCAACAATTGGGGGCCCCATTGGAGCTTTTTCATTGGGGTGCATGAGTTTCAATTTACGCCACTGTATGGTCTGTGTACCACAGAGACAGGTGTGAGGGAGGGATGGAGAAATATATATAGTTCTGTTTGTAACATTCTTTTTCAACAGCTTTATTCATTGTGATTCATGTGTAATCTCCACTAGATATTATTAGGACACAGGACGGACCGTAGCAGAGTGCACTGTGGTGCCAGTACAGGCGCCATAACACAAAAGTACCACAGAAAGCGAGTTTTGCACGTGGAACTACATTTCCCAGAATCCCCTGCTTCACCCAGCACCAGCGTGGCCGTAAAGCGTGTCGCTGATTGGCTGTAGGGGGAGAGGGCGGAAGTGCTGTCACTGTGGTTAGCGGTGAGGCTGCGGTAGAGCTGCAGTGCAGGATGCAGCGGGGGTCTGTGCAGCAGAAGATCTCCTGTGTGTTCATCACTCAGGTGAAGGATGAGCCGTCCTCCAAGCGGGAGCACCAGGTGATGACTGCAGCCGCCACTGCCCACCATCATGTTCCATCCCTGACTGTCATGCGCAGAAAGCCTCTAGTGTCAGTGACAGCAGCTCTGCGTGCTGAGATTGACATCACATACTATGGAGATCGCACTCTAGAAAGGTCCCATTGGAAAGTGGGAATCCTCTATGACACATCAGAAGTGCTGGGAACCCCCCTGCAGTATTGGGTCAGGGGTCCCAGGACAGTGATGGCGCCCACCAGTGGTGGAACTTAAACCTCATGGACTGTGATGAGAAAGCTCCAATGGGTCCCCAATTATTGCAAATCTTAAATAACATGAGTCTTTTAATATAGGCCAAAGGAACTTTTGGGACCCCCTAGGCTCCAGAGCCCGGGTGCGATCACAACCCCTGCACCTGTTGTAGTTTCGCCCCCGGAGCCCACCATACCCCATTAATTTACGGTCACTGTGTGAGGTGTTCTGCTGGAAGGATAGTGCTGCTCACTATCCATAGAGAGAGACTTTTACACAAGCTGCCATCTGAGAAACCCGTCCTGTAAATAATCCTCACCGCTGTGGAGCTATAACCTAAAGCCTGTACTGGCAGGAGTAAAGTTAAAATGAAGGCAGCCGTAGTAACGGGGAACTCTCCTCATTGGGTGCTATATATGATGTTCATACACAGCATCTGGATAGGGATGACATCTCTTAACATGTTAGGAGTCAGGGTAGGGGTTACTCAGATACTGGGACAGGTGGTTACTTCGGTGGGGGATCACGGCTGGTCGGTTCCCCATTCCGTGCCCTTGACCCTCAGTGGCAGGGATGGGGGTGATGATGATGGGGGAAATAGTATCGTGACGCCACCTGTGGTACCTGGTAATAGGATTACCAGCGCTGCAGCCGGCTGCTGAGGTGATGGAAAGGCAGCTTTGGTAGTACAGCTCCCCACAGGTGAAGTTTTACCTCAGGGTAGCGGGGAGTAGTAGTCCTCACCTCCGGTGATGATGCTGTGGCCCTCCGCGCCAAATGAAATGAGGACAGACACCACTTCAGCTCAAACGGTTCTTTACTTGCACCAGATGGAAACAGGTACATGGTACATTCTGGGTTAACGGGTATTGTGACTGTGGATCGTGAAGGTTTCCTCAGAGACAGTGATGCCCCCAATATGGCGCTTGTGGTCTTGTTACTCTCTCCTACCCCACTTGAGCCAAGTCTCTAGTCCTCAGGGTCTGTTACCAAAAAGTCTTTCACTTGTCGGTGTCGTGAACCCAGCTGCGGGACTGATGATGGGCTGCTTTAGGGGTGCTTCAGCTCCCTGTGTGTGTCGGGCCCTCAGCTTGCAGGTCTGTAGTTAGCGATGAACCTTGCATCTAGCTACCTCGGCTCTGGTATGCCGGTGTACAACCAGTCCTGGGTACACCCCCTTCAAGAGTCTGGGTCGCCGCTCTCCAAAGAGGCGGTCCCCTGCGTCTGCCTTGCTTGCTCTCCTCACACCAACTGTCTGACTGTGCTGTCCCCTGTATTAAAGTGGCCTGTATTGGGGTGCAGACTCTGAAGATTCCCCACGTCCACGGTTACAGAGGTACCACATCTCTAGTTAGGGTGTAATACCTCCCTGTGGCACCTTGCCATAGGGGCGCCACAGGAGGCTCCCACTATAACAAGCCTACAAAAACCTGATCACTATTACAGCACAGCTACCTGAGGTTCTCCTGGCTCCGGTATAAAGTAATCCTCCATCTACTATATCCTGTAATGTGTAAATTGAAGCTTATGGGCCATGATGCAAAAGCTCCAATGGTGCCCCCAATTACTGCAAATCTCTAATAGTACGATATTAGTCTTTTTCTATAGGCCAAAAGGACTTTGGGGCCCCCAAGGCTCCTGAGCCCGATGCAATTGTAACCCCTGCACCTGTTGTAGCTACGCGAATGTCTAACGCCAAGTTTGATAAGACTGAGGACTGGTGGCTATGACACCATGTAGGTGCCTGTGATATAGTGCATAGCCTGCAGTATGCTATGGCGTTAGGGGTATACGGACTCTGCCGACATATGATGATGAGTAGTTAGAGGATAGGGTGGTTTTTACTTTTTTTTTTTTTCATTATTTTTTGCAGGCAATACTGAGAAGGAAAAGATGTGGCATTATGTATATCACAAGATTTATAGATATGTTAATGATATGCAAATGATGATAAAACTGGAAACAAAATGATCAACACCTCTTGAGTTATTCAGTGCCAAGTGGGCCACATGCAGAAATGCATGCATTTACATGTCTTTACATGTTATAGATGAGAATATGAATAGGTGTCTGAGGGATGTTCTGCACACTAAAAATTCTTCAAGGGAGTTCACCCAAAAAATGCATTTTAAATGGTCTCTACATCTATTATATAATTGCCGTAGCGACTTCCGTCGGAGCGGCGCTGCTTCCGGTCGCTTGGTTAGCGAGTCCGAGCTGCTTCTCCTGGACTCTCCCCGTGGCCGCGTAGCGGCCAAGGCGACTCACGAAGCAATGCCCGCAAAGCGGGCATTGCGAGTCGTTGCAGCCTAGCGAAGCAATGCCCGCAAAGCGGGCATTGCGAGTCGCTACACCGCTAACCAAGCCACCGAAGCCCATACTCCTGTAGTGTACACCGCTATACTATACTACAGTCCCATGCCCATAAGCGCCATGGGACTGTAGTATACCATCGCGCTGTACACTACAGACCCCTGCCGCGACTCGCTACACCGCTAACCAAGCCACCGAAGCCCATACTCCTGTAGTGTACACCGCTATAGTATACTACAGTCCCATGCCCATAAGCGCCATGGGACTGTAGTATACCATCGCGCTGTACACTACAGCCCCCTGCCGCTCTAAGCCACTACGCGCTGCTGTACTGTACACCGCTATAGTATACTACAGTCCCATGCCCATAAGCGCCATGGGACTGTAGTATACCATCGCGCTGTACACTACAGCCCCCTGCCGCTCTAAGCCTACCCCCTTAGGCACCGCCGCCCCTAACCCCCTACCCCCTAAGCCCCGCAGCAGCCCCGACCACCTAACCCCCGACCCGCACCATCCAAAGCCGCCGCCGCCCCTAACCCCCTACCCCCTAAGCCCCGCAGCAGCCCCGACCACCTAACCCCCGACCCGCACCATCCAAAGCCGCCGCCGATACCCCCTAAGCCCCGCCGTCTACCTCCTAAGCCATCGCCGCCCCTACCTAAGCCCCTACCCCCTAAGCACCCTACCCCCTAAGCCCCGCAGCAGCCCCGACCACCTAACCCCCGACCCGCACCATCCAAAGCCGCCGCCGATACCCCCTAAGCCCCGCCGTCTACCCCCTAAGCCATCGCCGCCCCTACCTAAGCCCCTACCCCCTAAGCACCGCAGCAGCCCCGACCACCTAACCCCCGACCCGCAGCATCCAAACCCGCCCCCGATACCCCCTAAGCCCCGCCGTCTACCCCCTAAGCCATCGCCGCCCCTACCCCCTAGGCCCCCGCCGATACCCCCTAAGCCATGCCGCCTACCCCCTAAGGCACCGCCGCCCTAACCCCCTACCCCCTAGACCCCCGACGATACCGCCTAAGCCATGCCGTCTACCCCCTAAGGCACCGCCGCCCCTAACCCCCTAAACCCCGCAGCAGCCCCGACCACCTAACCCCCGACTCGCACCATCCAAACCCGCCGCCGATACCCCCTAAGCCCCGACTACCTAACCCCCGACTCGCACCATCCAAAGCCGCCGCCGATACCCCCTAAGCCCCGCCGTCTACCCCCTAAGCCATCGCCGCCCCTACCTAAGCTCCTACCCCCTAGGCCCCCGCCGATACCCCCTAAGCTCCCGCCGCTGTCCCCTGCCCCTGTCGCTAAAGCCCTACACCCTAACCCCCCGCCGTCCCCTAACCTAACGCCGCTCTCACCTAAGGCCCTACACCCGAAGCCCCCGTCCATCACTTACATGCCTTCAAGTCATCTGATCGTCCGTCCGATCGTCCGTCCGATCCTCCGTCCGGCCAGGCGTCCTCTTCCTCCGGCCCCGGGGGTCTTCTCTCTTCTTTCCGCCATCTCCGCCTCTTCGTCCGGCCCCGGGGATCTTCTGTCTTCTTTTCCGAAAATTCCACCTCCGACGTCCTCTTCCTTCTCATTAAGATAGAATGGAGGAAAAATCCCCCATTCTACCTCAATGAAATCTCACGCCGTCTTCTGATTGGTCGCTGGATAATGCCCTCAGCCAATCAGAAGAGCTCCTCATTCAGTTTTCATTCAGGTCCGCCTTTTTTCCCCATTGACATACATTACCGGTGTGTCGGCGATTTTATGGCCGCCCCCCTGGTTCTATTTGTCGGCCCTAAAATCGCGGACACACCGCTAATGCATCTCTATGGGCAGTCAGCTCGACTTCTGATTGGTTGCCGTTCAATCCGAAATCGGGCTGACTGCCCATAGAGATGCATTAGCGGTGTGTCCGCGATTTTAGGGCCGACAAATAGAACCAGGTGGGCGGCCATAAAATCGCTGACACACCGGTAATGTATGTCAATGGGCAAAAAAAAAGGCGGACCTGAATGAGAACTGCGTCTCAGTCAAACTTAAAAAAATAAATAAATTAAATAATAAAAAAAATATTTAAAAAACAATTAAAAAATAATAAAAATATTAATTAAAAATAATAAACAATTCAATAAAAATAATAATAAAAAAATAAAATATATGCTAATAAGATCAGCCCTTTGCGGACCTCAATGAGAACTGCGTCTCAGCCTAAATAATAAATTAAATAATAAAAAAAATAATTAAAAAAGAATTAAAAAATAATAAAAAAAATTAATTAAAAATAATAAAAAATTCAATAAAAATAATAATAAAAAAATAAAATATATGCTAATAAGATCAGCCCTTTGCGGACCTGAATGAGAACTGCCTCTCAGCCTAAATAATAAATTAAATAATAAAAAAAATAATTAAAAAAGAATTAAAAAATAATAAAAAAAAATAATTAAAAATAATAAAAAATTCAATAAAAATAATAATAAAAAAATAAAATATATGCTAATAAGATCAGCCCTTTGCGGACCTGAATGAGAACTGCGTCTCAGCCTAAATAATAAATTAAATAATAAAAAAAATAATTAAAAAAGAATTAAAAAATAATAAAAAAAAATAATTAAAAATAATAAAAAATTCAATAAAAATAATAATAAAAAAATAAAATATATGCTAATAAGATCAGCCCTTTGCGGACCTGAATGAGAACTGCCTCTCAGCCTAAATAATAAATTAAATAATAAAAAAAATAATTAAAAAAGAATTAAAAAATAATAAAAAAAAATAATTAAAAATAATAAAAAATTCAATAAAAATAATAATAAAAAAATAAAATATATGCTAATAAGATCAGCCCTTTGCGGACCTGAATGAGAACTGCGTCTCAGCCTAAATAATAAATTAAATAATAAAAAAAAGAATTAAAAAAGAATTAAAAAATAATAAAAAAAAATAATTAAAAATAATAAAAAATTCAATAAAAATAATAATATAAAAATAAAATATATGCTAATAACATCAGCCCTTTGCGGACCTGAATGAGAACTGCCTCTCAGCCTAAATAATAAATTAAATAATAAAAAAAATAATTAAAAAAGAATTAAAAAATAATAAAAAAATTAATTAAAAATAATAAAAAATTCAATAAAAATAATAATAAAAAAATAAAATATATGCTAATAAGATCAGCCCTTTAGCGCACCTGAATGACAACTGCCTCTCAGCCTAAATAATAAATTTAATAATAAAAAAATAATTAAAAAATAATTAAAAAATTATAAAAAAATAAATAAAACATAATTAAAAAATAAATAACAAAATAATAAATAATAATTTAAAAAAAAATGCTAATAATATATTACTGCTAATAATAATGCATATTAATGCTAATAATTATGTTATTAATTGCTATTATTAATGCTAATAATGCTATTATTAATTCTATTAATGCTAATAAATAATGCTATTAATGCTATTAATAATGTTATTAATGCTATTATTAATGCTAATAATCCTATTATTAATGCTATTTATGCTAATAATAATGATATTAATGCTATTAATAATGTTTATTAATGCTATTAATAATGCTAATAATGCTATTATTAATGCTATTAATGCTCAATAATAATGCTATTAATGCTATTAATAATGTTATTAATGCTATTAATAATGCTAATAATGCTATTATTAATGCTATTAATGCTAATAATAATCCTATTAATGCTATTAATAATGCTATTCATGCTATTAATAATACTATTAATGCTATTAATGCTAATAATAATGCTATTAATGCTATTAATAATGTTATTAATGCTATTATTAATGCTAATAATGCTATTATTAATTCTATTAATGCTAATAATAATGCTATTAATGCTATTAATAATGTTATTAATGCTATTATTAATGCTAATAATCCTATTATTAATGCTATTTATGCTAATAATAATGCTATTAATGCTATTAATAATGCTATTAATGCTATTAATAATGCTATTAATCCTATTATTTATGCTATTAATGCTATTAATGCTAATATTTATCCTATTGATGGTATTATTAATGCTATTAATGCTAATAATAATGCTATTAATGCTAATAATAATGCTATTAATGCTATTAATAATGTTATTAATGCTATTAATAATGCTAATAATGCTATTATTAATTCTATTAATGCTAATAATAATGCTATTAATGCTATTAATAATGTTATTAATGCTATTATTAATGCTAATAATCCTATTATTAATGCTATTTATGCTAATAATAATGCTATTTATGCTATTAATAATGTTATTAATGCTATTAATAATGCTAATAATGCTATTATTAATGCTATTAATGCTAATAATAATGCTATTAATGCTATTAATAATGTTATTAATGCTATTAATAATGCTAATAATGCTATTATTAATGCTATTAATGCTAATAATAATCCTATTAATGGTATTAATAATGCTATTCATGCTATTAATAATACTATTAATGCTATTAATGCTAATAATAATGCTATTAATGCTATTAATAATGTTATTAATGCTATTATTTATGCTAATAATGCTATTATTAATTCTATTAATTTTAATAATAATGCTATTAATGCTATTAATAATGTTATTAATGCTATTATTAATGCTAATAATGCTATTTATGCTAATAATAATGCTATTAATGCTATTAATAATGCTATTAATGCTCTTATTTATGCTATTAATGCTATTAATGCTAATATTTATCCTATTAATGGTATTATTAATGCTATTAATGCTAATAATAATGCTATTAATGCTATTAATGCTAATAATAATGCTATTAATGCTATTAATAATGTTATTAATGCTATTATTAATGCTAATAATGCTATTATTAATCCTATTAATGCTAATAATAATGCTATTAATGCTATTAATAATGCTATTAATGCTATTAATAATGTTATTAATGCTATTATTAATACTAATAATGCTATTATTAATGCTATTAATGCTATTAATAATGCTATTAATGCTATTAATTATGCTATTAATGCTATTAATGCTAATATTTATCCTATTAATGCTATTAATGCTAATAATAATTCTATTAATGCTAATAATAATGCTATTAATGCTATTAATGCTATTAATTATGCTATTAATGCTATTAATGCTAATAATAATGCTATTAATGCTATTAATAATGTTATTAATGCTAATATTAATGCTAATAATGCCAATAATAATGCTAATAATAATGCTATTAATGCTAATATTTATCCTATTAATGCTAATAATAATGCTATTAATAATGCTATTAATGCTATTAATTATGCTATTAATGCTATCAATGCTAATATTTATCCTATTAATGGCATTATTAATGCTATTAATGCTAATAATGCTATTAATAATGCTATTAATGCTAATAATAATGCTATTAATGCTATTAATACTTTTATTAATGCTCATAATACTGCTAATAATGCTATTAATACTGCTATTACTGCTAATAATAATGCTATGGCTTATATTATTGCTATTGATGATGCGATTATTATTTAAAAATCTTTAAAAAAACAATAAACATATTTTAGATACCCGATGCATTTGCATCAGGCTAACAGCTATAACTACTATAATCAAATTAATGCACGTTCTAGAATCCCGATGCATTTGCATCGGGCTCACAGCTAGTAGTATTATAGAGGACTTGGCCCCTGTATAAATCAAACTATCACTGTGCCAGTTACAGTGCCTGAGAAAATAACTTCTAATTTGTATGTAAATAATGTGGTTACAGTGCTTCCCTGGTAGGACCAAGAGTTTGGCGCACGGTTATGCCTCCTATATCGGGGGCCTACCTCCTCTTCTAATTGATAGTGTTCACGTCTAAATTCTCCCGGCTTGTGTGGACACAGTGGCCGGCTAATGATCCTGTCTTTTTGCCCATGCTGTTTGCTATACTAATACTTTTGGAAATGTGACGCTTCCTGCGACGGTTCTGTGTGTATTAGTAAAGTGAGCAGCTTGAGTTGTAATATGACTGGTAGGAGATCACGATCGGCCACTCTGCACGTGCCTGAGGACATTTATTGGCAGTGCATATACGCTGTCAGTGTGCAAACCGTTCTCACACTGAAAAGCAATCATTGTCAAGCAGCAGAAGGCCGAATGTACAAATATTGAGGCACACAGGGCACTCATCTCTTGGCTCCGCCAAGTGTGCACCAAAATGCATATTGGGGATGATGAACGCCCTTTTGGCACACAAAACATCAAGATATGCCGCCTACGGCCAACTTGCTGTTCACTATGATGGCCTTTGAGAAGTCAATGGACTACTTGTAGCTGGACATCTATCTCTCAGCCCAATATCCTGCATACATCTTCCAATGGTTTGTGTGGACACTTATTCATTCCTTAACCCATTCACAACCTTAGACGTCTTGGTATGTCTAAGGTCACCTCCCTGCCTTTGTTGCGGGCTCACATCTGATCAGCTGACATGTGCCTCTAACAGCAGTGATCTGCCCGCCACTGTTAACTTGTTGAATTGCGCTGTCAAACTCTGACGACGTGATCTAACAAGAACATATGGGGAGCGCGTCATTACTTGCTCTAACTGACGGCCCCCTGACGTGATCACAGGGTTCTTATGGGTTGTCATGACAGCCAAGGGTCAGATGATGCAGACAGATCTCCCATCGAACAAATCCTAGACGTTATTGGTCAGCAATTGCAAAGGATGCTGTCAGCAGGGGATTTTGATGATTTGTGTGTCTAAGCGTATTCAGCTGTTTTGAAAACTCTATTTCAATTTAATCATCACTTGCTTATCTTGTATATGTAATAAATATATAGACTTAGACAGACAGCTCTTGTAGGAGAGCTCAAGTGACAACTTCTACTTTCTGCTGAAAATTAAATTATACCAGATATATGACCTCACATATATTCTAACGCAAACCTTAGTCTGTACCCTATCTGAAATGCTGGGCTCGTGCATATGTGCCCTCCAAAATAAATCCTCTGCTTTGTTCCTGTTCATGACAGCATCTTTCTTATTTATATTCAAGCCTAAAATACATATTTATTTAAAATACATATTTGTTATTTTGTATTGGCCTTCAGTTTGATCTTGAGCCATGGAGACTTGATGGATAAACGCTCTGTAGGAAGATCGAGCCTACATAGGTCCACCAGGGCCTTCTCCGCTGCCGTTATCTTGACAGTATCAAGCCATTGGCTTGCTGGTCTTCCTCTTCGCCTTTTACCTTCTATTCTTCCTACCATAATGTTCTTCTTTAGTGATTTTTCTCTTCGTATGATGTGTCCAAAGTAGGCATGTCACAGCTTGGTGATCCTTGCTTTAAGTGACATGCCTGGCTTGATTTGTTCCAGAATGGATTTGTTTGAATTTCTTGCCATCTATGGTATTGATAACATCCTTCTTCAGAACCACATTAACTCCTTCATGACCCATGACATTGTACAACGTCATGGGCCGGTTACCGGGGTTTGATGTGAACTCTGGCGCAGAGCTCACATCATTTCTCCGATATCTCAGCTGATCTCATCGGCTGAGATGTTGGGCTACAGCACCAATCGGATCCAATCGGTGCTGTTAACCCTTTGGATCCCGCTGGATTCAGTCACTGACAGTGGGATCCAAAGGTGCCGCAGCGGGGAAAGTGCTGTTCCCCGCCTGCACTGGAGATTCCGCAATAATATCGCGGCATCTCAGGCGGTCACGTGACAGCCCGGGGTCCTGGCTTGATCCTGGAAGCTGTCACTGAGCACTTCCGCTGAGTGGTTGTCAATTCTGTCAGATACCGATGTGCTGCAGCGTACCGGTATCTGTCAGAAGCGATCAGGCACTGCAGTGATGTGGCGCCCTATGGGGCTGTGTAAAAACAAGAATTAATTAATAAATAAAGTTTTTAAAAATATGAGAAAAGACATAAAAGTTAAAATCACCCCCCTTTTCCCCCATTCAAAATAAAAGTATTACAAAAATAAAAAAATACACATTTTATTATCTGGTATCAGCGCGTTCAGAAATGCCCGATCTATCAAGATATAAAATCAATTAATGAGAGCCGTAAACTGTGTAATGGAGAAAAGGTCCAAACGCCAAAAGTATGTTTATTTGGTCGCCGCAGCATTGTTATAAAATGCAATAATGGGCGATCAAAACAGCGCATCCCCACTCAAAAATGGTATCATTAGAAATGTTAGCACAAGCCGTGAAAAATAAGCCCATGATTGCAAAAAATGAGGACGCTACGGGTAGCAGAGCATGGCGCGAAAAGTGTGTGTTTTTGTTTTTGTTTTTTTGTTTTTTTTGTTTTGTTTTGTTTTGTTTCTTTTTCAACTTTTTCCCCCAGTTAGATACCAGTAAAGGTATACATGTTTGATATCTACAAACTCGTACCAATCTGAGGCATTACACGGTCATGTCCATTTTACCATATAGTGAACGTGGCGTCTAAAAAACCTCCACAAAAAGTGTAATTGCCCTTTTTTTTGCGATTTCCCTGTACACTATATGGTAAAATAAATGATTGCATCTGAAAGTACATCTCATCCCGCAAAAAACAAGCCCCATATGTCTATATTGACGGAAAAATAAAAAAGTTATGGCTCTTGGAAGCAGGGGAGCAAAAAACGAAAATGAAAAAGGAAAAATTCCTGGGTTATGAAGGGGTTAAGAAGGCATTGATTTTTGTTTCTCTTATTGCATTATCATCCATGTTTCACTTCCACATGTTACTACAGAAAAGACCAGACTACCGTGTTTCCCCGAAAGTAAGACCTTGTCTTACATTAATTTTACCTCCGAAAGTCGCACCCTGTCTTACTTTCGGGGGGGGGGAGGGGGAAGATCTTACATTAGCCTAAAAAAAAATGACAATTTTTTTTTAACAAAAAAAATTAACATGTATTAACATACTGAACAGTATGGTAGTCACCACCAAACAGTAGAATAAAACAAATGTATCAAGAATATCTTGTTACTACGGTACCGTATCATCCCACTTACGGTAATCCCACTGCAGCCTCCCATAAGTGCCGTATCCCACTGCAGCCTCCCATAACAGTGCGGTATCCCAATGCAGCCTCCCTTAACAGTTCTGCAGTGTACCGTACACACAGACACACGCAGCCTCATACACACACACCCATACGGTACCCATACACACACACCCATACCCATAGGTACACATACAGTACACACACACACACACACAGCCTCATACACACACACCCATGTTTATGGTTATACAGTACACACGTTTCCTTACTTTTTTTCCTCTGGGTCACTTTCGTTTTCCTCTGCGGTGCAGCTGTGGGACGCTTCTGCTGCAGGGGACGTTGGGCCAATCAGCAGCGAGCCGGGAGTGCAGTGACGTCGGGGCTGGGCGGCCAATCACAGCTCGAGCTGCTGGGCCAATCAGCACTCGAGCTGATGGGCCAATCAGCAGCGAGCTGGGGACAGCAGTGACATTGGGGCTAAACGCATCGGGGAACAGCGGCGGCCCAAAGGTACGGTACTAAGGGAGACCTTGTATTCCCCAGCGTCCCCCCCTTCCCCAGGGGGCCTTACATTAGCAGAACCCCCTCACCTTTCCTTCCCCCCTGTTCCCCCTGCCCTGTCTTACTTTCAGGGGGGTCTTACTATCGCGGTACACGGTATGTACGAGCATATACAGCTCCGGAAAAGATAGAGAACCTGCAAAATTTTCAGTTTCTCTGATTTTTCTCTGTAAAGGTATATAATAATGCAAAGAAAACAAGTTCTTATTCATTTAGAAACAACAATACTCATGTTTTAACTCAGGAAGAGTTCAGAGATCAATATTTGGTAGAATAACCATGGTTTTTAATCACAGCTTTCATGTGTCTTGGCATGCTTTCCACCAGTCTTTCACACTGCTTTTGGGTAACCTTATGCCACTTCAGGCACAAAAATGTAGGCAGTTCTTCATTGTTTGATGTCTTGTCACTGTCTCAAGCCATATAAACTAGAAAAAAAAGCCTTTCATCAATGAGAAGCAAAGGAGAGCCAGACTGAAGTTTGCCAAACACCATACGGATTGAACCATAGAGGACTGGAGTAAGGTAATCTTCTCTGATGACTAATTTTCAGCTTTGCCCAACACCTGGTCATCTAATCATTCGACGGAGACCTGGTGAGGCGTACAAGCCACAGTGTCTTGCACTCATTGTGATCGCTGATGATCTGGGGATGCTTCAGCAAGGCTGGAATTGGGCAGGTTAATTTTTGCGAAGGACGTATGACTCAAGCCGCATGCCAAGTTATCCTTGAAAAACACTTGCTTCCTTCTGCTCAGGCAATGTTCCCCAACTCTGAGGACTGGTTTTCCAGCAGGACAATGCCCCAAGCCACACAGCTAGGTCAATGAATGAGTGGATGAAGGAGCACCCCATCAAGACTCTGTCATGGCCAGCCCAATCTCCACACCTGAACCCCATTGAAAACCTCTGGAATGTAATCAAGAGGAAGATGGACAGTTACAAGCCATCATTTTTTTTTTTTTTTTAGTGCCATATGGTCACCCAAAATCAGTGTGAAAGACTGGTGAAAAGCATGCCAAGACGCATGAAAGCTGTGATTAAAAATCATGGTTATTCCACCAAATATTGATTTCTGAACTCTTCCTGAGTTAAAACATGAATATTGTTGTTTGTATATGAATAAGAACTTGTTTTCTTTGCATTATTTGAGGACTGAAAGCACTGTTTCTTTTCTCCATTCGCCTTCCACGACAGCATTGGAGGATGTCGTCCACGCCCTATTGGGGGACAGGAACACAGAGAGGTTAAAAGCCCCTCCCCTTCCTCAGTACTCCAGTGTCTTCCTGTCCCCCTTGGGGCATGGAGAGGTTCCAGTGCTGTCAGGCCGGCAGAGGCAGCATTGGGGTGTACTTACAGCCGGGCCAGGGATGGACGTCGGGGGCGGCCTCCTCCTCCTTCTCGGGGCTCCCGTGGTGGGACCATCCGGCCTTCCTGCGTCCTACGGGGCAAAGCAGGCCGTGTATTGCAACGCCGGAGGCCTGTTCAGCTCTCCGGCGTCTCCCTCCTCCAGCTGCGGTCCCTGGGGCATGCATCAGAGGTGCCGCGGAGGCACTTCCGGTTTCGGGTGTGGCACTTCCGGTTCCGGGATGGCACTTCCGGTTTCGGGCGACGGCTCCTGTAAGGGCTGTGGCAGGCTGGGCGCGGCTCCAGGGAACCCAGCAGGACTTTCGCGCGCTACTGCCCGCGGCCGGTGACCAGGAGGAGGGAGGGAACAGGAGTTCCTGGTTGGGGGCACGGTACTTCTGGATAAGTACCCGCCGGAAGCTACACCCAGGTAAGGCTGATCCCTGAAACATGGAGGGTGATAGGCTTCCACCTCTGCTTCTGCAGAGCCCAGCGTTCCCCCAGCTCATGTAAGTGTTTCTGGGGGTGGTCACAAGGGGTCGAGTTATTTAGGCCCTGCACTCACACTGGGACCCCTTCTCTTCCCTTTTTGTCTATAGGGAGACGAGGGCCGTCTGTGGAAAGGAGCAATAATGGGGCTGCGGCAAAAAATTCCCTCTTCCTACAACAAGGTGTCGGCCATGACTGACAGGGTTGTCAGGATGGACTCCCCATCCCTGCTGGAGGAGCTCCAATCCATTAGGGAAGAGGTGCAGGCTTGTATCTCGGCACTGCGGGGTTTTGCTGCAGCTTCCGGGCCTTCCCCTCCGTAAGAGAGGAAGCTCCAGGATTGTAACTCTGTGGATCTCATGGAGGCTGGCCAGAGCTCAGCTTTAGAGGACGGCGAGGATATTGCCGCTGTTGCCTCTGTCCAGACACGAGAATCTGGACACTACTAATTTTCCACGGAGTCTATGGGTGCATTGGTGGACACTGTCCATTGTACCATGGGAGTAGAGGTGGTGGAAACCCCTTCTTCTGTGCAGGACTGAATGTTCAGAGGCCTGAAGGCTAAGCGGCTCACCCCATCCGAGTGGATTGGAGGGTGATGACTTTGTCTGGGAGGTCCCGAAGGTGGACATCCAGGTGGCCAGGGTAGCAATCAGCTGCCATTGTAAACCCATTGTGCATGCCCTTGACACTCTGTTAAATGAGAGACCCAATGGAAATCTCTATGGAAGTCTCTATAAAGTCAATGGGACTTCTAACATGAAGGTCTATGGCAGTATTCCATTTGGGAAGCTTGGCATATAAGACCGCGTTGCCTTTTGAAGATTCCTCCCGGTTGAAGGACCCCCTCGTTTGTAAAATGGAGAGTGTCCTCAATAAATCCTGGGAGGTGGCAGCTATGTCTTTAAATGTGAACATTTCCTCTACATGTGAGCAGGTCTGTCTTTAAGTGGCTCACCGAGCTGGGAGAATTCCTCCTGCAGGGTACTCCCAGGGAGGAGCTTTGGACTCCATTCCACTTCTGAGACGTGCTACGGGCTGATGCCTCTGCTGAGTCGTTCCGCGTTGTCACGTCTAAGCTCCAGCTGTGTGGCCTCCCCTTGCAAAGGGCATTGGATGACATCCTGGAAAAGGTGTCAGACCAGAAAATGTGTCTCCTGGAACAGGAGCCCTTTCGGAGGCAGTCCTTTTGGCCTGAGCGCAGCCAACCCTCCCAGTCTAAAGGGATGGGTTAGTCGGGTCGCTGGGCATTCCAGTACGGGGACAAGACCCGTAATATCTTGCTCCCCCAGCAGCGGCATCACCAGCCGCCCCTAAACAAGGCCGCCTTCCCCATTGCGGGGCGGCTCCTGCGGTTTCTGCCACAGTGGCAAGCATTCTCCTTGTGCCCTTGGATCCTCTCGACCATTTGGGAGGGTCTACGCTTGGAATTCGAGAGCCAGCTCCTCCATGTCTTCGAGTCCTCTCCCTTGCTCAGGGAGACTCTCGCACAGTATTTCTTGTCGGGTCTGCGACACCTGTTGGATTCGGGTGTGGGGTCCCCAGTTCCTCCTGGAGAGGAGGGCCAGGGGCGCTACTCCAGGTTATTGTGGACCTCCAGAACGTGTATTCTCATGTCCCCATTCCCCCGTCCCACAAGCGCTTTCTGCGATTCACGATCTCCGGGGCAGGCGGGACGGTCCATTCTTGGCTTAATGTGCTGCCCTTTGGGATTTCGTCGGCCCCAGAGGTTACCAAACTCATGGGGGAAGCGATCACATTCATCCAGACCCAGGGGATATGTGTGCTTCCCTATTTAGACGACATGTTGGTGGTAGCTCCTTCGGCAGTGCTTCTGCGCACAAAGGTATCCAACACATTGGAGATTCTTCAGTCCCTGGGATGGGTACCCAATCTTCAAAAATCGGAACGGGTGCCTGCAACCCGACGTCAAATTTTGGGGGTCTTGCTGGCCTCCTCCAGACAGACCTCGTTTCTTCCTGCGGCATATCAGCTTTTGCGCCGCGTGAATCTGACCCGCTTCCGGGCAAGGGGGTCGACCTCCTTGCGGGAAGCAATGTCCCTGTTAGGGGCCATGTCGGCCTGCATTCAGTCAGTAACATGGGCTCAGGCTCCTTCCCGACTGCTCCAGGAACACATACTGAGTTCTTGGGACAGACGTCAGGATTCCTTAAACTCGCGGGTCCGGACCCCGGGGCGGGTGGTAACCTCGCTTTCCTGGGGATGAATCCCAGACACCTTCCTGTGACCTCCGTTCCCACTGATGCCAGCGGTTCCGGTTGGGGTACGATGGAAGTTCGCACACCCTTCCAGGGGATTTGGAGTCGCTCGGTCAGTCACCAGTCTTCAAACTTCTGGCAGTGGAGGAAGCGCTTCTTGCTGCAGCTCACGTTCTCCGGGGTCATCATGTCAAGGTCCTGTCAAGACAACGTGACTACAGTTGCTTTCTTGCGGTACCAAGGCGGTACTCGTGGCTTACACTTGTAGGGGCTGGCAAGACTGTTCTTTTTGTGGGCAGTACGCCATCTTCTCTCCTCCTCGGCAGTACATCTGAAGGGAATGGTCAATGTACAGGCAGATTCTTGAGCCGCACGGAGGTCCACCCAGGAGAATGGTGCCTCCATCCGGAAGTATTTCGCTCTCTTACGGACAGGTGGGGTGTCCTTTCGATCGACCTGTTCGCTTCGGGCTCGAATACAAAGGTGCCAACCTTTTTCTCCCTGACGCGGTCGGACCATCCTCGGGGGCTGGACGCTTTTGCCCATCCCTGGGACTTCCGGTTGGTGTATGCATTTCCTCCAATCCCACTACTTCCCAAAAACGTTGCAACGGATTCGGGCGGAGGCGGTGACACTATCCTGGTGGCTCCCCTGGGGCCCAAACTGGCGTGGTACGACGCCATCCGAGACCTGGGCCTGAAGGGACCGATTATGTTAGCCCACAGTCTCAACCTACTGTCCCAGGGTCCTCTGTTTCACCCGGGCCCTCAGTGGCTCATTCGGGCGGCCTGGCTGTTGCGGCCAGGATCCTGAGGATCAAGGGTCTCTCCCAGGCAGTGATCCACACGCTTCAGCAGAGCAGGAAGCTTGTGACAAATGCTATTTACGGGAGGGCTGGCATCGTTTCCTGTCCTGGTGTGCTCCTTTCATCCCGACCATGCATCATCCTAAGGTGGCCCAACTCTTGGATTTTTGCAGCGTAGCTTGGATTTGGGGCTTCGGCCGAGCACTCATTAAGTCCAGAGGTCGGCACTTGGGGCGGGTTTTGCCCAGGATCTTGCTTCCCATCCATGGCTCAAGCAGTTTTTTACTTCTGCTTGGGGTGGCGTCCCCGGATTCGGCCTTCTGTCCCTCCCTGGGACTTGATGCTTGTTCTCCAAGGGCTTGCTCGAAGTCCCTTTTGCACCCTTGTCTGCTGCATCCCTTACGTCTCTCTCTCACAAGGTGGCGTTTTTGGTGGCCATCACTTCTGCTCCCAGAGTTGGAGAACTGCAGGCGCTCTCTGTCCGGGCTCCGTGCCTCGTGGTGTCCGTACTCTCTGTCCGGGCTCCGTGCCTCATGGTGTCCGCACTCTCTGTCCGGGCTCCGTGCCTCGTGGTGTCCGTTGTTCGCATTACGCTTCGGTTGCATTCATCTTTTCGTTCGAAAGTTGTCGGATTTCCATCGGTCCCAAGGAAGTGGTTCTGCCTTCGTTTTGTCAATCTCCTGCTAATGCGGCTGAGGCCGTGTTTCAATCCTTGAATGTTCGTCGGACTGTCCTCCTCTATCCGAGAGACCGCTTCCTGGAGGTTAGATCAGAACCTGTTTGTTCGGCTTTTTGGAATAATACAGGGAAGAAGACTTCCCAGGCTACCATCACTTCCTGGATCACAAAGGTGATCTGTGAGGCCTACGTCACTCCGGTCCTTGCTCCTCCGGTGGGGTTGAAGGCTCCTTCAACTCGGACTGCTGCTACGTCCTGGACGGAGCAGGCTGGAGCTTCATCGGAGCTGATTTGCAGAGCGGCTACGTGGTAGTCTCTCCTCTCTTTTTTCTCGCCTCTATAGGTTAGATCTGTCCTTCAGTCGGGCTCTGTCCTTTGGTAGGAAAGTCCTACAGGCAATAGTCCCACCCTGAGGAGTATCGGTGGTATTCCTCCAATGCTGTCGTGGAAGGCGAATGGAGAAAACTGAATTAGTCCTTACCGGTAATTCCTTTTCTTGGAGCCTTCCACGACAGCATCAGTTCCCCCCCTTGTTGGTGTTTGATTCCGGTTTGTATCAGGTAATCCATGGCTAAGGGTGATCTTGGTAAACACTGGAGTACTGAGGAAGGGGAGGGGCTTTTAACCTCTCTGTGTTCCTGTCCCCCAATAGGGCGTGGACGACATCCTCCAATGCTGTCGTGGAAGGCTCCAAGAAAAGGAATTACCGGTAAGGACTAATTCAGTTTTTTTTTTTATTATTTTGACGATTTCTCATTTGTTGCAAATAAATACAAAGTTTTTAGCTTTGAATTTTGGAGACATGTTGTCAGTAGTTTAGAATAAACCAACAATGTACATTTTACTCAAAAATATACGAAGAGAAAAATCAGAAAAACTGGAAATTTTGCAGTGATCTCTTAATATTTTCAGGTGCTACATGCATGTGTATATATATATATATCACTCTCATACATATATTTAACATAAAGATAATTAAATATGATGACTATTGAACGTGTTTTCAGCCATATGTGTGATAAAGAGAAATTGTTGTATAATACTCCTGAACACATTATCAGATGGATGCACACCATTCCACACTTACATTTTTTTTTTTTTATAATGTTAGATGTACAAAGTGCTGGCTACAGAAACACTGAACCCGGTGGCAGTGAGTGCTGCTATTGATAATGCACTGGCTACAGAGAAGGTAGATGGTACGTGCTGCTATGTGACCACTCACAGAGGTGAGTCTACAAAAAAGGCTGTCTGCTCCCTGCACATATGTCATGTATGTTACCATTAGAATCATGGTCTAGGTAAAGGAGTCCCTAACCTGCAACTCAGGAGCCACATGTGGCACGAGGGCCCCTTATGTGTGGCTCAAGGCTGTTTTTCAGCTTGGTGCCTAAGTAACAGTTTTACCTATGAAGAGTTCTACAGATGGGGACTTTAGTGAGTAAACTCACATTGAAGAGCAGATCTGAATGTGAATAGGGTAGTACCCTCTGGATCTCGTTATACCACCTCAGTTTGATTTCTGTGGAAAAACTTTGGTTGTCTTAATACCGGTAATGATGGCTCTGGGTGTCACTACTGTGAGGGGGCAGGAGCTGGATGTGGCTCGTGACCCTCTCTTCTTGATGGATGTGGCTCACGTCCCTCTCTTCTTGATGGATGTGGCTCGCGATCCTCTCTTCTTGATTGATGTGGCTCGCGACCCTCTCTTTTTGATGGATGTGGCTCGCGACCCTCTCTTTTTGATGGATGTGGTTGGCGACTCTCTCTTTTTCTGATCATCATAATGGGAGACCCAGACAATGGGGTTTAGGGCACTGCCCTCCGGAGGCCACACTAGGTACTACAAGTTTGTAGTAACCGCCCCCTCCGCTTATAAACCCCTACCGCAGGAGATATCCTCAGTTTTAAACTTAGTGTGCTCGGAGGATCACACGCTTTGCTTGCACATCACAGCATTCTCACAGCTCACGTGATGGCGTATGAAGACAAGGTAGGTCCCGGTCGGGGACCTCCGGCAGTCTCCCTGTTCACCCTTGGGGAACACGCAGGTTGAGGTAACGAAGGCCTAGAGCCTGGACACGTCGTGTCCTCCCGGTACGCTGCCGCGCTCCTTCCCATCCTTCCTTGGGGGCTCTGGGAAGTGGGAGACAGGAGCCTTGCACAGCTCCGCTCCGTCCGAGGCCTCCCTAAATGGTGCTCACAGACCGGACTGGAGCCAGCCCAGTCCGAGGCCTCCCTAAATGGTGCTTACAGACCGGACTGGTGCTGAACCCCCGTCCGAGGCCTCCCTAAATGGTGCTTACAGACCGGACCGGCACTGAGGTACCCTGTGTATCTCCGGTGTGCCTGGGGGTAGTGTCTGGACCTTATGTGTTCTGACACTCAGGCCGCGCGCAACCCTCGGGTCTGCGGTTCTGGCGGTGTGCCCTGTGCAGGGGTCACCCTGGCTGACCGCCCTGTGGGTCACAGGGGCTGCGGCTGTGGGCTACAGATGTTTTGTTTACAGCCCTGGGTATAGTGTTGACCCGATACCTCCCGCGCTGCGGGCTCCGGCACCAGATTTACTAAGATGGCTGCCTGGAGAGACGAGGAGCAGCCCAGGGGATGACGTCATCGCTGGGCGTGTGTGTGTGCTTCCCGCGTGTTTTCGGCGCCGCCCATAGCTTGTCCGGCGGCGGCCATTTTCCCCTCACTTCCCTACTGGAATTGATTGAGTGCACTACGGCACTTCTGGGGAGACCGGTCATAACCCTCGCGGAGGCCACACACACATCGCTCCCCTCCACCGCATTGAAGCGGTCGGTAAGACACCGGTGTACCGGTTTCTGTTTGGCTTATTTTCCCCGGCTGTGGGTATGTCCTCAGCAAGGAAAAGTGCTGCTAAGGCAGCCAGTACCACCACTACCTGCGCTACATGCAACGGAACGCTGGTTGGGGGGTCCTGCAATAACTGCGGACGCCCAGATGCCCGGACTGATAGTGCTGAAACTGCAGCTCCGGTGCTGTACCCTGAGGTTCAGGTGATCCCAGGGCCATGGGAGACACAGAATAAGATTAATGAATCTGTGTTGTCCAAACTGTCCTCCATGTCGCAATCCCTGGAGGCACTGACGAGGAGGCTGGAAAACCCAGCTGCTCCTTCAAGTTACCCCCGGGTGTCACCCCTGTCAACCGCGAGACCCCTTAAACGGGCTCGCCGAGATGACTCACCCGAGATCCAGGCTCTCTCTGAGGAGGAGCGTCACTCTGATGGTGACGAGGATGATGGGGGTTCAATACTTGAGTCTGTGTACGAATCACCAGACGGAGTGGAGGATCTGGTATCCTCCATCAACGAGACTCTGCGTCTCGTGGCGCCCCCTGAGGAGGTGGAACTCCACCCGAAGGAGGTATATCAATGGTTGCAGCCGGAGGCTCGACCATGTGGCTCCTTTATGGACCACACTAATTTTGGAAGGGTGGTCAGAGCTCCCAGGATTCATCCTGGGCGGCGTTATGTCCGTAAAGCTAAGGACACTCGTTTCCCCTTCCCTCAGGAGGTGCTTCAGGAGTGGTCGCAGTCCCCGAAGGTGGACGCTTCCATGACCAGGATTGCTGCACGCTCCCTTTTCTCTGCCTCTGATAGCTCCTCCTTGAAGGACGCAACGGATAGACAGGTCGAACAACTCGCCAAGTCTTCTTATGAGGCTGTGGGGTCTTCATTTGCCCCTAATTTTGCCACGGTCTGGACCCTGCAGGCAATCACCGCCTGTTTGGATGGTGTCACTGACCTAGCGGGGTCCAATTCAGAGGTCCTGGCGCTTATCGATAGGGCAAGGGCCTATGCGGACTACGCCAGGACAGCGACCTTGGAGACTGCCAGTCGCTCTGCTGTGGCTTCGGCCAATGCGATAGCGATACGCAGGTTGTTGTGGCTGCGTCTATGGGACTCAGATGCCACGTCAAAGAAGATTTTGCAAAGTCTTCCTTTCTCTGGTGACAGGCTGTTTGGAACCGAGCTGGATAAGCTGATAAAGGATTCTGCGGAGTCTAAGATTCCACAGAATAAGCCTAAGCCACGGTATACGGTTAAAAGGAACCCTAAACAGTGGTCCTTTCGTTCCAGCTCGCAATCATCAGCATCGTCCGCTCGCGCGGACAGAGGGGGGAAGCCCTCTACTCAGTGGCGCCCCAAGGGTCGCCAGAAGAAGCCGACGGGGGCAGCAGCTGCCACCCCCAAACCCGCTTCCGCATGACTCGCTTTCTTGTCCTGCCGCCCCACAAGTGGGGGGCCGCCTGTCACGATTTCAGGACAGATGGTTACTCCACGTTCAAGATCAGTGGGTCCGAGACGTAGTCTCGCGCGGTTACAGGATAGAACTGACGTCGCGGCCGGCGCACCGATTCCATCGGTCTGTCCCATCCCCAGAAAAGGCGCAGGCTTTTTATCGGGTGTTGGAGGGACTCCGCAGAGACGGGGTAGTGGTTCCAGTACCTTCCGGGGAGAGGTTCCGGGGTTTTCACTCCAACCTCTTCATTGTCCCGAAGAAGGACGGCTCTTTTCGCCCGGTTCTGGACCTCAAGTTGTTCAACCGTCACGTGTTGGTTCGGAAGTTCCGTATGGAATCCCTGCGCTCCGTGATCGCGGCTGTGTCGCAGGGAGACTTCCTAGCGTCCATAGATATCCGAGACGCTTACCTTCACGTGCCCATTGCACAGGCTCACCAGCGCTGGTTGCGATTCGCAGTGGGGGACGAACACTTCCAATTCGTGGCACTGCCTTTCGGGTTAGCCTCGGCACCGCGGGTGTTCACAAAAGTGATGGCTTCAATGATGGCTCTCCTACATGTGCAGGGACATGCCGTCATTCCCTATCTAGACGACCTGCTGGTCAGGGCTCCATCGGAACACCTTTGTCGGAAAAGCCTGGAGGTGACCATGCAGTCTTTGGAGCAGTTTGGGTGGCTTCTCAATATCCAGAAGTCAACCCTGGTTCCGACCCAGTCACTGACATATCTGGGTATGGACTTCCACACGGACTCAGCTCTGGTGTCTCTGCCGCGAGCAAAACAGCTGGCCATCCAATCAGGAGTGCAAGATCTCCTCCTGTCGCCGCAATCATCCCTGCGGGTGTTGATGAAGCTGGTGGGGCGCATGGTGGCAGCGATAGAGGCGGTGCCTTTCGCGCAGTTTCGCCTCCGTCCTCTCCAGCTGGAAATTCTCCGCAGGTGGGACAAGAGGACGGCCTCTCTGAATCGGCTGGTGGTCCTTTCGCAACCGACCAGGGATTCACTACAGTGGTGGCTTCAGCCGTGTCACTTGTCATGGGGCCGGTCTTTCCTCAAACCGTCATGGTTAGTGGTGACCACCGACGCCAGTCTCAAGGGCTGGGGTGCGGTGTTCTTACCCCACAGGGCTCAAGGCCTCTGGACGCAGTCAGAATCGGCGCTGCAGATCAACGTGCTGGAGATCAAGGCGGTCTATCTGGCGCTCCTGGCTTTTCAGACATTCCTGTCAGGACAACCTATTCGGGTTCAGTCCGACAATGCGACGGCCGTCGCCTATATAAACCATCAGGGAGGGACCAGAAGTGCTCAGGCCCTCGCCGAAGTCCACCGCATTCTATCCTGGGTGGAGGACAACGACTGCCTGATCTCCGCAGTTCACATCCCAGGGGTCGAGAACTGGGAGGCAGATTACCTGAGCCGGCAGGGGATGGACGCCGGAGAGTGGTCTCTGCATCCAGACGTCTTCCGGGACATCTGCAGCAGATGGGGCATCCCAGACGTGGACCTGATGGCCTCACGGCTGAATCATCAGGTGCCTCGCTACATAGCGAGATCGTGGGACCCTCAGTCTCTGGGGGCGGATGCCCTGATCCTGTGTTGGTCCGATTTCCAACTTCCATATGTGTTCCCTCCTCTGGCACTGATTCCCAAGGTTCTGTGGAAAATCAGGACGGAGTGCCGCGAAGCCATTCTGGTGGCTCCGGACTGGCCCAGGAGGTCCTGGTATCCGGATCTGTGGCAACTGTCCGGCGGGAACCGGTGGGCTCTTCCAGACCGCGCAGATCTTCTCGCGCAAGGCCCTTTCTTCCACCTCAATTCCAGGGCCCTCAGATTGACTGCATGGCTCTTGAGGCCTGGCTTCTGACATCCAGGGGGTTCTCTCCTACTGTGGTTGACACTATGAATCGGGCTAGAAAGCCCGTATCGCGGAGGATATACCACAGAACGTGGAAAATCTTTTTCGCCTGGTGTGCTTCTGGCGGACGTTCACCGTGGCCCTTGTCAATTCCGACTCTGTTGGGTTTCCTACAGTCGGGTTTGGAGTTGGGGTTATCCCTCAGCTCCCTGAAGGGACAGGTATCAGCGCTTTCAGTGCTGTTTGACAGGCGCTTGGCGCTCCTTCCGAAGGTCCGTCAATTTCTGCAGGGGGTGTCTCGGGTGGTTCCGCCATACAGGCGACCACTGGACCCTTGGACCTCAACATGGTTCTGGCGGCCCTGCAGAAACCGCTGTTTGAGCCACTGAGAGATGTCTCCCTCTCTCGTCTGTCCCAGAAGGTGGTCTTTCTGGTGGCAATTACATCTCTGAGACGTGTTTCAGAATTGGCTGCACTGTCGTGCAAGTCACCCTTCCTGGTTGTCCACCAGGACAAGGTGGTGTTGCGCCCGAGAGCAGAATTCTTGCCGAAGGTGGTTTCCACTTTTCACTTGAACCAAGAGATTGTTCTCCCATCATTTTGTCCCGCTCCTGTTCATCAGGTTGAGCGCGACCTTCACACTCTGGATCTCGTGAGGGCTGTACGCATTTATGTGTCCAGGACGGCCTCCTTCCGGAGTTCGGACTCGTTGTTCATCCTTACGGCGGGTCGCTGTAAGGGGTCCGCGGCGTCAAAATCAACCTTGGCCAGATGGATCAAGGCGCCCATTCAAGAGGCCTACCGTTCTATGGGTCTGCCTCTCCCGGTGGGCTTGAAGGCACACTCGACCAGAGCCGTTGGTGCTTCCTGGGCCTTGCGACATCGTGCCTCTGCTCTGCAGGTGTGTCAGGCGGCCACGTGGTCCAGCCTGCACACTTTCTCTAAGCACTATATGGTGCATGCCCATGCCTCTGCGGATGCAAGTTTGGGCAGGCGGGTCCTCCAGGCGGTGGTGGCCCACCTTTAAGGGGGACCGCGTCTTTAAACATTTTGTGAGGAACTTTTCCCGCCCTGGGGTTTGCTTTAGGACATCCCCATTGTCTGGGTCTCCCATTATGATGATCAGAAAAAAGAGAATTTTGTTTACGTACCGTAAATTCTTTTTTCTTGAATCATCAATGGGAGACCCAGCACCCACCCAGTTGTTCCGTTGGATGTTTTTTTCCTTGGACTGTACCCAGTTGGGACAGTGTTGTTTTGCGGGTTGTTAGACCGTCGGTACACGGTCTTCCCGATGGTTCGGGTATGGTTGTCTCCTCGCAGCTTATGGACCAAACTGAGGATATCTCCTGCGGTAGGGGTTTATAAGCGGAGGGGGCGGTTACTACAAACTTGTAGTACCTAGTGTGGCCTCCGGAGGGCAGTGCCCTAAACCCCATTGTCTGGGTCTCCCATTGATGATTCAAGAAAAAAGAATTTACGGTACGTAAACAAAATTCTCTTATTTGATGGATGTGGTTGGCGACCCTCTCTTCTTGATGGATGTGGTTCGCAACCCTCTCTTCTTGATGGATGTGGCTGGCGACCCTCTCTTCTTGATGGATGTGGCTGGCGACCCTCTCTTCTTGATGGATGTGGCTCGTGACCCTCTCTTCTTGATGGATGTGGCTCTCAAGGTCAATGTCATAAGATTTTATCCTTTTGTTCCTACGGATTCTTTTTGCTCCATTCAATCAATCTGCTGTTTGTCCAGCACATAGATTTCACTTGGTGTGTCGGTTTGATATAAGCTTAGCTGCAAGTAAATCATACACATATTGATGTTATGTGAAATTCTTATGCATCTCATGTCTTTTCCACAATGTGTACTCAACAGGTCTCCCATACCTGTGGGCCCGGTATGATAGGAAGCCAACAAAACAGGCAGACAAGAGGTTTAAAAAATATCTCCATGCAAAAGGAAACTCCAAAGGTTTGTGTGGTCGAATTTTAAGTGGAAATATTATTTTACATGTTTCCAGTACTAAAGGGGTATTCCCATCGCTAAGATTCTGTCCCAATTATGTAATAGACTAGCTGTGAGCCCGATTCTAAAGAATCGGGAGTCTAGAATATGTATATAAGAGTTTTAAATAATAGACTTAAACACCAGATATATGACTAAGTAGGCGATGTAGGCAGAACTGTGAGGGTAGCAATATTGTGGAGGTGTAGAAAGAGTTAATGTCCGACTAACAGGACTATAACAGAGTAGGAACTTATAATGATATCAAAAATGTTATTGAAGGAGTTAATGTCCCACAGGCACTCCCACAACAGACTCAGCGCTGTAAATTATATCCAAAATGGTGTTCAAGGGGTTAATGTACCAGTGGCAGTAGTTATAAACACTACCAAATATGCAGTTAATGCTGAACTGGTATATAATGGGTTAATTTCGCAGTGTCATTACAACTATACACTGTAATAGAAATAACAACAATAATGGAATATAAGGGGTTAATGTTCCTACTGGCAGTAGTAATAGAGACTACAAAGTATGGAGTTAAGGCAGACATGGTATATAAGGAGTTAACTTCGCAGTGGCAGTACAACTACACACTGTGTTATAGAAATTACAGATAAAACGGAATGTAAGGGGTTAATGTTGCTACTGTCATGAGTACAATGAGAGAAGCGCCTCACTGGCCACTGAGATACATGGAGGACTTTGAGTTTGCCTTTGAGTAAATTTGAAACTCAAAGTCCTCCATTATATCTCAATGGGAAGTGAGGCGCTATGCTCATTGGTCGGCGCCAGCACACAGCGACCAATGAGAATAGCGCCTCACTTCCCATTGAGATATAATGGAGGACTTTGAGTTTTAAATTTAGCGCTGTAAGTGAGGCGCTATTCTCATTGGTCGGCGCCAGCACACAGCGACCAATGAGAATAGCGCCTCACTTCCCATTGAGATATAATGGAGGACTTTGAGTTTCAAATTTATCGCTGTAAGTGAGGCGCTATGCTCATTGGTCGCTGTGTGCTGGCGCCGACCAATGAGAATAGTGCCTCACTTACAGCGCTAAATTTGAATCTCAAAGTCCTCCATTATATCTCAATGGGAAGTGAGGCGCTATTCTCATTGGTCGCTGTGTGCTGGCGCCGAACAATGAGCATAGCGCCTCACTTCCCATTGAGATACATAGCGGTCATTAGAGCTGTGCATGGCCGGGCCCTTGGTTCTATTTTCGGCCACGGCGCTCGGCTCTCGTCGGTCGTCGCTGGTGCGGGAGACTCGCAACGGCCGCTGCACGTCCATTGCTCGCGCCCCTGCAACGGCTCGCAATGGCCGCCGCGCGGGCAATGCTTCGTGGGTCGCGTGGCTGCTGAGCAGCCACGTCCACGACGACGGAAGTAGCACCGAAACTTACGGAAGTGCGTTAGGGGAATATATAATAGATGTTATAATAATGATAATATTAACAAATACTTCAAATTAGAAATGTAATATATTTCTGGGTCATTCCATGCTGAGAAGGAATATTTTCAAAATTTTCAAATATTTTGGAAATAGTTAATTTATTTTAAGTTGATACTTCATTACACATGGCATAAGGTGGCAACACTGTTTCTTTCAAATTTCATATATTTCCAAGTTGGCAGAGGGTTGCATGTGAACGCCTACTGTTCTTACTGGAATCATACAGTAACAGGCTATATTGGTAAGTGAATTACTATTAACTAGCAACATGGATAACTTCAGTTCAGTAAATATAAAAGAAGTACTGTTAAGAAACAAAAATATTATATCTTTGGTTCTGTAAGATTATTGTTTACCAGAAATTTTGCACATATCCATTGTAGACATATTCTCAGTAACGTAAATTACCAAAAAGTTAAGTTTTTGTAGGATTGAGAACTAAGCATAAATTAAGTTGTAACTTTCAGAGTTCTTATATTGCATAATGTATTAGCTATTCACTAAGTTTGATGTTGCTGCTAAAAGTGTCACAGTTTCTGTATGAAGTAAACTTATTGTAATCTAAGTTACCATCAGCTTTTCAATGTAAGTTACCTACCTTTCAATTTTTGGACAACACTTAGTCATCTTTTTGAAATAATTAAATACTATTGACTTGCCCCAGGGCTTTGGGGTTCACAGGGGATGTCACTGGGCCTGTGCCCCCCGTGGCCCTGGTGGTCGCTGAAAAGAGTCAATGAAAAGAAAATAAGTGTTTTGTGACGCCACCTACGGCTCCAGTAATGTTACCAGCGCTGAGACCTCGGGGGTGATGGTGAAGCAGCAAGATGGTTTCGCTCCCCATAGGTGGTGCGGGAACCCCGGGGCAGTGGTGGATGATGGGAGTTATGGAACAGTCTATGGAGGGAGTAAGATCAGGGGCCGCAATAACAATCACACACACAGGGTTGTTGTTTTCGTACTTTTACTGATGTTGATGTTCAAGGTTAAATCCAGTGTACCGTCCGGGTGGTCTGGAAGCAGTTCGGGATCTCCACATCCAAGGTGTTATGCGGCATCCCTGTTAAGCTGTGTGTGTGCTTTAGTCCTAGGCCTTCTGAAGCTAGGCCCTGACCCTCTCCTGTGTCCTCACTTGTATGGCAGGCAGTGAGAGCCCTGCTGCAGGCACCACTGTATCCACTGCGGTCCCGGGCTCTGCTAGGTAGCTGTGGCTTAAGTGCTGCACAAGTAGACTTGAAATCTCCCTGACCTTCGGTCTTTACTGCTGGGCTGACTGGACCCGTGCAATTTCAGACTCCATTGTCCGGGCTGTCGACATAGCTCTTCTGGGGTGAACCGGCATGGCTCCGCTACCCCTTGGTAACTCGCCTTGCCTCCGACCCTCACTCTTGGGTCCGTCACACTGGCTAGGCTTCCCCTCTGGCACATGCCTAGTGCAGCACAGTTCACCAGGTGTCTTTCTCAGTACTGCTCAGTACTGAACTGCCTAACTCCGCCCCTGGGCCTGAATTTATATAGGAGCTTGCCTGAAGTTGGCAGGTAGAGCTCCCCCTTCAGGTCTGGGGTGGAAGGTGTTGTGTGCGGGCTTACATTATGTGGAAATACTTCCCTGCTCCAGGTGTTCCTGCGGCAACTGAACCGAGGAGTGGGTATCATAGTTGGAAATGGCTATCTAAAGATGATGAAATTTATTATTATGTCTGTCAAATTTTAAGAAAGGTTGATCCTCCCCTGAAAATGGGTTCTAGGGACATTTGGGAATTTTTTGATTAGCCAGGAAGTTAAATGAGCAGTGAGCACAAATTTACATCCTTGTTGGAAGTTCTTCATTAGCTGTGTCTGAATTCATTGGACTGGACCACATATGTAGGCCTAGATTAAAATTTACTCTACATTATGTAAATGATCAACGGTCATATTTTGTAATCCACATCTCCACTCTGCAAAAATGTTGACAACTGAAGTATGAATATTGATTGATTACATTTTTACACTAAATTTTAGTCTACTTATGTAGTTCACACCAATGAATTCACATGCAGCCTATGTTTTGTCTAAATAAAGATCTCCAAAGTATGAGTGGGATTTTTTCATGCGCTCATGAGGAAGTGAGAAGTTCTCACGAAACGCGTAGAGTAATAAAGAACAGTTTGGATTACCTATTGTCTGGAGGCAGCGCACAAAAAAATCCCTTTCTTTTACTTTGGAGATCATCATTTTTACTGGGAGGTGCAGCAGCATTTAAGGTGTTGTGACTGGGCACAACCTAAAAAGGTGAGCACAACACACACTTATATGACCATTAATCACACAGTTAAGACCCTATTTCTCCCCCCTTTAGTGTATAGTAGAAGTCTAAATAAAGTCAGTTTGTCTTCTCAAATATGAAAACTGACAAAGTTCAACACATTCTTTCTTTTGTATCATAAGTTACTATATTGTGTTGTAACGTAAGTTACTATATGGCGCTGTAACGTAAGTTACCTATATTTCTTGTAATAAAAACTGTTGCATTTAACTTGAGGTTAAAATAAATTGGTTAAAGTTGCTTGGACTATGGTGTTTTAATACAATAAAAATAGTGATTCTCCCCTTTTTACCAGAACAGAAAATTTGGCAGTCTCATGAAATGGACAATTGCCTTTCCTTTTTGTGTACAAGTAATAACACTGTATTTTGTATTTAATTTGTATTGTTCAAATCTATTGAGAATAGTTTAATGTACAATATACATTCACTCATTTTTGTGCCCGCCTTCTAAGAGCAGTCTGTAGCCATTATTAACTCAGTTTTTGGCTTGTGAATGTAACGTAAGTTACCATGGAATGACCCTTCTCCTGATTAGCTATGTCTGTTACCTCATGTGCAGGGCATTGCAGCTTGCGTATCCATGGTTATGACCTCTTATAGGGAAAGCTAGTTAGTTAGTTGCGCATGTTCATAACCATGGATACCTAAGCTTCAGTGCCCTACTATACTACATTTCTAATTAGACATAATAGCTTATATTATTATTACAACTACTATGTATTGGGGTAGGATCTTGGAGATGGGAATACTCTTTTAAATATTCCAAGCTGCATTTGTCCTAAATTGTAAAAGTGATTGTTTTGTTGTACATAACACTTAATTTTGCTTTAGTGAAGACATGCCATATACTGTGCCTCGTACAGGCTCACTATTGTATAATTCAATTTATCCTGTATTATCAGTCTTATATTTCACAACAGTTTACCAAATTGTTGTATTTTTTTTCTCTTGCTCTCCTTCCAAGAGCCTTAACATTTTTGCATTTCTATTTTATGATATATATTTTGCGGTAAAAATGACCTCCTAACATGATTCTAGTAGTTATTATGATTGGGGAAGTATCAGACTTATTTTGTGTTTTTTGGAATTAAAAAAATTCACAATTAAAAACTACAAGTCCGGGGTTTCATTTTCTTCATGGGGTTCACTTTACTGATTAATTTTATGTTTTCATCTGAATATTAAGACACCTCGATTCCAAATATGTCTTTTTTCTCAGTTGTTTATTCTTTTAAAGGGGTTGTCCAATACTGTCCAATGTCTTATAGTGTTGACTTAAGGGCTTGTTACACGCTACGATATCATGAACGATAGGGTTGGTACGTCACGGGTTTTGGGGCGGAGCAGCGATGTCATAACGACGTTGTTGCGTGTGACACATAGATATGACCAACGATAAGTCGGCTGATTGTTAATGGTAGGTTTATGAACAGGACCATAAATCAGTCGTTCATCGTCCGTCCAACCTGCAGCATCGGCATCTGTGACACCTTGATAACGATCTCGTTAACGACTTCGCCTATTCAGAACTGAAGGACGTAGGCAACCAAATGACAGCAAGTATTGTTCGCTTGTCGCGGAGTCGCTGCCGCCTTGTTCACGATATCTTTACATGTGACACCTCACCAGCCATCAATGAACGTCAAGTCCAAGATCCAGGTCAAGTCGTAACGCTGAGACATTGAAGCGTGTAACGGGCTCTTTGTTCTGTTATTAGAGGCAGTTGCCAGCTGTATAACACGCACCCAGTGTGACGCCGACACCTGTTATTTATAGAGACGGCTCAACTCTCAAGCCCAAACCATATACTTGAACTGGCTCCCAACCCCTTCTACTAGGTTCTACCCACTTTCCACCAAAAATGATCAAAGCCGGCATAGAAAACTGCAAAAGTTGCCGACTTATAGTTGCTCAAAAATGTGTAACTTTTATTTCTGTTAGTTTTGGCATAAAATGTGTAATGAATGAACTCACATCAGTTTTCCTTTGTGATTCATCAAGTATTTTAAAATCAACGGCGCATATTAGTAATAAGGATTTTTTCCATTTTAGACTTTATTTGGAATGTTGATGACGATTTCAAAGTTGTTCCAGATTTTTGGATTCCAGCCAAGGGTGTGAGCCATTTTAATGGCAAACCATATCCTGATGAAAATGGCCATATACCAGGTACCTATAGTCTTATATGCTGCCATATTGGTCGCTTGATGAGAGATCATCTCTCACAGTGTTCATCTTTCAAGCATTTTAGAGTTTAAAAAGTTTTTTTGTTTCTAGATTAGACCCAGTCATGACCATGAAAATTTAGACTATAGTGAATATTGTCCTATCCTGGTTCCTAAGTCACCAGTTCAATCACTACTTTACAGTTTCATTTCATATTTATAGTATGTTTTTTCAGAATATGTGCTTCACATCATTGTGCTGGGAATAACTATTTATTTTATGCCTCATTTCACGAATTAAAAAATATACCTTATTATACTGCAGAAAATCATCAGGAATTTCTTCATTTTTGATTCTTCTAAACTCCTGTGTAGTATACAATCATTCTAACTGAAGGCCCCATTACTCAAGCAGTAATCTGTTGACTGAAGGTATGTGGAATCGCTCAGTTTCCCATACTATTTGCATCAACTTGTGAAAAAGGGGGCCGGCTTCACACTATGGCTGTGATCCGATTTGTGGCTGTTCACTTGAGTCAGACAGCCATGGACCAGATCAGCACACAGAACTGGAGGACTAATTTGCCCTCCAGTCCGGTGTGCAGCTGCATGCAGCTGCCGCCGCTGATAGGTCAGGACCGCGGCTAGCTCCCCGCAGTCCTGACCCATCAGCGGCAGCAGCTGCGTGCGGCTGCACATCGGACCGGAGGGCAAATTACCCTCCAGTTCTGTGTGCTGATCCGGTCCGCGACTGTCTGCCTCAAGCGGACAGCCACGGATCGGATCACAGCCGTAGTGTGAAGCCGGCCTAACACAGAGGGACTTGTATTATTGATTGAGAGTCGTTATGGCTAGGGATCTGCCCATGTAAACCAAGCTATCCTGTTAACTATTCACCATGTGGGTTGGTAGAAGTGGGCTGTCTTTGCCTCATGCTTATATTTTGTTTTCTTGAACGGGAGTTATCTTTTAATTATTCCCAGAACACAATTTCTTTCTCTAAAACTTTTTTTCCTGTCCTATCAGGTTGGGTGCCTGTGGAAAATGGCAATAAGCAGTATTGCTGGCATTCGTGTGTAGTAAATTATGCATTAGGAGTTGCTTTAGTTTTAAAACCCAAGACAGAGGATCCTGGATCTTTGGAAATTTCTCTTGTGCATTTGTCAGATCTTCTTGAGCAAACACTGGAACTCATTGGAACCAATATTAATGGAAATCCATATGGTAAGTGTTTTGGCAAATAAACAATTTGTTTGCAAGAACCCAAAGTTGTAGGCACTAGGCATCATGGCTAATTTAGATAGAGCAGGAAAGTCACATTTTTCCCATCCCCACAACAGCACCATAGAGAGAGGATCTGAATCCAAGAACAGGAAACCTACAGATTTAAAAGGCAGAGACTCTTCTAGCTTCAGTGGTTTCCGATGCTTGAAGGAGTCACTCTCATTTCTTTAGGATTCCCATGTGTGCTGAAGCTCTAGCAGGGGGTCTTGACAGGGTGTCTTGCTAAAATACCTCTTAGGCGGGAGAACTGCTGGCGTGAACAGCCCTTGGTGTTCTCATCCCGGTGGCTGCAATGATAAGCTTCTGGAGTAAGACTGCGTGCACATGCATTGATGTGATTCGACTCCGGAGCATCTGATGTCACTTCCTGTTTGAAAAAGGCAGGGCAAGATTGCACGTCTAGAGCTGTAAAGAGAGTGAATGCCTTCTTCCTATGGAGCGTTTACTGATTGAAGACAATAGTCAGCCTAAGGATGCTGTAGATGAATCGGCTCCATCATGCATGGTAGTTCCTGCTCTGGAGTTGGGTAGGTCACAAATGACTTTTTGCCCTCGAAGATCTAATGTTTCCCCGCTGAACGCAGCAGCAATCAACAGGAAGTGAGCGACTGCAGCACTCATTTCCTTTTGATTAACTCATTTGTCTGAAGACAGGGAGACAGAAGGTGATTGGACGTGGGGCTCACGTGAAGTCAGAATGTCACATGAGCACCAGGTACACGAGCCCAGACACCACTAGAACGATTCCGTCACAGGAGGAGAGTATAAGATTTTTTTATTTTTCCTGATTAAAACGTGTATTTAGAAGGGGTTGTCCTAGTAGTGGACAACTCCTTTGAAGGGTTTAGGAGGCAGACCCTAACTGTTTACCAGGTACATAGAGCTTGTATCCCTCAAAACTTCCTGATAAGGAATTGGACAATGTCAAATTAGAAAAATTCTACTTGGACATTTCATCCTCCTCTTCTTTGGAGGATAATGAAGGCTGTCCTTCTTTCGCTGCCAAATACACGGATAAGTCAGCTAATACATTTAGGGCCACAATGAAAATCGAGGACATCAAGAAACCAAAAACTATGAAGGATGTAATGTTTGGGGGATTGAAAGATAGGAGGCACAAATGTTTTCCAGTGTACAAAAACGTGTCCTCCTTAATAAAGGAATGGAAGAAACCTGATAAAGTTTAAGAGACAAAACCTATTTGAATCCGATATTTGTGAATGTTGGGAAAAGCTCCCTAAGATTGATGTTGCCATTTCTCAAACGCATCATAGATCTTCTTTACCCTTTGAAGACACAGGCCTTTTGAAATATTCTCTAAGTAAGACGGTAGACAGCTTCCTTTAAAAGGGTCTAGAATTCAGCGTCAGCAGCCTTTAAACCCAACATTGCTTCAACATGCACAGCAATATCTGATCATATGGTCAGATCAGCCACAGTCTTGGACTAAGAATAAATGTCCACATAATCAGATTTTGGCCAGTTTTCTATCAATCTAGAAAGCAGCACATTTTTTAGCAGATGCTTCGACTGATGCAGACTTTCAGCTCCCTCTTGCTCTTTGTCCAACTCAGCATGCTGTGATCTGGCTGAAAGATTTCACAAATCTTCAGTCATAAAGTAGACTTTGTGACAGTCCTATGTCAAGGAGAGCTCCTTTTCGAGCTAGCCCTCCCTCAAGTTCCTTTCAGTGAGAATCCTTTCATCCATCTGGGAAGAGGCAGTTCATGTCCTCAAGATCTAGAAAACCAGGATAGTAAGTCCCAAGAGCAAAGGGAAAGGCTTCAAGAAAACTACACCTTTCCTACTGGACTTTTGTAAACCTAAGATTCTTAGGCTCCATTCACATTGTACATTTTTGCTCGTCAGTTTTTGTAGCCAAAACTCGGAATGGGTGATAAATACAGAAGTGGTGCCAGGTGTTTCCATTATACTTTTCCTCTGATTGTTCCACTCCTGGTTTTGGCTATAAAAACTGATGAGAAAAAAGAGACTAAAAACGCACAGAGTGAATGGATCCTTCAAGGGAACCTATCATCACTAACCATAGTTTCGTCAATCAAAAGTATTTTGTATTTATCTGAAACCCCCCCACACACACTTTTTATGGTCAGGCGAATGCATTACAAACCATTTATTTCAGGCATAGGGGTGATGCATTTTTTCAGTTCAGTCACAATCCTCTTCAAATTATGCACGCTCCCCTGCATTGTCACTGATTGCCATGAGTGGACCGATATCACGGCAGTGACTTCCTCTGTTTTCCAGGCATGCGCTCTGTGCTTTCCTCTTATTTTTCTCCTGGTATCAGCAGCAGAGTGGTGGGAGCACAGGCATGCGCTTAGCGTGCGCGCTCAAAAGGAGACATGAGAAAGTCCAGAGCATGCTCACATATGAAATTGATTTGGGGACATACACGCAGATTCACTCCACATGCCTGAGAAGCTGATGGGCAGTGCGCAAGCGCAGGATTTAACAGGAGATTGTTGGGCCAGTCACAGCAATCAATCACAATGCTATGGTGTGCATAAATTGAAAAGAACGGTGACTGAACCGAAGACATGCGCCACCCTTATGACTGAAAGAAAAGATATGTAATGCATTCACCTGACCATAAAAATATGGAAAATTCCTGTTTGACAAAATTATGTTAATGATGCACATTGCATCCCTAACAAGAAATTAGGAGCAGTTTAATAATGAAAAAGGATGTGTGAGACAGTGAGGGGGATCATATGCGAGGGCCGCTATGTGTCCCCCAGAATCTTTCACGTATTGAACCCGGTATGGAATGTAGGATAGAGGGACGCTCCACTCCAGTCCGGGTCTTGTAGGTTTTCCCCAGAGGGAGACACGGAGTTAATAGCTAGGTTAGGAGACGGGGCGGGGTTCTCTGTGGAGAGCTTCGGCCTGAGCTGAGGCAGAAGAGGTTGCTGAGCGGTCAGGTCAGGGGCGTGAGAGGCTGTGTGCTATTACAACACAGCCTAACCCGGGAGCCCAGGGCGACCTAGACCGGAGAGAACTCCTAACCCGAAGGACCCGTGTTACTGTACGGTGGATGTATGCATTGTACCCGGCTTCGTCCTGGAACCCGGCGACTTGTGCCACTTTTGTGCCTCTTCAATAAATCCGGGTACTGTGTGAACTAATACCGGGCTCACTGCCGTTTGTCTTGCAATCCCAGCGCTACCTCACAGATGTGACAGGTTCCATTTAAGTTAGTATTTGAAGATCAAACATTTTAAAATGGAAAAGGTGGGAACTGCTGTAAAGCTAATTTTTCTTAAATGCTATCTGGCAATATTGGATATTTAGGATGTGTATCTTTCATGTACACCAAAATTTCCAAGGATAGCACTAAATAAGCGGAATATCTGGCATAATTTACAGATTAAGGGTCTACCCTTCAGGCTTTCCATGGCCTACAAAGTATTTAGAAAGATCATTTCATAAATGTCTTCTCATATCAGAGAGAAAAAATGTGTTGTTCATTCTATACTTGTATGACTTCCTGATAGTGAATGACAGTGATTAGTTAGACTGCAGTCAAGAGGTAAATCCAGTATCCAGCATCCTTAGTATGGCTGGAACAGACAGATTTTTGGGGAAATTCTTATGGATTCCTAATTGTCACTTCAGTGAGGAAGTGAAAAACTCTAATGCCACCCAATAAGGGTAGCAATCCTTTTAGTCATAATCAACTCTTTAACAAGCGTTTTAATATGACTTAGGATTTATGCCAGATCAGAACCCCAAACTGCAGATGCTGCGTTTCGGGGTGACTACCCTCATTGGGTGTCATTAGAGTTTTTCACTACCTCACTGAAGTGACAATTTGCATGTTTCCCAGAGGAGCATTGCGGCTATAAGTCTCCTCATCAGCTTATCCGTCTCCTTATGTCAGCAGGCAGATTCTTCTCCATGAGGAGAATAGCTAGTCCCCTATGAATTTCTAGGCAGACACAGGTCCTTCATTCCAGAAAAGAAAATATTCTGAGGGGTTCCATGTCTGTTTTGGGGTCCCTGACGTCATGCATTTTGGCAGTTTCATGGGCACAGATTCAAATCAGATCTTTTCAATGGGAGATTGTAGACGCAGTAAAAGATGCAGCGAACACCAAGACGAGAAAATTCAGATCTTGAATACAACTCGGGAGCCCACAGTTTGGGGGCTCTGCTGGGAAAATCACATCTTTCACAGATGCCAGTCCTTTTGGTTGTGGGTACATCTGAAGGACAGCTCCTTTTGGAGTCAGTGGTCCCTGGATCTGTGTAGGGAATCTTCAAATAATAAAGGAGTTTTTGGCAGTCATGTTTTCTCTGGTAGAGGCCTTACCTTGGTTGGCAGACCACAATGTAAAGATCCTTTTGGGCATCACAACAGCAGTGTGCTGTGCTATATAAACAATCAGGACAGCATAAGGTCCAGGTCTCTGATGACCAAAACAGAAAAACTTGTGGTAGTGGTGGAGGAAAATCTTCCGTCCCTATAAGCAGATTATCTGAAGGAAGGAAACATCTCAAGGCATGGAGAGAGGATTTTTTTCCTCTCCTATGCTGTGGTGGCGGCAAGCTGTAAGATACCTTTTTTGTTGGATTTTGCCTGTTGGGCGGCATTGGTCGGGCCCCTGCTCCTCCTCTGGCAATCTCTCATTCCCCCTTGGTGGTCCCTCTGCTGGGGTGGCTGGGACCTGCCCTGGCCCTCCGGATCCCCTCCTGGGGTGAAGCGGGCTGGCGGCTCCCTGGTCGGCGGCCTCCTCCTAGGGCTGAGCCCGCAGGCTGCCTCCTGCCTGGTGCACTCTGCCGCGGGACCTAAAGTCACACGCTCCTCCGGCGGGGAACGCAGCGCTTCCGGGTCCCGACAGGCGGGACCCGGTGCGGCAGCGTGGGGGCTCGCCGCCATGATTGGGGCTGCCTGGACCTTAGACAGAAGGCAGGGTCTCTTCTGCACTGGGGGCAGGCCTTTGGTGATATAAGGCTTCCCTGAAGACTTTTGACGCCAGGTAAGCTGCAGTACGTCCTGGGTCATGACTACTTCTGCATCTGCAGAGCCCAGTGCTCCCCGGCCACAGTGAGTTAGGGTGCAGGGGGGGCCTTTGTGCTGCCTAAGGGCAGGGCTAGTGGCAGCTTCTCTGTCCTTTCTTATAAGGTGACAAGGATGCCCCCAAGAAAGTTGCTGGGAAGTCTGCTAAATCCCATGGTGCTCCTAACGGGGCACCATGGGATTGGAAGAGGAACAGGTCCTTCCCTCGGTGCATGATGAAATGTTTGCTGGCCTTCAGTTGGCCAAGCGCGTCAGGTTCCCAGTGCACTCCACCATCCTGAATTTGATTTTTTTTCAGGCGTGGGAATTCCCTGAACGCAGGTCCAGCAGTGATCCATGTCGGCGGTTTCTCTATCGCTTCATTGGGGGACACAGGATACCATGGGTGTATGCTTTTCTGCCACTAGGAGGCGACACTAAGTTAATTAAAAAAGTTAGCTCCTCCTAGCAGTATACACCCCCATGTAGGAGTGAACATAGTCAGTTTTTGCTTAGTGTCGCAGGAGGCACCATGTGTGTCTGTAGCTCAGACCACATCTACCATTTTTTACCCTTACTTTTAATTTTACTACTTAATTCTTATTTAACTCTTTATTATACGCCAAAGGCACTGCTCTACACAGAGCATGGGGGATCCCAAGGCAGCGCACACCACCCTTGGAGGGGCGACGGATCCTCATAGAGGGGCTCCGCTCACTACCCCAGACCAAAGAGCCTGCCAGTCACTGCATTCCCATAGCAAAGGGAGCACAAGTGCAGCACCTCTCACCTCCTCCAACAAAGGAGCAGGTGTTTGAGGCCACCAGGGTGCCCAGCCACCGCACCGATCCATCCCCAAGGGATTCAGTGCAGCACCAACAGCCTACACACACAGAGCATGTGTTTGAGGCCACCAAGGTGCCCAGCCATCGCACCGATCCATCCCCAAGGGATCTGGTGCAGCACCAACAGCAGCAGCCTGCACACACAGTGCACCATCTCCCCCGCGGCGGCCCCAGGCCGGGACGCGCACCACCGGTAAGCTCAGGGCACAGGGCCGAAGCCTCTCCGCTGTGGAAGAGCAACGGACCCCGCAAGGCCCCCCTCTCGCTGCGTCCCCCCGGGGAAGAAAGACGGAACCCACAAAGGGCTCTGCACTCCCTGCTCCCCCCAGAGCCTCTAGCCATCTGCAGAGCATCCCTCAAGGAGCTCCCATGCTGCCACCTCTCACCCTCTCCAACCAAGGAGAGGATGATTGAGGACACCCTGGCCACATCAGCACCGACCCAGCCTCAAAGGATTCGGTGCTCAGTCTCCACAGCCCCCACCCTCAGTGTTCCACGGCGGCTCCATGCTGGACGCGCACCGCCAGTAAGTTCGGGGTGCGCGTCCAATACATGGAACAGAGGAACAACAGCCTGCCGCTATCGCGGGCCCCGACGCTTTAATTTAGACCCCAGTCTGGGCATACACGTTGGCGCCGCCGGTGATTGGCTCATCATGTGACCACCGGCGTCATGGGGGCGGGCGCAATGACGCGACGGGACAGGGATAGCCGCGATTGGCCGATACTAGCGTCAATCGCGGCAACACGCCCTCTGCCATGATGCTGGGCCACAGAAACCCCGCCCCAAGCCACGCCCCCAGACAAGCGCGAAACTTAACAAAGAACGCGCATGTAGGGCACAAGCCATGGCCCCATTGCTCTGCACACCGCTACCCCCACGCCCCCAAAATGGCGCGAATCATAAGGACAAAGCACATCTGGCTGAAGAATATAGCGACCGGCCAGTGGCAGCAACAGCCCGCACTAAGTGCTGTCACCTGGGGCCCCTCTAGGGATATAGCGGCCGCTGACATGGGCTCAGTCTGTGCGGCACTACAAGTCCCAGCGCTACCTCCACCAACTTTCCTACCCGAGTGAGGCCACAGCTCGTGCCCATCCGGCCCCCTTACAGCCCGGAATGGAGTGATGAGCCTAATCAATGGACCCAAATCCCTGCTACCTGCTGACCCTCCACCTCCCTTCCCCCACAAAGCTTGTGGCTCCAGAGGCCAAAGCTGCCGGCTGTGATTAGACTCAAATTAAGCTCCATAAGTTTGAGGGCACACAGGACTAACACAAAAATAAACACGGAGTCAGCTCAGCAGGCTGGCACCGCAGAATGCCTACAAAGCAAGAGCTCCTCCGCCCAGCACCGCTGCTAAACTCTCAAACACTGCCTGCTTTCACTTTTTGAAAGCAATCGCTTAATACAATGCAGTATCACATGGCTTGTGATTTCGTACACTATAAGTACCGTTACACGCTTCAACTCTGTAACAATGTCGCCAACGATTTCACGGGAGAGCATCCGTTACAGACTTCGCCTAGACATCGTTGGTGAGATGTCACACGTGTAGATATTGCAGATGACACACCAACAATGCAGTATCAGCGATCATTCACACAACCCAGCAAACGATATCTGTTCCACTGGGGTGAATAAGCAAAGTCGTTAACGGCAGTGTTATCGCAGTGCGACACACAACGAGGCAGCAGGTTGGAGGGACGACTATCAGCTAGTTTCATAGTTCATGGACACGTTCATCAATCAGTGATCCAACAATGCATTGTAGTCGCATCACGGTGCTACACGCCATGACGCACTAACTATGGCATTTCAACGTCTCACAACCCCTGTGCATAAGTAATATCGTGGACGTTACTTTATCACATAACTGTACCATTTAAGTGCATCCCAAACCAGCCAAAACAAATGGGGTCAACGCATCATGTACCGGCTGCCAGACTTCACTTCCAGGGGGACACGCCTTACAAGCAGGCTTAAACGGCGAACCCAATACCCATGAAGCCCACCACTGATGCAGCCCCCCACAAGGGCCCTGGCACTGACACAATCGATAGACTCATTAGGCAGAATTATAGTCTTCCCCGTTCATCAGACTGTGAATTGCAAAACCTGTTCACTATATGGTAAGCCGGACGGGAGCCTAGAACTCAAGGGGACTATGGATTTTGCCCGCCGTCCACCAGTCAAAACTACCATCTACCACACGCACCAACATGACTCACCGTTCTATCGGCCCGCAGCTCTGCAAGCCGGTACCATAAGCTCCCACATGCTATACTATGAATCGGACGGCTACCTTATGTTATTTAGGAAGCCAAACTCTAACAAATCGGATTCCCCACCATACCTCAGGCACGCAGAGGTACTTTGCCTGTCAAACCACCAGCACCGTATGACCCGCTCACATAACACAGGATATATTATGTGGCTGGTCTTATTTGGCTATCAATTATGCTATCGGGCCTATACCCGTACGGCACACATAGCTGTACTTGTCACGAAACCACCTTCTCGATAATAGACGAACCCGTCTGCCTTAACGGCTAACGAAATCTACAACTCACTATGTTCAGTGGTCATATCAGCGCATAATTCAAGGCCGCACAACTCGACCTAACTGGCTCCAGCATTAGTATATAGTTTTCCCATTAGGCAGAGTACGGAAAACACCACTGCCATGCGCTCCATAGTCCTCCACTTCATCAGCCTAGGACTTCTGAGCCAATATTAACTGCCAGTGGGACAGTGATTCACATACTTTGGCCAAGATGCAACTCTATACAGGCTACCTCGGTAGAACCTGCCCAACATTCGTTAGTCAGGTCAAGCTGTCTCTCAGCACTGCGCTACAAACGGAAGCAGTAATCAGAGGGATCCGCCAAGTAGCCTGAAAACGGGCCCTTAACTGCAGTATAGACACCTGCCAAACTGCCTACTGGCTCAGGATCCGAAACACTATAACATATAAAACAGCGCTTGTGTTCGGACATAGTGTTTATATCCTACCACATCAAAGATCAGTCTTACAACCACAACATAACTAGCGTCCCACACGTCTCATCTCAGTACACCAACTCAAATTCCCATACAGTGACCTTCGTACGCACTCATTTACTTCCATACCTGGAAAGTCTACAACGCCTCTTAATTCTCTTTTACAAAGGATTAACAGGTAAACTGACCTCATCTGGAATTCGGACCCTACACCTACGGAAAGGGTGAAGTCCCCTCAAGCAGGCGTCCTCACAGGCCGCAACAAAGGTACAGCCGCTGAACCATCGATGTCTCTGATGTCTGCACATGAGGTAATCGAATTTAAACAAGTCTACTGCACATAGGCTACACCTCGCTAAGTAGGTCGTACCTCCTTGCACCGTTAACACCCTTACCCACCGCCAAACAGAGCAAACAGCCCGACCGGGCATCTAGCAGGACAACGCCATTCATACTAATGGCACAGCCCCAAAAATCAAACAGATGACGTAAATGGTGTAATCCACGGATCATTTAGGACATGACTCAAGTAAACGTTAGTCATCCTCTAGGAGTGGGCCACGCTTAGCTACTCTCCAGCAGCATCAGCCCCTTGCACCATAGACTACAGTCAGCTTATCCAACAAATGTCTAATCATCAAAACTGGTAACCCTTACACCATCTACCACTCTGACCTCTCCCTTCAAAGGCCTTCCCCCCCCCCCCCTCCCCGAAGCCAAAATGCCCGTCCCAGTGTCGGAAGAACAATACGCTAACCCACCTGTTGGTAATAAACCTCCTGTCTGTCATTCAGCGGAGGGTTGCGAGCTCATATTCAGAGGAGGGCACGTATAAAATAAATTACAATTGTTGTCTACCTCTAACTTGGTTCAAACTCCACCATAGACAATTTTCCTTGCCTAACCAAAGACGTTAAAGCCTCAGTCACTTACTAGGGCCCAGCCCCCGACCACCAACTGCTAGCAAATGCTAAGCTGAGCCCGCAACGTCACACACTACAACCACGTATCAAAAATTACCACAGCAAGTGCGTCTCCTCCACCCCAAATAGGCGCTAACACTCAAGTACCCACACTGGCCACGTTACGGCCTACGCCTTACAGGGAATTCACGCCTATCACTGATACACTTGGCTTTTAAAGCCAAGCGTTTACTCGGTTTACAACCGACCGTTTAGTCTAGTAACATCAGCCAAGTGTGCTTCGGGTCAAGACCCTAGGTTTCTAACTGTAAGTAGAAGCTCACGCAAACAACTGTCAGTTACGCTAGCCAACCATACGTCCTGTCTCACGCCTCAACACTCGTTACTCCTTCTCCCGAAGGCTATCTAGACATCCCACAGACTACAGAGACGTCGAACGCCCTCCACCTCTAGCTTCTGTGCTTGTGCTTGCCTCCTCAGGACACGTACTGGTCCTAGCAGACATTAGTAACGCAACCCTCACACAAGGCTCATTACCATTCTCGTCTCAACAAACCCTTGGCAGTCTCACAGTGGCTGTTTGACACCGGCCCTCATCAGGATCATCCAATGCTCCTAGACTTTTCCTGTCTTTCACCCTTTCAGACAGAGCCACCCGACTCTTAAAACGTCCCCTATAACACCAACGTTGCTTCGCTACCTGGCCACATTTATCAGCAGCATGCAGGTACTCACCGAATCCGCCTAAGTCTAAAGAAACCTGGTACTGAACCCTGTCAGACCAGAACAAAGACTCGGCCTGCGCCCACCAGCAGAGCCCAGGTCACCCACCTTGGGCAGCTGTTCCAGAGACCTATTGCAACACACATGGCTGGTTAGCTCAGTTGGTGAGAGCGTGGGGCTTACAACGCCAAGAGCCGGTTTAGTCCCCGAATGGGCCAACGGGTATCTTTACTACCCAGTCAAACCCTTTTAAAAAAAAAAAAAAAATTATATATAAATAAATGTAAATAATATCAAATAAATAAACATAGGTCGGCCAGACGCCTCCCCTTGTCCCGACTACAGTACAATAGTCTCTCTCCTTTTATTACAAAGAGTCCTTTTCCTAAAGTCTAAGAAATCGACATGATCTCTCGACTTTGATGCTACTTAAATCACAACGTTCAACGGCCACCTTGCCCTGAACAAGGTAGCCCTCCACATTACCCTCTGGTCTTTGGCTATTCCCACCCTAGGGACTGCTTTAGGACGTCCCATGGTATCCTGTGTCCCCCAATGAAGCGATAGAGAAAAGATTTTTGTGTACTCACCGTAAAATCTTTCTCTGAGCCTTCATTGGGGGACACAGCACCCACCCTAACTTCGTATTATCCTTTAGACTAGCATACCACAATCTTCATATTGCTTCTCCTACTGCTTTAGTACAAACTGACTATGTTCACTCCTACATGGGGGTGTATACTGCTAGGAGGAGCTAACTTTTTTAATTAACTTAGTGTCGCCTCCTAGTGGCAGAAAAGCATACACCCATGGTATCCTGTGTCCCCCAATGAAGGCTCAGAGAAAGAGATTTTACGGTGAGTACACAAAAATCTTCTTTTCCTCTTGAGGACAATGAGATCCACTGGGATGTCCCAAAGGTGGATGTGCAGGTTGCCCGCATGGCAAAAAAGACTGCCCTCCCCTTTGAGGACACTTACCAGCTGAGAGATCAGATGGATTGGAAAGTTGAAAGCTTTTTGAAGCGTTCATGGGAGGCTTGCTCTGCCACCATTCAGGCCAACATCGCCTCCACTTGTGTCTCCAGGTCCCTGCTGTTGTGGTTGGACCAATTGGAGTCCCATATTTCTCAGGGCACCCCTAGAGAGGAGCTCCTCGACACCGTTCCTCTTTTCAGGAAGGCTTCCTGTTTCCTCGCTGATGCCTCGGCTGAATCGGTCCACCTGGCGGCCAGGACCTCGGTCTTGTCCAACTCCACCAGACGAACATTGTTGCTAAAGATGTGGAGTAGTGACTCCACTTCCAAGATGCGGCTCTTCTCTCTGTCTTTCAAGGGGACTTAGTGTTTGGCCCTGCACTCGACAGGGGGGACGTCCTCCATTTTCAGTTTAATGTTCTCGCCTTCGGGATCTGCTCGGCGCCCCGAATGTTCACCAAACTCTTGGCGGAGGTCGTGGCCTTCATTCGGGGTCGAGGCATCTGTATAGTGCCTTATCTGGACGAATTCCTTCTCATTGCTCTGTCGCCACAATCCCTCCGGAGCAGTGTGGAGGAGTGCCTGAAATCCCATCTGCAACCCTCCTCTAGGAGACAATTTCTGGGGATATTGCTGGATTACGATCAGCGGGCTTCCTTCCTTCCGGACACCCACAAGTTGACCCTGCTGAATAGGATTTTGTCCCTGCGGCGTCAGGCATCTCCCACCCTTCGGATGGCAATGTCAGTGCTGGGGTCCATGACGTCTTGCATCCCGTCTGTCCTGTGGGCTCAGGCTCACTCTCGGGTCCTTCAAGCACACGTGCTGGCTTGTTGGGATGGACTCCCTTTGTCCCTGAATTGATGGGTTCGCCTCCCAGGGCCAGTCTCCTCGTCCCTCCTCTGGTGGTTGGACCTCCGAAATCTGCAACAGGGGGTGTTCTGGGATCAGCTTCCTCTGGTGACGTTTACTACAGATGGCAGCCAGAGGAGGTGGGGAGCCATGGTGGGTACTGCTCCGCTCCAGGGGGTTTGGAGTCACTCCATCAGTTCCCAGTCCATTACGGGAGCTGAGTACGGTCGAGGAGGCCCTTCGGGCGGCTCAGACCCAACTCAAGGGCTCACATGTCCTTGTCTACTTGGAAAATGTCTCCACTGTAGCTCATCTTCGGCACAAGGGCGGTACGAAGTCCAGGTCCCTGTCATCAGTGTCCTCCCGGATCTTCGTTTGGGCCGAACAGTTCCTGTTATTGCTCTCTGCCATCCACCTGAAGGGATCCCTGAACCTTCAGGTGGATTTTCTCAGCCGCCGGGATGTCCGTCTGGACCAAGCTGTCGTTTGCTCCTTGATTGCAAGATGGGGCACTCCAGCGATCGACCTATTCACCTCCAGCGCAAATCGGAAAGTCGCAACATATTTCTCCCTGAACCCTCGGGACGGGGCCGCGGGAGTGGTCGCCTTATCCCGGGCTTGGGATTTTCCTCTGGCTTGCGTTTCCCCTCCTATTCCCCTCCTCGCAAGGACTCTGCGGGAGATCAGGGTGGATAGATTCCCCACTATCCTGGCGGCCCCACTATGGCCGCGGAGAAGTTGGTACAGTCTGATTGTGGCGCTCAAAGTCAACGGTCCTGTCCTCCCGACTCCGGATCACAGCCTTCTGTCTCTAGGTCCCCATTCAGATCTGCAGAAGCTCCGCTTAGCTGCCTGGCTTCTGAGGCCCGGGTGCTAAGGGCTCAGGGTCTGTCTGAAAAGGTAGTGGCTACCTTGCAAAAAAAAAAAACGCAAATCTGTTACTAATGCGATTTATAATAAGATTTGAAAGAAGTTTTCGTCCTGGTGTGGCTCATGTCCTCCTGATCCGCTTCAGCCCAATGTCTCCCAGATTCTGGATTTTCTTCCGAATGGGTTGGACCTTGGTCTTAAACCCAGCACGCTGAAAGTGCAGGTTTCGGCTCTCAGTTCCGTGTTTAATGCTGATTTGGCAAATCACTGGTGGATTCCTCGCTTCATGGTGTCAACTAATCGTATTTGTCCTCGTACTAGGGTCCGTGCACCCTCCTGGGACCTCAATCTTGTCCTGACTGGACTTTCTCAGCCTCCCTATGAACCGGTGGTCTCGGACTTCCATTGCTCTCAATAGATTGTTCTCCCTTCCTTCTGTCAGCATCCCCGGACCCCTAAGGAGGAGGAGTTCCATGCTTTGGATGTCCGGCGAACAGTGCTCCACTATCTTGACGTCATGATGCCCTGGCGCGTCGATCACAATCTCTTTGTCCAGCCCTTTGGTCAACATAAGAGCAGGAAAGTGTCTAAGAGCACTATAGCCAATTGGATTAAGAAGGCCATTACAGACAACTACCTTTCCCAGCAGCTGCAAGCACCTTCAGGGTTTACTTCCCATTACACCCGGTCTACCGCTGTAGGGATGTGGCTTTTGGCAGGAAGGTCCTGCAGGCCGTAGTCCCACCCTAGGTATTTATTCATTGGTATACCTCCTATGTTGTCGTGGATGGTTCCTAGAGAAAATAGAATTATTCTTACCGTTAATCCGGTTTCTAGGATACCTTCCACAATGGTACTTAATTCCCTCCCTTCTATTCCTTGTATTATTCCTGGAATGTTTTCATATGTACTGTTGTTACTCTCATGCTATGGTTCTTTGTAAGACACTGGCTAGTGGGAGGGTCCTTTTAACCTCTCTTGTGCTTCCTGTCCCTATTAGGGCTTGGAGAGGCAACCTCCTATGCTGTCGTGGAAGGTATCCTAGAAACCGAATTAACAGTAAGAATAATTCTATTTTCTGCTACATTTATATATCCAGCGTGAATCTCGCGCTTGCGCAGAGTCTTCCGTATTTTGCGCATGCATAGATGAGTTTTAGGCTCTACTTGCAGAGAAATCTCTGCGCAGGCGCGATATTGGAAAGCGTGATACGGATAACGCAGGAGGGCGTTCATCTTCTGATTGATGTGGAGATGTCGGACGGCGCAGAGAGGTGGGACCTACGGCTCTGCATTCAAGCCCAATGGACTGTAATTTAGTGGTAGCCTGGCTCACTGGTGGCTCGGTGCTCTGAAGAAATTAAGTATAAGTCAATAAAGTCTGATCTTCAGCACACGAAAAAAGGGAGCAAAAGGATGTATACGCAGCAGAAGTTTTTATTTAGTGTATGTCAGTCAAACATAGGACGTTTTGGCTATTCCAGGCTTGGGGTGTTCAATAGGCTCTCGCCCGTCCACCTTTAGTGCAGGTAGTGGTTTGGGTCATAGTCGACGCAGGAATGAATTGTGCTGAGATAGTTCAGAATATTCTGAAAAAGGAAAAAATGGAGGAAAGAAGAAGAGGCCTGAGATGTAGGATAATATCAAAAAAAGAGGGGATAGATTCCATGTTGCTGGTTAACTATATCTCAGCAGGAGGAGAATAGAGTTTGGTCTGTGACCTATCATGGTGCAGATGTTCATATGAAGACCTGGGTATAGTGTCCCTTAATTGATGGGTCAGTAACTTCCTGTGATGTGAGGAAACACCTGAAACTATCTATTATATAAAACCCGAAGGCCACTTCCGCCCAAAATCCGCTTCCGCTTCCGTGATGGCCTCCCTCCTGTGTCAAACACCGGAACCGGAAGCACCAGACCCACAGAGCCCCGTCTGCGCCCACCCACATCCGGCCCACAGCCCTGCAGCTCACCGCCCACTCTCCATCAGGGACCGCCATGCCGCCACTGGGTCCGCACACAGCCTGGTGTGCGCCCACCAACATGAGGGAACCGGCCCGGACCGGCCCACACTCCGGTGTGCGGCCTCCGCCGGCAACGCTCCCCGCCACCTCGGGGGGCCACACAACCTCTGGGGGTACCCGTGCTCCGCGCCTGGAGAGGAGAGAGGGCGGGACTGACTGTCCTGCAGCTCTGCCCGCCCCTCCTCTCCTCCTACACCCGACGCGCGACCACCGGTAAGTCTGCCCTCCTGCCTCCGCCTCCGCTCCAGCCTGTGCCCGCCGCCTCCGCTGCAGCCTGTGCTCCCTCCAGCCTGTGTCTCCTCCAGCCTGTGTCCTGTGCCCCCCTCCGGCCTGTGTCCTGTGCCCCCCTCCGGCCTGTGTCCTGTGCCCCCCTCCGGCCTGTGTCCTGTGCCCCCCTCCGGCCTGTGTCCTGTGCCCCCCTCCGGCCTGTGTCCTGTGCCCCCCTCCGGCCTGTGTCCTGTCACCCCCTCCGGCCTGTGTCCTGTCACCCCCTCCGGCCTGTGTCCTGTGACCCCTCCGGCCTGTGTCCTGTGACCCCTCCGGCCTGTGTCCTGTGACCCCCTCCGGCCTGTGTCCTGTCACCCCCTCCGGCCTGTGTCCTGTCACCCCCTCCGGCCTGTGTCCTGTCACCCCCTCCGGCCTGTGTCCTGTGACCCCCTCCGGCCTGTGTCCTGTGACCCCCTCCGGCCTGTGTCCTGTGACCCCCTCCGGCCTGTGTCCTGTGACCCCCTCCGCCCTGTGTCCTGTGACCCCCTCCGCCCTGTCCTCTGTGTCCTCTGCCCCCTGTCCTCTGTGTCCTCTGCCCCCTGTCCTCTGTGTCCTCTGCCCCCTGTCCTCTGTGTCCTCTGCCCCCTGTCCTCTGTGTCCTCTGCCCCCTGTCCTCTGTGTCCTCTGCCCCCTGTCCTCTGTGTCCTCTGCCCCCTGTCCTCTGCGTCCTCTGCCCCCTGTCCTCTGCGTCCTCTGCCCCCTGTCCTCTGCCCCCTGTCCCCTGTCCTCTACGTCCTCTGCCCCCTGTCCTCTGCGTCCTCTGCCCCCTGTCCTCTGCGTCCTCTGCCCCCTGTCCTCTGCGTCCTCTGCCCCCTGTCCTCTGCGTCCTCTGCCCCCTGTCCTCTGCGTCCTCTGCCCCCTGTCCTCTGCGTCCTCTGCCCCCTGTCCTCTGCGTCCTCTGCCCCCTGTCCTCTGCCCCCTGTCCTCTGCCCCCTGTCCTCTGCCCCCTGTCCTCTGCCCCCTGTCCTCTGCCCCCTGTCCTCTGCCCCCTGTCCTCTGCCCCCTGTCCTCTGCCCCCTGTCCTCTGCCCTGTCCTCTGTGTCCTCTGCGTCCTCTGCCCCCTCTGTGTCCTCTGCCCCCTGTCCTCTGCCCCCTGTCCTCTGCCCCCTGTCCTCTGCCCCCTGTCATCTGCCCCCTGTCATCTGCCCCCTGTCATCTGCCCCCTGTCATCTGCCCCCTGTCATCTGCCCCCTGTCATCTGCCCCCTGTCATCTGCCCCCTGTCATCTGCCCCCTGTCCTCTGCCCCCTGTCCTCTGCGTCCTCTGTGTCCTCTGTGTCCTCTGCCCCCTCTGTGTCCTCTGCCCCTCTGTGTCCTCTGCGTCCTCTGCCCCCTCTGTGTCCTCTGCGTCCTCTGCCCCCTCTGTGTCCTCTGCGTCCTCTGCCCCCTCTGTGTCCTCTGCGTCCTCTGCCCCTTGTCCTCTGCCCCCTGTCCTCTGCCCCCTGTCCTCTGCGTCCTCTGCCCCCTGTCCTCTGTGTCCTCTGCCCCCTGTCCTCTGTGTCCTCTGCCCCCTGTCCTCTGCGTCCTCTGCCCCCTGTCCTCTGCGTCCTCTGCCCCCTGTCATCTGCCCCCTGTCATCTGCCCCCTGTCATCTGCCCCTGTCATCTGCCCCCTGTCATCTGCCCCCTCTGTGTCCTCTGCCCCCTCTCCTCTGCCCCCTTTGTGTCCTCTGCCCCCTTTGTGTCCTCTGCCCCCTTTGTGTCCTCTGCGTCCTCTGCCCCCTCTGCGTCCTCTGCCCCCTCTGCGTCCTCTGCCCCTGTCCTCTGCCCCCTGTCCTCTGCCCCCTGTCCTCTGCCCCCTGTCCCTCTGCCCCCTGTCCTCTGCCCCCTGTCCTCTGCCCCCTGTCCTCTGCCCCCTGTCCTCTGCCCCCTGTCCTCTGCCCCCTGTCCTCGGCCCCCTGTCCTCGGCCCCCTGTCCTCTGCGTACTCTGCCTCCTCTGCCCCCTCTGTGTCCTCTGCCCCCTCTCCTCTGCCTCCTCTGCCCCCTGTCCTCTGCCTCCTCTGCCCCCTGTCCTCTGCCTCCTCTGCCCCCTGTCCTCTGCCTCCTCTGCCCCCTGTCCTCTGCCCCCTGTCCTCTGCCTCCTCTGCCCCTGTCCTCTGCCTCCTCTGCCCCCTGTCCTCTGCCTCCTCTGTCCTCTGCCTCCTCTGCCCCCTGTCCTCTGCCTCCTCTGCCCCCTGTCCTCTGCCTCCTCTGCCCCCTGTCCTCTGCCTCCTCTGCCCCCTGTCCTCTGCCTCCTCTGCCCCTGTCCTCTGCCTCCTCTGCCCCCTGTCCTCTGCCTCCTCTGCCCCCTGTCCTCTGCCTCCTCTGCCCCCTGTCCTCTGCGTCCTCTGCCCCCTCTGCGTCCTCTGCCCCCTCTGCGTCCTCTGCCCCCTCTGCGTCCTCTGCCCCCTCTGCGTCCTCTGCCCCCTCTGCGTCCTCTGCCCCCTCTGCGTCCTCTGCCCCGCCCTCTGCGTCCTCTGCGTCCTCTGCCCCCTGTCCTCTGCGTCCTCTGCCCCCTGTCCTCTGCGTCCTCTGCCCCCTGTCCTCTGCGTCCTCTGCCCCTGTCCTCTGCCCAGCCGCCTCTGCCCCCTGTCCTCTGCCCAGCCGCCTCTGCCCCCTGTCCTCTGCCCAGCCACCTCTGCCCCCTGTCCTCTGCCCAGCCGCCTCTGCCCCCTGTCCTCTGCCCAGCCGCCTCTGCCCCCTGTCCTCTGCGCTGACCACTCTGCCCACGTCGCTGCGCTGACCAATCTCACCGCACTCACTGCTAACCACTGAGCCACCGCACTCACTGCTAACCACTGAGCCACCGCACTCACTGCTAACCACTGAGCCACCGTATACTCTGCTACCCACTGAGCCACCTGTATACACACAATTCATTTCACCGCACTCCCGTAACTATTAGTAAATAAACTATATATGGATTCTAGACTACCCGATTCTTTAGAATCGGGCCGCCATCTAGTGAATAAATAATAGGCTTGTGTTAATAGTAAAACCATCTCTTATGGCTCGTGGACAGCCTCTGGCTATAAATTTGTGACTCATTTCTTTCAACAAGAATGTCATTGTCTCACTACTTTGTTTTCCAGGCATTGGTAATAAGAAGAATCCAGTTCACCTCCTTGTGTCTCATGGCACTTTTCTAATAAAGGATCTAGAAACACTCGATCATAACAGTCTAATGTCTTGGTTTGAACATTCTCAAGAAGGGAAACTAGAAGGCATAGTGTGGCATTGCAAAGATGGATCTCTATTCAAGGTAAGTTGATTGCGGAGCTTTAAATTAGAGGACAATATGGCAAGTTTCAAGGACATTTCCATTTTCATGTAAATAAAGGTATCAGTTAATTGCCAAACGCCCAACTTCCTGAAACCAAACAAATGGCTGACCATCTAATGAATAGCAGGCAACATTCTTCTATATCAGCTATCTATTATGGCTTCTTAAACATAGTCCTGAGTCCTCAAAACAATCTTTTTTTTTTCTGATGTCCTGTATCTCTTGAAATATGGCTTTAGCTGCACCCAGCAGGCATCTGATTGATATGTAATACATTTGCACTTTAGATTCTAAACCAGCTACTTTTCTGCATTTAAATTTTTTCACTGAAATGGCCAAAAGAATTGGCTCCTTTGAAATTGTTTCAGAAAATTAAGAATTTCCCCCAGAAAATGATTGAGGCAAATAATAGGTGTGGCTAATATGAAAATTGCATCTGAAACCAGATAAAATGGGGAGACACTGACACAATCTTGGCATTGGGTGCCACATTAGCACATAGAACCAAAATTGAGAAGAGAAGCAAAACTAAAGATGAGAACGAAGGACAAAATTGTTAAAAAATATCAACAATCTCAAGGATAAAAGTCTATCTCCAGGGATCTTGATGTTCCGTTGTCTATGATTATGCACAACATAATCAAGAAGTTTACAACCAACTAGTCTCGTTGGCCATGGATGTCAGAGAAAAATTGATGAAAGATTGCAACGCAGGATATTCCGGATGGTGGATAAGCAGTCCAAATCAAGTTCCAAAGAAATTCAAAAAGTCCTGCAGGCTCACAGCACATCAGTGTCAGTGTGAACTATCCGTCTACATTTGACTGAAATGAAACACTATTGCAGGAGACCTGGGAGGACCCCACTGCTGACAGACATAACAAAAGCTTAGATTGAAGTTTGCCAAAATGTAAGCAAGTCAAAATTCTTCAAAGAAAGCGTCTTGTGGACAGATAAGACAAAGATAGCGCTTTTTCATAAAGCACACCTTTCTACTGGTTACCAAAAACAGAATGAAGCCTACAGAGCAAAAAAAAAAACACAGTACCTTCAGACAAATATGGTGGAGGTTGAAAGATGTTTTGGGGTTGTTTTGCGGCCTCTGTACAAGGCATCATGAAACCTGAATATTACCAAAGGATTTTGGGTCGCATTGTGATGCCCAGTGTCAGTTTGCGTCCTAGGTCATGGGTCTTCCAGCAGGACAATGACCGCAAACATACTTCAAGAATCATCCTGAAATTGATGCTCCTGACGTCACAAAGAGCAGGAGCAGAAGAGGAGGACAGACCCAGAAGAATAGGAGGCGACTGCAGACACACAGAGGGGGAGGAACACACAAGGGAAAGGCAGGGAAGACGGTGCCAGCAGCCAGGACCTCTTAATAAGATCCCACCCAGGCGATCTCTTAACTGTAAGGTTTCTTCAGTCTTTTTTAATGCTTACAGGGGGGCTAGAGACAGGAGGGACCCCTTCCCTGAATTCCGCAGACATGCTGCATTCTGTGCTGCATTTAGTTCGCCATGCACCAAAGGTGTGACAGGTCCTCTTTAAAAATACCATTGGGAGAAGGCACTCTTCAAATATGAATCATCTGGAGTAGTTTGCAAAAAAGGAGTGGCCCAAATTGGCAAATCGGAGGTGTAAGAAGCCTGTTGATGGTCATTGGAAGTGATTAATTGCAGTTAGTTATTCCAAACCTTGTACAAACAAACATTAAGTTGAGGGGGCCAACAATTTTTTTGGGGCCATTTTTGGAGGTGTGTGTGAAATTATGTCCAATTTTCCTTTTTCTTTCCTTTTTCTCAGGTTTTTTTTTTTTGTGTTCTAATCAGGGCTTTGGAGTCAGGAAACCAAACCTCTGACTGACTTCTCAATTTCCCTGAATCAGACTGTTGACTACACGACTCCAACTCCCTCACCTTGCTTATGTTTAAGTGATAAATTTATTGTAGTACAATGTGAACATCAGGCTTTTCATCGTTATTATGATGCAATAATCAAGCTATTTCGATAGAACATAATAATTTTCAGCACATACTGCATTGAAATACTGTACCCAATTTATTATATATTTTAGGAGATGGAGTTGGTCCATTTTATACTGACTCTTACTCCACCAAAATGGGCTCAGACTCAGCCTCCGACTCCACAGCCCTGGTTCCAACACACACACAGGAAATAAATGTGTAATTGCAATTTCTCCATTCGCCTTCCACGACCGCATTGGAGGATTTCGTCCACGCCCTATTGGGGGACAGGAACACAGAGAGGTTAAAAGCCCCTCCCCTTCCTCAGTACTCCAGTGTCTTCCTGTCCCCCTTGGGGCATGGAGAGGTTCCAGTGCTGTCAGGCCGGCAGAGGCAGCATTGGGGTGTACTTACAGCTGGGCCAGGGATGGACGTCGGGGGCGGCCTCCTCCTCCTTCTCGGGGCTCCCGTGGTGGGACCATCCGGCCTTCCTGCGTCCTACGGGGCAAAGCAGGCCGTGTATTGCAGCGCCGGAGGCCTGTTCAGCTCTCCGGCGTCTCCCTCCTCCAGCTGCGGTCCCTGGGGCATGCATCAGAGGTTTCTGGTTGGCACTTCCTGTTTCGGGCGGGGCACTTCCTGTTTCGGGCGGTGGCTCCTGTACAGACTGGGCGCGGCTCCAGGGAACCCAGCAGGCCTATCGTGCGCTACTGCCCGTGGCCAGTGACCAGGAGGAGGGAGGGAACAAGTGTTCCTCGTTGGGGGCACGGTACTTCTGGATAAGTGCCCGCCGGAAGCTACACCCAGGTAAGGCTGATCCCTGAAACATGGAGGGTGATAGGCTTCCACCTCTACTTCTGCAGAGCCCAGCGTTCCCCCAGCTCATGTAAGTGTTTCTGGGGGTGGTCACAAGGGGTAGAGTTATTTAGGCCCTGCACTCCCACTGGGACCCCCTTCTCTTCCCTTTTTTTCTATAGGGAGACAAGGGCCACCTGTGAAAGGGAGCTAAAACCCGTCCATGGAAATGTGGCTGTGGCACGAACTTCCCTCTTCCTACAAAAATGTGTCGGCCATGACTGACAGTGTTGTCAGGATGGACTCTCCATCCCTGCTTGAGGAGCTCCAATCCATTAGGGAAGAGATGCAGGCTTCTATCTCGGCTGCTGGGTTTTGCTGTAGCTTCCAGGCCTTCCCCTCCGAAAGAGGGGAAGCTCCAGGATTGTGACTCTGTGGATCTCATGGAGGCTGGCCAGAGCTCAGCGTCAGAGGACGGCGAGGATATTGCCTCTGTTGCCTCTGTCCAGACACGAGAATCTGGACACTACTATTTTTCCACGGAGTCCATGGGTGAATTGGTGGACACTGTCCACAGTACCGTGGGAGTAGAGGTGGTGGAACCCCTTCTTCTGTGCAGGACTAAATGTTCAGAGGCCTGAAGGCTAAGCGGCAGTTGGGCTTCCCTGTCCATGAGGTCATCCGGGTTCTCATCTGCCGGGAGTGGGAGTCTCCAAAACATCGACTGCTCACCCCATCCGAGTGGACTGGAGGGTGATGACTTTGTCTGGGAGGTCCCGAAGGTGGACATCCAGGTGGCCAAGGTAGCATATAAGACCGCGTTGCCTTTTGAAGATTCCTCCCAGTTGTAGGACCCCCTCGATCGTAAGATGGAGAGTGTCCTCAAAAACTCCTGGGAGGCGGCTGCTATGTCTTTAAAGGTGAACATTTCCTCTACATGTGTGGGGCTGCTCTGGCAGCAACCATGTAGCAGTTAATCAACTTACCTCTCTCTCCCTGAGGAAGTCCTAGGCGGACGACACGCGTTGGGTCGGGTCCTTGGATAGCTGGTGGCTGGGTATGTGATTATAGTGATTATATTGTATATACCTGAGGTTTGAGTTGGCTGGCAGATTACTCTGTATCCCTGGCCCTTTTGCAGGATATTTTAGAGGGTGTATAGGATTTTATGGTCTTCTTATATGGTGAAGTTTGGAGGGCTTGGCCCTGACCATAGCTGCAAGGGTGCAGTGTAATTACGGTTAATAGGGCACAATTTGCCATACTGTAATATAATTTGATTGCAAATTGACTGTATTTGAGACATTTGTTTAGATCTGCCAGCAAATTATATTGTACTATACTCTGACTCGGTATTATTGCCTATTGCTCAGTAACCTGTACATACCTTGTGTACACCAGCTTTGTAACACCTTTTTTTGGTTTTAATTGTTTTTAAATTTAAGAGGTGGTCAGAGGTGTTTTGTGTTTTTCTATTGAGTTTATATAAATAAAGATTGATTATAGTGATCATCCCTGTTGCTATGTTCTTTTTCTTCAATTGCTGCAGTTAATCACCTGCACCATGCCTCATGTACCCAGCCGTGGCTGTGGGTTCAATCCTAAGCTGTACATCATCCAAGGACACATGATAGCTGCAGGCTATCCCCCTGGCAGGGCCCGTGCTCTGGTGACTGTGGGCCACTAGCCTTTGGGTGAGGCTTTTAACCAAGTCTCTCTTTCAGTGGATCACCCAGCTGGAAGAATCCTCCTGCAGGGTGCTCCAGGTAGGAGCTTTGGACTCCATTCCACTTCTGAGTCGTGCTACGGGCTTCCTGAACGATGCCTCTCCTGAGTCGATCCGCATTGGCGCCAGGTGCGTAGTGAGTGTTGGCTAACACAGCTCACAGGGCAGTATGTCTTACTTTGTGGAATGGGTAGGTCACGTCTAAGCTCCAGCTGTGTGGCCTCCCCTTTCAAAGGCGGAACAGAAGTCCTTTCGGAGGCAGTTTTTTCGGCCTGAGCGCAGCCAAACCTCCCAGTCTAAAGGGAAGGGTATGTCTGGTCGCTGGGTATTCCAGAAATGGGACAAGACCCGTAATATCTTGCTCCCCAGCAGCGGCGTCACCAGCCGCCCCCTAAACAATGCCACCTTCCCCATTGCGGGGCAGCTCCTGCTGTTTCTGCCACAGTGGCAAACAATCTCCTCGTGCACTTGGATCCTCTCGACCATTTGGGAGGGTCTGCGCTTGGAATTTGAGAGCCAGCCCCTCCGTGTCTTCGAGTCCTCTCGCTTCCTCAGGGGGACTCTCGAACATTTTTTCTTGTCGGGTCTGCGAGACCTGTTGGATTCAGGTGTGGGGTCCCTGGTTCCTCCTGGAGAGGAGGGCCTGGGGCATTACCCAGGTTGTTTGTGGACCTCCAGAACGCGTATTATCATGTCCCCATTCACCTGTCCCACAAGCGCTTTCTGCGATTCGCGATCTCCGGGGCAGGCGGGACGGTCCATTATCGGTTTAATGTGCTGCCCTTCGGGTTTTCGTAGGCCCCAGAGTTTATCAAACTCATGGGGGAAATGATCGCATTCATCCAGACCCAGGGAATATGTATGCTTCCCTATTTAGACTACATGTTGGTGGTGGCTCCTTCGGCAGTGGTTCTGCATACACTGGTCTCCAAAACTTTGTAGATTCTTCAGTCCCTGGGGTGGGTGCCCAATCTTTGGGAATCGGAACGGGTGCCGGCATCCCGTCGTCAATTTTTGGGAGTCTTGCTGGCCTCCTCCAGACAGGCCTCGTTCCTTCCTGCGGCACATCAGCTTCTGCGCTGCGTGCATCTGACTTGCTTCCGGGCAAGGAGGTCACCCTCATTGCGGGAAGCAATGTCTCTGTTAGAGGCCATGACGTCCTGCATTCAGTTGGTCGCATGGGCTCAGGCTCCTTCCCATCTGCTCCGGGAACACATACTGAATTCCTGGGACAGACGTCAGGATTCCTTAAACTCGCGGGTCCGGAACCCGGGGCAGATGGTAACCTTGCTTTCCTGGATGAATCCTGGACACCTTCGGACGAGGGTGGCCTGGCTGCAGGCTCCTGTGACCTCCGTTCCCACTGATGCCAGCGGTTCCGGTTGGGGCGCGATGGTGGATCGCACACCATTCCAGTGGATTTGGAGTCGCCCGGTCAGTCGCCAGTCTTCACACTTCCGGGAACTTCTGGCAGTGGAGGAAGCGCTTCATGCGCAGCTCACGTTCTCCGGGGTCATCATGTCAAGATCCTATCGGACATCGTGACTACTGTTGCCTTCTTGCGGTACCTAGGCGGTACTCGAGGCTTACACTTGCAGGGGCTGGCAAGACTGATCTTTCGTGGACAGTATGCCATCTTCTCTCCTCCTCGGCAGTACATCTGAAGGGAATGGCCAATGTACAGGCAGATTTCTTGAGCCGCACTGAGGTCCACCCAGGAGAATGGTGCCTCCATCCAGATGTATTTCGCTCTCTTACGGACAGGTGGGGTGTTCCTTCGATCGACCTGTTCGCTTCGGGCTCGAATACAAAGGTGCCGCCCTTTTTTCTCCCTAATGCGTTCGGACAATCCTCGGGGGCTGGACGCCTTTGCCCATCCCTGGGCCTTCCGTTTGGTGTATGCATTTCCTCCAATCCCGCTACTTCCCAAGGCGTTGCAAAAGATTCGGGTGGAGGGGGTGTCGACTATCCTGGTGGCTCCCCTGTGGCCCAAACGGGTGTGGTATGACGCCATCCGAGACCTGGGCCTGGAGGGACTGATTAGGTTACCCCACTGTCTCGACCTACTGTCCCAGAGTCCTCTTTCACCTGGGACTTCGGTGGCTCTATCTGGCGGCCTGGCTGTTGCGGCCGGTATCCTGAGGACCAAGGGTCTCTCCCAGGCAGTGATCCGCATGTTTCGGCAGGGCAGGCAGCCTGTGTCGCACGCTATTTCTGGGAGGGCTGGAATTTGTTCCTGTCCTGGTGTGCTCCTTCCATCCCGGCCATGCATCATCCTCATGTGGCCCAACTCTTGGGTTTTTGCAGCGTGGCTTTGATTCGAGGCTTCGGCCGAGCACTCTTTAAGTCCAGGTGTCGGCCCTTGGGGCAGTTTTTGCCCAGGATCTTGCTTCCCATTGATGAATCAAGCGGTTTTTTACTTCTGCTTGGGGGCGGCATCCCCGGTTCGGCCTTCTGTCCCTCCCTGGGATTTGAAGATTGTTCTCCACGGGCTTTCTCGAAGTCCCTTTGCACCCTTGTCTGCTGCATCCCTTACGTCTCTCTCACAAGGGGCCGTTTTTTGTGGCCATCACTTCTGCTCCAGAGTTGGAGAACTGCAGGCACTCTCTGTCCGGGCTCCGGGCCTCGTGGCGTCCATTGTTCGCATTACGCTTCTGTTGCATTCATCTATTCTTCCGACAGTTGTGTCGGCTTTCCATCGGTCCCAGGTTGTGGTTCTACCTTCATTTGGTCAATCTCCTGCTAATGCGGCTGAGGCCGTGTTTCACTCCTTCGATGTTCGTCGGACTGTCCTCCACTACCTCCGTGAGACTGCTTCCTGGAGGTTAGATCAGAACCTGTTTTGTTCAGCATTTTTGGAAAAATACAGGGAAGAAGACTTCCTAAGCTACCATCACTTCCTGGATCACAAAGGTGATCTGTGAGGCCTACGTCGCTCCGGTCCTTGCTTCTCCGGTGGGGTTGAAGGCTCCTTCACCTCGGGCTGCTTCTACGTCCTGGGTGGAGCAGGCTGGAGCTTCATCGGAGCTGATTTGCAGAGTGGCTACGTGGTAGTCTCTCCTCTCTTTTTCTCGCCACTATAGGTTAGTTCTGTCCTTCAGTCGGGATCTGTCCTTTGGTAGGAAAGTCCTACAGGCAATAGTCCCACCCTGAGGAGTATCGGTGGTATTCCTCCAATGCTGTCGTGGAAGGCGAATGGAGAAAACTGAATTAGTCCTTACCGGTAATTCCTTTTCTTGGAGCCTTCCATGACCGCATCAGTTCCCCCCCTTGTTGGTGTTTGATTCCGGTTTGTATCAGGTAATCCATGGCTAAGGGTGATCTTGGTAAACACTGGAGTACTGAGGAAGGGGAGGGGCTTTTAACCTCTCTGTGTTCCTGTCCCCCAATAGGGCGTGGACGACATCCTCCAATGCTGTCGTGGAAGGCTCCAAGAAAAGGAATTACCGGTAAGGACTAATTCAGTTTTTCTGGTAGAAATATTTCATTTTCTGGAATAATTTCAAGGCTGCTAACACTTCTGGCCAGGACTGTATATAGATCGAAAAATGGATATTGGGTCATTCCAGATCAAGTGATCCAAATAGGGAAAAAAATATTGATAACATCTTTAGATTTCTTTAGATTTTTTTTTCTAATTAAGTACAATTTTAATTACCGTACATATTAAAAAGTTTTGAATTTTATTCTTCATCAGTTAATTTTTTACATATTTTTGAAATTTTAAAAAAGCGCAAATTTTGGCCTGGTATGGCTTTGCATTTACTATCATATCTCGAGCTAGAGATAAGATAGAGAAACGTAATAAACACCATTCTACTCAGAACTGTACAGGCTTTCACCAGATATGTCACAAGAGTATCTTGTTAATATTTTACCCATGTGAACACAAACGCAAAATTTAAAAATGCGTTTCTGAAAAAAACATATCATTTAAAAATTACCAAAAATGCATGTGTGCCTGCTGTGCTCTTAGCCACATCTGTACCAAAATTCAAGTTGGGATCGCAATGGGATCGTATTTTAAAATATTTAACTATTATAGCGTCAATGGGTCATTCTATATCAAGTGATCTAAATATGAATATTTGTTACCTTACGTCTTTAGATTTAATTTTTTTCTATATGAAGTACAACTTTAGTTAATTACATATTAAAAGCTTTGATTTTTTTTCTTTATCATTTACCGTATATACTCGTGTATAAGCCGACCCGTGTATAAGCCAACCCCCCTACTTTTTCCCCCAAAACCTGGAAAAACCTATTGACTCGTGTATAAGCCGAGGGTGAACCCCAGCACAGGTATACAGCCCCCAGCAGTGTGGTATACAGGCCCCCCCAGTGGTAGTATACAGCAGCCGCCCCAGTGGCATATACAGGCCCCAGCAGTATATACTGCAGCCCCAGTGGTATACAGCAGCCTCCCCAGTGGTATACAGCAGCCTCCCCAGTGGTATATACAGGCCCCAGTGGTATATACAGACCCCACCAGTATATACAGCAGCCCCAGTGGTATATACAGACCCCACCAGTATATACAGCAGCCCCAGTGGTATATACAGACCCCACCAGTATATACAGCAGCCCCCAGGGGTTATACAGCAGCCCCCAGGGGTTATACAGCAGCCCCCAGGGGTTATACAGCAGCCCCCAGGGGTTATACAGCAGCCGCCAGGGGTAATACAACAGCCCCCAGGGGTAATACAGCAGCCCCCAAATGCTGCCACTCGCCCCCCTTGTAAGGCCCCCCCCCCGCTGCTTAACTTACCATCCCGGTCTTCTGCACAGCGCCGGTCCTCGGTGCTCCGTTCTCCATGCTCCTGTCCGGCTACATCCGGGATCCCCGGCCGTCATATGCCTGCGACGGCCGGGGATCCCGGATGTAGCCGGACAGGAGCATGGAGAACGGAGCACCAAGGACCGGCGCTGTGCAGAAGACCGGGATGGTAAGATAAGCAGCGGGGGGGCCTTTACACAGAGGGGGGGCGAGTGCCAGCATTTGGGGGCCAGATATGCACTGCTTCCTCCTGCCACTGATTGACAGGGGGAAGCAGTGCATATATAATGAGCGGCCCCATGTGAAGGGGCCGCTCATACAGCAGCTTCCTCCCCAGCCCCGACTACCGTATTGACCCGTTTATAAGCCGAGGGGGAGACTTTTCAGCCCAATTTTTGGGCTGAAAAACTCGGCTTATACACGAGTATATACGGTAATTTTTTACTGATTTTTATTAAAGTTTTAAAAAAGCGTGATTTTTGGCCTGGTATGGCTTTACACTTTTTATCATATCTCAGGCTAGAAATAACGGGGTTAAACTAATGCAGTGTTTTTTTAAACACTCAGGGAGTAAATCACTGCTAGCACTACTTTTTGAGCTCTGCAATAAACGCAGCCTTTATCAGTATTTATATAAAAAAAAAATATGCCATCGTTTTCACTAGGGATTAAAAAAACTAATGCAGATATAGTGAAAACTCACTAGAAAAAAGCTGCCAAAACCGCAGCATTTAATCACAGACAGAATAGGTTGTGTAAGGCTGCCTTCAGACTTGCAGATGCATCTGCAGCGTTTTGCAGATGCATCTGCAAGCATCTACATGCAGACCGCGGCCCCTATGTTTATAATGGAGCGCACGGCGGTCTGCAGATGCTTGCAGACCGCTGTGCGCTCTCATTGCCCGCCATTAGTGATCCGTGCGCAGGCGGATGCCTGCGTACAGATCACACACTCTCGCCCGCACCACGGACGCAACATCTCGCGTCCCTGGTGCGGACGAGAGTGTGTGATCTGTACGCAGGCATCCGCCTGCGCACGGATCACTAATGGCGGGCAATGAGAGCGCACGGCGGTCTGCAAGCATCTGCAGACCGCCGTGCGCTCCATTATAAACATAGGGGCTGCGGTCTGCATGCAGATGCTTGCAGATGCATCTGCAAAACGCTGCAGATGCATCTGCAAGTCTGAAGGCAGCCTAAGACAGTTACATCTCAAGTGTACTGTAAGGCTGCCTTCACACTTGCGGACGCCTCTGCAGCGTCTTGCGGACGGGGGCCACAAGCTGAGTGCAGACACTGCCCATCCCTATGTTTATCATTGGGACGCGCTGTGATGTGCTCGGCTGCGGATTGCCGTGCGCTCCCATTCAGCAGAACGGTACGGGCTTTCATTTGATATGTCACAAGGCTGTGTTTCTTTATATTTTGTTAATAATATGTATACTGTACTTTGCAGCACAAAGTGGTCTGAGCTGTGGAGCATTAGTAACGGTTGTAGAGATTCCCATTATCTTGTTAGATTATCTATGTGATAGACCTTCAGTGAGTCATAGACCAGCTCATTATGTTGATGAGCCTTTATGAATATGCAGATTATTAACAAGATATTAAGAAACATAGTCTTGTGACATATCAAATGAAAGCCTGTACCGTTCTGAGAAAAATGATGCCTCTCCCACCTCATTATCTTAATTCTAGCCTAAGATATGATAAAGTGTAATGCCATACCAGGGCAAAATTCGCGCTTTTTCAAAACTTTAACCCCTTTCCCTCCAGGCCTATTTTGACCCTAATGACCAGGCCATTTTTGTCAATTCTGACCAGTGTGCCTTTATGAGGTTATATCTCTGAAACGCTTCAACGGATCCTAGCGATTCTGAAATTGTTTTTTCGTGACATATTGGGCTTCATGTTAGTATTAAAGTTAGGTTGATATTTTTTGCGATTATTTGAGAAAAAATCTAAAATTTGGCAAAAATTTTTAAAATTTAGCATTTTTCAAATTGTGAATTTTTATTCTGCAAAACCAGAGAGGTATGTGACACAAAATAGTTAATAAATAACATTTCCCACATGTCTACTTTACATCAGCACAATTTTTGTAAAAAAAAACATTTTTTTGTTAAGAAGTTATAAGGGTTCAAAGTTCATCATCAATTTTTCAGTTTTCCAGCAAAATTTGCAAAAACATTTTTTTTGTGACCACATCACATTTGAAGTCCCTTTGAGGGGCGTACATGACAGAAAACGCCCAAAAGTAACACCATTCCAAAAACTGCACCCCTCAAGCTACTCAAAACTACATTCAAGAAGATTATTAACCCTTCAGGTGCTTCACAGGAACTAAAGCAACATGGAAGTAAAAAATGGGCATTTTAATTTTTCCAACAAAAATTTTCTTATAGCCTCAATTCTTTCATTTTCACATGGGCAACAGGATAAAATGGATACTAAAATGTGTTGGGCAATTTCTCCTGAGTACACCGATACCTCATATGTAATCATAAACCACTGTTTGGGCGCACAGCAGGGCTCAGTAGGGAAGGAGTGCAAATTGACTTTTGCAAATTGACAGACTGCCAGCAACCCAGAAGCGGAGGGGGGGGGGGGGCATCAAATGACAGGGGAGGACATCGGAGCCCAGGGGGGAACTTTAGAACCCAGTGGGGACTTTGGAGCACAGGGGGGGGGGAGGGTGGCATCGGAGCTCAGGGGAAGGCACATCGGAGGACAGGGGGAGAAGCAGCAACCAGGAAATCATTACAGCCGCGGTAATTTGCGGATTCATTTTCAACCGCCAATCACCGCGGCTGTAGCCTGGGGGGGGGGCAAAGCGACCCCCTCCTGGGGTGTGCTGCAAGTCCCCATGTACCTGCAGTTTGAGTGACAGGTCAGTGAGACCCTCACTCAGCGCAAACACGACAGGACGTTGTACAAAACTTTCAATTTGTAATTAACTAAAGTTGTACTTCATATATAAAAAAATATTTTTAAAAAATCTAAAAATATCAGGTAAAAAAATGTTCATACTTAGAGGGTACTTTCACATCAGCGGTTTTTTAAAATCGTGGCAGTTGCGGTGAAAAAAACCGCAACTGCCACAATTACCGCATAACGCCTGCACTTGCGGCACACTTGCGGCAAGCCCCATAAAATGTATATGCGGGCTTGCGGCAAGTGCGGTTTTGGCACTTGCAGCAGGTGCGGCCACGAAAAAAACGCGGCTGACTGCGTTTTTTTTCGCGGCTGCACCTGCCGCAAGTGCCAAAACCGCACTTGCCGCAAGCCCGCATATACATGGTATGGGGCGTGCCGCAAGTGCAGCCGTTATGCGGTAATCGCGGCAGTTGCGGTTTTTTCACCGCAACTGCTGCAGTTTAAAAAAAAAGCTGATGTGGAAGCAGCCTGTGATCACTTGATATGGAATGATCCATTGACGCTATAATACAGTGCCTACAAGTAGTATTCAACCCCCTGCAGATTTAGCTGGTTGACACATGCGGAATTAACTTGGCATTGTGACATTTGGACTGTAGATCAGCCTGAAAGTGGGAAATGCACTGCAGCCAAAAAGATTTTTTCAATTTTTTTTTTCCCTTTTTTTTAAGCGTTAAAAGTTAATTCAGAGGGTCATTTATTATTCAACCCCTCAAACCACCAGCATTCTGTTTGGTCCCCCTAAAGTATTAAGAAGTAGTTCAGGCACAAAGAACTTCACATGTGTGGATTAATTATCTCTTTTGCCAGCCTTTTCTGACTATTTAAGACCCTCCCCAAACTTGTGAACAGCACTCATACATGGTCAACATGGGAAAGACAAAGGAGCATTCCAAGGCCATCAGAGACAAGATCGTGGAGGGTCACAAGGCTGACAGGGGGTACAAAACCCTTTCCAAGGTGTTGCGCCTACCTGTCTCCACTGTTGGGAGCATCATCCGGAAGTGGAAGGCTTATGGAACTACTGTTAGCCTTCTACGGCCTGGACAGCCTTTGAAAGTTTCCTCCCGTGCCGAGGCCAGGCTTGTCCAAAGAGTCAAGGCTAACCCAAGGACAACAAGGAAGGAGCTCCAGGAAGATCTCATGGCAGTGGGGACATTGGTTTCAGTCAATACCATAAGTAACGTACTCCACCGCAATGGTCTCCGTTCCAGACGAGCCCGTAAGGTACCTTTACTTTCAAAGCGTCATGTCAAGGCTCGTCTACAGTTTGCTCATGATCACTTGGAGGACTCTGAGACAGACTGGTTCAAGGTTCTATGGTCTGATGAGACCAAGATCGAGATCTTTGGTGCCAACCACACACGTAACGTTTGGAGACTGGATGGCACTGCATACGACCCCAAGAATACCATCCCTACAGTCAAGCATGGTGGTGGCAGCATCATGCTGTGGGGCTGTTTCTCAGCCAAGGGGCCTGGCCATCTGGTCCGCATCCATGGGAAGATGGATAGCACGGCCTACCTGGAGATTTTGGCCAAGAACCTCTGCTCCTCCATCAAGGATCTTAAGATGGGTCGTAATTTCATCTTCCAACAAGACAACGACCCAAAGCACACGGCCAAGAAAACCAAGGCCTGGTTCAAGAGGGAAAAAATCGTTCCGGTTTCCGGCCTGATGGGAGAGGGAGGAAGGGACTGAGCTCCCAGAGCCCGAGACTCCACACCCGATTCAAAGGCGAGAATCCGCCGCCAAACGCTACCGGAGTCACGCTCCCCTATTCTCATACTACCCCTGCATGCATCGGTGGCTCCGGAGCACCGGCACCAGGCGGGTAACGGCGGGGATGGCGACGAGAAACTCCGGGCCCCCCTCCAAGATGGCGCAGAGCGGAGTAGGAAGCAGGGGCAAGGAGGCGGCGTGTAAACAACAGCCCCGTTCGCAGGGGAAAGATCCCGGTGTCCATCCTGGCCGGAGCAGCAGTGGGAGAGGTGAGACTAAGGAGCAGGCGGAGGGGCTGAATCCTGAACACACCATTGACTATAAGTTGCTGGCCACAGAAGTCTCAGCACAGTTGGTGGGAGAGCTGAAGCAGACTTTCAGGGCTTTAGTGCAGGAGCTGCTGCAAGATTCCCTCACTGACATTAGAGAGGAGTCTGCAGCTCAAGAGGCCAGAATAACAGCACTGGAGCAGAGAGTGTCAGATGCTGAAGACAGGATGACATGGCTGGAACAACAAGTCTCAGAATACAAGGATAGGGAAGAACGCACAATTAATAAATTGGAGGACCTGGAGAACCGGTCTCGCCGGAACAACCTGCGACTGATAGGGCTCCCTGAGTCCATCACCCCCACGGCCCTGCTAGATATCTTTGAGACTGAACTCCCCCAGATTCTCGGAAGTAGGGGCTCCTGTATGGTGGAAAGGGCACACCGGATAGGTCCCCCACCAGACCGTCCCGCCAAAGCGAGCACAGCGGCCCAAGAGAAAGTGAAGCCACGACAGGCTATTGCTCGCTACTTAAACTACAGGGACAAGGAAAACCTTCTGCGCGCATATAAGAGCTCGAGGGCCCCACTGATACTTCGTGGACATAAGGTTCTGCTATTTGGTGATTACTCTCCTGAAGTGGCAAAGAAACGGAGAGCCTTTGGGGAAGCATGCAGTATACTTTACAAGCGCAATATACGCTTTCAGCTACTATATCCAGCCGTATTAAAGTACAGGGGTCCGGACGGTTCCATCAGGGTGCACCACAGCCCGGGGGAGGCCATCAGGAGCCTGACACAACGGAGCCCGGTGGGAAGTCATGACGCAGGACAACGGAGCCGACATTCAGGAGCCCGGAGAGACAATGAGGATCTTCGCCCAGGGACCCCAACGGCTAGAGAGGACTCTCCTGCTGGTCGGCTGGGAGGGGAAGTCCGGGATCTAACTCACCGAAGGAGCAAAGGACTGTGCGACGTGATGGTAGTGAAGGGAGAAGGCGCCCTTCAGGGACAAATGGATCACTAGTGGAGGACAATCGAGAGGAGTCCTGATTTGGTGATTTTTTTTTTCCCTTTTTCTTTTACTATTTTTTCAATACTTTTATACCGGAGATGATTGTTGTCAGAACTCCTAAACCCCAAGCCCTGGCCTGGACGGTTTAGTGGCGTTCAACCCGGACGCCTCGCCAGATGCGGGGTGTACGATATGATACGGTATAACACTGACGATATGTGATAATAGACTTTAGTGCACGGTATTACTTATCTTCCTGCATACTGGAGTCACAGGGCGGGAGCTGAAAAGGAGAGCGCCCTTCAGAATATGGAAGTCCATAACTTGTATTTGGGGAACTGTTGGTTTGGGAAAAGTCGGGTGAGAAGGGGGTTTTATGTGGGTACGGGGGTTGGGATGTGGCCTCTTAGCCACCTGTTAAAAAGCTGTTGGGGTTATAAGGTTTGGGTTATCTTGAAGTTTCAGCCACTGTATATACTCTGTTTGTTATGTGTTGTATGGATGGAGTCCTCTCGAAACACGATGGCGTTTACTATGACCCACCCAATGACAATTGATAATGGTTAATCTACTGTCCTGGAACGTTAAGGGCCTTAGGTCACCGGAGAAACGTTCCATGATACTTAATCATCTTAAGAGGTTGAAAGTGGACATTGCTCTACTTCAGGAGACACATCTCCAAGATACGGAATTTTTTAGGATGCATAGACTCTGGGTGGGGGCGGTATATGGATCAGGAGCAATAGGGAGGAAGGCGGGAGTACTGGTACTGATTCATAAAAATTTCCCTTACACTATAGTCTCCGAGACCAAAGATGATGAAGGTAGATATGTGCGATTGGTTGTAGATAGCCCGACTGGGCGGTTTAGTGTTACTAATATATATGCTCCCAACCAGTCACAAGATGCTTTTTTCTCCCAACTACAGGTAAAACTATTAGAGGACACAGAGCACCTTAGGATAGTGGGGGGAGACTTCAATTCAGTGTTCTTTGAAGGCGCTGACCGACGAAGTGAAAAGACGGTGACCGGTTCTAATCTAGATGGGCAGACGTCAGGCTTGCTGCAGACACTAGCTGAGGGACTGGCCCTACATGATGTGTGGCGATTGCACCACCCCACTGAACAAGAATTTACTCACTTCTCCCATGCCCACGGGTCGTGGTCACGCTTAGATCTATTTCTGATCAGCAATCAATTGCTATCTAGAGTGGTCAAAATAAACATTGAACCTATGGTTATCTCTGATCACAACCCTGTGGTAATGGAAATACGTGATGAGCATCCAAGGGGATCTGACTTTATATGGCGCTTCCCATCTTACTTGAGAAAGGACAGTAACTTTGACAGACTCTTGGGGGAGTGGTGGTCTGACTTCGCTCTTAACAACGCAACCCATGTGACAGATCCTAAACTATATTGGGAGACGAGCAAAGCGGTGATGAGGGGGAAAATATTGGCTTATACTAGCACTCAAAAGAAAAGAACATTTACTCAGTTTCAATTAGCCAGCAACAAAGTGAGAGATGCACATAAGGAATTTCAAAACAATCCTTCACCGACATCGAAAGAGGAATGGCTGGGAGCTAAGAGGGAATTTGATGTATGGGCTAAACGGAGAGAAATGTGGAGTAAAGATCAATGGGAGGTGGATCTCTATAGATTTGGCGACAAGGCGGGGAGGATATTGGCTAACTTGGCCAGAGGCAAAACTAAGCCCACGACATTTACCTCTTTATTAGATTTTGAAGGAAATACACTACATGACCCAAAAGACATCAACTCTCATTTAGGGGAATTCTTTGCTAAACTGTATAAGCAGGGCCCGGGGCACCATGAGATGGAGGCGGGAAGGGAGTGGCTTGAGAGGGTCACCTTGCCTGGTCTCACAGAAGATGACTTGGCTAGCTTGAACGCTGAGATATCTCTAACTGAAGTTCAAGCGACCATCAAGAACCTTGGTGCTCATAAGGCACCGGGTCCAGATGGTTTCACTGGAGACTACTACAAATCTCTGTGTGACAAGGTGGCCCCATGCCTAGTCTCTCTATTCAACGGCATTCTCGCGGGTGATAGTATCTCGAATTACACTAACACAGCACATATTAAGCTACTGCCGAAAGGTAACGTGGGCTCACCTGACCCGTCCAGCTATCGCCCCATCTCCCTGATTAATCAGGATCTAAAGATTATGGCCAAAATAATGGCAGATCGCCTGGCAGGACTACTTCCATCTCTTATTGACCCTCAACAGGCGGGATTTGTCAGGGGCAGATCGGCGGTGGGCAATATCAGACAAACCATGCTGGTATTGGATACCGTGAGTCATCGTGAGAATTTACATTCTGACCGTCCGGCGTTGGTACTGTTGGACGCCGAAAAGGCGTTCGACAGTGTCAATTTGCCGTGGCTGCACTTAGTCCTGGATAAGATAGGTTTACAGGGGGCATTCAGGACATTTTTAAGGATATTATATGAGAACCCGAGCGCAAGAATATGCACCCCCGGCTTTTTGTCCGCTCCCTTCCCTCTGGAGAGGGGGACAAGACAGGGATGCCCTCTTTCGCCCTTGCTCTTCAATTTGGCCATTGAACCTCTAGCACGATACTTGAATGGTTCTAGTTCACATGAGGGTATTGATGTGGGAGGGGTAGTGTTGAAATCAGCACTATTTGCAGATGACGTCATTATATATATGAATAGACCGGAAAGAGACTTAGGTACACTACTTCAACATCTTCATACCTTTGAAACATTTTCGGGCTTTAGGCTCAACAAGGCTAAATGTGAGATACTACGTCTAGGGACACCACATCACAGACCAGGGAGAGATGGAGGGTATCCGAGTAAAGTCTCATCACATAAAATATCTGGGTATCATTCTTAGCAGCAACACAAATCTTATATATAGCCTGAACTTCACCCCATTAATTACTAAAATAACTCGAGAATTGGAGAGGTGGAGAGGTCTGCCGTTGACTCTTCTGGGAAGGTGCCATCTAATTAAAATGGTTAGTTTCGCCAGACTTATGTATCCGCTGCAAACTATACCACTGTTGCTTAAGAAAGCAGACGTTCATAAACTCAGCTCAGCGTTCTCCAACTTTCTCTGGAGGGGAAAAAGGGCCAGGATAGCCAGTCGTACCCTGATGCTCCCGAAACGAGAGGGGGGACTGAACTTCCCGGATGTCAGGGGCTATAACTTAGCTTGCCTACTGCGCCATGTTATTGACTGGCTCAGAGGGACTAGCAGATACTCTAATTATACAGCCGAGGCTGCGATGTGTAGACCCTGGGAACCGGCTAGTTTACTACATTCATCATGGTCCAATGTGCCCAAGTCCTTAAAGAACACAATCATCTATAGGGACACGGCCATGTGCTGGAAAGCGGTTAGAAAGAAGTTGATGATGGCGTGGAAAACGTCGAAATATCTTAACCCTTGGAGACACATAGGGTTTAGCTTGGGCAGAGAAAATGCCTTATTTGCAGCTTGGTTAGAGAAGGGGGTTCGAACACTGGGAGACCTCATCCACAAACCAGATAGGCGGTGGATGACGGAATCAGAGGTCCTGGAGAAATTCCAGTTGGGCCCTTTCCACATCATACAATACAGGCAGTTGCATCACCATGTTCTACGCCATCTACATAATGTTTCCCAGGAATGCAGACCCTCGTTATGGGATGACTGGTTGGGATCAGACCCTTTGACCATTAATGTGTCGTACATCTATAACAGCCTGAGGGAAACGACCTTAGCAATGAGGGAAGACACCACATTTAGCGGGTGGTCCAAGTATATACCAAGATCTGATATTGGAGATGTGATTAGAAGAGGATGGGAGGTTATGAGGAAGAATATAATTAACGAAAGATGGAGAGATGTGCAATATAGAATCATTCATAGGGCAATATATGGTTTTACTTTGCCTCCAACTGCAGGATTTCCAGACAGGCAACAAAATTGCCCGAAATGTGGCCAGTCAAAAACCGATATGGTGCATGGTTTATGGATGTGTGGAGAAGTACAGAAATTGTGGAAGCGGGTTGAAACCCTGGCGAGGGAGATCACAAGCACACATGTCACAATGGACATGTTGGCCTGGCTTCTCCATTTCCCGGTGTCTGGGGTATGGAATGGCAAATCTGCCCGAATACTTCATATACTGGCAATGGTCACCAAACGATTACTTCTCCGCAACTGGCTCTCAGAGCACGTCCCAAGTATGTCAGGCATACTCAAGGATTTGAAGGCTGTAATGCATATAGAAAGCTTAGAAGCTGCGAGAGATAAAAACGCACTGACAGGGAAGTTCTTTGAAACATGGAGAGGGTTTATACTATCCAAGCTCTCTCCTACTGAGCTTCGAGCGGTGGTTCTTCCATTCGTGCAATCATCATGGTATCTGTTGGGAGAGCTGCAGGGGTCTTTGGGTGGGCTTCAGATATCTACAACCCCGGATGGAGCAGACCAGGAGTGACAACCTATTTTCTTGGGGCCCTAAGTCTACTGGGGACCAAGGTCAATACTCAGTACTGTACATGAACATGGTTTATCGCCGTATGTTTTCAACTGGACTCTAGCGCTTTCGGCTGAAATCAAGGGTGGCTGAGGTTGGGGGGAGGGGGGATGGATTGTTTAATTGTTTATTTGTTTATTGGTCTATTCATTTGTTACCATACTGAAAACTCAATAAAAATATGTTACAAAAAAAAAAAAAAGAGGGAAAAAATCAAGGTGATGGAGTGGCCTAGTCAGTCTCCTGACCTTAACCCAATTGAAAACTTGTGGAAGAAGCTCAAGATTAAAGTCCACATGAGACACCCAAAGAACCTAGATAACTTGGAGAAGATCTGCATGGAGGAGTGGGCCAAGATAACTCCAGAGACCTGTGCCGGCCTGATCAGGTCTTATAAAAGATGATTATTAGCTGTAATTGCAAACAAGGGTTATTCCACAAAATATTAAACCTAGGGGTTGAATAATAATTGACCCACACTTTTATGTTTAAAATTATAAAAATTCAACTGAGCATCATAACTTTTTGGTTTGTAAGATTTATGCTTCTGTTAATAAATCCTACTCTCGTTTGCAGTTTAAAGGCTCTAACTTATTTGCATCTTATCAAACCACCTAAATCTGCAGGGGGTTGAATACTACTTGTAGGCACTGTAGTTTAATACTTTAAAATATGATCCCATTGCGATCCCAACTTGAATTTTGGTACAGATGTGGCTAAGAGCACATCAGGCACATGTGCATCTTTGGGAATTTTTAAATTATACGCTTTTTTCGAAAATGCGTTTAAAAATTGTGTGTTTGCATGGGTAAAATATTAACAAAGATACTCTTGTGACATATCTAGTGAAAGCCTGTACAATTCTGAGTAGATTGGTGTTTATTTTGTTTCTCTATCTTATTTCTAGTCTGAGTTATGAGGAGAAATGTAAAGGCAGGCAACACCGAAATTCACACTTTTTCCAAACCTTGAAAATCAATTAAAATTTCATTTTTTCACTTCACATTTTGCATTGTCTGACATGCTATTATCAAATAACAAAATCTCAAAATAATTAAAAATATAGAGGTAAAAATCATTGGTTCACTTGACATAGAATGACCCTATTTTTTTTTTATTCACTTCTCCATTGATGAGATAGCAGCAAAATGTTTGGCTCTTTGAGTTAATTGTCACTGTCCAAGTGTAGGTTATTATAACTGGGGGTATGTACTTCGCCCTGTATGAGGCTGAACACTCAGGACAAGACAACACGGCCCCACCATAACTTAGAGAAGATCTCTCGGTGTGTAAAATATAAAACGACAGACAACTTTGATCTAACCTCCTGCATGAGTCGGTGTCCAGGGAAAGGCTGTGCAGCAGAGTGTAGATGTGCCACTTTACAAACCCTTTTATCAGCGCTCCTGATTACTGATAGTGTGAACGTGAATCACACTTATGTCTGCTGTGGTGAAGCATCTTGTACTCGCTCTGCAGAGAGATCAGAGCTGATATTATGTCTCACACGAGTAACCTGCCTACTCTGCACTACTCTATGTAAGATGTAATAACAGCCATCATTCACTATAGAGCTAGCAGAAGTTGGGCAAAACAGACATCAAGTGGCAGATTTATCAAAAATGTCTACAATGAAAATGGTCTTTGTTTTATCACTATTGTTACCCACAGCGACCAATAGCAGCACAGCTTTTAACTTAACACAGTAGTTTATGAAATGAAAGCTGTTCTTGGTTGTTGAGGGCGAGGAAGTCACATTTTGCTTTTAGACACTTTTGATAAATGAGTCCCTAAGTGAGATACTCTGATCTCCGCACCGGGCAAAGCAGTGTGGTGGGGAGGGGCAGTACAGCAGAGGCGATCATACTGTGAAAGTAGTAAAGCCAATAGAAGGGTTTGTAAAGTGACACAGCTAAGCTCAGCTGAACTGCTCCTCTCCCCGCACTGACTCATGTAGGAAGTTAGACCAGGAGATCAGAGCTGTATATCATATATCTCACACACTGTGAATCCAGCTCAAAGCTATGGTGTGGGAGTGTTATTCTCTGCTTTTTGTATTGCTGCTGGCTTATGATTGGTCAGTCAGCATCATACACGGAATTGAAGTACACACCCCAGTGGAAATTCTGATAATGCCCACTTGCATTTAACCCCTTAACCCTCAGGCTATTTTCACCTTCATTCACAATTGTGACAAATGTCCCTTTATGTGATAATAACTCTGGAATGCTTGATTCTAAGGCTGCTTTCACATCAGCGGTAAACGCTGATCGCGGCAGTTGCGGGGAAAAAACGCAACTGCCGCGGTTAACGCATAACGGCCGCGATCACGGCACACTTGCGGCAAGCCCCTTACAATGTCTATGGGGCTTGCGGTAAGTGTGCGGTAGGTGCGGCAAGTGCGGTTTCAGCACTTGTGGCAGGTGCAGCCACAAAAAAAGTGGCATACCGCGGTTTTTTTCGCGGCCGCACCTGCAGCTAGTGCCAAAACTGCACCTGCTGCACACTTACCACAAGCCCCATAGACATTGTATGGGGCTTGCCGCAAGTGTGGTAATTGTGGCAGTTGCGTTTTTTTCACCGCAACTGCTGGGATCAGTGTTTTGCGCGGATCGTGGCAGTTGCGGTGAAAAAACCGCAACTGCCGCGATTACCGCATAACGGCTGCACTTGCGGTTCACTTGTGGCAAGCCCCATACAATGTCTATGGGGCTTTCGGCAAGTGCGGTTTCGGGGCTTGCAGCAGGTGCGGCCGCAAAAAAAGTGACCTACCGCGTTTTTTTCGCAGCCGCAAGTGCCGAAACCGCACTTGCCGCACACTTACCGCAAGCCCCATAGACATTGATCGCGGCCGTTATGCGGTAATCGCGGCAGTTGCGTTTTTTTCACCGCAACTGCCGCGATCAGCGCAAAACGCTGATGTGAAAGGGGCCTTAGACTGTTTTTTTCATGACACTTTGAGCCTCATGTTAGTTGTAGAGTCTGGTTGATGTGATTTGCATTTATTTATAAAAATCTTGAAAATTTCACAAAAAATTTTAAATTTTAACATTTTCAAGCTTTGAATTTTTATGTTCTTAAACCAGAGAGTTATATTACACAAAATAGTTAATAAATAACATTTTATATCTGTACTATTTTACAAAATCCATCTTTTAGGGAAGACATCCCTTTTGATGTAACTTTGAAGGGCCTATGTAACAGAAAATACCCAAAAGTGGTGATGTTGTTATACTTTAAGATGTTAAATAGTTGGTGGAACTGACAGATAATAAGCCATCTTTATTTTTCTCTTTTTTTCTAGCTCCACCGCCATCATCTTGGTTTACAATGGCCGCTCAATGACACATTCCTAAATTCCAAGCCAGTTTCCATTAGATTGAATTTATGTAAATGTGAAGTGGATTCGAGCACATTATTGGGTCAACTTTTAAAAAAAGACACTCTGTGTTATGCCAATTTAAAGGACGTTTTCTTAGACTAAAGCCAACACCTTATGAAGCAAGTGTTGACTGCTTGTGCTGCCTGATGATGTATATTGTCAAACTTCTACATTTTCACCATATGGCACCTTCTGCTTGGTCATCAGAACAGATGTCTACATGGTGCCAACATCACACGTCTGCCGGATGTTTTCACTATCACTAATGACTGGCAACATTCCTAGGAGTTGAGAAGATTATTATATTAGTTATTAATTAAAGAATTTTGTCCAGCATGGAAAGTTATTAAAAACTCCATTAACCATTTTATCATATTTGTCTTCATTCCTGTAAAAAATAAATACATAAATTGTAGTGAGTGCTAGTCAGCTTTACAGACCTACATGTCTCACACTGTTAATAATCTCTGAAGGCAGACTCTCATGGAGATCAGTGCCCGGCCCATAGCCTGGAACACCTTATTTTGCATATAAGAAAAACATTAATTTCTCTGTAACAAGACGTTAGATCACAGATATAATTTTATTTAACGTTCTATGACCTGTATGCTGATATAGTTCATCCTACTGACAGATTCTCTTTAACCCCTTCACCTCCAGCAATTTTCCATTTTTCCCTCTTCTTCCAAGAGCCGTACCTTTATATTTCCATCAATAAAGAGATATGAGGGCTTGTTTTTTGCGGAACGAGTTGTACTTTTGAATAAAATCATTTATTTCACCATGTAATGTACAGGAAAATGGGGAAAAATATTCCAAATGTGGTGAAATTGCAAAATAAGTGCAATTACACATTTGTTTTTTTTGTTTATTTATTCACCATGTTCATTATATGGTAAAACTGACATGTTGGTATGATGCCACAGGTACGGGTTCATAGATACCAAACATGTAAATGTTTACCTAAGTGGTGAAAAAAGATTCAGAATTTTTTTTTTTTTAAAGAAAAAGAATTTCACTTTTGGCACCATTTTCCGTGACCCGTAGCATCCTCGTGTTTCAAGATCTGGGGCTGTGTGATGGCTTATATTTTGCAGCTTGAGCTTACGTTTCTAATGATACCATTTTTGGGTAGATGCACTGTTTTGATTCCCGGTTATTGCATTTTATTGCGATGTTGCGGCAACCAAAAAAATGTAATTTTGGTGTTTAGACTTTTTTCCTGTTATGCAGCTTACAGATCTGATTCATTGATTTTATATTTTGGAAGATCGGGCATTTCTGAATATTTTTTTAATAGTTTTATTTTCAATGGGGCAAAAGGGGGGTGATTTCATGGTTTTATTTTTTTTTATTTTTTTCATATTTGTAACAACTTTTTTCTTTATTTTACACTTCCCCTAGGGGGTTTCAGTGCTGCACAGTCCAATCACTTATGCTATGTAGAGACCTGCTGCTTTTTCTTTATATAGCAGGAATTATCACTTTCTCTAGTCACCTTCCACGACAGCAGAACGGAGGTTGCCTCCCCGCCCTAATAGGGGACAGGAAACACAAAGAGGTTAAAAACCCCTCCCCTTCCTGCACACACCAGTGTTTTTCCTGTCCCCTATGGGGCATGAAGAGGTTACTCTGAGCTGCTGGTGGCCGGTGACTAGGCAGCTCCTACTCTTTTCTTACCGGGCGGCTGGGGTCGGGCCTTCGGGTCTCTCCCATGGGGCCGCTCCCGTCTTCCCCTGTGGTGATTCGGGACTGTGCCGCCCCTCCTGCGCTCCTTGGGGGGTAAAGCGGGGCTGGTGTGCCTTCGGCCGGGGGCCTCTCTGAGCTCCCCGGCTTCCTCCTCCTCCTCCAGGCGCGGCCGCCGCTGTGGGCCGCGACCGGAAGTGACGTCGCGGAGGTTATCGCGTCACTTCCGGTGGGCGTTCCCGGGCGGGAACGCGGGCGGCCGACAGCGTGGCGTGCGGGGCGGTCGATTCTGAAGACAGATGCGGCCGGTCGAATGGCACTAAGGGATCCGGAGGAGGAGGTGATTTACGCTGAGGACCCGGCTGTATAAAGCCCGGTCGGCTTCCTCTCCAGGAAAGGCCTGTGGGTCAGTGCGGCTAGGAAGTCCAGGTGTCAGGTCTGTGGCCATCCCCCCTTAGTGCCTCTGATCTCTTGCTCTCAGTCGCTTAGCAGGGTGGGCCTGGTTAGTACTGGCTGTACTTATGGAGTCTGAGAAAGCCCTTGTGCCTGCATCTGCAGAGCCCAGCGTTCATCCCCCTACTGTGAGTAGCTGGAAGGGGTCCCCCATTGCATGGGTATGACTGGTTCTGTGTCCTTATGGGGTCCCTCTCTCTCTCTGTTTCAGGGAGAGAAGGCTTCCGGATCTCGGAAGGAAAAAGATAAACCTGTGTCCCGTAAATGTGGGGTCTGCTCCGTCAAATTGCCCTCTTCCCATAAGAAGAAGCTATGCCAGCCCTGCACTGATGTCCTTCGTGCGGAGCAGCCGTCACTTCTGGACAGTATCAAAACCCTTATCCAGCAGGAAGTCCAGTCTTCCTTGTCTGCTCTTTATACGCCTCCTGCCCCTGTGTTGGTCCCTCCGGCTAAGAAACGTAAACTTGTCCATGAGGATTTTTCCTCTGAGTCAGGGGAATTGCTTTCGTCTGACCCTGAGGGATTGGGAGGTTCTGAAGAGCCTCTGGATTCCGCAGGCTCGGATAGGAAGCGGTTTCTTTTTTCTTTGGATGATATGGAGGAACTTCTGGATATGGTTCGCTCCACTATGGGGGTAGAGGAGGTGGAGCCGGCTCCTTCCGTGCAGGATGTCATGTTTGGGTGCTTAAAGGCTAGGGCCCGTAAGGTGTTTCCTGTTCATGACAACCTCTTAGATTTGGTTATGCAGGAATGGGAATGTCCGGAAAAACGTCTTTCTGTTTCTTCCGAGATGAAGCATAGGTTTCCCCTCACTGGAGATTGTTCAAAATGGGAGCTTCCCAAGGTAGATGTCCAGGTATCCAGGGTTGCGAGGAAAACTGCCCTCCCCTTCGAGGACTCCTCGCAGTTGAAGGATCCCATGGATCAGAAGGTTGAAGGTCTTCTCCGGAAGACCTGGGATTCTTCTTCCTACCTATTGCAATCTAATATTGCTGCTACCTGCGTGGCTCGGTCCCTCGCTCGTTGGCTTGTCCAGTTGGAGGACCATATCTCTCACGGTACCACCCGGGAGGATATTGTTAACTCTCTCTCCCTGCTTCATAAGGCTACGGGATTCCTTGCTGATGCCTCTGGGGAGTCTGTCCGGGTGGCCGCACGTGCGGCGGCTCTGTCTAACTCCGCCCGACGAGCTCTTTGGTTAAAACTTTGGACTGGGGATGTGACGTCCAAGGTCAAGCTTTGTTCTCTCCCCTTCAGGGGGGAGTTGGTGTTTGGCCCGGCTCTTGATGAGATTCTGGAGCAGGCTACGGACAGGAAGAAGTCTCTTCCTGAACAGCGGTCGGCGCGGAAACGGTTTTTTTCGTCCGTCCCGTGATCCGGTCCCTTCCTCTCGTGGTAAGGGGAAGTCGGGGCGGTGGAGTTACCCGAAAGGGGGTAGAGGTCGGGGCTTCTTTGGTCCCCCGTCCCACTCCCACCCTGACAAGCAGTGACTGTGCCAGGGTAGGGGGTCGGCTCTCGCATTTTTTTCCAAGGTGGCAGGAGGTCTCCTCCAATCCTTGGGTGGTCCGGGTCATCCAATCCGGCTTGCACATAGAATTCGTCTCAAGACCTCCCCAGTGCCTTCGGGTCACTACGCTTCCCTCTCGCACTCTTCAGAGTGCCTTGTGGCAGGGTCTTCAGACCTTGTTGAATTCTGGCGTGATTTCTTCTGTTCCCCTTCGGGAGGTCGGCAGGGGTCATTACTCTCGGCTCTTCATGGTAAAAAAGCCTTCGGGGGCCTACAGGATTATTGTCAACCTGAAGCCTCTGAATCGGTTCGTGGTTTACCATCGGTTCAAGATGGAATCCATTCGGTCCACCATTCCCTTGATTGGTCAGGATTGGGCGATGGCCACTCTCGACCTCACGGATGCGTATTACCATGTCCCGATACATCCGGATCATCGTCAGTTTCTTCGGTTTGCGGTCACGCGCAATCAGGAAGTTGTTCATTTCCAGTTCAACGCCCTTCCATTCGGGCTCTCCTCGGCCCCTCGGGTGTTTTCCAAGATCATGTCGGAGGTCGTTTCCTTTCTCCGGGGTCAGGGGATTTTTATTGTCCCCTACCTCGACGATTTTCTGATCCTGGCTCCCTCGTCTCACCAACTGTCCCTCTCGGTTTCCGCCACCCTTCAGGTTTTACGCTCCCTGGGCTGGCTTCCAAATTTGGCGAAGTCCGACCTGACTCCGTCCACGCGGAAGCAGTTCCTGGGGATTCTTCTCGATTCTTCCCGGCAGACATCTTTTCTGCCACCGGACAAGAGGGTGGATCTTGTGCGGAAGCACGCTCGCTTCCGGGAATCCCGTCGTCCTTCCCTGAGGGAGGTCATGTCGGCGTTGGGTTCTCTGACGGCCTGTATCCCGGCAGTTCCCTGGGCGCAGGCTCATTCCAGGGTTCTGCAGGAATTTCTCCTGTCTTCCTGGGACAGGTCCTCCACCTCCCTCTCTCGGAGGGTGGCCCTCCCAGGTCGCGTCCGGTCCTCTCTGGCCTGGTGGCTGACCCCTCGGAACCTCCGGAAAGGGGTGTCTTGGGTCCAGTCTCCGTTGGTGTCCCTCACAACGGACGCCAGCCAGCGGGGGTAGGGGGCCACGGTTGCGGGCCGCCACTTCCAGGGCCGGTGGTCTCCTCAGATCGGTGCCAGGTCCTCCAATTTTCGGGAACTGATGGCGGTGGAGCTGGCCCTCCGAGCTGCGGGTGCTCTTCTCCACGGCTGTCACGTCCGGGTGTTCTCGGACAATGTCACGGCGGTGGCACATGTCCGTCACCAAGGGGGTACCCGGTTTGCCAGTCTTACGTCTCTTTCTGCAAGGATTTTTTCCTGGGCAGAATGGCATGTCCTGTCCTTATCGGCGGTTCATTTACGAGGGTCCGACAACGTCCAGGCAGACTTCCTCAGCCGGAGGGACATACATCCGGGCGAATGGTGTCTCCATCGGGAGGTCTTCGCCTCACTGGTCTCTCGGTGGGGTCTTCCCGAAGTGGATCTGTTTGCAACCCTTCACAATGCCCAGGTGGAGTCGTTCTTCGCCCTGTCTCCGTCCGGTCGCCTGCTGGGGGTGGACGCGTTCTCTCATCCCTGGGGGTTCTCCCTGGCCTATGCGTTTCCTCCAATTCCTCTCATTCCGCGGACGCTTCAGAAGATCCGGCTGGACGGGGTTCCTACAATCCTGGTGGCTCCCCTCTGGCCGGGTCGCAGTTGGTTCAGCGCCCTGCTGAGTCTGGCGTCAGACGGTCCCGTTCTTCTTCCACGGAGACCCGATCTACTTCACCAGGGGCCCATTCTTCATCCCGACCTTCCCAAGTTGAACCTAGCGGCCTGGTTATTGAAGCCAACTTGCTGAGGGCTAAAGGTCTTTCTGATGGGGTGATCTCGACTTTGCAGAAGAGTAGGAAGTCGGTCACCAATGCTATTTATGGGAAGATCTGGAAGAAGTTTGTGTCTTGGTGTGCGGCTGATCCTCCTGATCCCCTTCATCCAAATTTTCCTCGCATTTTGGATTTTTTGCAGGCCGGTCTGGAGTTGGGTCTCTCCCCCAGTACGCTCAAGGTGCAGATCTCGGCTCTCAGTTCCTTTTTTGATCAGGGTATAGCCGCTCACCCTTGGGTCCGTCGGTTTACGACTTCCGCCGGTCGGCTGCGGCCTCGGCTGCGGTCCCATGTCCCTCCTTGGGACCTGAATCTGGTCCTCTCCGGTCTCACAAAGGCCCCCTTTGAGCCGCTGTCCTCCTCGGATCTCCGGGTGCTGTCCCACAAGACCGCCTTCCTGGTGGCGGTCACGTCGGCTAGGCGTGTGGGTGAACTCCAGGCTCTTTCCATCCGTGAGCCCTACCTTCGGATCATGGAGGATAGTCTGGTATTTCGCCTTGACCCTTCTTTTTTGCCTAAGGTGGTCTCTGACTTCCATCGGTCGCAGGACATTGTTTTGCCTTCGTTTTGTTCTTCCCCTTCTAATCCGAAGGAGGAGTGTCTTCATACGCTGGATGTTCATCGCACGGTGCTCTTCTATCTCCAGCAGACGGCACCTTTTCGCGTCGACCGGAATTTATTTGTCCAGCTCTTCGGCCGCCGGAAAGGAGACAAGGCCTCCAAGGGTACGATCGCTGGTTGGATCAAGCAAGCCGTCTGCACGGCCTACGTTCAGATGGGTCATTCACCTCCTGAAAAGCTCAAGGCTCACTCCACTAGATCCGTCGCTGCTTCCTGGGCTGAGCGGGGTGATGCTTCCGTTGAGCAGATCTGCAGAGCTGCTACTTGGTCCTCGGTCCATACTTTTACCCGTCATTACCGGCTGGACTTCAATCGGGATCTCACGTTTGGCAGGAGAGTCCTGCAGGCTGTTATCCCACCCTAAGGTATATTCGTTGGTATTCCTCCGTTCTGCTGTCGTGGAAGGTGACTAGAGAAAATAGAATTAGTCTTACCGGTAATTCCTTTTCTAGGAACCTTCCACGACAGCATTAATTTCCCTCCCTATTTTCTTGTCTTCTTGTTATGATTGTTGTTCCTGCACTTGGTGGTCGCTTTCATGCGGGTGTGTACAGTCAAAACACTGGTGTGTGCAGGAAGGGGAGGGGTTTTTAACCTCTTTGTGTTTCCTGTCCCCTATTAGGGCGGTGAGGCAACCTCCGTTCTGCTGTCGTGGAAGGTTCCTAGAAAAGGAATTACCGGTAAGACTAATTCTATTTTCTGTGGATGCTGGCATCTGCTATCCATCCATAGGAAGTGATTGCAGACAACTTCCGCCGTCATCACGGGACCCACGGCTGTCAAGGTAACAAATCCAATAACTGAGGAATGGTTAGATTCCTGGTGCAATCATTGACTGACAGTGTGAACCAAAGGGTTAACAGCACCGATCTGATCCCTGATCAGATTACTACTGTTAACTACACAATTCAGCTGATCAGATCAGCTGAGATGTGAGGGATGATGCAAGCTTAGCGCGCCCTTGGACGTGAAGGGGTTAAACTCCTAGCTTTCCTATCCATATGCTTGCTTCTAAAGATAACCTGACATATGATGCATGCTACCTAATCCATGGCACATGCACTGGCTTTTCACGTAAACACAGACCTGTCCCTCCAAGGCAGGGAGCAGGGTAACTGACTAGGCTACAACGCGTCTTGGTCCCAGGCGGCTTTTAATGCATGTTTTTCTTAAAAGGCCTGAGGATTTCAGTCAAACATACCACGGTTTACACAGCATGTATCAGACGGCCTCAGGAGTGGGATTCACGTTTTAAAAAACAGGTTCCATGTTTGTGTTAGGAAGTCATGCCCATTTTAAGACACGCCCATCTTATTGCCACAAACATTTTCATGCGGTTTCATCATTCACAAAATTCAAGCAACTATGACTAAAAGTAAAGTTCTTTCACCTTTTTACCCCACCACCATTTATAGTCTTATTACCTCCTTTCAGGTCCATGTTGTTCCTGTCTCTGTCAGTCACTTAAGTATTGTGCATAGTATTAAAGGAATTCTCTCTAAGTTTTGAACATTATTCAACTTGGAAAGGACGACCTGTCCATTTGTCACCTTCAACTGCCTGCTTTAACTAATCTCTGGCTAGGCCACATGTGTGTGATATACCGCCACACTATGACCAAACCACATATTGCCACCACATAGGGACTAAATAATACCATATACAAGGGAGAAATATGACTGGACCACATATTACCGCCACATAGTGACTGAATAATACCATATACAAGGGAAAAATACTGCTACACTGACCAGACCATATATTACACCACAAAGTAACTCAATACTACAATACTGATCATCAATAAAAACCACAATACTAATAATACCATCAGTGCCATTATACAGAAGATATGTATAAACTGTATAGTGTGTACATTTAATACACTGACTTACCAGTGACGTCTGTAGGTGAACGCCATCACTTTGTCCTGCCAGGACTCGTCTATGCGTAAAATAAAATAGACAGCTATAGCTGATAATTTTTAGAACACATTCTCCACTTTTTCCCACATCTTCAACACTTCACCAGATGAAGAAAAGAAATGAAATAGTGCCACGCTGCACAATAACAGGATCCCCCCCCATTGAAAACAGTATTATCAAAAGTCAAATATATTACAGCAGTAATATTGGCCCTTAATTGACCCCTATAGTAATTAAGTTCCCCAATTGCTACCATAAACTAATAATGTATATTTCCCATCCAGGCCCTTTGCTGAAATAATGTTCCCATCCTGGGTCCTTCTGCCCTGGCCTCTTTCTGTAACAATATGCCCATCCTGGGCCCTGTGTTCTCTGTCTTGGCCCCTTTTTGTAATAATGTCCCCATCATGGGCCCCTCCTGTAATATCCCCCATACTAGATCCTATATATCTGTCAATCTGGTCCCCATATTTATTTCATCCTGGTCATCACATATCTTCCTGGTCCACATATATGTCACATACTAATCCCCAAATGGCCCCCACTCTTTTATTTTGTATTAAAAAGAGAAAAAAAAAAAGATTCTTCTTACCTGTCTGCGGTCCAGCAGCATCATCTTCTTGCTCCGCATGCGGCGCACATGTTGCCAGTGTGTGGCTGTGCCCTCTGATAGGGCGGCAGCTATTTTAGCTATATGCAGTACAGGTTTCCTGCACCGCAATACATTGCAACTGAATGTGTGTCTGAGGACGCACATTCAGTTGAAACCGGTAGGTACCCGGAACTGGATTGGGATGCTGTTTCTTGCTGGTTTGGGGAAACGGCTACTATTTTTACATTTGGTTACCCAGAACTGGAAAGAACCAGCTGAATCCCACCCCTAGATGTCCTGTCTTTAACTGCAATGATATCAGAATGTTGGAGAACAGATGATGGCATTAAAGGGTCAACATGTGTCTCCTCAGAATATTATACTTATTAGAACAATGCCCTACAACTATAACAGCTTATTCTCCCCTTGAGTTGGGCCTCACTCAGATGTCCATAATTATGCCATATGTACAAACAAGGATTGTTGTTCTTTAGTGGTTTGCTGTAGTTTAATCAGTTGTGAGGTAGCTCCCCGGGGAACCCGCTTGCAGCAGAATTAACACCAACACGTGCTTAAATGTACCAAATAAGCACCCGTTTATTTTGCAACACACATGTAATAAACCGGGTAGCACATAAAACATTGCACATAAGCACTCTGTTCACATATCACATAAACCACCATTACATACATCATAGAACACATTACATTTACCTTACAAGACATTTCCCATTACACAATACATTTTACAATCACATTACCCTTTACACTTTATTGTAGTGATCCTCAACCTACCCCTAGGGAGTCTCAACTTACATTACAACATATACCGCTTAGCACCGGGACCCTGCTCGACATAATAGTCCATCCCACGTTACATGGCGTCACCGATGCCTCCTGCAAGGCCCTTTCTGCATCAACCATCATGAGTCCCCCATGACACACATATCACAGAGCGAACTTTTCCATACGCCTTGTTGATCCATCACACTTAAACATAACATGGCAGCTATGCCCGCCTGGCACTATTCACATATACGCCTCCCGAAGGGCTATCACATATCAACACAACACATATGCCTCCCGTAGGGCTTTACATCACATCAACACATCATAGCGGCTATGCCCACCTGGCACACATATTGCACTCAGTCCACCATCGCATAGATGGACTGCTGCCTTACCGGGCACCGAACTGGGTTTAGCAACCTGAGTCCGTGGGTTCCCCCTGGTGTCCCCCAAGGGCTCCTCCCGGACGTGTTTCGCCCCACATTCGGATCAGTACCCTCCTGGGTCAGCCATGGTTTCCCCACTCAAGGAGCCATCACAACCCGTCCTGGCCACCGGCTGGCATACAAGCATCAGAGGGTCAGGGGCCTCCCGCATGGAGATGGGCAGGCTCCCCTCTCATCCCAAAGGGACGAATCACCACCGACACAACCTTACAACTCAGTGGTCTGCACAACACTGAGTTCCCATCATGTCTCTCTCTCACAACTTCAGGTAGCCTCTTAACCTGGCTACCACACCCACCTAACACACCCACATCTGGGCTGTTTGCAATCAGCACACCTTGCACTCTCTCGGCCAGTCTGGTCTCCTGAAACCTCCTAGACCTTTACCCACTGTGTACTGCTCAGGTCTTACAGCACTCACACTCAGATAGACAGGCTTGTGTGAACAGTATCCTGTGCTGATAACTCATGTGATGCACCCCGGCCATGGGACTGTGCCGGCCGTGCCTCACACAGTGTATGTTTTGACCATCTGTATTCCATCAATGTTTTTTTTTACTGATATACAGTATATGATTTTCACAGACTCAAACCTGTATCATAATTTGGATCAGTGGCTCAGATCAAAACCGGATTTTTTTCTCGGTGATGTTTTGTCGTTACTGTGAGCAGCTCAATAAAATTTAATGGATATATGCACTATCTGTGAGAAAGGCTGCCTTCACATTTGCGTATGGGAAGGCAGCGTATTGCTGCGTTCCCATACGCAGTCAAACGCATGCGCACTGCGTTCCTATGTTTAACATAGGAACGCATGGTGCCTGCGTTTGCTGCGTTCGGGTGCGGATGCGGACGATATCTGCTGCTTCCGGTGTCCAGCATCCGCACCCGGGACGCAGCATGTTGGGTTTTTTTGTGCGTTTGGGGAGCTTGGACAATCAGCAAGCGTCCCCAAGCGTACAAAAAATGCATTGGCTTCAATGGGTCCGCAGTGTCCTCTGCATGACACCGCAGGAGAACGCTGCGGACCCATTGAAAAATCTCCCAGTGGCCGCCGGTGATGTCACAGGAGCTCACCGACGGCCACCGGGAGATCAGCTCAGCCTCTGCTGTCCTCCTTCTCCCCGCCGCCTGTAATCTCCTAGCGATGTCGGCGGGGAGAACAGCTGATGTGAGAGCTGTTTGAATCTTCTCGCGCCGACATCTCCTCTCAGTGTCGGCGCGGGAAGATTCAAACAGCTCTCACATCAGCTGTTCTCCCCGCCGACAGTCCCGGAGCTTACCGGCGGCCGGGGGGGGCGGAGATCTCCGGCGCTGATCTCCGCCCCCGGCCCGCCCCCGGACAGCGCCGATTGGCTGCCGGGCTCCACAGTGATGTGTCCGCAGGCGGACATTATCCGCTGCGGACACATCATTTGGACACTGCTTCTGACAGCGTTTGTGTCTGCATGCCATCAGCATGCAGACACAAACGCTAATGTGAAGCCAGCCAAACATGGATCTAACTAAAAAAAAATGGTCTTTACGAACATCTGAATGAGGCAGTATTGAGACAGAAGCTAAGCTGACCCTTTCTTCACAAATAGGTACTTAACTAAATGCAGGCAAATTGGGAGAAGTAGGGATTGGAAAGCAGCTTACTTGCAATTTTCTTAGTTGCTACATTTGGGGACATAGGAAACCATGAGTGTATGCTGATGTCACTAAGCATTTCACTTAAGGCGGTATTCTCATCCCCAAAATCCTATACAATATGTAATTCGCTATAGCTATATCACTTAAGGCAGTGTTTCCCAACTCCAGTCCTCAAGGCACACCAACAGGTCATGTTTTCAGGATTTCCTTATCATTAGACAGATGATGGAATTATCCCCTGAACAAGTGATTAAATTATCACCTATGCAATCCTAAGGAAATCCTGAAAACATGACCTGTTGGTGTGCCTTGAGGACTGGAGTTGGGAAACACTGACTTAAGGTACCGTCACACGTAACGATATCGTTGCCGATATCGTTCAAAAGTCACGTGTTCTGTGACGCTTGAACGATGTTGAAACGGCATCGTTGCGTGTGACGGTACAAACGATGAACGATCAGTCGGCTGATCGTTCGTTTGATTTGAGGTCCTGTCCTCAAATCAATCGTTGGCCGCCCGGCGGACACGCAGCATCGCTGCGTGTGACACCGGGAGACGACCGATAAGCCAGCTCCCGTGATGTGGGCTCTCAGCATGTCGGCGTGAGGAGGCCTACTTCCATTCAAGTCCTTAAAAAAGGAAAGTAAGTGTGGCACAAGGCAGTCTTTGATTTTTTTTTAGTAGTATATCGCCGAGAATCCGTCCGGGCCTGGGGCTTTACCATTTTTATCATCCAGGGTGGCAACATCTGTCGGGTTTAGCTTAGGGATACCAGAAGAAGAGATATATTCTACAATTTGTTGGAGAAATAACTCCGACTGCGTGAGGGGATTTGTGTCATCTACCTTGTAAAGAGAGGTGTAAAAATGCTTAAAGTCCTCAGCTATGACCGATGAAGGTTGAATATGCCCTTTGCGTTTCTCCTCTCCAATCCCCGATATGAATGAGCGTGTCCTCTGCTATTTCAATGCATTTGCTAAGTATTTCATAAAAGTTTCTTCTGCACTTAGCTAGCCAGCATTTGGCTGTTATATTCAGCAGGCCCCTCCGTTCCTCTCTGACCCTGATCAGGTCTGTCGCTGTCCTATCATCTGGTCGCATTTTATGAGTCGTCTCCAGGGCTCTCAGACCAGCCAACAGGGTCGACATTTCCAGATCTCTCCCTTTTTTCAATCTTATGCCATGCTTAATGAGGATCACTCGTATCACACACTTATGGGCTTCCCAGATAGCACCTGGAGAGAACTCGGATGCCTTATTGATCTAAAAAAAAAATTCTGTTAGAGTCTGTTCTATTTCCCTGAGGGTCACCGGATCATCCAGAAAAGAGTTGTTAAGCCTCCACTGCCACTGCTGCGTGATGGGAGACGGTAATAGGATCAAGACAACATAAAGGGCATGGTCTGAAAAAACAATAGGGTCTATTTCAGCCTTCTGGATAAGATGGAGATCCCTGTGGCCCAAAAGGAAGTAATCTATTCTGGAGTAAGTGCCATGCACCTGTGAGAAATAGGTGATGTCCCTATCTGATGGGTGCAACAGCCTCCAAGTATCAACAAGCTGGTGATCATGCAGTATGAGTCTGCGTAGAGCAACTACTGAAAAAGGTGACGAGCCAGATGATGTATCCATATCCGGGTCCAACGTGACATTAAGGTCACCACCAATCACCAGGGTTCCCCCTGAGAATTCACCAATTCTCTCCAGGAAGCCAGCGAGGGCGGAAATCTGACCGCTGTTGGGCAGGTATATTGAGACGAGGGTAAAGGTTTGAGAAGCAATACAACCCTTAACCATGAGCAGTCTGCCCAGATCATCACAGCAGGAGTCTATAAACCCCCATGGTATGGACCTGGAAATACAAATGCTGGTTCCTCGTGACTTCGTGTCTGGGGAGAGGCTGCTATATACATCGGGAAATCAATGGCTGGATAATTTATACAATTTGGTCTTATACAGGTGTGTCACTTGAAGGAAGGCAATTTGAATGTTTGCTCTTTTGAGGAGACGAGTCAGGATCGATCTCTTGCCGGCACTGTGAAGGCCTCGTATATTTAATGAGCCACATCGACCTTCAGTCATGTTAGATTGGGACATCCTCACGTGATAAACAGATGCACCAGTATGCGGTAAGCCCGAGGAGGAAAAGGGGGTACGGTAGGGCTCAGGGGAGGATAGAACTGAGCGGGATGTGTAGTGTGAGAGGGAAATGATGAGAGGGTAGTAAAGTTAGTGAGGGGGTAGGAATCTGAAAAAGAGTGCTATAGTTCTCAGGCTATCAGGGGAGAATAAGTGAAAAGGTGTAGTAAAGATAGCTGGGGAAAAGAGGTAGTGTGAATGAAGAGGGAAGATAAAGGGGTTGAAATCAATTAAAGAACAAGTAACACAATATAACAGTACAAGTAACCATAGTAGATAGTCTCCTCAGACGTTAAATAGGAGACTGGGAAGAACAAGTCTTTCTTTCTAGGGAATATGGAAAACCATGGGGCGTGTAACCCCGCAACACAATAATTAAGACAATAGTAGTAGTAAGCCACATGTAAAATACGTGTGGTTCATTTGAGAACCACAGCCAGTTCCTGTCATCTCCAATGTCTCCCCTCAGGCCAAAAACCCTCGACAGACATTCGAATAACAGAATTCAGGGGAAGATGGCATCAAGGGGGAATGAAGGAGAGGAATCACATCCCGAAAATAGTAATTTGCTATAGGTATCTAAAACAGTAAAATGGCAGAGAATCAACGCATCAGTATATCAGTAAACATTTTTCATCATTCTTCTGAGCATACCAGGTAAAATGATTTCTGCTATCGAGACAATTCTCTTTGCTCTATTTTTTCCATGGTCTTACAGATTGTCCTCTTCTTTTGGCAGTTTCTGGTATATTGGTAGGTCATTTCCTTCCCTCACCTAGACCCCACTTTTTGTTTCTTCCATTGGCCTTCATCATGACCACCTGCCAATCTTAGGTGAACAGTATTGGAAAATTCTCTCTTCAGGGGCTCTGCAAGTATCAGAGAGACCTAGTCACCCTGGAGCTCAGAGCTATTAGTCAGTCTCCACAGCAGGATCAGCTCCAGCAATCTCAGCGGTTCACATATCGTCAGCACACCACTGTGTCGCTGATTTACCTATTCCACTCACTCTGAATGACCAGTTTTACCTGTGGTCGGGGTCTCCAAATGTCTCCCCGATGCATTTTAACTAAACTGTATTTTTCTTAAGAAGCTGAAGCCAGCAGGGCTTTGAGTCATTCTCATGGACTTTCGTCTAAGGCACTAAGTTTAGGTCGTAGCTTTCCCTGAAGGCATGGGTTCAGATTTTACTTCTTACATCCATATTTTTTATTCTTTGGATGGTTCATAAGATCTTGGGAAGTAGAAGTAATTCAGCCTTCTCGCAGATATTCGGTGGAGACTGCTGGATCACTCAGACTTACATTTTCCAAGGTTCCCTTTTTCTCCTGTATTCTCGGTTGCTCACTTTACAGCATGGCTCTTAATGGTTCTGAAGTTTTTCTGGTTTATATTAGATCATGGACTCTGTCCTTGTTTCATTTCCTCGTACTGTGAGGCCCCTTTTTGTTGGTGTATCCAACCATGATGCCTGTATGCCCTCTCCTAGGTCTTTTTTTCCTGCAGCCAGGTCTTGAGTATGGCCTGGCTCTCAGATTCTTAAGGGACAGGTTTCTCCCCTGCCTATCATCTGGCTTCCAGACCACTAATCAACTTTTTCCTTCTAGTGGGGTTCACACATTTCCTCTTTGGCCCCCTTGAATCCTTGGGATGCCATCCTGGTCTTTGACACCTTACAACATTCTCCCTTGATGCTGAACTGGATTCTCCATTGATCGGACTAGCTACATATCCTCATTCTTGCTTTATTGATTTTTCTCTTTAGTTTAAGTTGGTCTACATCAAATATGGAACTTAATGAAGAGATCTCTACTACATTCTGTCCATTCCTATCTTATCTGGACATGATCAGAGTGGTGGTTCACTACTTGTCGGTAAAGGTCTCATTCATATGCTCAGACTTCAAAAAGGATCTTGTTAAAGTCTTTCCATCTCCAGGCTTCCATTGCTAGCTGGTTTCATTCTGTTATCTGGAAGTGGACAGAGTTCCACTGTTGGAGGTTAAGGCTTATTTTACTTAGGCCTTGGGGCCTTCTGGACTGTTTGCCATCAGGCGTCTGTTCTGTAGCACTGTAGGGCTTATGACCTGGTCCTTCGCATCAGCTGACACAAGTCTGGGAAGAATGGTGCTGTAGTGGTCATCATTCAGGTTATGGCTTGAGGAATCTGCCTAAGTACACCTTTACTTTGTTCTGGCGTTGTACTGTTTTTTCACCCTTGGTTTCTTATGTCCCATATTGACGAGACTGAGAAAGGAGGATTTTTGTAATTACGGTAAATTTATTTCTTGTAGCCTTTCATTGGGGGAGACAGCTCCGCCTCCCTTTAGGCATTCTGTGATATTTTTTTTCCTATCGTAGCCAATGAATTGTTCTGTTCTACTGTACCATTCTTACTAGTTGTACAGCTTCTCTCATTGCTTTCTTATTAACTGATTTTGCCCGGTGCCTGCATGTGAATATAGCCTGAAAGTGAGGAGCTGATATTCAATTTTTAGCATCAGCCTCCTAGTGGCAGCAGCATACATGCATGGCTTCCTATTTCCCCTAATAAAGGGTATGAATAAAGAATCTCTTTTGGAATACAACGTCCCTAATATACTGATTTGATAATTTTGTGCAAAATGGTAAATTACATATAAATTTACGTCATATGTAGACGTAAATTTATATGTACATATACACACAGTTTAGTTACTCTTTTAAAGGTTTGCATGTCTCGAGAAAAGAAGTCAAGAGCGGAATAGCAGTGAGATTGTGAAACTCTCCTCTACATGATGTTGCCATGGCTGATTGACTACTAAAATTTAACCCCTTAGTGACGAAGAAATTTGTCATTTTTCATTTTCGTTTTTTCGCTCCTCGGCTTCCAAGAGCCATAACTTTTTTATTTTTCCGTCAATATAGACATATGATGGCTTGTTTTTTGCGGGAAGAGTTGTACTTTCAGATGCAATCATTTGTTTTACCATATAATGTACAGGGAAATTGCAAAAAAATTCCAAGTGCAGTGAAATTGCAAAAAAAGGGCAATTACACGTTTGTTTTTTGGATTCTTTTAGTCGCCGTGTTCACTATATGGTAAAACCGACGTGACGGTGCGATGCCTCGGGTCAGTACGAGTTTGTAGATACCAAATATGTATACCTTTATTGGTATCTAGGTGGTGGAAAAAAATTCAAAAGCATGAAAAAAAAAAACATTGCACTTTTTGTGCCATGTTCTGCGACCCGTAGCGTCCTCATTTTTCGGGATCTGGGGCTGGGTGACAGCTTATTTTTTGCGTCTCGAGCTGATGTTTTTAATTATACCATACTTGGGTGCATGCACTGTTTTGATCGCCCGTTATTGCATTTTTTAGCATTGTTGTAGCGACCAAAAAACGTAATTTTGGCGTTTTAACCATTTTTTGCGTTACGCAGTTTACGGATCTCATTATTTGATTATTTATATTGATAGATCGGGCGATTCTGAACGCAGCGATAAAAAATTAAATAAAATACACATATTTGGTAATACTTTTATTGTGGATGGGAGAAAAGGGGGGTGATTTGAACTTTTATGTTTTTTTTTTTTTTTCAACTTTGTAAAAACTTTATTTGTTTATTGATTCTTAATTTTACACTGCCCCATAGAGAGGCATACAGATGCACAGTCCGATCACTTCTGACACATACAGAGGAGCTGCAGCTCCTCTGTATGTGTCAGAATCGCGGACCTGTTGTGGTTGGCAGCCCCTGCCAACCACAAGCAGGAAATGCTCCATGACAGGTTCCAGGGTCAAGCCAGGACCCTGGCCTGTCACATCAGCACGGGAGATCCCGCGATACTATTGCGAGATCTCCCCTGGAGCCCGGTAAGCACGCGCTGCCGGCTCCGGCTCCCTTAGATCCCGCTTTCAGAGATTGATGGCGGGATCTAAGGGGTTAACAGCACCGATCGGATGGCGGGACCGATCGGTGCTGTTAGACCGACATCTCAGCTAGTGAGATCAGCTGAGATGTCGGAGGTTTGAAGTGAGCTCCACGCCGGAGCTCACTGCAAACACGGAGGTAATGACAGCCGACGTCTAGAGACGTAAGGCTGTCGTTAACAGGTTAAAGGAGGCCTCGATGCCTTTCTTGAAAATTATAATATTACTGGTTATGTATACTAGATATATCTGTGATAGGCCGTTCATTGAGGGAAGTAGTCTGATTGTTGTATGTTGAGTCAGGGAGGAATTTTTTTCTTTTTTGCTTAGCGTTTGCCATATGTTTTTTTTTTTTTTTGGCTTCCTCTGGATTAACATGTTAGACTATGGTTGCCTAACATGTGAGCTCTTAAACCTTTGCGCTGTTGCACTCATTCATTCCTCCTAGAAATAGACCGTATATACTCGTGTATAAGCCGACCCGTGTATAAGCCGACCCCCCCCTACTTTTGCCCCCAAAACCTGGGAAAACCTATTGACTCGTGTATAAGCCGAGGGTGGACCCCAGCACAGGTATACAGCCCCCAGCAGTGTGGTATATAGGCCTCCCCAGTGGTATATACAGCAGCCTCCTGGTGGTATATACAGCAGCCTCCTAGTGGTATATACAGCAGCCTCCTAGTGGTATATACAGCAGCCTCCCAGTGGTATATTCAGCAGCCTCCCAGTGGTATATACAGCAGCCCCATCCACACACATATACACACACATACACACACATACACACCGTTTCTTACCTTGTCCGGTGCTGTCCCCGCTGTCATGTCCCGCTCCTCCGGCCGTCCGGTGCTGTCCCCGCTCCTCTCCTGGTCTGCTGTGCGGTTCCCGGTCCAGTTCCATGATGATCGGTGCGGTGCCTGCCCGACTTCCTGCTTCTTTCTGTAATCTCCGCCCAGGTCAGGCCCTGCACCAATGAGAGAGCAGGATCCGTGCCGTCAATCACCGCCCAGACGCGGCCAGATGACGTTGGGGCCTCTGATTGGCCCAACGTCATCAAGGCGCCGCGGCTTGATGACGTCGGGCCAATCAGAGGCCCCAACGTCATCTGGCCGCGTCTGGGCAGTGATTGACGGTACGGGTCCTGCGCTCTCATTGGTGCAGGGCCTGACCTGGGCGGAGATTACAGATGGAAGCAGGAAGTCGGCCGGGCACCGCACCGATCATCATGGAACTGGACCGGGAACCGCACCGCAGACCAGGAGAGGAGCGGGGACAGCACCGGACAAGGAAATGTATATTGTGCAGCCCCCCCCCCCCCCTCCCTGTCTTATTTTCAGCCCCTACCGTATTGACCCGTGTATAAACCGAGGGGGGGGGACTTTTCAGCCCAATTTTTGGGTTGAAAAACTTGGTTTATACACGAGTATATACGGTAAGTGTATTACCAACTAGGTGTTTCCATTTACCTTGTCATAATATGAGTCTTCTCATTATGATATTGTGAGCAATGATTGATGCGGGTAGTGACACAATCTATTAAGAACAATATAATTACCCAGTAATCATTAGTTTTGTGTATTTCTAAAAAGAACCATACAGTGCAATGTTTTAAATAGAGATGCCCCAGAATATTTTTTAAGAAACTGAAAAATTGACATATGTAAAAAGAGTTTAAAAGTCCTATTCATGTATTAAAATTTCACAAAGAATGCGTCAACTGTAGAACATAAATAACCTTTGATAACTTTATTTAAAAAGAATTCATGATGTCTACAAAACATACTCTATATCGGAAAAAAGATTTAATAAAAAAAAACATTTTAAAAATATACAAATGTCACTCTGTCCTTTGGCAAGGAACATTTAATTTAAATCTACATTGTATAAATTATTTTGTTCAATAAAAAAATAACTAGTGCAATTATTTTTTCTATATATAATATAGTCCTTTAACTATAATAATAGATTTACTCTACAGTAAGAGCTCACATTTGGTGAAAGGATATGGACCTAGTTAATGGTTCAGCAGAATTTTTACAAAAGGTATTATAAAGTCATATAAAAACACCATCAGGATGATGTCAAGACTTTTCGAAATCAAAGCTTCAGCTCCCTGCTGTGGAGTGGCAGCCATCCTGATTTATCTCTGACACACTGCGTCCAGATAGTAGCTGAATGAATGAAATATGTGATGTGCTAGCAATATGTAACTAACATTAAGAAAAACAAACACTTTATGAGCACCACAATGTAACAATTGCTGATGGGAATCTTGCCTAAAATCTTGTATTAAGATTCACATGTATAATTCCATTATTACTTTTGTTAAGCCAGTGAGTTACGGAATGAATTCTTTGGAATTTGTATGGCTGTCTGCAGCATGTATACAATCCACTGTGAATTTTCTTCATTATTTTTGCTCTTAATGATAAGAGGGAATGATGTTGGCTAAAATATTGTGCTGTACTTGTAGTAGAATCCACACTGATGGTGGGTTTACACACACCAATCATTGTGTCCAATATCTGAACAGATCTCTGATTGCAGTGAAATCATGGATACATTGCTCCATGTTGTACACAGCCACAAAATGGAACTATATGTCCATGATTTCACTGCAACCAGAGATCTGTTCAGATATTGGACACAATGATTGGTGTGTGTAAACCCACCATGAGATTCCATAAAAGTAACGCCACCACAATAAATCACGTAGGTTCTGATGGATCAGTTAAACTAATTCAGTGCGTGGGAAGATCTATGTGGACACCAAATTGCTGAGATAGTGCTTTCAGCTTCTCTTCAAGGAGTATATTCTTTTTAACTTCTTCATTGTAGTTATATTTCAGATCCTCAATCTCTTCAAAAAATGTGGGATCAAAGTTTTCTAGTTCCTTCTTCAGCCTTTTGATTTCTTCCTGTAAATAAAAGAAAAACAAAATGTGAAGAAACAGTAAATCAAGATTAAGAGAATACTACAAAATATAAATTACTAAGAAGCCACCACTTATAATGGAAGCCATATACATTTCTAATGAGGGTAGATGTGAATGATAACTTTCAGGAGATGAGAGCGCCTAAATACAGAAGGAACATTCACAGAAGATAATTCACCGGCATCATAAAATGATCAAATATAGCAGTTTCTTGGGTTATCACTAACAAACAAGAACATGGCACAACTTGTAACACCTATGTCTTGTCATTTAACCTTCCTAGCGGTATTCTCGAGCCTGACTCGGGGTTAACATTCACTGCCAGAAGCGGTAACCCGAGTCAAGCTCGGGCTTACCCGCGGTCGCGGCAGATGCGGTGAAAAAAACGCATCTGCCGCGATTGCCGCATAGCCGCTGCACTTGCGGCGCGGTTGCGGTAATTGCCATAGTAAGTATAGGGGGACTTGCGGCAGGTGCGGCAAGTGCGGTTTTGCACTTGCGGCAGGTGCGGCCGCGAAAAAAAAACGCGGCTGACCGCGGTTTTTTTCGCAGCCGCACCTGCCGCAAGTGCAAAACCGCACTTGCCGCACCTGCCACAAGTCCCCCTATACTTACTATGGCGATTACCGCAACCGCGCCGCAAGTGCAGCGGTTATGCAGTAATCGCGGCAGATTGGTTTTTTCACCGCATCTGCCGCAATTTAAAAAAACGCTAGTGTTAAAGTACCCTTAGTACAAAATTCCAGACATAATCATACCGCCAGGTATAAGATTATTGATTATTGAATAAAATTATATTATTTATTTAATTATAATTCATGATTTTATGTTTCAAACTTTATCACATCTGAGAGGTCTACTAGAGTCTTCTTTGATAAGGTAATTACTAAGAATTGCAGGCCGACAGTACATAACACCAAATTTCCATGCAAAAAAATGGTACCGCTTTTAGCACAAAATTCCTGACATAATCATACTGCCAGGGAGGTTAAGAATGATTATAAATGGTTAACTCGATATACATGAAATTTACTTATGTCGTATGTGACAATTCCTGGATGTAGGTAAGGTTGCACATAATGATACTGTGCAGTGACTATGTGTTAAAGCAGGTGTAATGCTGCGTTCACACATTGCGTATTTTGGCGCGCTTTTTTACACGCGCTTTTCAAAATACACAATGTGTTTTGTGTCTGTCAGCAAAGTGAATGGGAAATTCACTTTGCCGTGCAGACAGTGCGTAAAAATACACAGTGCTTTTTTTGGGAGAAAGCGCAGCTGCGTAAAGAATTGAGATGTCAATTCTTTACGCAGCTGCTCCTGCGTTTTCTCCCTGTAATGTCACAGAGGGGAGGAAGAATCCTGCTTCCTCCTCCCCTCTGTGACATGTGTGACCGCCCCATTAGATTTCGCAGTGTATTAATATACACTGCGAAATCTAAATTAAACAAACGCAAGTGTATGAAAAATAAAAAAGAATGAATACTTTACCTGTCCGACGCCTTTTCCCGATGTCCGGTGTCAAGGCCAGGAGATATGTGTCCTGCAAGATCCTGCGGTGACGTCAGAGGGGCGTTCCCGGCGCTGATTGGACGCTCGCGGTCATGTGATACCTATCACATGACCGCGAGCAGCCAATCAGCGCCGGGAACGTCCCTCTGACATCACGACAGGTCCTGGCAGAAGACACCTCGCTTGGCCTAATTACCGGACACCGGGAAAAGGCGTCGGACAGGTGAAGTATTCATTCTTTTTTATTTTTCATACATTTGCCTTTGTTTAATTTAGATTTCGCAGTGTATATTAATACACTGCGAAATCTAATGGGGCTGTCAAAGAGGGGAGGAGGAAGCAGGATTCTTCCTCCCCTCTGTGACATCACTGCGCTTTCTGGGGTAAAGAAAGCGCAATGTGTGAAAGCCCCTGTGTATTTTGTTGCGCTTTTTTGCGCGGCTAAAAATACAGCAAAACAGTGCAACAAAATACGCAATGTGTGAACGCAGCCTTAATGTACATAAATAGCTACACTTTATCTCGAGCTTCTACTACCAAGCTAACATTGTAGCCAGTGGTGTGGAGTTGGTAAGCCAAACCTCCGACTCAGACTCCTCAATTTCTCTGAATCCGACTCCCTTATACATGTTTAAGTGATAAATTTACTGTAGTAAAATGCAACACACTATGCAGTAAGTGAGAACTAACTGTACCCAATTTCTTATATATTTCCGGAGTCGGTCTATTTTATAACTACTTCAACTCCACCAAAATGGACACTGAATCCGATTCCACGACTTTGCAGCCCTTATTGTAGCATTAGACACTTTTTTACCTGATTGCAGATGTTTGATGTTTTCGACTACTTCTTTACATTTAATATCAATATGTATGCAAATGTACAAATGAAGTGTATTCATCCGTCCTGTTTCTAGATATTTAAGTATAACGATAAGAAGTAAAGAAAAGCGCAATAGGGTCTTGTCTTTCATACACTTTTGTGTAGACAACAGATGTAACTGCTGATCTGGAATGGTTGTGTGACCCACAACCGGTATAGGTATATGGTATGGCTGCCGCAGGATCCACACTCTACGTGCACTCAGTAGTAGTAATGGAGGAATCCAAAGTGAACAGTGTTAAACTGATCCGCACTGCTCATACGATGAAACTATCACAATTGTCAGGTAATGATGGCTTTATTTCGACACGTTTTAGAGCGATATCCCCGTCCTCCTTCATCAGGGAACCAACATAATATATAAAAGGTATTATGTTGGGTCACTGAGAAAGGAGCGGGAATATCGCTCTGAAATGCGTCGGAATAAAGACATCATTACCTGACAATTGTGATCGTTTCATCATATGGCCGGGCTGATCAGATTAACACTGTCCCCTTTGTTTCTAGATAGCTGTCAATGTACTCAAAAATTTTAGGTGAACTAGGTGTTAAAATTGTGTGCGTGTCCCTGAATGAATAGATTGGCACAGTCCAGTCACTGCTGGTATTATCAGGCTGTGGGCGGTTGTTTGCAGAGTACAATAGGTTAAGCGGCAAGTACTGGTGAATGGATTTGGAGTAAACTTGCTCACTGTCTGATAAAGAATTGGGGCGGACAGAAAAAAAATGATCATACAGAGTATCTCTGGCACACCAAAAAATTGCACTAATTTCTTAATTTTGTATGAGTGTTATTGCTTATTTTGAGACCAAATAAACAACATTTCGGCTTTATGCCATGCCTTTGTCAAAAAGTTTTTAAGTATGAAGGTACAGCACAACAGCCACGTGTGCACCTAGCCTCGTGTCGGATTCACACATCTATGTGTTACCATCTCAGTACAGACCACAATGCATAGCCAGCCATTGATCTTCTAACCCAAATTGACAACCTCATATATGCCTACATGTCTGTAAAGGCCCCGTTACACTGTACGAGATCGTGCACGATATCGCTCAAATGTCACGGGTTTGGACTCGTTCAAATGACATAGTTAGCATGCGTGTGACACCAAGATACGACTACGATAAATCATTGGATCGTTGATCGCAGATTTGAGAACATGTTCTCAAATCAAACGATCCTCGATCAGCCAACCTGCTGCATCGTTGTGTGTGACACCACGATAACGATGTCGTTAACGACTTCGCCTATTCACAACAGTGAACAAGTATCATTCGCTGGGATGTGCGAACGATAGCTGCTCGCTACATCGTAGGTACGTCATCAACGATATCTAGACGTGCGACATCTCACCAACGATGTCCTAACGACTTTGCGCCCATTTGATCGTTGGTGATATCTTAACGACATTGAAGCATGTAACGGTACCTTTACGCTTGAGTATGTTTGGGTAGGGAGATTGGCACCAGGTCCATGAATCATGGACCTGGGACTGCAATGCATAACCAGATATTTGTCTCCTGAATCAACATGATAGCCTCAAATATGCCTTCAAGTCTATTAAGTTTGTTTAAGTTGAGTCGGGAGACTGGCAGCTGGTCCATGAGTCATGCAATATGACACAATTGTGAAGAGACACATATCTGCAAAGCAAGTATGATGAAATGTAATTATCAAATTATTCATGCATTTGTGGAAGGAGGAACAGCAGACCTCTGACTTAGAATTTTGAGTATAAGGGAAATACAAATATTTATTTAAACATACATGCAATATTTTAACCAGACAATTACCTTCAAATGTAGCTTCTCCAGATCAGAGGTTTTAATATGTGTCTGAAGTTCGACTACTTCTTCCATCAACTTGTTGTATTTGGTGTCTTTTTCAAGAACCTGAGAACCTAAAAGAAGTTAAAAAGTATAATTGTAACGCTGGTCCGTAGAAAAAGCTTTCTTCCTTTTTGGCCAAAGAATATGTAATTGTCACGTTCAGAAAATGTCCCTATCTAACCCTTTAAAAAATAGGGTATTTTTAGTTTTAGTGCTTACAATTTTTCCTCACCTCCTTCCAAGAGCTGTAACTTTATTTCATCTACATAACTACAGTGTTGGCCAAAAGTATTGACACCCCTGCCATTCTGTCGGATAATACTCAGTTTCTTCCTAAAAATGATTGCAATCACAAATTCTTTGGTATTATTATCTTCATTTAATTTGTCTTCAATGAAAAACACAAAAAGAATTGTCCTAAAGCCAAATTGGATATAATTCCACACCAAACATAAAAAAGGGGGTGGACAAAAGTATTGGAACCCTTAGAAAAATCATGTGATACTTCTCTAATTTGTGTAATTAACAGCACCTGTAACTTACCTGTGGCACCTAACAGGTGTTGTTAATAACTAAATAACACTTGCAGCCAGTTGACATGGATTAAAGTTGACTCAACCTCTGTCCTGTGTCCTTGTGTGTACCACATTGAGCATGGAGAAAAGAAAGAAGACCAAAGAACTGTCTGAGGACTTGAGAAACCAAATTGTGAGGAAGCATGAGCAATCTCAAGGTTACAAGTCCATCTCCAAAGACCTGAATGTTCCTGTGTCTACCGTGTGCAGTGTCATCAAGAAGTTTAAAGCCCATGACACTGTGGCTAACTTCCCTAGATGTGGACGGAAAAGAAAAATTGACGAGAGATTTCAACGCAAGATTGTGCGAATGGTGGAAAATGAACCTCGACTAACATCCAAACAAGTTCAAGCTGCACTGTAGTCCGAGGGTACAACAGTGTCAACCCGTCCTATCCATCGGCGTCTGAATGAAAAGGGACTGTATGGTACGATACCCAGGAGGACCCCATTTCTTACCCCAAGACATAAAAAAGCCAGGCTGGGGTTTGCCAAAATTTACCTGAGAAAGACTACAACATTTTGGAAGAATGTTCTCAATTTTTGGGCAAAGGCATCAACATAGAGTTTACAGGAGAAAAAAAAAAAGGCATTAAAAAAAAAAGAACACGGTCCCTACTGTCAAACATGGCAGAGGTTCCCTGATGTTTTGGGGTTGCTTTGCTGCCTCTGGCACTGGACTGCTTGACCGTGTGCATGGCATTATGAAGTCTGAAGACTACCAACAAATTTTGCAGCATAATGTAGGGCCCAGTGTGAGAAAGCTGGGTCTCCCTCAGAGGTCATGGGTCTTCCAGCAGGACAATGACCCAAAACACACTTCAAAAAGCACTAGAAAATGGTTTGAGAGAATGCACTGGATACTTCTAAGGTGGCCAGCAATGAGTCCAGACCTGAACCCCATAGAACACCTGTGGAGAGATCTAAAAATGGAGAAGGCACCCTTCAAATATCAGGGACCTGGAGCAGTTTGCCAAAGAAGAATGGTCTAAAATTCCAGCAGAGCATTGTAAGAAACTCATTGATGGTTACCGGAAGCGGTCGATCGCAGTTATTTTGGCTAAAGGTTGTGCAACCAAGTATTAGGCTGAGGGTGCCGATACTTTGTCCGGCCCATTTTTGGAGTTTTTGTGTGAAATGATCAATGTTTTGCTTTTTGCTTCATTCATTTTTGTGTTTTTTCATTGAAGACAAATTAAATGAAGATAATAATACCAAAGAATTTGTGATTGCAATCATTTTCAGGAAGAAACTGAGTATTATCTGACAGAATTGCAGGAGTGTCAATACTTTTGGCCAACACTGTATATGAGGGTTTGTTTTTTTGTGAGACTAGTTGTGGTTTTGAATGGCACCATTTATTTTATTATACAATATACTGAAATACAGGAAAAGAAAAATCTAAATGTGATGATGGGAAAAAATACTGCTAAACATTTTTTTCTGCTGCTGGGGTTGACTGATGGCTTATTTTTTTGCACAATGAGCAGACATTTTTATTGATACCAATTTCTTGTACATACAATGATTTTGTTAATTACTGTTACTTTGTTTAAGGAAGATGATTTGACCGAAAAAAACATTTTGGAGTTTAGATTATTTTTTTCTTTATTGCATTAACCTGATCAGTAAATTAATTCCATACTTCTATGTATTGAACTTTTATTACTGCAGCACTGCCAGATATGTTGATTTTTTTTTTCCCCTCTATCTATAAAGGGGAAAAGGGAGGTGGATTTTAATTTATATACTGTGGGTACGGAAAGTATACAGACTCCTTTAAATGTTTCACTCTTTGTTTCATTGCAGCCATTTGGTAAATTTAAAAAAGTTAATTTTTTTCTCATTAATGTACACTCTGCACTCCATCATGACTACAAAAAACAGAAATGTAGACATTTTTGCAAATTTATTAAAAGAGAAAAACTGAATATCAAAAGTATTCAGACCCTTTGCTCAGACACTCATATTTAAGTCACATGCTGTCCATTTCCTTGTGATCCTCCTTGACATGGTTCTACTCCTTCATTGGAGTCCAGCTGTCTTTAATTAAATGGATAGGACTTGATTTGGAAAGGCACACACCTGTCTATATAAGACCTCCCAGCTCACAGTGCATGTAAGACCAAATGAGAATCATGATCTCAAAGGAACTGCTCAAGGAGATCAGAGACAGAATTGTGGCAAGGCACAAATCTGAGCAAGGTTACAAAAGAATTTCTGCAGTACTCAATATTCCTAAGAGCACAGTGACCTCCATAATCCTTAAATGGAAGAAGTTTGGGACCACTAGAAGTCTACCTAGACCATACTGAGAAATTGTGGGAGAAGAGCCTTGGTGAGAGAGGAAGAACCCCAACATCACTGTGGTTGAGCTCCAGAGATGCAGTAGAAAGATGGGAGAAAGTTCCACAGAGTTCCACTGCAGCCCTCTACCAGTCGGGCCTTTATAGCAGAGTGGCCCGACGGAAGCCGTTCGTCAGTACAACACATATGAAAGCCCGCATAGAGTTTGCAAAAAAAACACATGAAGGACCCAGACTATGAGAAATAAGACTGACTGGTCTGATCAGATGAAGATAGAACTTTTTGGTGATAATTCTAAGCGGTATGTGTGGTGAAAACCAGGCACTGCTCATCACCTGCCCAATACAATCCTAACAGTGAAATGTGGTGGCACTATCATGCTATGGGTGTGTTTTTCAGCTGCAGGGACAGGACGACTGGTTGCAATTGAAGGAAATATAAATGCGGCCAAGCACAGAGATATTCTGAGTGAAAACCTCTTCCAGAGTGCTCTGGACCTCAGACTTGGCCGAAGGTTCACCTTCCAACAAGACAATGACCTTAAACACACAGCTAACATAACAAAGGAGTGACTTCAGAACAACTCTGTGACCATTCTTGACTGGCCCAGCTAGAGTCCTGACCTAAACCCAACTGAACATCTCTGGAGAGACCTGAAAATTACTGTCCACCAACGTTCACCATCCAATCTGATGGAGCTGGAGAGGATCTGTAAGGAAGAATGGCAAAGGATCCCCAAATCCAGGTGTGAAAAACTTATTGCTTCATTTCCAAGAAGACTCATGGCTGTACTAGCTCAAAAAGGTCCTTCTACTCAATACTGAGCAAAGGGTCTGAATACTTATGACCAAGTGATATTTCAATTTTTCTTTTAAATAAATTTGCAAAAATTTCTACTTTTTATTATTACCGTAAGTCAAGATGTGGTGCAGAGTGTACATTAATGAGAAAGAAATGAACTTTTTTGAATTTACCAAATGACTTCAATGAAACAAAGAGTGACCAATTTAAAGGGGTCTGAATACTTTCCATACCCACTGTATGTTTAAAAAATATTGTAAGAAAAAAGTTTTTAGTTTAAGGACTTGAATCTATAATCATTTTATAGCTTACACTATGCCTAAATACCGGTCACGGGTGTATCTGGATTCACAGATGAGGCTGTCAGGTCACTCGCAGAAGGTCGCAGTGTTTGGCCAAACAGTCAAAATCCTAAATAATCTCACAAAGCTCTCACTGATCTCATGGAGATCAGTCGAAGAAAACACTGCAGGCAGCTGGCCAAAGCGCTCAAACACAGTGAAATCCATGCTGCATTGTCCGCTGGGAATTTGAATATGCAAATGGAGTCCGTGGAGCCTCGTTTAAGAGTCTCAAACATGGGACTAGCCAGATATCCCTCAAGGGAAGGACCTAGTCCTGGGGTGGACTCCAAGCGGAGACTACCATAACCACCATGTTAAAGTGGCCCTTTCAGTCACTATCCCACTCAGTTATGAGCTTAAGGATATGACAAGGGAATATCTGGAGGGATATTTGGCTTGTCCCATGTTTGAGACTCTTAAACAAGGCTCCACAGACTCCATTTGCATATTTGAAAATCCTAAATAATGTCTCTGTCCCTTTAAGAGGCATATCTGTCCTAGTGATAGCTGGAGGTCACTAGGATCCAGTGGATATTTTCTTCAATTGCCTAATTATACCTCTTGGCTCCCAGGATGCACTGCTGGTGATAGCTGTTCAGGTGTTTCTGGTTGCATCCTAGCTCAAAGTATCGTTTCCTGGAGTCTGTTGGTTTGCTGCTTGGATCTGCTCAAGCTAAGTGTATCTCTTCCCTCTCTGTTTGTTTACCTTGTGTTTTTCTTTAGTTGTTAGCCGGGCTGACTAGTGATCACCCGCTCTGATCCCTGCGTAGTTGTAGTCCAGGGACAGCTAGGGCAGGTATCCCGTTCGGCGACAGTTGGGGAAACTGTATAGGGACGTTAGGTGAGGCAGGTGTAAGCGCTAGTTTCTAGGGGTCATCATCTTCCCTTTTGGCCTTAGCATCAGGGATTCCTTCACTCCTCTTGTTGTCTTGCGCTAGGTGTCTCCCTACACCCACTGTGACAATACTGTCAAAACTGTATTGCAGTATATAGTGGAAATCTCTTTCTCTTATGGCTAAGCTTCACAGGAGATTAGGATGATAGCACCGGGGTACTTCAGCAGACTTCCCGACTTTCAAAGTAACCTAAGGGTGCTTTCACACCACGATTTTTGCATTTCCGATGCTGTCCGAAAAAAATCGGACAGCATCGGACCGATTTTCGGATCCTATGGTCCTATCCCTATGGGGATCGGACTGAATCGGATGTGCACTAAATGCCATCCGATTTGGTCCGATCCGATTCTGCCCGAGTCGGACCAAATCGGATGGCATTTAGTGCACATCCGATCTGACCCGATCCCTAACATGGGGCCCTATGGAGAAAGGTCCGAGGAAACATGTATGTCTCCTCGGACCCCATTTTACTGTACTGAGCAAGCTCAGTACAGTAAAACTGCTCCTGGGAGCACAAGGGTTAAAAAGAAAAAAAAAAAAAGTTTATTCTCACCTGCCCCCGAGCCCCGCTGTCCCCCGCCGTCTTCCGCCATCTTCCTCTAGGTTCCCGGTGGCTGCCGCAGGCTCCGGTGTCAGCAGAGGTGTACCTCTGCTGTACAGGACCTGCGGTGATGTCACAGTCATGTGACCGCGAGTTCACCATGGTGAACCCGCGGTCACGTGACTGTGACATCACCGCAGGTCCTCTGTACAGCAGAGGTACACCTCTGCTGACACCGGCAACCTGCGGAAGCCACCGGGAACCTAGAGGAAGATGGCGGAAGACGGCGGGGGACAGCGGGGGCTCGGGGGCAGGTGAGAATAAACTTTTTTTTTTTTTCTTTTTTTCAGCCTCCGGCGCCGATTTTATGCCGGAATCGGGTGCCTATTTGGCACCCGATTCCAGGCATCAGAAGGGAGCCGATGCTGTCCGATTTATATCGGACAGCATCGGCTCCCTAAAAATCGTAGTGTGAACGCAGCCTTAGGAGCCGCATGTTCCATATAAATGACACTGTCAGAGATTAACAGCGTCATTTAAATGGTTAAAAACCACAGATGGAACTCAGTGCCATCTGCTATATAATTGCCGGCATATTATATAGTCGGTATGTGATTGAGTGGAGGAAGCTCTGCTTCTTATCTCGCTCACACCGGCAGACTCCTACCCAGCAACCTTTTTGCAGGAAGGAGTTAAGCATATAATATGTATTTATTACTTATAGGGTTTATTTACATGATGCAGTTAAGTAGAATTTTTTCTTTCTAAAAAAAACTGCAATATTTTGTTGCAATTAGATATGTAAGGTTATATATATATATTATATGGCCAAAAAGGACACGTTACAAATAACACATACCAAATGTAGCAGATTGTTGGTCTGTTTGTAGTTTGTAAAGCAGCTCCGCCTTTTCATTTTCTAAGCGTTTATTGGTCAGCCTAAAACACATACCATAATGATATTATACACAATAAAGCCAGGCCCAGTTGAAAGTACATCAATAATGAGTGTAATACAAAGTTTTGATCTCTGTGCAGAGTTTAGCAGAGAGATACTGGTGCACTGCACTAAATAGGACAACACTCTTGGAAAAGTGCATTTAAAGATATCTTGCAGGGTTAGAATTACATTTAAAGGGAATCTGTCAGCAGGATTTTGCTACATACAGTAATCTGAGAGCAGCATAATATAGAGCAAGAAAACCTGAGTCCAACAATGTATAACTTACTGAACTGCTTGGTGGATTTTTGAAAGAATCCTTGTTTGTCTGTTGTAGCATAGCTAAGGGTTAAAGTAAACCATCCCTCTCTGAGCTAAAACTGCACTATAAAGCTTTAGAAAAATGATTAATAACTTACATATTCCTATGATAATGAGGGCTCCAGGCCACGTCATACACTGAGATGAGCGGTCTCCATTCTCCCTCCCTCGCAGGCTCCTCTCATGGCCCACTGGGTGTTCTCATTCCTTCTCTTCTCGCCCAGTTTTTAAATTCCCACATCTTCATAGTATTACTAGCAGCCGGATTTCAGTTCCGGTCCGGTGCATTGTGGGGGCTTATCAGATGTATGGCCCAGCTTCAATATGCGCACTGCACATGCGCTGGAGCCGAACTGTACAGCCCATACACCCACACAATGCACTGTACAAGAAACTGACATCTGGCTCCGCGTCATACTATAAGGAGGAGATGGGAATTTAAAAACAGGGGGCGAGAAGAGAAGGAATGATGACATCCAGTGGGGTGTGCTAAGAACCTGCAACGGGTGACCCGGAGACCGCCCATCTTGGTCAATGCCGTATTGGAGCCCTCATTACCATAGGAATATGTAAGTCATTAAATCATTTTTTTAAAGCTTTATAGTGCAGTTTTAGCTCAGAGAGAGATGGTTAGGGATGAGCGAACAATGTGCAGGGACAGGTAGTGGTAGAATAGGGGGCTAAAATGGGCTGACAGGTTTACATTAAACTGTGTATACCCCCACCCACACCGCTGACTGGCAGCTTCCTCTGTAGTTTGTGCATTGTCAGCTAAACAGTGGGAAGGGGGTTACACAGATTAGCATGTCTGTTCTGAACTTGAGACCTAGTCAGGCAATCATACTCTCCTCCCCCATAAAATACTGACTATATTAAAACTACGACACACAACCTAACAAGTTACACATGCCTCTAATCAGGTTCTTGTCCCGTTTCATACTAATCTCAGAAAAACAGCAAAAACCAGATGGCAGACTCCCTTTAACACAGTACACATTTTTCCCATATAATGTAGAACCAGCACATATAAGCCCTTATATACAAATACTAATTTCAGAAAATCAGCAAAAACCAGATGACAGATTCCCTTTAACACAATACATAAAAGGGAACCTGTCACCAGGTTTTTTCCATATAAAGTAGAGCCAGGACATATAAGCCCTTATATACAGCATTTTAGAAAGCTGTATATGTGTCCCCAAGTCGATATGTATAATGCAAAAACAGAAGTTATATTATACTATGGCGCAGTCTGGTTTTATGGGTTTCTCTGATCTTGATCCGGCACCACCTCTCTTCTTGAGATTGCTGTCCTCCTTTCCTCATTCGTGTGACTGATGCGTCCTACGTCATCCACACCATGTCTTCTATCGTGATCTTATTTACGCGCACTTCTTTCTTTCCTGCCAAGAGCCGATTAAAGTATTGTAGTGCGCATGTGTCGGGAAAGGCCAAAAAGTGATGCTGCATCAATAATTTGCTCTGCTCTCAGTATGGTGCACCTGCACTGAAGCAAGATGGAAGACACTGTGTGAATGATATAGCACATGTCATGGACATGAAGTAGGAAAGAAGAACAGCGATCACAAGAGGCATGAGATCAAGACCAGCCACGCCCATTGGACCAGACTGCTCTATAGGTGAGTGTAATACAAGGTCTTTTTGGGTTTTACAGATTGGCTTGGGGGTTTCTAGAATACTGTATATGAGGGCTTTTAGGCACTGACCCTATTTATATGGGAAAAACCTGATGACAGGTTCCTCTTAAACTGCTCCAATTACTATAGGTAAATAGAAAGCTTCAAGGTACAGTCACATAGAAGTAAAGCTTTTTACCTAAATAATTCTAATAATCTATTAGATAGCATTTTAAACCATTTCAATACCACAATTTTAAAACTAGTATGTTTTGTTTTAATTACCTAAGTATCTGAAATTCTCTGGAAAGGCCGTGGTCTGTCTTGGCATCTTCAGGGAAATGCTTAAGGAGATCAACCTTGGTCAAGAAAAAAATGTTAAATTATTACCAAGCAAGATATTACAATTTTAGGACAAAACTAGCGAGTAAAGGGAATCTGTTAGTATTTCGCTACCCTATCTGAGAGCAGCATAATGTAGGGATAATAATAATAATATAATATTTATTCATTTATATAGCGCTATTAATTCCATAGCACTTTACATACATGAGTAATGCTGTCTCTCTTGGGAGCTCACAATCTAAACATCCTATCAGTATGTCTTTACAATGTGGGAGGAAACCGGAGTGCCCGGAGGAAACCCACGCAAACACGGGGAGAACATACAAACTCCTTGCAGATGTTGTCCTTAGTGTCCTTGGTGGGAATTGAACCCAGGACCTCAAGACCCAGTGCTGCAAAGGCTACAGTGCTAACTTGAGCCACCGTGGGATAGAGATACTAATTCCAGCAATGAGTTACTTATGCAGAGTATAACTTTCCAGTAATCATCCATTTGAAACAGATCCTATCAGTTATCTTAACAAAACAAAAAGTTATGCAGGCACAACTATTTTGTCTAGCTAAAACAAACTAAACTGATTGTTGCTGGATCAGTTTTATTAACAGTGAAGTCTATGGAAAACTGATCTGTGAAATCGACATCAGTTACCGTATATACTCGTGTATAAGCCGACCCGTGTATAAGCCGACCCCCCTACTTTTGCCCCAAAAATCTGGAAAAACCTATTGTCTCGTGTATAAGCCGAGGGTGGACCCCAGCACAGGTATACAGCCCCCAGCAGTGTGGTATACAGGCCTCCCCAGTGGTAGTATACAGCAGCCCCAGTGGTAGTATACAGATTCCCCAGCAGCCCCAGTGGTAGTATACAGATTCCCCAGCAGCCCCAGTGGTAGTATACAGGAGCCCCAGCAGCCCCAGTGGTAGTATACAGGAGCCCCAGCAGCCCCAGTGGTAGTATACAGGAGCCCCAGTGGTAGTATACAGGAGCCCCAGCAGCCCCAGTGGTAGTATACAGGAGCCCCAGCAGCCCCAGTGGTAGTATACAGGAGCCCCAGCAGCTCCAGTGGTAGTATACAGGAGCCCCAGCAGCCCCAGTGGTAGTATACAGCAGCCCCAGTGGTATACAGCAGGCCCCCAGGGGTACATATAGCAGCCCCCAGGGGGTACCCAGCAGCCCCCTGGGGGTACCAACAGCCCCCAGGGGGTACCAGCAGCCCCTGGGAGTACCAACAGCCACCTGGGGGTACCAACAGCCCCCAGGGGGTACCCAACAGCCCCCAAAGGCTGGCACTGTCCCCCCTTGTAAGGGCCCCCCCCCCGCTGCTTATACATTACCATCCCGGTGTTCTGATCGGCGCCGCTCCTCGGTGCGTCTTCATCCTCCCGTCCGCGCTGGCTGCATCCGGGATCTCCGGCCGTCGCGCGATGACGTCATATCGCTGCGACAGCCGGAGATCCCGGATGCAGCCAGCGCGGACGGGAGGATGAAGACGCACCGAGGAGCGGCGCCGATCAGAACACCGGGATGGTAATGTATAAGCAGCGGGGGGGGGGGGCCCTTACAAGGGGGGACAGTGCCAGCTTTTGGGGGGCTTATATGAACTGCTTCCCCCTGCCGCTGATTGACAGGGGGAAGCAGTGCATATATAATGAGCGGCCCCACGTGACGGGGCCGCTCATACAGCAGCCTCCCCCCGCCTCCTCCAGCCTCCACAGCCCCCACCACCGTATATGACCCGTGTATAAGCCGAGGGGGGGACTTTTCAGCCCAAATTTTGGGCTGAAAAACTCGGCTTATACACGAGTATATACGGTATTCTTCTATTAGAAATGGATCAATTTTTTTTCTTACTAGATCAGTTTCAAATGAATGATTACAAGACAGTTCACATGTCCAGTATTTTAACCCCTTCACAACCTTGCCTTTTCTTTTTTTGGCACTTTTGTTTTTAACTCCTCTTTTTTCAAGAGCCATAACTTTTTTACTTTTCCGTCAATATAGCCATATGAGGGTTTGTTTTTTGCGGGACGAGTTATACTTTTGAATAACATCAATTATTTTGACCATATAATGTGCTGGAAAGCGGGAGAAAAAGTGCAACTTTTGGATTCTTTGTCTGCATTTTTATTCATCATGTTCACTATATGATAAAAATAACATTTCGATATGATGGCTCGGGTTGGTATGAGTTTGTAGATACCAAACGTATACTTTTACTGTGGTACTAAGTGGTAAAAAAATTCAGACTTTTTTTTTTTTAATAAAACAAACAAGAAATGTGCTTTTGTCGCTATTTCCCATAACCTGTAGCGTTCTCAGTTTTCGGGATTGAGGGCTATGTCATGGCTTATTTTTTGTGACTTGAGTTGATGTTTCTAATTATACCATTTTTGGGTAGATGCGTTGTTTTGATCGCCTGTTGTTGCACTTTATTGCAATGTTGCGACATCCAGGAAAACTTAATTTGGGTGTTTTGACATTTCTTTGGTTATGCAGTTTACCAATCATGTTAATTGATTTTATATTCTGTTAGATCTGGCAATTCTGAACGGGGAAATACTGAATGTGTATTTTTTTTATTAGTTTCATTTTTAATGGGGCAAAAGGGGGGATAAGTTGAATGTCACTTATTTTTCTCATATTTTTAAAAACCTTTTTTCTTCACTCTTCATTTATTATTTTTGGCCCCTTAGCACTGCACAGACTGATCAATTGTGCTGTACAGAGCTGTGATGATCCAAGGCTCTGCACAGAACAAATAATTACTTTCTGTGGATGCAGGTGCTTGCCGAGCATCCACAGGAAGCGAGTCATGACAGCATCAGGGGTCCTCAAAGGACCCCTGGCTGTCATGGCAACACACTGGCATCCCATCATGGGGTTGCCAATGTCAGAAGGGAATAATGTGATCCTCGCCGTGCTGCTTTAGAACGTGCTGGCAGTGTTTGACAGCGCGATCTAAGAGGTTAACAGCAGCCAGCGAGTTGCTAATCCGCCCGCATCTGTTAGCTGCACATTCCGGCTGATCAGAACACCCAACATGTGCAGGGAATGTGAGCTCAGCATGTGAGCTTGCATCAAAGGGAGGGAGGCGACCTGGGATGTATCGGTACGCTAAAGATTGTAAAGGGGTTAAACTGATCCAGTATAAACCAGAAAAAAAATCAATTTCTAATGAAAGAAAAACAGATGTCTTTCACATTTATGTTTTTCATGGACTTCAATGTTAAAAAAAGGAGATTTTTGTGTACTCACCGTAAAATCCTTTTCTCTTAGCCTCTAATTGGGGGACACAGACCGTGGGTGTTATGCTGCTGTCCACTAGGAGGCGACACTAGGCAGAATCTGCAAAAGAGTTAGTGGCTCCTCCTATGCAGTTATACACCCTGGAGCAGGAAGTGCTTCTCCAGTTTTGTGCTAAAGCAGTAGGAGAGCTAACAGATAATAACAGTGACACAGGAAGTCTACGCAGGCAACCTGTGTAAACAAATATAGTTAACAAGGTAATAACAGTGTAACAAGACCTGAACCAAACAGGCACGTGTGTAAACAGTTAAGGGTTAGCAGAGTAATACTAGTACCACAAGGCGTGTAACTAAGCAGGCGCATGTGGAACAGTGAAGAGTTAATGAAGTAATAATCGTATAACAAGACCTGTAACTAAACAGGCTCACAGTACTACAAGGCCTGGAGCTAAACAGGCATAAGTTTAAACAGTCAACAGTTAACAGAGTTATAATAGGCAAACATGTGTAAAACATGTTAACCATGTAACAGCTGAGAAGCTATGTGAGAACTGTAGAAAAGGCCCCAAGGGCAATAGGGTGGGTGCTGTGTCCCCCAATTAGAGGCTAAGAGAAAAGGATTTTACGGTGAGTACACAAAAATCTCCTTTTCTCCTTCGCCTCATTGGGGGACACAGACCGTGGGACGTCCCAAAGCAGTCCCTGGGTGGGAAAGAACAATGGAACTAGTAACACTGAGCATGGTCAGTGAAGAACAATGTACCGACAGGCGGGCTGCTGCCGCCTGGAGGGCACGTGTACCCAGATCTGCGATTGTCGAGGACTGAGTGCAGGCACGATAGTGGCTTGGGTATGAGTGTAGGCTGACCATTTGGCTGCCTATACACTCGTTGCGCCGATACCTCTTACCGAACTGTCTAGGCGGCTTCCACGGGCGTAGTAGAATGTGCCGTGACCTGCCAGAAGGGATAAGTTTTCGATCGTATAAGCGTCTTGGATGGTTAGAGAAAACCAAGTGGTTAGAGGAGCCTTAGAGGCTGACGTGTTTTTATTTCTGCCAATTGGAAGAAGTATAAGGGAGAATCTGACCTCTTGGATGGGCACTGTCTTGGATACCTAGACGCGTAGGGGCCTGACAAGGTCCCGCATATGTAGATCCTTCGCGACCGAGCGGACTGGAGTTGGGCGAAGCGATGGCAGAGGGATATCTCCATGTAGGTGGAAGGAGTAAACCTACCTTAGAAGAAGAATGGAACCAGCCATAGGACAATCTTGTCCAGATGGAAGACTAGAAAAGGATGGATTACGTGAGACTGCTGCAAGTACCGATACTTCTGCAGAGACAAATAAATGCCACCGAACCATACAACTATTTGGATGAGGATGCCAAAGGTAATATCCCATCGAGGCTGAAAAGGTGAGTCTTGTAGTGACGTGGGGACCAAGGTCAGGTCCCCACGGGTGAAAGCCTTGCTGTATGGAGACCTTAAATAGTCGACCTTTCGAGGAAGGATTTCATAGAAGTCTGGTGGCAAGTGAAAAACAGCTGACAAACCTGCTGTGTGAGAGATCCTAAGGACAGACCTGAGTCTAGGTCTGAGTGGAAGAAAACGGAGAGTCCCTGGTATGAAGTAGGGCCAAGGGGAATGACCTCTAGAGGTGCCCCAAGCAAAAAAAGAAAAACAAATTGATTACACATGTGTTGTGTGATGGGATATCGCTGACAAATCTGGTGTCCTCTCTGCGACTATGGACATTACAATATCCTGAGAAAAGAACCTCTTGGGTTAAGTTCCAGGTCTCAAAGGTTACGCTAGTAACCTGGGATGCGAGGAATTCTGAGGGAGAACTGGCCGTGAGCGAGCAGGTCTGGACTGTCTGTTAGACGTTCTGGTACTGCTACTATAAATTGGACGAATCTGCGCACCAAGTGCGTGTGGGTCAGTCTGAGACCACGAAGATGATCCGGCGACATTCTCGTTTGATATTCCAGACTATCTGTTAGTGGGGTAAGAATATAGGAGATACAGATACCGGTCCATGCTTGGACTAGTGCGTCTGTCCCACTGACTGTGTATCCTGAGACCAGGCCAGGACAGTCGGGACCGTAGCATTGAGGCGTGAGTCCGACAGATCCATATCTGTGGTTTCCTGGCATTGGCCTTTCGACGGAGGACCTCTAGATGAAGGGGCCAGTTCCCTGAGTCCATCCCTTTGAGGATTAGGAAATCCGCCTCCCAGATGAGTACACCTGGTATGAGAACAACTGGCAGTACAGTGTTTCAGGATTCCACCTAGTGAAAGATGTGGCGAACTTGTCATCTCTTAGAGACTGCGGGTTCCACCCTGGTGGTTGACATATGCCACAGCTATGGCATTGTCTGACTGTATCCTGACATGTCCGAATACTAGAAGGTGACTGAATGATTTCAGTACCAGAGATACTGCACGAATGTTCGTAGATTGAGGGGCATCATCGAGACAGGGTAAGACTACTGCCATGTGCATTGTGATGGGGGTACATCGCACCCCATCCTGTTCTCGTGTAACGCCTGAGCATGGAGAATTGCAAAGGCCGGCGATGTAGCTGAGCCAATGGAACTGACTCCCAAGCTGCCACTATGCTGTCTAGGACTCTTATGGCAGTTGTGAAGGATTGAGGAGACCTCTGACGGAGGCTGTGGATCCCAAGACGAAGAATCTGTGACTTGTCTAGGGAAATTAGACTAGAGCTGTGGATGTGTTGCATCTAAAGCCCGCGGTGTGCATGCGATGCTGTGCGTCCAATACGGCTGAGACTCCAAATGTGATGCTGCAGCATGCGGCCGTCAGGAGTAAGCAGTGGAGCTGGGACTCCTGGAATGTGTGTGCTGTGCTGCAGCATGTGCCGTGGAATTGCGGTAGACCTGTGGAGGTCGATCCCACAGAGTCTTCTTAACGAGCACGGTGCAAATGCCACTGTGATCGCAGTACTTGAAAGTCATGCATTGATAAGGGAGTCATCCAGATATAGGAGACTTCTGAAATGCAGTATGGACATTGCCAACTTCAGGCTGGGAAAAAACATTGTATTGTTTGCACTTCAGCCCTTTTAAGCCTCGCCCCACCCCCTGTGCTGACGCTTCGGAGACTCCGACGTCAGGCGGTGTGGCGGGCGGATAAGCCAGTGATGTCACGGCTAGGCCAAAACCTCGTGTAAAACGCGGGGCCCGGGAACGGCAGAGGCCCGGCACGGAGGTCCGGAGGGAGCCGGAAGTCAGGAGCGGCGCTGGCCGAAACCGGAGACTGTGCCCACAATAGTTCAGTCGCCGGTGTCCTGCGGTGCACACAGCGAGCGCTATTCCACCATGAGTATTCTCTTACTGACTCCTGAGTCGAGAAGGGACAGATGGCGTGGAAGAAGGTTCGAGCCACGGTCATACGGGGTCCAGAAGGGCCCATTCATTGGGTTAATGTGGTCGGGGGTCTGCGAGGTCCCGCTTTGAAGCGGGCTGCGCAGAGTGCTTGCACGCGTTATCTCAACCCAAATACCTAATATCGGTATAGTGAAGAGATTGGCAACAGGGCTAGTACTCCAGAGTTTCATCTTTGTAGTCTGGGGACGGAGGCCGGCCAGGCCTTGGGCCGTCGCAGCTTCAACCCGAGTCCCCTACAGTGGGGAGTCGAGGAAGGACTATGGCATATAGCAAGCTCGGCTACGACCCAGCGCCTCCAACAGTGGGGAGCTGAGGACGGAGTATGCTATAGTCTTAGCTTCCAGAGACCCGTAGCTAAATTACTTGTGCAGTTGCGGATCACGGTGTTTCATCCTGCGTCTTGTGAGACTCGACTGTCATCACCGCCAACCAGGGCTCCAGCTGTGGATTTGGAAAGGATTGGCAGACGGTCCTGGGACCCTTGCAGTTGTCAGGTAATTGTAGGTTACATCAACTGCAACTGGGCTCTCCAACAATGGAGGGCCCAGGAGAAACCTGCGAGTTAAAGTCGTAATTCCACCACAACCTAGTTCTCTCAAAGGGGATCTATTTGAGGCTGTAGCCCATTGACGGTTGCCAAGCTGTTTCTTAGGAAACTGCAGCAGGGAGGAAGTACCTCTGTGTGCCCCGAGAGTTGCAGTAAGGAGGGAGCGCCGCTGCGTTTCTTGATGCTGGGCTGCAGCTGCAAGGCATGTGTCTTGAGGGCTGCAGCGGAAACACTGCTGAACCCATTAGGCACCAACTACCTGATAGATGCAGCAGGGGGGTAGGGTGGGGCCTGCCGGGCCCCAGATCCTGGCACCTGCTGCTGTTGTGTCATCATGTAATAGCCACTGAGGGCACCTGGCCCCAGCTGTACTGTGCGGAGCTAAGGAGGAGGGAAGGGGGGGGTATGTAGTAGGGGGGAAGACCACAGAGCCCCTGGTTATCATGTGCCGCAGGGGAGAAGCGTGTGGAGCTGCAGCAGGGAGGAAGCCCTGCTCGGCTCCGCTGTACAGTGTGTGCATAGTGAAAACTTTACGTTTATATATGCATTAGCCCACTGAGCCACCTCATCTATTATAATGGCCGCCACTGCTCGTGTGGGGGCTGTAGGGAAGTCTTTACTGAAGTTAAGGGGCTCCTGTTCTGTATCAGGGCTCCCTAACCTCAGCACCCTATGCTCCTAATCCCCAGTACAACTCCCTGAGTGCTCTAGTTGCAGCTCAGGGCTTGTATGGGCAGAGGGGGAGGGTCTGTGGCCAAAAAGGCGCGCATGAAATCTCGCAATGAGCGAGAGGCGCCAGGAATAGCCGTCCTGCCCCCTGTGCAGCTCCAGTCCGTCCCCTCCATGACGCTATCCGCGACATTTTAATCATCCAGGAGGCGGGCCGGGGGCGGGAAAAGAGGCGGCGGCTCCGCACTAGGCCGAAGCCGCGGCCTCAAGTAAAAATAGAGGCCGCAAATGATCGCAGGCCGGCGCGGAGGTCCAGTCCAGGACCGGAACGGATTTGGACCCGGCTGAACCCCAGGGGCTGTGGCCACATGAGCGCTGGCACAGAGCAGCCCCTCCATCAGAAGAACCCAGAGGACTGGGTCTCCTGGAAGTGGAGGAGAGGGTGGCAACCCCCATCAGGAGAACTGGGTCTCCTAGCGTCCAGGTACTGTTCTGGCTCTGTAAGGAGCCCAGAAAAACTGGTGCTCCTGCTCACAGTATGGGCCCCTTCAGGAGAGAGCAGCAAAGGCTGATCTCCTGGAGCAGGGTGGCAGCCCCCATCAGGAGAACCCAGGGGACTGGGTCTCCTGAGGTCCAGGTACTGTGCTGGCTCTGTAAGGAGCCCAGAAAAACTGGTGCTCCTGCCCACAGTATGGGCCCCCTCAGGAGAGAGCAGCAAAGCTGATCTCCTGGAGTGAGGGGGAGATGTTGCAGCAGGTGGTAGCCCCCATCAGGAGAACCCAGGGGGACTGGGTAGCAGAGGCTGTGAGCAGCCTTGGGGGACCCTGCAGCCAAGGGAATTGCCATGTACCAGACAGTGCTATGGAAGGCACCTAAGGCTGGTGACTCAACCCAAGTTCCCAGCCAGGGGGAATGGGGAGGGCATCTGTAGATCCCATGGGCCCCAATACTGCAACCCAGATGTTACCTGGTGCCGTCATGTTGTCTCCATTTTCCCATGGTAGCCGAGGATCGGGGCCCCCTTGTTTTTGCCGGTTTTTGTTTCCGAGTGTCTTGCTGCTTGCGGTGGGGACATGGGGCATTTCTGCGACCCAGAGCCCCATCAGTGGGGACTGGGGAGGAATGCGGGCCTCAGAACCGGCAGGTCTGGAAATCACTTTAACCCTGCACCTCCAACAGTGGAGGGCCGAGGAAGGAATAGCCCTTATCTGACAAAATAGCTCAACCCAGAGGCTCAACTATGGAGTCTGGGGAGGTATCTGTGGTCGACATGTCCCTTCAAAAGTAAAAATGCAGCTTCAAAGTAAAATAATAAGGAAATAGTAAGAACGTGTGCCTCCTTACAGACACTAAGCAAAAACTGGAGAAGCACTTCCTGCTCCAGGGTGTATAACTGCATAGGAGGAGCCACTAACTCTTTTGCAGATTCTGCCTAGTGTCGCCTCCTAGTGGACAGCAGCATAACACCCACGGTCTGTGTCCCCCAATGAGGCGAAGGAGAAAATAAAATGGATCCAGTTGAAATCAATTTCAGCATTTTTTTTGCTTGTTGACACACTACTGTTCCCTGAGGAAGGAGTTGGGGCTAACTCCGAAACGGGGCGGAAATAAAGCTTTAGTGATGAACATCGGCTGATCCTTAATGGTCTGAATAGCGCAGCACAGGTCCGTGTACACTGTCCATCCCTACATTTGTGAACCACATCTATTTTCTGTTTTGACACACTTAGAATTTTTTCATCATCACATGATTTTTTCAACATCACATGATAAAATGGATGGTGTCATTCAAAAGTACATCTTGTGTAAAAGAAGATCAGGAATACACTAATGATGTGCAAGCCAGAAATGAACAATTTTATTAGACAATGAAAAAATCCACAAGTTCAAAACTGGTAAATAACAAACAGCGACTAAATGTATGTATCAGCATGTGCACAACTGCAGGTAAATATATCATCCTATACAAACACAAAGGCTATTTTGAACAATGCAAGCATGCAAGGCCTCAAGATATACTGTGCAACTAGCAGTCAGTTACACAGATCATAATAACCGACCTGTCCCACAATCCCAAACAACTATTCAAAACTTTCAACTCCCTACTCCGTTCCCCTGCACCTCCCCCTTTCCCCTCATCTCTGTTGACGACTTCGCCTCTTTCTTCAAACAGAAGATCGACAAAATCAGAGAAAGCTTTGAACCACTGTCCCCCCGCCCTTCCACACCATCGCCCAGCCCCCCTTGTCCAAAGGAAGCTTTTCCACCATGACAGAGGATCAACTCTCCTCCCTTCTGTCACTATCACACCTCACCACCTGTACCCTCGACCCATTCCCCTCCACCTCAACCCGAACCTCACCACAGTCCTCATCCCTGTCCTAACCCAACTCTTCAACCTATCACTCACTACCAGTGTCTTCCCCTCATCTTTCAAACATACCTTGATCACACCCTCCCTTAATCCTGTATCTGTTTCTAACTATCCCCCCATATCTCTTCTCCCCTTCGCCTCAAAACTACTTGAACAAAACATCCATTCTGAACTGTCCTCCCACCTCTCCTCTTGCTCCCTCTTTGACCACCTACAATCTCGCTTCCGTTCCCATCACTCGACTGAAACAGCCCTAACCAAAGTCACCACCGACCTACTGACCGCCAAGAGCAAGCGACACTACTCCGTCCTCCTCCTCCTTGACCTATCTGCCACCTTTGACACCGTTGACCATTCCCTCTTACTTCAAATTCTGGAATCTCTTGGCACTGACCTAGCCCTCTCCTGTATCTCCTCATATCTAACGGACCAGACTTTTACTGTCATCCACTCCCATACCGCCTCTTCGCCCTACCCCATGTCAGTCTGTGTCCCCCAAGGTTCTGTTTTGGGACTCCATCTTTTCTCCATGTACACCCTCAGCCTAGGACAACTCATCAAGTCCCATGGCCTTCAGTATCATGTCTATGTGAAAGACACCCAAATCTATCTATCGGAGCCTGACATCACCTCCCTACTATCCAAAATTCCACAATGCCTGTCCGCCGTCTCCTCCTTCTTCTCTGCTTGCTTCCTCAAACTGAACACTGAAAAACCTGAGTTCATTGGCTTCCCCCCACAAGTCACTCCCCACCCCTACTAGACATATCCATTAATGTCAACAACTGCTCACTCTCCCCTGACCCCACGCCAAGTGCCTCGTAGTAATCCTAGACTCCTCCCTCTCCTTCAAGCCTCACATCCAAGTCATCGCCACCTCCCGCTGACTGCAGCTCAAAACATTTTGTGGATCCGCACTTTCCTTGATCACGACACAGCTAAAACACTTGATCATGCTCTCATCATTTCGTGCCTTGATTACTGCAACCTCCTGCTGACCGGCCTCCCCGCTACCCCCATTGCACCTCTCCAATCTATCCTAAACTCCACTGCATGACTCATCCACCTGTCTTCCCGTTACTCCCTGGTCCCTCCCCTCTGTCAAGCCCTTCACTGACTACCCACTTCCCAGAGATCCAGCTTCAAAACCCTAACCATGATATACAAAGCCATCCACAATCTGTCCCCTCCATACATCTCTGACATGGTCTCCTGATACCTACCCTCACACAACCTATGTTCCTTCCAAAGTGCTACTTCTCTATTCCCTTCATATTTCCTCTTCTCACAACCACATACAAGATTTCCCCCGCTATCCTCTGGAACTTTCTCCCCCAACACATCAGACACTCACCTACCCTAGGAACCTTCAAAAGGAACCCCAAGACTCCCCTCTTCCGACAAGCTAACAACTTGCAATGAGACCCAGTCCACCGAATTGTCTGATGTTCGGCACTACCCCCTCCTACTGTATCGCCACCGATCCCTCAGACTGTGAGCCCTAGTGGACAGGGTCCCCTCTTGTTCCTGTTTGTCTGGACTACCCATATATATTGAACCTGTCCTCGTCTACCCTTGCATCATGAAAAGCGCCATGGAATCTAATGGCGCTATATAAATGATAATAATAAATATATAAACTGTAATGGAGTCTAATCGCAGATGCACCTAAAGTATGAAACAAATCCCAAAGACTGTGTAAAATAGAGCAATAATAGCCAACCAAATTAAGCACAGGAAAATTAACATAGATATAATAATCTAATAGCAACAATAACAAATTCAGGGATAAGGACTCTTAAAGATGAACTCCAGTGAGAGAAAACTTTTTAGTACAGTTCCTGCCCTCCTACAAGATGAGGCAGAGCCGTACACTGCAGTTTTAGGATCTATAGAGTTCTTAAAAATCGATAAAATCATACCAGCTCCTTTGCTCTAGCTCCCACCTCAGGGAATCCAGATTTCTGCATGTTAGCTTCATGTAAGAGCAAAAAGCAGGAGGTGTGTCAGGGGCGTGGATGCTGTGAGCTGCAGGATCAGCCTACATTCACACTCCCTCACAATTCTGTATGGGGAGGGGGGCATGGCAGGGGGCGTGACCGCCAGCCCTATGTTCACACACATACAATCCAGCCCCTGATATACCATCCTATGTGACAGGAGGTCCAGGCTTGAAATAGCAATCATGTCACCAAGCAGATAGAAATACATGCTGTGTTCCTCTGCTGTATGATGATGCATAATGTGTACTGGTAATGTGAGGATAAAAGCAGAGGCAAATCATTAGATTGATCGATTCAGCGCTGCATGGTCTCCCCTTCCCCATAGGAACATGGTAAATTCCTGTCCCTGCAACTTTCAATGGATCATCATCATCATCACCCCTCAGTGAGAAGCACAGCAAAGGCATCCAAAGTCTGCAGCAACTGTTAGACATGGTATAAACCCCAGTTTTATTATTCCTTTACCAAACAACACTGCAAATAAACAGCATGAATGCTGAGAGGAATGCAAAAATAAAAATGCAAGAGCTGACAACTGCAGGTCTGAAAAAATGTTTTGTAGGTTTATATCTACAAGAAAAAATAAGTAGCAGCAGCGTGACCATGACATTTTAGGAATCCCTGGTATTGTGAAATGCTGCATTTTTGCATTTTTTGGGCTGCATAACTGCATAGATAAATTGCCACAAACTGAATCTTGTGAACACATATTTGTAGTGCATGTTGCAGTTCTTTACACATGGACCTGAGGTGTCACATAGCCTAAAACTGCCTGGGTACAAAACTATAACAAGAACAGAAACTGTCTTCACTGGATTGATAAACAGAATAAACCATAATACTGTATATATATATTCCTAGATTTAGATTGATATCATATAAGACAATCTATAATTGGGAACATTAAAATAGCAAATTTTTTAACATGTTAATAGATATTACGCAATAATACAGGTGTGTACTATAACGTGTGTGTAACAGATGCTGCAGACTGTGCATGCCTTGCTGTGCCACTGTGTCACTGAGGAGTGATGATGATGATGATCCATTTGGAGTGATTGGAAAATAAAATGTTCCTATGGGGGAGGAGAGACCATACAGCAATGTATCAATGTACATTGAATTGACCAAAGTAATGATTTTCCTCTCTTCCTAGGCTCACATTACCAGTACACATTATGCATCATCATACAGCAGAGGATCACAGCGTGTAATTGTATCTGCTTGGTGACATGATTGCTATTTCAAGCCTGAACCCCTTGTTACCTAGAATAGGGCTGGATTGTATGTGTGTGAACATGGGGACGGCGGTCACGCCCTCTGCCATGTTCCCTCCCCATACAGAATTGTGAGGGGGTGTGAATGTAGGCTGATCCTGCTCACAGCATCCACGGCATATGCTGCGTATTTGCTGGTATTTTTACGCCAGTGCTGTTGCAGTTTTTGTAGTCAAAACCAGGAGTGGAACAAATGAGAGGAAAACTCTAATAGAAACAAGTGCTACACTTCTATATTTAATCACCCACTACTGGTTTTAATCAGTCACTCCTGGTTTTGGCTACAAAAACTGCAAGAGCACTCTCGAAAAAATACCCAGCAAATAGGCAACGTGTGAACACACCCTTAAATGTGACTTTTCCAAGCTCTGATGATTCGGAGCCTAATCTATAAAATAATGTAAGCAAAATCTTTGCCCTTACTCCTAGAAAAAAATGGGTTAATTTTTTTTTACAGATCCTTTCCTATTTGTGTCCATAGCCATTGGTTTAAAAGGCAGGCTTATAATGGACATTGCATGCTCTTGTTCTAATACCCATAGGGAGGGTTCCACTGCATTCAGTTATTAGGCCCCTTTCACATCAGCAGTTTTTTGAATTTGCAGCAGATCCAGCAGATTTACCGCATCTGCCACCTAACAGCTGCACTTGCGGCACGCCCCATGCATTGTCTATGGGGCTTGCGGCAGGTGCAGCAAGTGAAGTACTGCCGCGAAAGAGGAGGGGAGCACACTGAGTAGTTACTGGTGGACACCAAGAATAATGCTTCAAGGATCCACTCACCTCCTTTGGTTGTGAAAACCCACAACCAGTTTTTAGTGCCTGGCCTGGTGGTAACGCATAGGACTTATAGCATCAAAGTCCTGTGGTAGATGAGTTTGAATCCATTGAAGGTTCTTTTTTAAAAATTTGGGGTCATATAGCTTTGAGTTAAGTAGTTTAAACTAATAGAAACAGATGACTTTTGCAGCCAGTTATCGGGGAGATGGTGAAGATTCCACTGCAGCTGGTTATCAAGAAGATGGAGAAGAATACACTGCAGCCAGTTATCATTGGGACAGGGAACTATTCCAGTCAGTTATCAGAAAGACTGGGAATATTCTATTGCAGTTATCGGGGAGATGGAGAAGATTCTGCTGCAGCCAGTTATCAGGAAGATGGGGAAGAATACACTACAATAATGTGACACATCTTTTAATTTTACTTAGCGTCCAAACTGAGAAAGAAATAGATGGACAGACATTGGCGATTGTAATCATAAGCTGTGTCTCTATTTGTTTACAATGTGGAGACATTTAATTACATGCAACAGCATTACAAGACCCTTCATATTGCAAGTAAGCAGGGTTATAAAAGCGCAGTAACACTGGTTTACATGAATAATACATGGACTGTTAAATGCTGCTACCAGATTCCATTTGAGGAAATTATATTAGAGCTGCTATATAGCTAGCACTGGACAACCCCTTTAACCCCTTCCCGACCTATGACGTAGGAGGAAGTCATGGGCCAGTAAGGGGTGTTTGATGTGAGCTCCGGCGCGGAGCTCACATCAAAGCCCCGACATCTCAGCTAATCTCATCAGCTGAGATGTCAGGATAACCGCACCAATCGGATCCGGGATCCGATCAGCGCTGTTAACCACTTGGATCCCACTGTCAATCACTGACAGCGGGATCCAAGGCGGCCATGGCAGGGAACGTGCTGTTCTCCGCCTGCTCCGGAGATCCTGCGATAGTATCGCGGTATCTCCGGCACCCACGTGACAGCCCGGGGTCCTGGCTAGACCCCGGATGCTGTCACTGAGCAGTTCCGTGTTGTGGTTGGCAGGTGCTGCCAACCACAACAGGTCCGTGATTCTGAGAGATACAGATGAGCTACGGCTCATCTGTATCTCCCAGAAGCGATCGGACTGTGCAGCAAGGTACCTCTTAAAGAGACAGTGTAAAAATAAGAATGAATAAAAAAATAAAGTTTTTAAAAACCAGTAAAAAAAAAATATATATACAAGTTCAAATCACCCCCCTTTTCCCCAATCACAATAAAAGTATTTAAAAAAAAAATACACGTTTGGTATCGCCGCGTTCTGAATCGTCCGATCTATCATTGTATTAAATTCGTTAATGAGAGCCGTAAACTTCGTAACGGAAAAAATGGTCCAAAAGCCAAAATTCCGTTTTTTTGGTCGCCACAACATTGCTATAAAATGCAATAACGGGTGATCAAAACTGCAGATCCACCCAAAAATTGTATCATTAGAAACGTTAGCTCAAGACGCAAAAAATAAGCCATCACACGGCCCCAGATCCAGAAAAATAAGGGCGCTACGGGTCGCAGAACATGGCGCAAAAAGTCAGTTTTTTTTTTTCAAACTTCTGAATTTTTTTTCACCACCTAGATACCAGTAGAGGTATACATGTTGGGTGTCTACGAACTTGTACCGACCCGAGGCATCACCCCATCACGTCGGTTTTACCATATAGTGAACATGGCGACTAAAATATAAAAAAAAAAAAACGTGTTATTGCACTTTTTTTTGCAAATTCACTGCAATTAGAATTTTTTTTGCAATTTCCCTGTACACTATATGGTAAAATAAATTAATGCATTTGAAAGTACAACTCGTCCCGCAAAAAACAAGCCATCATATGTCTATATTGACAGAAAAATAAAAAAAGTTATGGCTCTTGGAAGCAGGGGAGCAATAAACAAAAATGAAAAATGAAAAATTCCAAGGTCATGAAGGGGTTAAAGTATCCTGGACACATTTACAAGCATACCAGTCACTGCATGCAAAATCACAGTAAACCAGCAGGAAAAGAAATGTCATCCCAAAAATATAAATTGATTGTTTTGCTGGGCTCAATTTTGAAATATTACATGTATATTGTTGAAATGTTTCTACTGCCACAAAACGTAATGAAATGTTAAACAAAACTCTTCAGAATATTGTCTTCCTTTAAGTTTAAAGAAATACAAAAATGATGCCAATTCAAGCCAAACCAGGTATACGAGGCGGCACTAAGACGGTTTCGTTTATTTTATCTTGATCCTCAGTTACTTACTTCATCTCTTAGGTGCTGAATTGTTTGCTCGGTTTTCCGTTCACGCTCGGTTGCTTCTTTCAATAGCCTTTTCAGATCAACAATGCTGTCGTTTCTCTTTAGAAGCTCGGCTTCCATCTCCTTCATCTTCGTTTCATACATCCTGTCAAGTTAAAAAAGGAGCCTTTTATCTGGTTATTTTGTTAAAAAATAAAGTGTCAATGACATAAAGTAGGAAAATGCATAACATCAAACTAAAGAAAAAGAAGGTGTGCATGTAATACTCAAGTTTTATTCTGCGATTGTACTTAGAACCATTTAATCTCCTGCGAAGAATGTATGGAAATATAGCTATTATGTACAGCAGGCTTCATTGGAGACTTATATCTATTCCTTACAAAGCAGAACAACTGGAGCTTTTGTAAAATCCTTGAGCTTCAAGTGTTATTAATTGTATCAGGTCTGAATTCACTGGAAGGTATGGCTGTAAAAGCCATTCCTATAGAACAAATTATGCCACCTTCAGATTACCTCTAGCATCTTGAAATGTAATGTGGGCCTGTGTTACCAAGCGGCACATTAAACACAATGCTTTTCCAATGTTTTTATTTCCCCATTGTGTTTGGTACACACAAAAGGATGAATGCATTCAAGTATCTCTCATATAGAACCACTTTTTTATTTATGAAAGTCTTCCTATGGCTAGAGCAAGCCATTGTGTTAATATCTATAGAACAGGACAACCATCTCGTGGGTTTATTAATAAAGAGCTGGTGATTGCTGAAGTTCTGACTGTAGAAAATAACATTAAGTGTTGGCTATTCAAACTGCTGTTTGTGTGCTGCACAACTTTTCTTATTATTGTAGGATGAGAATTCTACAAGTGTCTGATGTACTTTGCATTTCATAATCTACCTGTAGAAAGTACCCCATATAAATACTAAAAGAAGTAAAAATAAATCTTTATTACAAAAATTAAAAATCCACAAGGATAGAGAAACACAAAAGAAAAACATATACCAAAAAGGTAACAATGGATGTTTATACTTTCAGAACCAGGGGAAAAAATAAACTATCCCTAAATACACTTATTCCTACCTACCATGAACAGTGATGAACAACTATGGAGAAACAACATGACTGTATTATTACCCATATGTATAGAATTTATAGTGTATTTTCTGTCTGTCTAAGCTCCTTTTACATGCTCTAGTCTCCTGTTGAACCTCAATGTGATAAGTGGTGGAAAATGCGTAAAGCCAAGATAGCTATGAAACAATTATATAAAAGGACCGAGAAATTCACAGTGTGATACAAACAAGGATGAACTGTGACCCCTGGACGACACCCTGATTATTCCGAAACACTTACCCCTGAAATCGAGAAGTCTCCATGCACATAGTTGTTAAAGGATGGGTCTTATATAATTAGTTTGGAGATCTGTACTACTATGGTCCCTTAAATTTACTTAGTGGTGGGGATTATAAGGAAAGGGTAACATATCTAGGGATAGCTGCCGAAGAATGGAGGCACCATTGGTGTATGGTGAAAATCCTCCATTAATAGGTAGGAGTCAGTGTTTTTAGGGATAGTTGCTTTTACCCCTTGTTCCAAAACTAAAAACATCTGGTGTTACCTTTATAGTATGTGTTTTGTTTTGTGTGTATGCCTAAAAAAAAGATTTACTTTTCCCTATTTTGGTATGTATATGGGGTACTTCCTACTGGTAGATGGTTACATTTATGTACCTACATCATTATCTACTTAGTTTTTGTTGTACTTTACATTTCACCTTATAACCATGTCCAATATTTGTAACATACAGAAGGTAAAAAAACGTGTACAGAAAACTTGTGTAGTCCCATAATATTTTCTATAATTTAACCCAGACTCAAAAGTATTGTCTAGACTACATAGCAGTAGTCACCAGAAAGCGATTAAAACAAACGTGATCTTTGCATTTTCTGTAAAAATGTGAGATTTCTAAACACTGGGGTATAGCAAACCCCACATTACCAGTTGTGTGACAAAAACCCCACCTCACCAGTTGAGGGTTAAGGATGTGCTGTCTGGCTTTTTTCTTTATTTATTATGTGTGGAACAAGCTGGTTCTACTGCTGGACTTGCACTCCTGCCTCCCTACCATTGGGTCCATCTGAAGTGGTATGTCTCCTGCTGTTGCCCATTGCAACAGAGACCCCAAGGGTACGAGAGAGGTGTTTAGTGTAGACAGGGACCCTTCAGAACTATGGTCACCATGAAGTGGTTGAAGGGCTGGCATATATTGGCCAATGCATTCGCTAAGAACCACAAAAAAACAAAACAATTTTTTATCTGAGATTTTTTGAAAAAACTTTTAGTTTTTCTCAAAGTAACACCTAGAAACATCATTGTTTGCATGTATTGGCTTAACCAGTGTGCTGCTATCATCATTTGATACATATCGATCTATCTAGCTATCTATCTATCTAAAAACAGAAAAAAAAGAAAACAGAAAAATAAAGAAAAAAAAAAAAGAAGAAAAAAAACTGAAAAATCGATCTATCTATCTATCTATCTATCTATCTATCTATCTATCTATCTAGAAGAATAAAGAATAATGGGCAGCACTACCATACAAAATCCGGGTGCAAAAACCTGTTAGGAAAGTGTCCAACGATCCTCCATCAGTAAAGTAGAAAAATCAGGCAGCACTCCCATTCAGCAGTGATCTGGTGGATTCTTTATTGATCCACAAGTGGCCACTTATGGATCAATAAAGAATCCACCAGATCACTGCTGAATGGGAGTGCTGCCTGATTTTTCTACTTTATCTAGCTATCTATCTATTCTAACTTTCCTGTGGGCAAGCCCATGTTACAAAAGCATGTCATACTTATGACATACGCATGACATATGGATGCTAGGGGAGGAAAAAAAACGCACACAAGTGCACAAGTCATACGGGTGTAAAAACGCATGAAACCCGCATGACATTCTGCTACTTTTCTTGCCAAGATCTGCAGCGAGAAAAGGATATGCAGATGTGAGCATACCCTTAATCTGTCTTGACTAAGGGCGACTTTTGATGGCAGAAATCGTCAGGTTTCTGTTTTGCATTTTATTGCATATTTTTAATATGGATTAACACTGGTGGATACAGACAGAAAAGTGCCCCTGTGCAAGAACAATATATGGTCCCTTTGCGCCTCTGAGCTCCTCAAAATGAAGTTTCACGTGCTTTGAGGGGTAGAAATGGGCCCTCTTACCTCTCAGGCCCATGTGCAGCTGCATAGGTTGCACCAATGGTATGTCCGACCCTAGATTAAATAACATTGTTAAATTTTATTCTGGATTGGATGTTCATGCTACAGTCTTTTTCAACTTATCCTATGTGTGCTGAATGTGTCTACCAGTGACTTTAGAAATTCTTGGACAAAGTGCCTCAGTGTCCGCGCTGCTGCTCCGAGACCAAAGAAACAAAGACACTGGAAAGTCTGGTTCAGCTACAGCCTTTATTTTCCCGAAAATAAAGGCTGTAGCTGAACCAGACTTTCCCGTGTCTGTGTTTCTTTGGTCTCGGAGCAGCAGCGCGGACACTGAGGCACTTTGTCCAAGAATTTCTGCATCACAACCACGGTTTCCGTTGGGAGTGCGGTCCCTGCAGCAGCCGCCTGTACGCTTTTCTACCAGTTGTGGGTTTCACAACTGACAAAGGTGAGCAATTCCACATCGCTAAGTGAAAGTGTTTATTAAGAGAAGACCCTATATGCACATTCTTTTTTCGCATACCAGTGACTTTGGCACCTATCTGGAAATTCACGGCATCGGCATTCATGCTATGGAGCAGTGAGCATCCAGCTTTTTCTTATGTTATATATTAGCGAGAGGTCATGTTTTGTAATGCTGCTCCAATGTATATTAGAGTGTCCAGCTTGAATATGTTAGATTTAAAAAATCCTGAATTTTTGTTATTTAATAACACAGGTCAACAAAAAAATTTTTTTTTTCTGGTGCCCAAAATATTTTAATGAATTTGGGGTATTTTTGGGGTGCTGATTCTGAATATGCTATCAGTTTTGCCAGATTGGCTCAAGTTTTTGAGATTTTTGGTATCTTATTTATAGCACTTGTTGGTAAATGCGACGCATCATCTCATTAATTTCTTTGGATTAGTACTTGAACTGAGCAGTTCTCAATATAGTTTTGTGTTAATTAGTGTTCTAAAAGTTTGTTCATAGCTTGATTTTTGCACTAAATTTATGTTTGTTGTCTGTTGTTCAGTGAAAAGCATGAACTCATCAAGAAGAAGTTGTCTTAACGATCCAGACTCATTCTGTTACATTTGTGGTGAATATACACTGACAAAACATAGAAGAAACATAACAGACTTCGTTAAAAAAGTAGCAAAAAACGTCTTTTTTTTAACACATTTTACGAAAAATCTCAAAAACTTGAGCCAATCTGGCAAAACTGATGACATATTCAAAATCAGCACCCCAAAGTTACCCTAAATTCAATGAAATATCTTTGGCACCAAAAATGCTGTTGACCAGTGTAATAGAAAAAGATGTTTCTGCCATTGAGCTGTCTCCCCCTTATCTCCATTTCTCTTTCTGGTAGAAAGGTGTTTTTTAACCCTTATCCGGCTGAATAGGTACAATTGTAACTATTCCGTTTTAAAATTGCAATAACTTTTTTTCGAAAAGACGTAGAAGGCTGAAATTTCATGACATCTCTACATTTTTGGTCCAGAATATATTGGACAAATTTCAATAAAATATCTCCACCCGCTTCCGAGATAAGGGGTCGAGATCTTTTTGCATCCATAACAAGCTGCATAGGTACAAATGTACCTCACATATTTTGAATGAAGATAATGCAAGGGAAAAAGCATACTTTTTTTTTTAATGATAATGCTATTTAACTATTATAAACAAGTAAAAAAACTGTTCATTTACATTATAAAAGAAAATGTAAGAAACTTTTTTTATTGATTTTCTTCGCAAGTAATGCATGTTGTCTTTGCTACCGAGTGTTCATCGCAAATGGGTTTCACACAAACAACACAAGACTTTCTAGTCTTATGTTGTTTTCGCTTCAGGTCTCGGCAGACATAGCAACTACCAACAACAGGGGAGGGTCCACGACTACCATGAGGTATTTGAGGGTCAGCTGCTGCTTGCGATGCTACCAGAATGCATCGTCCAAGCACCATTTCTACTGCACCTCGAAGAAAATGGTTTCTCATCATCATTTGGTTTGTACTACGTTCTTCAATTGCAGCAATACACAGCTGATTTGCGAGATCTTTCAGGAACTTTCTTCTTGATCCTTTGCCCTGAAGCTTGGATTGTGTTCTGTGTAGATGATGTAGGATGCTAACCCAGTGACGTCAATCATATTGTAGAAAAATGCCAAAGTCCAACGTGATATTCGTCGTTTCACAGCGTACTCTCCCAATATTTTATCCATAACATCAACGCCACCTTTTGTTTTGTTGTAGTATTTTATTATCTCTGGCTTGGCTGCTAGTGTCTCTTCAACTTCTCCCGTCATGTGCATAGATGATAGATGAAATGTGTGTGCTCACAGCAATGAGATGAACAGCAAAATGGCTAATGAGAGGAGGGAGGCAGGAAGAGAAGTAGAAGCCACTCCCAGTTTGAATTAACTTAATTGACAGCAACAAAAGTGACCAGTAACAACACTGGTCAATAGATATCAGCATAACATTTGTAGCTGAATGAACTTTAGTTTCTGAAACCAAGTAAAGTCTTCCCACAGTGAAGGTATATATGAAGGTACAATTGTACCTATGCAGCCTGTTAAGGTTGTAAAATTATGCAGCCTGACAAAGGTTAATGTAATTGCCTAATAAACATCATCCTTGCTTACTCACAACCATTAAAGTGTTTATCTTGCCTTTAAAAATGGATGGCTTATTCTTAAGGCTCAGTTACACGGTGTGAGATCGTCAACGATGATCAAACGACATCGGTAGGACGTCGTTGTGTGTAACACCGTGATATGACTACGATAAATCGTTGGATCGTTGATCGCAGATTTGAGAACATGTTCTTAAGTCAGACGATCCACGATCAGCTAACCTGCTGGATCCTTCTGTGTGACACCGCGATAACGATGTCGGTCATTGGGTTGTGCGAACGATACCTGCTAGCTGGATCGCTGGTGTGTCGTGCACGATATCTAGGCGTGTGACATCTCACCAACGATATCGAAACAATGTCCCAATGACCCGCGCGCCCACGAGATTGTTAGTGATATTTCAACATTGCAGCGTGTAACGGTACCTTTAGGACAAATGATCAATATTGGAACCTTGGCTGTATGGAGAGACTTCAATATTTACACTGGCTGCAAGCCGGGTCGAACTTGTATTTTTATAGCAGCTATATAAGATACTGAATTTTGTCTATTTGGAAAAATGTTTCAAACCACTGACTAGAGTGGATACCAATAGTCAGTCCTCACCGGTCTTATATTTATGGCTTGTTCCATTTAATAAGCCGTCAATAAATGCTATACCACCCCTTTAAAAAAGTTTTTAACATCATAATTTTCATGGCTTATGCTTCAGATTTAGACATCAATATCTGTCCGTGGGGGTTCATTTCTCAGCACTTCAGCTGATTATCTGTTTAAATGCATCACACAGCTAAGCTTTATGACCACTTCATCGTTTCCATTGCTCCTTCTGCCAGAACCCCTCTCTTAGTAAAGGTTTATTAACTTACAAGTATTCAAACAAAGGTTCAGAGACAACAACACTTACTTGCTTACAACTACAGACTTCCAGGCTTTGCCATCTGCTCCTTCTAGTTGTGGTCCTCTGCTTTCAGCAAAGCTCAGTTTATTTCGAGTTTCTTCTAAGTTTGCCGACAATTTTTCATTCACAACTTCCAAATTCCTTTTTGAAATTCTCAATTTTTCTGAAGTTTCAGTTTCCTGCAAGCAACAAGCCATAACAAAATGATATGCAAGAACTTCATGCTTTACAAATAATGTACTACAAGGCCATATACCATATATGTACCATGTACCATATAGTCACCAATGATGTGCACCTCATTAAAAGGAGAACTGGTCAAAACAATAAGATCACGCAATGACTACCAAGAATTCACAGATAAAGGTGTTCTTTTGCCTCTCTAGTGCAATGGTTATCATATTATACAGTGCCTACAAGTAGTATTCAACCCCCTGCAGATTTAGGTGGTTTGATAAGATGCAAATAAGTTAGAGCCTTCAAACTGCAAACGAGAGTAGGATTTATTAACAGAAGCATAAATCTTACAAACCAAAAAGTTATGTTGCTCAGTTGAATTTTAACAAATTTTAAACATAAAAGTGTGGGTCAATTATTATTCAACCCCTAGGTTTAATATTTTGTGGAATAACCCTTGTTTGCAATTACAGTTAATAATCGTCTTTTATAAGACCTAATTAGGCCGGCACAGGTCTCTGGAGTTATCTTGGCCCACTCCCCCATGCAGATCTTCTCCAAGTTATCTAGGTTCTTTGGGTGTCTCATGTGGACTTTAATCTTGAGCTCCTTCCACAAGTTTTCAATTGGGTTAAGGTCAGGAGACTGACTAGGCCACTCCATCACCTTGATTTTTTCCCTCTTGAACCAGGCCTTGGTTTTCTTGGCTGTGTGCTTTGGGTCGTTGTCTTGTTGGAAGATGAAATTACGACCCATCTTAAGAACCTTGATGGAGGAGCAGAGGTTCTTGGCCAAAATCTCCAGGTAGGCCGTGCTATCCATCTTCCCATGGATGCGGACCAGATGGCCAGGCCCCTTGGCTGAGAAACAGCCCCACAGCATGATGCTGCCACCACCATGCTTGACTTTAGGGATGGTATTCTTGGGGTCGTATGCAGTGCCTTCCAGTCTCCAAACGTCACGTGTGTGGTTGGCACCAAAGATCTCTATCTTGGTCTCATCAGACCGAAGAACCTTGAACCAGTCTGTCTCAGAGTCCTCCAAGTGATCATGAGCAAACTGCAGACGAGCCTTGACATGACGCTTTGAAAGTAAAGGTACCTTACAGGCTCGTCTGGAATGGAGACCATTGCGGTGGAGTACGTTACTTATGGTATTGACTGAAACCAATGTCCCCACTGCCATGAGATCTTCCCGGAGCTCCTTCCTTGTTGTCCTTGGGTTAGCCTTGACTCTTCGGACAAGCCTGGCCTCGGCACGGGAGGAAACTTTCAAAGGCTGTCCAGGCCGTGGAAGGCTAACAGTAGTTCTATAAGCCTTCCACTTCCGGATGATGCTCCCAACAGTGGAGACAGGTAGGCCCAACTCCTTGGAAAGGGTTTTGTACCCACTTGCCAGCCTTGTGACCCTCCACGATCTTGTCTCTGATGGCCTTGGAATGCTCCTTTGTCTTTCCCATGTTGACCATGTATGTGTGCTGTTCACAAGTTTGGGGAGGGTCTTAAATAGTCAGAAAAGGCTGGCAAAAGAGATAATTAATCCACACATGTGAAGATCATTGTTCTTTGTGCCTGAACTACTTCTTAATACTTTAGGGGGACCAAACAGAATGCTGGTAGTTTGAGGGGTTGAATAATAATTGACCCACACTTTTATGTTTAAAATTTATTAAAATTCAACTGAGCAACATAACTTTTTGGTTTGTAAGATTTATGCTTCTGTTAATAAATCCTACTCTCGTTTGCAGTTTGAAGGCTCTAACTTATTTGCATCTTATCAAACCACCTAAATCTGCAGGGGGTTGAATACTACTTGTAGGCACTGTATATACATATGACTAATTGGAGAAACTCACTTTAAGGGAATATATAATAAAAAAACTCTAAGAAACAAATCAAGACTTTTGTTATAAATAAATAAGTAATCTTTATATAGCGCCAACATATTCCGCAGCGATTTACAATTATTTAACATTTAAAGCTGCTGTTTTTTTTTCTTCATTTTTTGGTGTATATATCCACGAACAAAAATCTCAAAATATTCAACCCTTATATTGGTCGTTAAAGTAGACAACAGGCTGATTTTTCTTGTTTTCTGCAATGTTTTCTGTTGCACTTTTCAGTTTGGATGTTTGTTTATGAGGTGATGCTGCTAATCCTCTTCCAATCTTAAGTGGTGATAATTATAATTTACTTAAAGGGGTTGGCCATCAATGTTTTCAATTGATAGCCTATCAATAGGATAGGCCATAAATACCTAATTAGTGGAGTGTGACACCCAGCTCGCCTATCTATCAGCTGATACCAATGCTGGCGAAGTTCTTGGATGATGCTTTAACAGGTCTATAGTGTCTGCAGCCAGGTACTACAGCTCCACCCCCTATTCAAATGTTGCCAAGTATTGTACCCTATCAATCGGCTATTGATGGCCGATATTAATGATAGGCCATAAATGAAAAATTTAGGGGGCAACCTTTTTTAAAAAATACTTTGAGAAAGGCCTATAATCTTATCAGGGGTCTCAAACTTGGCTTGGTATATGCTACACATGAAAATATTTGAATGTGGGGGGCCGCATTCTATGCAGGACAATGCGACATTTTTAGTGATACCATATTTTTTTCAATACACCATTTGACCACGTTTTTTCTTTAACATTTCTTTGCTACAAGAAATCTGCTGCCTCAGATTAAACCTCTGTGGGGTTTGAAAGACTCTGCCTTCTCCTTCAAACCTGACACTCAAGCTGTCACCGCCTCCAATTAAGAATATTTCTAGAATCTGTCCCTTCTTCAACCCCAAGTCTATCCTAAATGTTCATTTGCTCATCATCTCTCAATCTGACTACAGCAATATCCTCTTCGGTGGCATTCATGCTAACCCTCCTGCACCTCTCCAGTTCATCCTTAAATCTGCTGCCCGACTAATCCACCTCTCTCCTTGCTACTCTTCTGTTTCTCCCCTCTACAAATCCCTTAATTTGCTGCCAATTCCCCAACGTATCCAGCTAAAGCTACTAACATTGACCGATACAGCTGTACAAGAGCTGTCTCTCCCATATATCACAAGATATCTTTCAATGTAATCTCCAGTCCTCCCAAGACCTTTTGTCTTACTCATATGTTCCTCACCCAATCACCTCCAAGACTTCTCCCCAGTATCCTCTATCCTCTGGAATTCTGTGCCCCAATACGTCTGATTATCCAGCACATTCGGAAATTTGAAACTGAACTTGAAAATTCATCTTTAAAAGAAAGCTTACAGCCTAAAATGACCCTGAGGACACCACACAACCAATTGTGCTGCCGCAATCCCCCAGCCTAGGCTGCTTCCCTGTTAGGATACTGTCACACTTGGCGACGCACCAGCGATTCCGACAACGATACGACCTGGTAGGGATCACTGGTGCGTCGCTATGTGGTCGCTGAGAATCAAGCAGTCAGATCTCACCAGCGACGCAGCAACGATCCAGAATGATACGGAGGTCGTTGAGACTCTGTTTCTCAGACCTGTAGTATTGAGGTCGTTAGTCGTTGCCCCTGTCAAACACACTGATGCATGCTGCCCAGTGGCACCCCAACGATCAAAAAATGGTCTAGGCGACTTTGACACGACCAGCGATCTAACAGCAGGGGCCTGGTCGCTAGCGATCTCGCTTAGTGTGACAGGGGCTTTACCCTCTAGATTGTACGCTGACAAGGGCAGTGTAATGTATCCTGTGTTCCAGTCTGCCATTGTTAGGTTCTTCATTGTAATTTTTATTTGTATTTTGTATGTAAACCCCTGTTCACATAGAATCAATGGTGCTTTAAAAATAAATTTAGCCATACATGTAAATTCTGTGTAGTGTCTGCCATAATAGCATCATAGAAATGAGTGGTTCAGCCAAGTATTACACTGGAATAATCTTGTGACTTTATAAATGCCAATGTATTATGTGCCCGGCAGCATCTTCAGGGTTACACAGCCAGAATCAGAGCCTTCTTTGATCCCAGGCATTGCCCAGGAGTGTGGCTGTCAACCTTTGTCATATCATCACTAGGGATGGTGTGTGTATATAGTGAAGCTTCATATGAAAGAACACAAAGCAAATATTACCGGTATATAGTAAAAATAAAAAGAACATACTCTAGAAAAAGGGGAGTTAGAAACTGAAAAATAATAAGAAGAAATATGTGCATAATTCTGGAGATCAATTACAGATTAAAATTAAGTTAACTTTTTTCTTTTTATCTACTGTTGTATTCTTCATGTTTGCCATAAAACTGGCAGCATAGGAAAAAGAAAAAAAGATTTTTACAAAGACAAAACCCTTTTTTTGTAGAGATAGAATGGAGACAATTACAATGTTAAAAAGCGGCTATAGACCAAAATGTTCTTCAGGAGTTGAAATGCACAGATCAAGTGAGAAAGAAATCATTTTCCTCTCACAAACAGGTAAAGCAGCAAGACTCCTCACATAGCGGTGGTACGGTATTCTGAAAGAATATAATAATCCAGCAATTACATCCAATCAGCACCAGCAGAGTTAGCTGTCATAGGATCTTGTAAAACAATGTTTACGCTGCAAATTGTCTGATTGGTTTAATCATATATGATGGTTATGGTTTTAAAGTGGTGCAGATCATGGATATTCATTTCTTACCGACTTGAGTTCTTTCCGAAGTCTCTCATTTTCAGCAATTACTTTCTCCATGCCTTTTGTCTTTGCTTCATATCTCATACTTAGCTGTCCACCCACATGCAGCTGCAGCTTTTCAAGTTCTGACTAGGTGGGCAATAAAGAAAAATGATTATGAAGTACTGATCTCTTCCAACATGCAGACTTGTATTAATGCAGCTCTGAACATAAACAATACAAGAATAATGTACAGTTTTAGTTCACAATAAGTGTTCCTTACATAAAATGAGAACAATATTATTATTGAGTGTCACATATGACAAGGATTTATTTGAGAAAAAGCTTGTAAATAACAAACTTTGTGTGAAAGCTACTATTACGGTTACATCTGGGCAAGCACAGTTTGTCCATGAGCCCTCCTAAGAATATAGCTGTCGTATTGGAGGCCCTAGTGTCAGGGCCATACTGTGTTACATTCCTCCGACCAAACTAGATTGCTACCAGCGCTCTTGCCAGGGCAGACACGACCCATACATGTGTTACAAGCACCGTCATGCACATGAATAGCCGTCAGCTAATACAACATCTGACCCGTAGAATTTCACTACTTGATTTGTTTGTGCGCTTGGCACCATAAATGTTAAAGTGAACCTGTCACCTACATAAAGCCCCCCAGCTTATCACTACCTGTCCTTGCACCTTCCTATTACTACTCTAACTATCCCTCTCTGTCCCAAATGTGAGCTGTGAATATATTATAAAATGTTTTTATGCCTTACAGTCTGGTATGTTAATGAAGAGGGGCTACCATTACTAGCCCCCCCCCACTGGGCGTCTTCTTTCTGTCCATCTCGCCGCCTCCTGGTGTCTTCACCATGCCCCCATGGGCATGATACTGAATTTTCAACGCACGCCCCCCAGCCTGCCTCTGTAGCGTTCCGGGTATGATGCCGAACGCGTCATGTCAGGAACTGCGGGGTCGATACACCTATTAACCGTAATACCTTGGTGAAATCTCTCACCATGCTAGTTGTTCACTGCTGTTTGGTGGAAACATGTCTAGATGTGAATGTAAGAAAATAATATTTAAGGACATGTTACAGCCAAGATCCTTATATGTTTTGAGGAGATTTTCCACCAACTCTTCATGGTTATCTGCTCTCAGTTTCCCAAAAAATTAGTAACCGCTATTGCGAATCCGACCCATGCAACGTTTTCCTTGCCCTGCAACAAACGGAGAAACTTCGCATCTTGAAGAAGCTTATGAATCTGAGGTCCGATAAAGATGCCTTCCTATGTCTTTGCTTCACTCGACCTTGAAAATTTATCATTGAGATACTTGAATGCTTTTGTATTTTTATCCATTATCTCTACAAAGTTCTTCATTAGGCCCAACTTAATATGGAATGGGGGTAACAAAATGTTATGTGGGCCAACAAATGCTAGTATTCGGGCACAGATCCCGAACATGGACTTGCCTGGCAAGTTTGCAGGGAAGTCCATGTTACGGTTCGGGTTCATGTTCAGGGGCTGTAATATAAAGCAAATAGTTGTTAGACATCATCATCATACAGGCATCCTGCTGCTTCTACTTCCATGGCCACTAATTAACTTCTGAGCTATTCACTGCAGAGGGGCCCAATAGCCAATCACAGACACTGTCACAAAGAATGGGCATCTGTGATTGGCTGTTGGGCCCCTTTGCAGTGAATATCTCAGAAATTAATGAGCGTCTCCAGAAGTAAAATGCAGGTCGGCAGAATACCGGTCAGTATGATTATGATGTTTAATATCTATATGCTTTATGTTACAGTCCCCCTACCACCATCCCATAACTTTAAAGTCCAAGTTTGGGGTTCGGACTCTAGTTCAAGTCACATTCAGCCCCGAACCTTGACTTTAAAATAAGTTCGGGTGCGTTCACCGAACATCGACAAGTTCATCCATCACTATTTAATACCTTCCTCAAGGTCCACGGCGTTTGGTGATGTGTTACTTCCGGGTATTGCGCAGTAACAGATCACCTGACTGAGTCACATGGCCACCTCCTTGTGAGTTCTCGCAGGTCCTGTTACCGATTCTCAGTACCTGGGAGAAGCACATTGCCGGAGCATCTCGCGATATTGCCAGGGATGGTAAGAACAAGTGTTTTATGATATTGAAAGCGCATGAAAAAGCCAAAAACTCATCCTGTAATCAGGATCTGAAACCACCACAAAGGTTCTCCTGAGAACATGCAGAGGTTGAAATTCCTCCAACCTCTGGTGGCTTTGAAAGGATGGAACAAATTATCACTGATAGCAGGGTCTTACATTCCATATTTGCTTTGGAAAGGGGGGGGTGCCTGTAAGCCAAAGGGGCATTTGAAATGCAATGCTTTAATTTCTAAATTAGCCATGGTCCAGTCACAGACTTGGGATTAGAATATTAAAATAATATTAAAATTCAACCTCAAGGTGATGCAGACAAAGAAAGCTGGTTCGCAGATTGGGGTCAGCCGATGCTGATGCGATCCATATTTCATCTTTCCTTCCCCAGGTAGGAGAAGGCAACATTAGACTGGAAAGTTTAGATATTTCTGTATTCCTCCCATTTTATTTTATAACTGTTTTGCATATCTGTGTGTGTGTGTACTTTTTATTTGTATCTTTTATATCTTTTTATTTAAAAGCTTAAAACTTTAATAAGTTTGATCCTTGTAACGCTATGGATTAGAGCATACAGAGTATGTGATCTGATTGTCAGACAGTAGTATATTTCATGGACTCATCACCCTGTGTGTTTGCGGAGTGATGGCAGTGTGTTGTGTAAATGGGGTGTGGTAACTGTGTCAGGGTACGATTTATAGCCTTGAACAGGTATTAAGTGAGAGAAGATAAATTAACCCTTACATATGCACACCAAGTCAAGTGCTGAGAAGCGGATATGTTACAGTCACCGTCTTTGACTGCTGCATTAGTGATGCAGAAAGCTCATTTAGAAAATAATTATCATGTCAATTATTGCTTTGTTATTCTGCTGCGCTTTCTCCATTTACTCCATTGTAATAAAAAAAAGCATCACAAGCAGACTGATATTCACACAGTCCATTTATGATGCTTTTTTTGTGTGCTATTAATAACCACAAATGCTCGTTTTTAACCCTCCTTGGTGATCCCATGGCGTGCTCCAGTGATGTGTTTCTTCCGGGCACCGAGAATTGGTAATAGAATCTGTGAGAACTCCCAAGGACCTGGCCATGTGACTCAATCAAGTTATCTGTTACTACGCGATATCTGGAATTAACGCAACGCCAAACACTATGCACATTGGTGAAGGTAATAAAGTATGTGTTTGAGTACGTGTGTGTATTTCCCCTTATGGAATTGTACTGCATTTTTGTTTAAGAAAAATCAAAAGGGTAGCACAAAAAAATCTGAGCAAAAAGCAACACAATCAGATAATTTTGTGATATTGTGATTCTCAATGAATGTTACAGCATACAGCACACATACTGCTCATACCATCAGGTAGCTTTCATCTATCTTATCGTCCATACTGAAATAAAGGCATACCTTGAGTTTTTCATTTTGCAGTTCCAGGTTGGATATCTTTTCATTTGCCACTACTCCAGGAGCTTTCTTAAGTTCCTCATTTTCTCTCTGAACTCGTTCAACCACTCGTTTCATCAGCCCTATTGTCTTCTCCAGTTCTGGTACAGTCTTTCCACTTCTCCCAGACTACAGAAACATTCATGAACAGGTGGAGGATTAATAGTAGATTGTGGTGATCAGCAGTTATCTACAACCTCAAGTATAGATAACTTTCAATAATATACAAAAAATGAAATATTCCTTGCAAGCTGCAAGGCAGTGTGTGTCAGCTATAAAGGTATTATATAAGTAATATGTATGAATGTATGTGTACATGACAAATTTTTTAAATGGGAGTTAGTTCCTTAAAATTAGAATCTCAAAAGAGAAATAAGTAATCTGAAAAAAACAACAGCTAAAACTTTCAAGGCAAAAAAGTAAAAGCAGTCGAATAATTACTCCTTCCCCCCACCCACCCAATTTCATTGACTATGTCAATGGAGACATCCCAATATAAGATATTCTAAAACATAATGTGTATATTATGCTTAATTGTATAGTCATATTCCACAGAACTTTACAGATCTCTTTCCCCATTGAGGCTCACAGGATTAATCAACTATCAATGCATCTTTGGAGTGTGGAAAGAAACCTAATACTCAGAGGGAGGCCATACAAACATGGGGAGAAAATACAAAACCCTTGCTGATGTTGTCCTTGGTAGGAAGTGAACCTAGAACTAGAGATAAGCTAACCTATTTGAGTTCGGAGTTTGGGTGTTTTATATTTCCAAAGCACTTCAGCAAGCATCTCTATGCTAGAGTACACCTGGTGCATGGCCCAGTGTGAGCTGCTTGCAGTGCTTGATTGGCTCGCACTGGGGATAAGAGCTGAGTTACTAGCGCTGTAGTGTAGGTGTAAAATAAGAGAAAAAAAAAATTCTCACCCCTGGAAGTGGTTTGTTAATCGATGGCTGTATGTAACACAGAGAATGCCTAGATAAAGTAACTTCAGTGAGGAAATAGACAAACCTTAGTGCAACCTAATAAAGGTAGCAAACCTAAAAGTTATAATTGACTCTTTAACAAGCCTTTTAATATGACTTGGGATTTGTGCAAAATCAGAACCCAAACAGCAGACACTGCATTTCGGGGTGATTGCCCCTCATCATTGTAGTGTGTGGGAATTCTGATCTGGCTGTATGAGAGACTAAGACGATGCCTGGGGGAATAGCTATTCTCCTTGTGGAGAGCATTCTGCCTGCTGGCTGAGGAGACTTATAGGTGCAATGCTCCTCTGGGAAATATGCAAATTGTCACTTCAGTGAGGAAGTAGACAAACTCTAATGCCACCTAATAAAGGTAGCAACCCTAATAGTCATAATTGACTCTTTAACAAGCCTTTTAATATGACTTATTTGCATATTTCCCAGAGGAGCATTGCAGCTATAAAAGTCTTCTCAGCCGGCAGGCAGAATGCTCGCCACAAGGAAAATAGCTATTGCCCCAAGCCTTGTCTTAGCCTCTCATACAGCCAGATCATAATCCCACACACTGCACTGATGAGGGGCAATCACCCCAAAACGCAGCGTCTGCAGTTTGAGGTTCTGATCTGGAACAAATCCTAAGTCATATTAAAAGGTTTGTTAAAGAGTCAATTATGACTTTTAGGATTGTTACCTTTATTAGGTGGCACTAGAATTCGTATGCTTCCTCACTGAAATGACAATTTGCGTAGATAAAGTAGGAATTCTTGATGTTCTTCTTATGGCGATGACCAGCAGGAAGGTCATATTCCAGGTCAGAAGGCACAGAAAAACTTGAATTATAGCTGAAAGTGTGATTGCTTATACAGTCAAGAACAACAGAATCCTATATGCAGAAACCTATAGATCCTTTTCTGCAGGGAGATCTTCGTCACCATTCTGCCATTAGACTCTATGTGCATAAGGATAGATTCAAAATTTGAGCCAAAATGTACTTGAGACCACAATTAACCACAAGCTCGTATGAACAAATGAGAGTACCCTAAATAGTGATGGGATATATAACAGGGGTGGCATTTTTTTTCCCAGAATCATGGCCTTAATATCACTCTTTGTGTCTGACAACTCAAGAAGCTTTAAGATCATGGTTACCTATAAACAAAAAGCACGGTGATGCAAACTACTGTTTTAATAAAGAACTCTAACTCACAAACCCATTTTTTATTGCTTTCTGCTATTGCACTGGTCGTGACCTGTAGAGTTATTCAGCCACATCCCAGTTTTAGTCAGGTAAGAATAGTCAGCTGTCAGCTCTGAACTAGTTACTACAACTTCTTAAGTCTGCTCTGCAGGAAAGTGTACCACTGCTCCTACGTACTGCAAAGGTGGTATCCAATCATGGAATGTGTGCTCTATAAATGGTGGCTCAAATGCAGTGAGAGTCTTGGCCTCAGCAAGTGTCATCATTAGTGATATTTAGTAAACTACTGATAATTGTGTATCTACACCTTAAACACTGGAGCTCTCTTATTATGATTGGCAGCTGTCCACCCCGGGTGATGCCGTGTGTCTGTATACCCTTTACTTGTTAAAACAATATATATATACAGAGATTGGATATATATGAATACGGTTTTAATGTTTGGTAAACTGTTAGCACCAAGTTGGATGTATTTCATGAGATCTTCAAGGAAAAATGCAGAAATTAAAAGGAATCATGAGCTATATATCAGGAAGAAGAACATTATTAGTAAACATTATTATAAGACGCATTAGCTTTATTAATAAAAAAAAATATTCCAAATGCTGGTGGACTAAGCAAATCGTGGGAGAGTAAGCATAGACAAATTAGGAGAAGCACACACATACTTATCTTCTACAGAGACTACCCACTGATGGGTGTACCTATGTTTCAAATCTCATAACAACTGTCAGGGTTACGCTTTCAATAAAAGGGAGGGGAGCGTAAAGATGTGCATAGTGTCCGAAGGAGAGCTATAGCCTGCAGAGAATTGGCAGATTTTATTAATGTAGCTTCTGCATCTTCCAATTATGTATTTTACTGCAAATAATAGCTATTGTGTAAATAGATGAAGATTATTATCTGAAATGTTCATTTTTTTTACATTAATGATAAATGTATTGATATAAAAAAAACTGCAGAGAACAAGCTTGCTATGCATGTGGGTGGCAAACACATCAATACTATAGCTAGCGAGGCTCTTTTTTACTGTAATGTTCATAAATTATTGAAATGGTTATTGTCAATAATCTTTCCCCATTCGTGGATGTTTTATAGAGTACGAAATTAAGTTTTAGATATCACTAAAGGTAGAATAGTACAGAAATGTCCAAACGTGCCTCATTAGGCCCAATTCTAATATATACAATATAACAAAAACTTCTGTGTACATGGGTAAGATCAATATGTGACTATTAGGGATGAGCGAGTATACTCATTACTATTCAGTACTCACCAAATAGTACGGTATTTGGGCTACTCGTTACTCCCCGAGTTTCCTTGTTATTACTCGTTAGGAATAGCGAGTACAATGCAAGTCAATGGGAACTTGTCACACGGGGGGAGGAAGAATCCTGTGTTCCTTCCCCTGTGTGACATGTCAGGGCTGTAGTTTCACTTTCGTAGTGTATCCACAGTACATACACTGCGAAAGTGAAATAAAAGTTAACAAAAGGTGTTAAAAACAATAAAATAAAATGCTCCCCTATCCCCCGGCTGTCTGGGACCCAAGAAGACATCCAATTGGCTGCAAAGACCTTAATGATGTGATTGGCTGGTAGCAATCAGCTGATGTGTCACATGACAGCATCAGCTGATCGCCCACCCAAACCCATTGGCTGAGGTGTCGACGGTGGACGGCTGAAACACAGCTGATCTGACAGCTGTTTAAATCGCCCACCAACACCGCTCAGCTGATGTCAGTGGCGGGCGATTTTGGTGGGCGATTTAAACACCTGTCAGATGAGCTGTGTTTCAATCGCCTGCTGCAGACATATCAGCTGAGCGGTGTGGGAGGGCAATTTAAACAACTGTCAGATCAGCTGTTATTTTAAATCGCCTGCCAAAACCTCTCAGCTGCTGTGCCGGTGGGTGGTGTTGGCAGGCAATTTAAACAGCTGTCAGATCAGCTGTTAGTTTAAATCACCAGCCAAAACCAAACAGCTGAGGTGTTGGTGGTGGGTGATTTACGCTAACAGCTGATCTGACAGCTGTTTAAATTGCCTGCCAACACCGCTTGCCGACACAGCAGCTGAGCGGTTTTGGGGGGCGATTTAGACCAGAGGTCCCCCAACTCCGGGCCTCAAGGCCCGCCAACAGTGCAGGCTTTCAGGATTTCCTTAGTATTGCACAGGTGCTAATGTGATCATCTGCACAGCTAATGATTCCAAGCCCTGTGCAATACTAAGGAAATCCTGAAAACCTGCACTGTTGGCGGCCCTTGAGGCCTGGATTTGGGGACCTCTGATTTAGACTAACTGCTGATCTGACAGCTGTTTAAATCGCCTGCCACCAACATCAGCAGAGCGGTGTTGGCAGGCAATTTAAACAGCGGTCAGATCTGCTGCCGCTTAAATCACCCGCCACAGACACCTCAGCTGGTGGGTTTGGGCGGGCGATCAGCTAATGCTGTCACATGACACATCAGCTGATTGCTACCAGCCAATCACATTCTTAAGATATGAATTGCAGGATTGTCTGTGCAGCTAAGGAATGCATATGGAATAAGTGAACATAGTAAATACTATACTGGAATAAATGAATTGAGAGACTTAGCTTCATCACTGACGTCACTGCGAAGAGCCCAGTAACTACGCCAAAGTGCTCTCAAACTTACCAGGTCCTATTCTAACACTATGTGCGGTCTACATTGCTGGGATGAGGTTTATATGCCTGTGTAGTGCAATTAAAAAACAGCTGGTAATGGTTAGTAGCAGGACCAGGGCTACACAGGCATATAAACCTCATCCCAGCAATGTAGACCGCACATTGTGTTAGAATAGGACCCGGTAAGTTTGAGAGCACTTTGGCGCAATTACCAGGCTCTTCGCAGTGACGTCAGTGATGAAGCTAAGTCTCTCAATTCATTTATTCCAGTATAGTATTTACTATGTTCACTTATCCCATATGCATTCCTTAGCTGCACAGACAATCCTGCAATTCATATTATAGCCATTTAGCTTGTTCCACTTCATATATGTGTTCAGTGTTGCAGCAATTTCTTTATATTAAGTGCACACACATATTTTTTGCTTGCACCTGCACATTAAGGTGATGCCAGTCCTTATATATAAAAAATCACATTGTTAAGGTCCTTGCAGCCAAACCGATGTCTTCTCCTCGGGTCTCAGACCGCCGGCTTTTAAACAATCATGCACCAGTTTCAACCTTTTCTTCAGCCTCCAGACCTCTGTTTAAGGTCCAGCAGATAATTACTCGCATTTCCCATTGACTTACATTGGACTTGCTACTCGTCATGAATACCACGAGTATAGCGAGTCCAAATATTTCACTACTCGCTCATCCCTAGTCACTATACATACTTTGCTGGAGCGTGAAAGGCACGCACTGTTTTTATAACCAAATTAAATTCAATAAAATAAACTAGCATAAGGTTGCTCTATGGCTAAGGTTGCCATAATGTAATTAGAAGCAAAATACTAGACGTTTAATTTTAGCTTTAAAGAGTACGGTATATCTGGGACTTTAAAAAAAAAAGTGCCTAAGCACTAACAGGTAGGTAGTTACTAACTACCCGCCCACTGTTTCCAGCGCCATTCTTAGCGGGAACATAAACTGCTTCTCCCGAAGACTCAGCTGCTTCCGCTGATGTTTCTCATCCACTGTGCTCTGTAGATGGAGCGGGACATGCTGAATGACAACAGACTCCTCTAGTTAGGCAGCGAAGAGACCATTATCAATCAGCATGAAGTTGTCTGTCTTGCCCAGTTTTCAAAGTAGATTGGAAAAGAAGCCATCACTCTATTGATGAAGCCGCTGTGTCACCAGCAGGAGCGGTCTGTGACCGGTCTGTGCCAGCGAATAATGACTCCAGATACAACAGGCAGGAAGTTTGCAACTACCTGTCTGGTAGTGCTTAGGCACATTTTTTCTTCTTAAATCCTGAGTTTACCCTTTAAATTATAGTGTTATTTTACTTTATTTAGCTAAATATGTGTTTGCTACATTGACAATTTTACACAATACATTTTTGTTATGAAGCTTGGTTAAAAACACTTTGAGGACAGTTCATTAAGCACAAGTACTCCATACTTTCCTGAGCCCCGTTTCCTCATGAATATTCTTAACCCATTCCTAACATATACAGAGTCAACATTTTTGATGCAGGCTCTAGAGCTGAGCCTGCATGTTCCCTGCCAGACATTGACTGTATTACACATCCAGTGTCTTCCTCTAACAGCAGTGAGTGGAGCTGAACTCCGCCCCCATGCTATTAACACTTTAAGTACCGCTATCAATCATGACAGCGAAATCTAAATTGTGCATACACAGTGTTCTATGAGCCTATCAGAACCCTGCAAACACATTGCTATGGCAGCTCAGAGTTTGCTGAAGGGCTATGATGGTGATCCTGTGAAAATCAGTCCATGGCCAGCACTGCCAGGTAAATTGTTACAGTAAAACGATTACCAGAAAACCAAAGTCCAACAAAACTATTTCAGAATTCAGTGGATTTTTGTTTGCAATGTTACTAGACTTGCAATTCAATTTTTTCTCCCTATTTTCTAGTACATTTGATGGTAATATGAATGGAGTAATTCAGAAGTACAGCTCGTCCCACAAAAACAGTCCTCATATGGTTACATGGACAGAAAAGTAAAACAGCTATGGGTCTTGGGGAAAAACAAAAAGCACCAAAACAAGAAAATCACCTGGTTGAGAAAGGTTAAAAAAGTACAGTCATTATTCTATAACTATATGGAATTTTCTGCAGTTTCCTCATAAATCTTAAAGGGAATTGGTGAAAAACTTTAGTCCCTCCCCCCAAAATTATTAACAAGACTTTGTAGCACTTTAAAGACAAATATATTCCTATATGACTCCAAAGTGCTGTTCCAGCAGTGAGAAATCACGCTCTGAAGTTCTGTATAATGGTCTAGAGGTGCATTAGGGTGTGATGATGTATTTCCAACAGATGGGAGTGCTAGGCACAGAATACAGCATGGCGCTGAGGAGCTGTAAGTACATCATCATGCCCCAAAACACTTCCAGAGTCATTTATACTTAACTTCAAAACTGAATTTCTCGCTGCTGGAGCAACACTTTAGTGTTCAATAAAGGGATTGACACGCTCATGTAAAGAGTTTAGGGGAAGGTGGTAGGGGGTATAAGTTTATGATAGAGTCTCTTTAAGAATCAATAATTTGGTGCAATAGTAATATGATAGTGTGTTTATGCCATGAAAGGTCTATACTCATCCTTTAACAGCACAGTGGCTCAGGGGTTGGCAGTGGTGCTTTGCAGCTCATGCTCTTCTGTTCTCCCTATGCTTGTGTGGGTTTCCTCTGAGTTCTTCCACACACCAAAGACTGATAGGAAATTTGTGAACCCCAATGGTGACCGTGATAATGATGTCTGCAAAGCGCTGTAGAATATGATGGCGCTATGTAAGCATGTCAAATTAATAAGTTCTACAAATGGAAGGGACCCATACTATTTTGCAGATTTGGACAAGGCATCAGCACTCACCCCTCTGACATTTCCAAGTTTACGTTCTGCTTCCAGTTTATCCTTTTTGAGAAGATCGCACATTTCTTTTAAGTTGGCTACTTGATCCTAAAAGTGGAATATGTACATATACTGTAATCAGAATAGTGTACCGCTAGTTTAGACAAATTTGAAAAGTAGTATGGAAAGCAGATATGTTTATTGGATACATGTGCACTGCATTAAAGTGTGTCAGTCACCAGAATTCACAATATGACCATCTTTTAGACTTGATTATGCTGCATTAATTACTTTGAAAATTCATGACAGAATAGTTGAATACCAGACCTCTTAAACGTGATGAGGTTATTGTACTTACTTTGAAAATCCATGTGAATATGGCAGTATAATCCTTTATGAGAGTTTCTGTCTATCTCTTGGCCCATCCCAATTGACAGTTCATCACCATCACTTCTCCCTATTGCTGAGATCTCACACTGCTCAATACAAGCTGCAGCCATCAGTCAGGGTGGGGAGAGATGGAGTACACTTGACTAATTAAATATTTAATTCTATAGCTAGACTATATCAAGATTATACAGCCATTCACACATATATTTTTATACTAAATACACCAGCCTCATTAAGTCTATACTGTCAAGTATTCGAATAAATAGTACTCTAAAATTTGGTTACAGATCTACTTTATATATATGATAATGGATCATGAAAGAGAATTGATATCATGCTATCACAAGCATGCATACACTACATTCACCACTTTACCTTTAAACGTGGCAAGTCTTTGTTGGCCTGTTCCAGTTGAAACTGTAGCTCGACATTTTCAGCAGAAAGTCTCAAATTCTCTTTCTGTAGTTCCATTTCTCTGCTAGTCGGATCCTCTGATCCTACACCTGATGTCTAGTGGAGAAAATACACTATTTTACAGTAATATTATATTTCTCTAAGCCTCTGATCCTACACCTGATGTCTAGTGGAAAAAATAAACTATTTTACAGTAATAATATATTTCTCTAAGCATCTACATAAAGCATTGGATTGGAGATATCTAGCAGTGCTGATGTCCTGCCTACTGCTAAATGGTATACTACATAAGCCAACTACTGCTTCATAAAAAACCAGGATCATGTAGGGGAGGGTTAGGAACAGAAGGCGCGCACACCTGTAGATGAGGATTTAGGTCTGAATTCATATCCAATGTATTAGCATAGTCATTTTCAGATATGTCCTTTTCACCCGTATCGCATTTATTTTCCTTAACGTCAGAGTAACACTTCTCCTGACCACCATCTGTAGCCGTTGGACATTCAGTATCAGTATTTATTGGGTTTTCATTCTGCTCAGTCAGATCTTTCTCTCTCTTCTCTCCATGTGTACCCAACCATCCTTCATTGTAATGTTGGCTTTCCTTAGCATCATGAATTGTATCTGTTCTGCTGGGCTTACTCGATGAGGTTTTGAAAGTATTCTGGCAGTCAATGTCTCCAATATCATCAATAGCTTGGGTACTTCCAACTGATGCGTCACCTAGCCCTGGGGTGGCTGTTGTGCTTACAGGAAGTGATATATCACCTAGTTTAGAAGAGAGGGCCACACTGGCGGACACTGATGCATCACATGATCGTGGTGAAGGTGTATTGCTAGCGGGTGGGGTTGTATCTGGGGTTCTGGAACTTGTTGCATTTCCTGCTCTGGACAGTTCATCACCCAAATCTGACGTTGTTTCACTTCCTGCTGTGGCATCATTTGGGTTATATATAGCCGGGCAATAATTCGGGACAGCCACAATATCTTCAGCAATTGCTTCTGTGTTCTGTGTTGTACAGCAAGACACCATTGTCATATGCTCCTCAGGACTGTCTTCTAACAAAAGTGTTTTCTTATCCTTTGTTCTTTTAAAGAGGCTTCTCTTTGTCATAGGAGTCAATGTATATTTTACTTCACCAGTCTTGTCCTCGCAGGAAATAAAAGCAGTCTTTTCTAGATCTTCCTCTATATTCTGAAGTATGACATGTATTAACATAGTGCACAAAGAAAAGAGAGATTAAGGAAAATGGACAAGGCTGGATTAATATTTCCATCATATTCACTGCCTGTTATTGTCTGCAGTTTATCAGGATAATGTCTAGGGTTAATGACAGTATGTGACGTGTTGGATAAGCAATGGATAGTTCTATAGAAAGAGATGATAAAACGCTGGAAAGTTTACAATGCTGAGATATTTCTATTTCATTACAGTTTTCCTGTACTGTATGAATACACATGTTGTCTGATATATAGATTTTCATTTAATTTCCACTCATTACACATTTTTGCCATATAAATATCTTTGTGCAAAAATATTTGAGCAGCTTTACATACATTGTCTAAAGTACAGTGTTAATGCACCTGTAAGCATTAAACAGAGCTGCATGAAAGCGAGAGACCCTGATTCTAGTGGTGTCTCACTTACTTGGCTGTTTGCTATAGTTTTGATAATCTCCTGCTGATACATCAGTGATTTTATCTCTCACAGACTAGGACACTTGCTGTCAAGTAGTGAACCCTGCTCCCTCCACTGATTGGCAGTTTTCTGTGTACACTGTGCATAGGCAGAACGCTACCAATCAGTAGTGTGGGTATACAGAGCTTACAAAACTGCATTAAGCAGCCCAGTAAGTGACACATCACTACAATCAGGGTCTCTGCCACTACATGATACTGCTCTCAGATGGAAAAAAAAGCAACAAATAAGCCAGCACTATCACAAGATAGTGTGACGACCCCGCTGTAAGGCTGAGCTGCTGGTAAGGCAGCACCCCGAGAACCCCGAGACCCTTAACCCCTATACAGGGATCTGGAATTATAGCGGGGCCCCGGAGGTAGCTACCTATGGGAGCAGCAGAGCAGGGAGGTCGTCTGGGAAGGGAAAAATCAGGAAGCGAAGAACGTAGTCAGGAGTCCGAGTCAAAACCGAGAGGGCAGCGAAGGTACAAAATCGTCAGGCAGTAGCAGAGTCAAAAATCCAGGCAAAGGTCAAGGGCAAAAACCAAGAGGGCAGCTGAGGTACAAAATCAATAGGCAGAGGCAGAGTCAGAAATCCAGGCAAGGTCAGACACGAAACTAAACACACTATCACTGGGGAACCAAAACTATATCTGGCGGCCTGCAAGACAGGCTCCAATGTATTTGAAGGGTGCGGCTACCTCCCATAGGCTGGAGCTCACAGCCTGATGACCTCATCCGGACCGCCCCTAGAGCCAGACCAGATGGAGATGCACGACTGGCTCCACCCATCCCACCTCTGACAGAAGAACGCAGGCTGCGCCTAACGGACACCTCTGCAGGACCCGCTCTTCTGCGACCAACACCACCCAGAGGGGAAACGCAGCGGCGCTCAGCGACAGAGGCAGACGTCGCTGGAGCTGGTCCATATGTGGACAAGGCCCTCCTATCGCCAGCACCACCAGACGAAGGAATCCGGCTCCCCCCAGCGGCCGCGGCAGGAACACCGGCCACTGCGGACAAGGCCCTCCTATCACCAGCACCACCAGACGAAGGAATCCGGCTCCCCCCAGCGGCCGCGGCAGGAACACCGGCCACTGCGGACAAGGCCCTCCTATCACCAGCACCACCAGACGAAGGAATCCGGCTCCCCCCAGCGGCCGCGGCAGGAACACCGGCCACCGAGTCCAATGGCGATGTGACAGTACCCCCCCCTCTACGAGGGGCCTCCGGACCCACAAAACCCGGTTTATTGGGATGAAGAAGATGAAACTTCCGGATCAAACCCTTGGCATGGATATTACGGGCAGGCACCCAGGACCTCTCCTCCGGACCATAGCCCTTCCAATGTACCAGATACTGCACGGATCCTCTCACTAAGCGGGAATCAAGGATCCGCTGAACTTCGTATTCCACGGCACCCCCGACCAAGACCGGAGGAGGAGGGACCGGACAGGACGAATCGGAGATCGGTACAATTTGAGAAGGGATTTATGGAATACATTGGGCAGTTTGAATGATTGAGGGAGCTTCAGACGAAAGGCTACAGGGTTAATCACGTCGATTATTTCGTACGGACCAATAAACCTGGGACCTAGTTTGGCAGACGGCACTTTGAGCTTGATATTTTTCGTGGACAACCAAACTTTGTCCCCAACTCCCAGGTCCGGACCCTTGGAACGCCGTTTATTAGCAGAAGACGCCTGCCTAGTCTGAGCCCCCTTTAAGTTTTTGTTCACTTCAGACCAGATAGTCTTTAACTGATCTACGGACCTTTCTACCCCAGGAACGTCAGAAAGCCTAGAAGAAAAGGAACAAAAGCGCGGGTGTAGCCCATGATTACAGTAGAAAGGGGTGGTCTTGATGGACTCCTGGTACTGGTTATTCATGGCGAATTCTGCTAGTGGCAGATGTTCCGCCCAATCAGATTGCTGCTCAGAGACATAGCAACGTAGATACTGTTCGAGAGCTTGATTAGCGCGCTCGGTTTGACCATTGGTTTCAGGGTGATAGGCAGAAGAAAAGGAATAGTCAATTCCAATCCGTTTACAGAATGCCCTCCAAAACTTAGAAACGAACTGGGTGCCCCTGTCAGAAACAATATTCACAGGAACACCATGCAATCGCACAACATGATTAATGAATACTTTGCTCAGGGTCTCGGAATTAGGTAACCCGGACAGCGGAACAAAATGACACTGCTTGCTGAATCTGTCTACCACTACCCAGATACAAGTCTTCCCTTCTGAGAGTGGCAGGTCAGTAATAAAATCCATGGAGATATGGGTCCAAGGACCCTCAGGGGTAGGCAAGGACTGGAGCAACCCAGCGGGGCGGTTGCGGGGAGTCTTAGCGCGAGCACAGGTTTCACAAGCCAGTACATATTCCTTACAGTCCTTTACTATGGTTGGCCACCACAAATTCCTGGTTACCAGTCTGATGGTGTTATTGATACCAGGATGCCCTGCGAGGACAGAATCATGAGCTTCCTTAAGGACTTTGAGGCGGTATGTGGCAGGGACGAATAGTTTCTGGGCAGGAGTAGTGTCAGGGGCCTGTTCTGGAGATCTACGAATCTCTTCCAGAAGGTCCAAGGACACAGCCGAGACCACAATCCCCTTGGCTAAAATGGGAGTCGGTTCAACGTCCCCGACTTGTATGGGGCAAAAACTTCGAGACAGGGCATCAGCCCTCACATTTTTGGTACCTGGTCGGAAAGTGATAACAAAATCAAATCTGGAGAAGAACAAAGCCCACCTAGCCTGTCTAGGATTCAGTCTTTTTGCTGACTCCAAGTAGGTCAGGTTTTTGTGGTCAGTGATTACGGTAATCTTATGTTTGGCGCCTTCGAGGAAGTGGCGCCATTCCTCGAAGGCCCATTTGATTGCCAACAACTCTCGGTTACCTATGTCATAATTCATCTCGGTAGATGAAAATTTTCGGGAAAAGAAGGCACACGGACGAAGCTGAGTGAGGGATGCAGTGCCTTGTGACAGCACTGCTCCCACTCCAACTTCAGAGGCATCTACCTCTACAATGAACGGGCGGTCCAGATCAGGCTGAACCAATATAGGGTCAGAGGAGAAACATTCCTTTAATGTAGAAAATGCATAAATTGCTTCAGGCTTCCAATTAACCACATCCGCCCCTTTACGTGTCAAATCAGTGAGAGGTTTGGCTATCTTGGAAAACCCTTTAATAAATTTGCGGTAATAGTTAGCGAAACCCAAAAATCGCTGCAGTGCCTTCAGAGACTTGGGTTGTACCCATTCCTTAATGGGTTTAATTTTGGCAGGATCCATGCGAAAACCTTTAGCAGATATAATATACCCCAAAAAGTTTATCGCCTCCTCCATGAAGACACATTTCTCTAATTTGGCGAATAGAGAATGCTCTCTGAGTCTTTGGAGCACAGTACGGACATGTCGGACGTGTGACCAAAGACCAGGAGAAAAAACCAGAATGTCGTCCAAATAAACGACTACATATACACCACTGATGTCTCTGAATATATCGTTCACGAAATTCTGAAAAACCGCAGGTGCGTTGCTTAACCCGAACGGCATTACGAGATACTCAAAATGGCCGAGAGGCGTATTGAACGCGGTCTTCCACTCATCGCCTTCTTTTATACGGACCAGGTTATATGCTCCCCTGAGGTCCAGTTTAGTGAAATACTTGGCTCCCAACAGCTGATTATAAAGATCAGGGATGAGTGGAAGAGGATACTGGTTTTTCACAGTGATCGCGTTTAATTCGCGGTAATCAATGCAAGGTCTGAGGCCGCCATCTTTCTTTCCCACAAAAAAGAAACCGGCCCCTACTGGTGAGGTGGACGGTCTAATATACCCTTTTCTCAGACTGTCTGCTATGTAATCATTCATAGCCTGACGTTCTGGACCAGAGAGGTTAAATATTCTCCCCTTTGGGAGACGAGAATCAGGTATCAAATCTATGGCGCAATCATACTTTCTGTGAGGGGGTAATTTCTCTGATTCCTGAATAGAAAATACATCCTCAAAATCTCTAAAGGCAAATGGTACAAATGGAGGAGTCTTGACCTTCACTTGGTTTACAGATAGCGAGATACAGTGTTCCTGACACTTTGGGCTCCAGCGCACGATGTCACCCAAGTGCCAGTCTATGACTGGGTTATGTTTGCGTAACCATGGCATGCCCAGGACTACTGCAGATGATAAATTATTGATTGCAAAAAATGACACATTTTCAGCATGTAAAGACCCCACCAACATTGACACTTCCTCAGTGACAAATTCCACTTCACCCTGGATGAGGGGAGTGCCATTAACTGCGGTGGTTCTAATGGGGGCATTTAGCCTCAGCAGTGGAACACCAAGAGTCCTCGCTACCTGGGGATCTATGAAATTGCCCTCTGAACCACTGTCAACATAAGCCTCTAAACACACAGATTTCTTAAGGTAAGATAAAGAAATAGGTAATAAAACTTTGGCAGCATCTGCTGGCAATACCTGTGCACCCGGGCAGGCAGAGCCAGAGCCCCCCAGGTGCTGACATCCAGGGTATGAGGCCTTCCGATCTCCAGTGTTCCTGCAGAGGACTCCAGCTTCTGGTTTGTACAGCATGTTTGAATGAGATGATGGGAGTGTTCCTCCACAGGACTGAGAAGCTAGACACAGGCAGGTGCCTTGAGGCAGCAATCAGCAGACACAGCCCAGAGAAAAGAAGAAAAAAAAACCATTGGGAAAAGGTAAAAGGAATGCTTTATATATATAGTCTATCTATATATATAAAGAATGGTATGGCCAGATATAATGTGACGACCCCGCTGTAAGGCTGAGCTGCTGGTAAGGCAGCACCCCGAGAACCCCGAGACCCTTAACCCCTATACAGGGATCTGGAATTATAGCGGGGCCCCGGAGGTAGCTACCTATGGGAGCAGCAGAGCAGGGAGGTCGTCTGGGAAGGGAAAAATCAGGAAGCGAAGAACGTAGTCAGGAGTCCGAGTCAAAACCGAGAGGGCAGCGAAGGTACAAAATCGTCAGGCAGTAGCAGAGTCAAAAATCCAGGCAAAGGTCAAGGGCAAAAACCAAGAGGGCAGCTGAGGTACAAAATCAATAGGCAGAGGCAGAGTCAGAAATCCAGGCAAGGTCAGACACGAAACTAAACACACTATCACTGGGGAACCAAAACTATATCTGGCGGCCTGCAAGACAGGCTCCAATGTATTTGAAGGGTGCGGCTACCTCCCATAGGCTGGAGCTCACAGCCTGATGACCTCATCCGGACCGCCCCTAGAGCCAGACCAGATGGAGATGCACGACTGGCTCCACCCATCCCACCTCTGACAGAAGAACGCAGGCTGCGCCTAACGGACACCTCTGCAGGACCCGCTCTTCTGCGACCAACACCACCCAGAGGGGAAACGCAGCGGCGCTCAGCGACAGAGGCAGACGTCGCTGGAGCTGGTCCATATGTGGACAAGGCCCTCCTATCGCCAGCACCACCAGACGAAGGAATCCGGCTCCCCCCAGCGGCCGCGGCAGGAACACCGGCCACTGCGGACAAGGCCCTCCTATCACCAGCACCACCAGACGAAGGAATCCGGCTCCCCCCAGCGGCCGCGGCAGGAACACCGGCCACTGCGGACAAGGCCCTCCTATCACCAGCACCACCAGACGAAGGAATCCGGCTCCCCCCAGCGGCCGCGGCAGGAACACCGGCCACCGAGTCCAATGGCGATGTGACAGATAGCTTGCAATAAAAACTGTGCAAATGTACATGTTCATTCCAAACTGAGTAATATTATAAAATTAAGATTTTTGGCAAAATATTGAACAATCTTTTGAACCACTCTGCCACGTCAAGGCAACCTCATCAGCATGGTGCTACTCTACATATTTTTATTTCATTTTAGTTGTGCCATGCGGCCTCCAACATACATATAAAGCAGAATCATTAGAAGATGCACTTACCTGGAGCATCTCAGAACCAGTCTGGCACCATGGGAACAGTTTTGAAATGCTCCAGGTAAGTGCTGCTTTTAATGGTTTTGCTTTATATGTATGTTGGAGGCCGTATGGCACAACTAAAATGAAATAAAAATATATAGAGTAGGACCATCCAACCATCCAGATGAGATTGCCTTATAGTGTTAGCGTGGTTCAACGAATTGATCAATATTTTGCCAAAAATCTAAATTTCATAATATTATACAGTTTGAAATGAATATGTGCATTTGCATGCTTTTTATTGCAAGCTATATTCTGGTAGTTCTGGTTTATTTGCTGCTTTTTACTCTTAAAGGGAACCTGTCACAAGGTTTTTGCTACTCCATCTAAGAGTAATCTGTCTTAAGATGGTCCAATCTTACCACAGCACCTCATGTAATTTGGAAATTTTGGCTCGAGTTGGGACACATTTGCCTGGTTTTACATCACCATCTGGCTTACTTTGCTCCAAAAATCTCCATGTCCAACCCCCTTTTATAATAAGTCACACTCTTTCCCTGTTATGCTCAACTCCTTTGCCAGGTGTCTAAAGTACATAACTTTGGTTCATGATATAAATCTCCATTGCAGTTGGAAAAATAACATTGTACCAGATGAAACAAAGATACACCTAGTACCAGTTCAGAGTATGGTACGGTAATTTTGTAGTGCTGAACTCCTAATGAGAATATCCAATAAGTACAGGACACCATGGTTGTCTCTCTGCGCTCTATTAATGTCTTAAGGGAATCTGTCAGGTCAGTAGGCTCACCCTCCTAAGCCGAAGCTGAAGCTGAATAAAATAATACCTTGATATCTGTTCTCCGATGTCTTATTGCAGAGATATGCATACTTTTCTGATTTTTAAATGAGCTTTTCCAGGCTATGGACTGGACACTGATCTATATGAGATTCTGCCTCCAGAGATTATTATAACTGTGAGGAGGTGTTACCAGTGTGAGACATGCTCAATAACACAGAACAGTACAACTTTGCCTAAGAACAAACACATGAGCAGCTGCAGCTCTTAGGGTAAGTGTCCACGATCAGGCCCCGCTGTGTTGAAGATGCAGCGTCATTCCTCTAGCTAAAGGTTGATTCTTTAGTGGGAGAAACAAAATAAATAATCTTGTGGTTGTGATACTTTTAATGCCTAAGAATGACTGGCAAAGATGAACGTGTTCCCTGTGGGAGAACACGCTGTCCGTGTCCACTATCAGGATTCTGAGCGGAAAGTATTTTTGCTGCATCTCGGTAATCTTAAATTGACATGCTGTGGCACAGGAAGCCGCGCCACATGTCTGATTATGCTGCGTAAAAATAAAGCATGGGATTTCTATAAATCATCCACTGTGTTTGTACTGAACAATGAAGCTTTGTGGATGCAGTCATAGAATCATAGAACGGTAGAGATGGAAGGGTCATCTAATCCAAACCCCTGCTCAAAGCAGGATTCACTAAATTATCTCAGACAAATGGCTGTCCAGCCTCTGTATGAAGAATTCCATTGAAGGAGAACAATCTCTGAAGGTGGATTCTCATACAGATCAGTGTCCAGCCCATAACCTGGAACTGCTCAAACAAACACCTGCTCTTGAATAATACATCAGATTACAGATAGCAATGTATCATTTTATGCAGCTTGCTATGACCTACATGTCTATATAAATGGCTTACGAGGGTTGAGATTCCCTATAAAGGTAAAACGTCACTAATAAAGCTCTTGCTATTAGTAACTATAAAAAAAGCAAAAAACAAATAAAAAAACTTTGCTAATGCCAACTTCTTCACTTTACTTTTGACCTATGTTTGATTAACCTCCACATTTTTACTTGGCAGATATTCTCCGACAGTGAAGAATCACCCCATGCTCAGCAAGACGAGATGGAAGACCGTTAACAAAACACTTCCAAAAGCGTATCCAAGCCATTACAGAAATTTCAAGTGATCGGTATGACAGCACTTACAGAGGGCCTTGATAGGTTGTCCCGTGATAGCTGACGTTCCAATACCTGGAGCTTTTCTTGCAGATATTGATTTTTTAAGTGTAGTTCATCCACCACAGAATCGCGAGGTAAAGCTTGCTTTGTTCTGTGAAAAAAATATATAGAATTTTTCAAAGAATTAATGAACAATAAAGGGAATAAAGTATTTGAATAAAACAGATGTTAAGCCAGAGAAGAATATTAACTCTTTGTTCTTTGTAAACCAAAATGAGAATTTGTAGATTGGATTGCAATAAATGTTGAACTTAAATGCACACATTAAAGGGTTACTCACATCTTAATCGATAGGTAAGGTTGGAAAGTGTACGTAAAGGTGGTATTACTCGCAAGGATATCCTGAAAAATATCGTTGCAACGTCACAGATTTGAGATTGTTGGAACGATATCGCTTGTACATCCTTGTGTGTAAACGAACGATATAGTATGAAAAGATAGTTAGATCGTTCATCCTAGATTTGAGATCCTGATCTCAAATCTATCGTTCGTCGTCCAATTAAGCACTGAACGGTGTGGCGCATCGTTCAGTGTGAAGCCTTTTGAACGATATTGTTCAAAAGACTTCAATTCCTGCCGCAGTAATTTTTGTCTAAAGGTTTAAACAAAGCATTTTAGTGTACTGATTTAACATGTAAAAGCCGCTCCTGCAGCTGTGTGCTACATGTCGGCACACAGCAGCAGCAGCTATGAAGCCGGTGTTGTAGGGATTAATAATATTGTGACACATGGCCCCAGGGAGTGCCCACACTCCCCTGGATCCACGTAGCACATTACATTTGCACTGCAGGGGTTAAAGCAGTGAGTTAACAGAAGCCGCACATTGTGGGCTCTGCTACGTCCATTAATAAAAAGTCGGCGGCTACTGTCAGATTACAGTGCGCCGTGAAAAATTGCTAAAATGCTTCAAGAATCGGGAGGTCTCCTAGGTAGTTAGGCAAAATGCGTACAGTACCCGTCCCTGTCCAGGGTGCTGATCGCTTCAGCATTAATAACTATTGGCCGCGCACCGTAGTTTCAATGTGCGCAGCCAATAGTTATTAATGCTGAAGCCGTCAACACGCTGGACAGGGACGGGTACTGTACGCATTTAGCCTAAGTACCTCGGAGACCTCCCTATTCTGGAAGCATTTTAGCAACTTTTCACGGCGCACTGTACATTTACAGTACACACCGGCTTTTTATGAATGGACGTAGCACAGCCGACAATGTGCGGCCTTTGTTAACTCACTGCGTTAACCCCAGCAGTGCAAATGTAATGTGCTACGTGGCTCCAGGGGAGTGTGGGCACTCCCTGGGGCCATGTGTCACAATATTATTAACCCCTACAACACCGGCTTCAAAGCCGCTGCTGCTGTTGTGTGCAGACATGTAGCACACACCTGCAGGAGCGGCTTTTACATGTTAACTCACACACAAATTTAATATATAAAAGTTGCAAAACTAATTTTACATACAATAATGTGCCAGTGCTGCTGTCACAGCCCTGGCACATTATTTTAACGGCATTACTCAGCATTGGATGGAAAAATCTCCCTCCGATACTGGCGCAATGCCAATATGGATATCGTTCTCGATATCCTTGTGTGTGACAATGCACGAACGATACATACATAGCGTTCGTACGATGTCTACCACATGACTTTTGTAAGGATATCGTTAACAATATCCTACTGTGTAACACCACCTTAACAACAATTACTTTTGTCATTTACAATTTAGTAAAATTCCCCTCTGTTCCCCCTGATAATTAGAATGTTACTGTTCTGTCTCCGACACCCAATTCATCTCCAATGTTTGTTTTTGCATAACGTTATTAAATAGTTTAGCTGTAGATTGTTAATGAGCTTGATCTCATATGCAGTGTTCTGGCTCCCTCTAGCGGCCAATGCTATGTTTGCAGTCTATTTCATCTCTATGTCTAATTCTCCTCCCTCTTGCAATGCATTTTGGTAGCTCAGCCTCCATTTTACTTTCATATCTGGAAGGAAAAAGACACTCAGCATTATTGTTCCCATGCGATTGCATTGCCGGTATGTATTCATGCTTTCTTTAGTTTTTTTCTGCTCTAGGTTTAGCCTGGCTCATCCAGTTATAATCTAGATTAGTTACTAGTTTGTGCATATTGTATATCCATGTATAATGTGTATTCTGCTGTACCATGCACTGATTGTTCTGTATTCTGATTGTTTCCAGTTTTACCATATACAAATATACTGCAGAGTTCAATAAAAGCACAGACTTCACCACAGTCTTCTCATTGGACTCAGTATAAAGGTTTAGCTGTCTGTTTAAATTCATGAGCCCCCGGCCCATTTAGTGAGAACAGAACAATAAAAACGGCAGCCATCCTACTGGGAAACAGTGATACAGCAGCCATCCAGATCGTAGGATACAAGTCACCGGCTACACAGAGACTTTGTACAGCTACAGCAATCTCTGCACGGCCAAGAATTTCCCCAGAACACCATGTCCCACAGATCACACAGGACAAGATCCGTTACTTGTACCTCCTCAAAGACAACATCCCTCAGCAGTGTGGTTGCCATTGCCCGTGCAAATGCTGAAGCCGCCAAAATGCGAGCAAGCTTTGCTAAACAAGAGATGCTACTTAAGTTAGTGAAGGCACGCCTGGATGACCAAGACAGAAGGTCACAGAGAAGGCACGCCTGGATGCCGCCTTAGAAAATCTAGTAGCGAAAAGGGAGGCTGCAGCCGCCATCGCAGAAGCAGAGTCACTAGAAGCCACTCAAAACCCAGAGCTTCATAGGCGAAACAGTGTGCTGAGTCTGGAGTTTCCACTGCAAGATCCTCCACAACGCACATCTCAGTACGTTAATGGACTCCCTGATCCAAACTACAATCCTGATCTGGACCCAAAACGCGAACACGACACCTCCAGTGAAGAAAGCAGGAGCCACCATGGGCCTCAGCTCCAGAACAGACGCAAACTCGAAAATGTTGCACAAAACAACTCTGCTAATGACTACCTTGCCTCTCAACAGGTAACCGTCGTAAACCACCTTGCTGACACATCGTACGTCAGACCGAAGAAACATGACACCGGCTGGCGCCACCCAGAGGATACTAACAGGTACGAACACACCTCACACCACTTACCCTTACCGGTGCACCAATCACTAGTAAACTCTGCTTACAACCTGTTCACGACAGAATTTGCTAAATTCTTGACGCGACGTGAGCTGGTTGCCAAAGGACTCATGAAATTCACCGACCAAGCTGAAAGCTACAGAGCTTGGAAAGCCTCTTTCCAAAATGTCACTAGAGACTTGGGGTTGCTACACAGGGAAGAGATAGACCTCTTAGTTAAGTACCTGGGAGAAGAGTCAGTCAAACTCGCAATAAGGATCAGAGACGTTAATATAAACCACCCTGAGATTGGCCTCAGAGATATCTGGAAGAGGCTGGATGAGTGTTACGGCTCAGCAGAGGTAACAGAGAAAGCTTTGTTCAAAAGAATTGATGACTTCCCCAAAATTTCTAACAAAGAGCTACAGAAACTTACAGAACTTAGCGACCTGCTAATGGAAGTCCAAGTTGCCAAATATGAAGATGATCTACAGGGATTTGCATTCCTCGACACAGCCAGAGGTGTGAACCCTATAGTCCAAAAGTTACCCTACAATTTGCAGGAGAAGTGGCTCACACATGGTTCCACGTATAAATACAAGCACAGTGTTCCATTCCCTCCCTTCTCTGTTTTTGTAGACTTTATACACCAACAAGCAAGAATTAGAAATGATCCCAGCTTCGACTTTACAATGTCGTATGCCACACAGCCACCAGGAGCAAATCCACGCAGAACGTCTGTGGCTGTACACAAGACTAATGTTTCTTCTCCAGATTCCAATCACAGATCTGCTGACTACTCCCAGTCAGAGACAAAGATGCAGAACCCCGACAAGCAGTGCCCGCTCCATCAGAAGCCCCATCCACTTCTCGAATGCCGGACCTTCAGAGAAAAATCTATGCCAGATCGCAGAAGCTTCCTGAAAGAACACGGTATCTGCTGTAAGTGCTGCTCGTCAACAGCTAATCTCGCCAAGGATTGCAAGGTCAGTGTAAAATGCAGTGTGTGGCACCACAGACCATAACACAGCTCTACACCCTGACCCAGCTCCATGGAATACACAAAACACATCAGCTGACAGTGAGCATGGCGGGGAGGAAAGGAACACTGCTACACCTACGCCAGAGATCACTTCACAATGTACAGAAGTCTGCAAAGGAACAATAGACAGTAGGTCCTGTTCTAAGATATGCCTCGTCAGAGTGTACCCAAAGGGCCACAGAGACAAAGCTATAAAACTGTATGCTATCTTGGATGATCAAAGTAATCGATCCCTGGCTAGATCAACATTCTTTGACCTATTCAACATCAAAGGGCCAAGCATTCCCTACTCATTAAAGACGTGTGCAGGTACTGTGACAACAGCAGGCAGGAAAGCTACTGACTATCAAATCGAGTCCTTAGATGAACAATTCAGCCTACCACTACCCACGATCATTGAATGCAACCAGATCCCAGACAACAGATCTGAAATTCCTACGCCAGATGTAGCAACCCACAGCGCTCACTTAAAACGCATAGCTCACCTCATACCGGAACTAGACCGTCAGGTCCAGATAATCCTGCTGTTGGGAAGAGATATCCTGCAGGTGCATAAAGTGAGACGTCATATCAATGGACACCACAATGCTCCCTATGCCCAAAGGCTAGACCTAGGATGGGTCATAATAGGAGGCGTATGCCTGGAACGTATGCACGCCCCCTCTTCTGTGTCAAGCATGCTGACAAGTATGCTGGAAGAAGGATGCCCATCTCTGTTTCAACCTTGTAACAGCCTCAGCCTCAGAGACCTGGACTTGGGGTTAGACCCCGCACCAATTCAACGTAGCCTCGGACTTCTCTGGAATCTACGATCAGATGCTTTCACCTTTTAAGTCAGCCAAGGAGAAAAGCCTTTTACTCGTAAAGGTGTTCTGTCTATCATCAACAGTCTGTACGATTCCCTGGGTTTCGCAGCCCCTGTGACAATACAAGGCAAGGCCTTGCTAAGAGACTTAGCTAGGGAAACATCTAACTGGGATGCACCTCTGCCACCCAATAAAAGAATCTGGTGGGAAGGATGGAAGAACTCGTTAGCTATCCTCTCCAACCTGAACGTGCCAAGACCATACACTCCTGTACCGTCAACAGAAATACAAAGCCAAAAACTGAACATATTCGCGGATGCTTCTGTCAAAGCAATTGCTGCTGTTGCCTACCTTAAAACCTACCTTAAAGACTCCAAATGTCAGAGTCACATTGGGTTTGTTATGGGGAAGACCAAGCTTGCACATGCAACCAGGGCAGTTAACGGAAGTCAGCTACAAAGTACAACGTGGCTTTCAGGACCAAAACTATTACCGTATATACTCGTGTATAAGCCGAGTTTTTCAGCCCAAAATTTGGGCTGAAAAGTCTCCCCCTCGGCTTATACACGGGTCAATACGGTAGTCGGGGCCGCTCATTATATATGCACTGCTTCCCCCTGTCAATCAGCGGCAGGGGTAAGCAGTGCATATATGCCCCCAAATGCTGGCACTCTCCCCCCTTGTAAGGGACCCCATCCCGCTGCGTATCTTACATCCCGGTCTTCTGCACAGCGCCGCTCCTCGGTGCTCCATTCTTCATGCTCCCGTCCTGCTACATCCGGGATTCCCGGCCGTCGCAGGCATATGACGTCATCGCGCGACGGCCGGGGATCCCGGATGCAGCAAGGACGGAGCATGGAGAACAGAGCACCGAGGATCGGCGCTGTGCAGAAGACCGGGATGGTAAGATAAGCAGCAGGGGGGGGCCCTTACAAAGGGGGAGAGTGCCAGCATTTGGGGGCTGCTATATACCCCCTGGGGGCTGTTGTATACTACCACTGGGGCTGTATATACCTCTGGGGCTGCTGTATACTACCACTGGGGCTGTATATACCTCTGGGGCTGCTGTATACTACCACTGGGGCTGTATATACCTCTGGGGCTGCTGTATACTACCACTGGGGCTGTATATACCTCTGGGGCTGCTGTATACTACCACTGGGGCTGTATATACCTTTGGGGCTGCTGTATACTACCACTGGGGCTGCTGTATATACCTCTGGTGCTGCTGTATACTAACCACTGGGGCTGCTGCTGTATATACCACTGGGGCTGCACCTGTATATACCACTGGGGCTGCTGCTGTATACTACCACTGGGGCTGCTGTATATACCTCTGGGGCTGCTGTATACCACACTGCTGGGGGCTGTATACCTGTGCTGGGGTCCACCCTCGGCTTATACACGAGTCAATAGGTTTTCCCAGGTTTTGGGGGCAAAAGTAGGGGGGTCGGCTTATACACGGGTCGGCTTATACACGAGTATATACGGTATATGTTGAAGAACACCTTCCAGACACCTTTGAACTAGTAGGAGAGGACACAGATGCTGAAATCAACCCTCAGGTTTCTACACTTCATACAAAGACTTCTGCTACCCAGCCTGGATCTCACAGGTTCGTCAAATTCTCAAGGTGGAAGTCACTCGTTCGGGCCATTACCTGCTTGAGCTACATAGCTCGCTCCTTCAGAACTCCCAGAACTTGTGATACAGGAGAATGTAAAGGCTGGCATATCCGTAAAAATACCTACGTTACCTCAGACTTGGATTTCTCTAGAAACCACATACTCCTCACTATTCAAAGAGAAACCTACTTTACAGAAATCCAATGTCTTATTAACAAAGCTCAAATACCAGCGAGTAGCGTGTTAAGAATTCTCGACGCCACTCTTCAAGCACGAGCAGCGAGGCTTACCCACGAAAGCCTAATCACCTTCATTGCAGAAGCCACAGCTAAAATCAATGCAAGTCCCTTAGTTCCAGTTCCTAACGACTCTGAGGAGCCCTTGTTATTGACTCTAGCTACCCTCCTTACCCAGAAAACAGGACCGTCCAGTACCACTCCAGGAGGATTAGATGCCAAGAACTTCTACAAGTGCCAATGGAGACAGGTACAAAGTCTTGCAAATGCTTTCTGGGACAGGTGGCACAAACAATATTTGTCTAATCTGCAGCCACGGACAAAGCGGCAATCTACTAGACCCAATCCGAATATAGGTGATCTCATTCTTATGAAAGACTCCAAAGTTCACCGGAACCAGTGGCCACTTGGTCTAGTTACCGCAACATTCCCGAGCAATGACGGTAATGTCCACAAAGTTGGACTAAGAATGACTAAGGGAAATTAACCTAAGACATTTCTCAGACCGGTATCTGAACTGGTCCTGCCGTTACCCTCAGAAGACAGGGATAGTGACATCCGGTGATGCCAGACAGGGAGTGTTCTGTCTCCGACACCCAATTCATCTCCAATGTTTGTTTTTGCATAACGTTATTAAATAGTTTAGCTGTAGATTCTTAATGAGCTTTATCTCATATGCAGTGTTCTGGCTCCCTCTAGCGGCCAATGCTATGTTTGCAGTCTATTTCATCTCTATGTCTAATTCTCCTCCCTCTTGCAATGCATTTTGGTAGCTCAGCCTCCATTTTACTTTCATATCTGGAAGGAAGAAGACACTCAGCATTACTGTTCCCATGCGATTGCATTGCCGGTATGTATTCATGCCTTCTTTAGTTTTTTTCTGCTCTAGTTTTAGCCTGGCTCAACCAGTTATAATCTAGATTAGTTACTAGTTTGTGCATATTGTATATCCATGTATAATGTGTATTCTGCTGTACCATGCACTGATTGTTCTGTATTCTGATTGTTTCCAGTTTTACCATATACAAATATACTGCAACGTTCAATAAAAGCACAGACTTCACCACAGTCTTCTCATTGGACTCAGTATAAAGGTTTAGCTGTCTGTTTAAATTCATGAGCCCCCGGCCCATTTAGTGAGAACAGAACAGTTACTTTTTATTGCTTAACCCCCTTAGTGACCAGGAAAAATTTGGTAACTGTTCACATGCATCTATCATACCCTGTCCATAAGCTTATAAGCACCATCTGCTAGGGCTTGTTCTGCCTTCACTTAAGATTTGCTAGCCTGGTGCAGTGAAGGTCAGTTCTGAAAAGTCTGGAAGCCTGTCACATTAGCTACAGGCACTGGGCCTGTTCTGCCCTAATTCACGTGCAGCTATCTGGCAAGATGGAAGCAGTTCTGAAACGCTTCAGGCAAGTGAGTGCTGCTTTTGGCGTTTTTATTTTTAAATTTTTTTATATTGTGGAGGCTATATGGCACAATTTAAAATGAAACATTAGAATATTTAGAGTAGGACTGCCCTGATGAGATTGTCGTGATGTGGCAAGACGGCTCATAAAATTGTACCATTTTTTGCCAGAAATCTCAATTTTAGAACGATAATACAGTTCGGATTGAATAAGTGCAAAAACACACTTTATACTCCATGCTATCCTCAGGTAGTGTTGGCTTTCTTCATGTTTTTTTAATTAGAACTTTACTTTTTATTGGTTAACCCCTTAGTGACCAGGCCAATATTTTCAAATCTTTCATTTTATGTTCAATAAGGCTAGCTTCACGCTAGCGTTTTTTACAATCTGGGGTTGTACCTGCATTCCCCTGAAACCGCCCAGTATTTTAAAAACTGATGCATCCACACCGGTATTATCACTGATTTGTCCCACGGATCAGTGATAATACCGACGCGGGAGCATACAGTTTCCTATGGCTTCATACCTGTTTCTGTCAGATCCAGGGAGATCCGAGGACAAATAACATGCCCCCAAGGGGCGTGTCATTTGGAACTGCATTCTGGGTATGCGCAGTTCCAAAACTTTGATCAGGGGTCCGGCTCCAGTGAGATCGGGAGTCCCCCGAACCTGGGTTACATAGAACCCTATTTTAATGCCATCTGCATTGTCCTGGATCCGGGTGGTCACAGTTTTTCACACGGACACAAAAAAAGAACCAAGTTGCGTTTTTGGTCTCAGCAAAAAAACGTGACTATCTGGATTCGGGAAAAAAAAGAGCAAAACTGGCTGTACCCGCAAGTTCATTGGTTCCATTGAAAGTCAAAGGGGCCAAAAATGGAAGCGAGTGCATAATTTTTCAGCTGGAAAATGCCAGTGTGAAACCAGTCTAGGGCTGCTTTCACATCAGCGGTATTTGAAATTTGCGGCAGATCCGGCAGGTTTTCCGCATCTACTGCGTAACGGAACACTTGCGTCAATCCCCATTCCAGCGCAAAAAAAACTCTATTAGCAGCTTTTTTTATGACTTGCCGCGAGTGCCAGATCTAGAAAACCACACATGCCGCAACTGACCGCAAGTCCCATAGAGAATGAATGGGGCTTGCCACACTCGTGCCGCAAGTCAGCCATTACGCAGCAGATGCAGCGAAATCTGCCGGATCTGCCGCGATTTTAAATGAACGCTGATGTGAAAGCAGCTAGTTTTTTTTCATAACAGATTTTTATAAAAGTAAATTTAGGTCGACATGTTTTGCGTTTATTTGTAAAAATATCAGAAACTTGACAAAAAAAAGTTAAATTGGCATTTTTCAAACTTTGAATGATTATCCTTTTAAGGCTGTGGTCCCACTAGTGTGAGACATGGGAGAGATTTGTGCAAGTCTCACATGCATAAACTGGCATGGGCACCGGTTCTCTGGAGAAGAGTGCCCAGCTGCATGCTCCTGTCCAGAGAGCCAGCGGCCGTGAGTCTCTCGCATGTATCAGGCCCTGTGTGACTCCAGCCTTAAGGGTAGATGCACACTGTCATGCATCAAAGACAGAGCGTTTTTGATGCATGACAGTGATGCGAGCGCTGGGTGTTTTTAATGTAAGTTTGCATGAGTGTGCGCTGAGAGTGTGCTGCGAGAGTCAATGTGTGGTGAGAGTCAGTGTGCTACTGTCCTCGGTCCTGAAGTTTGGTCAGCGGGATTTCTCAGCATACTGAGTAATCCTGCCGAGCAAACTTCAGCCGCGCCGACAGCATTTACTGGCACATTCAAACACCGCTGCTGTCAAAGCAGCGGTGTTTGAATTTGCCGGCACAGTATCCAATCAGCTTTCACCACTGTGACAGCAGCGGTGAAAGCCGATTGATTAAATTGTGCGGTAAATGCTTTCCATGGTGCTGAAGGTAAAACTTCAAGGAAAAGCACGGACTTTCAAACACCATCGGTGTTTGAATTTCCCAGTAGATCTTTTCCATAGTGCTGAAGATAAAACTTCAGCACCATGGAAAGCACAGACTTTCAGACACTATCAGTGTTTGAATTTCCCGGTAAATGCTTTCCATGGTGAAGATGAAACTTCAGCACCATGGAAAGCATTTACCGCACAATTTGGATACAAAAGCTGATTGGATACTGTGTCAGCAACCCGTCTAATTCAAACACCGTTGCTTTAACACCGTTGCCGACATTGAAAGTACGCACACGCATGCGACTATCGCATAGTGTGCTGTTTGGGTGCAAGATTTTCTCGCACCCATATACTTTCAATGACCACTCGAGCGACGAAATCGAGTTCAATTGCAGCATGCTACGATTGAACTCGAATTTCACTCGCAATGCGAGTTAAGTGCGTTGAAAGCGCACTGACATGACCAGTATCATTTACGGATACTGGTCCAAGTGCAATGCGAGTTTTTCTCGCATTGCACTCGCGCAATTCTTGCGCTCGTGTGCCTCCACCCTAATCCAGGTAGTCACCATACGACATAGTTAATCAGTAACATTTCCCTCACGTCTGCTTCAGATAAGTAGCATCTGTAAAACGTTCTTTTATTTTGTTGGGATGATGGAAGCTTTAAAATTGTTAGTCTTTTTAATTTTTTTGACAAGGAAATTCATAAAACTTAATTTTTTAGGGACTTGGTCAGGTTGGAAGTGACTTTGGGGTACCTTTATATTGGAAAACCCTCAAAAGTTATTTAATTTTTAAAACAGCGCCCCTCAACATATTCACAACTACTGCAAGGTAGTTTATTCAGCTGCTTCTCAGGAATTAATGCAAAGTGGAATGACAAGATAGAAAAATGTTATTTTCATCACCTAAATGTTTAATACTTTAGCAGACAGACTACTCTACGGCTGTTATTTTGGTCATGAAACATCATGATCTCGGGATGCCAATGGCGTTAAAAACACTCTGTCAATCATCTAAACCATGTTCCTAATTATTGTGCAAATTGGTTTCAAGTGCATTGATAGTATTGTGTCTCAGGGTTCATTGGATCACTGAAATCAATCTCAGATATCTGTGATAATTAGTTTGCAGGTGAGCCCAATAAAAGGAAAACTGGATGTTCCACAATATTAAGCAGACCACAGTTTTCAAGTAACATGGGAGAGAAAAAGGATCTCTATCCTGCCGAAAAGCAAAAAATAGTGCAATGCCTTGGACAAGGGATGAAAATATTAGATATTGCATGAAAACTTAAGCGTGATCATCGTATTGTGAAGAGATTTGTGGCTGATTCTGAGCACAGATGTGTTAGTGCAGATAAAGGCAGAATGAGGAAGGTTTCTGCCAGGCAAGTTCATCAGATTAAAAGAGCAGCTGCTATAAAGGCCTTACAAACCAGCAAACAGATATTTGAAGCTGCTGGTGCCTCTGGAGTCCCTTGAACCTCAAGGTGTATGATCTAATCAAAGGCTTGCTGTGGTGCATAAACCTACTATTTGGCCACCCCTAAACAGTGCTCACAAGCAGAAACAGTTGCAGTGGGCCCAGATATACATGAAGACTTATTTTCAAACAGTCTTGTTTACTGATGAGTGCCGAGCAACCCTGGATGGTCCAGATGGATGGAGTAGTGGATGGTTGCTGGATGGCTACCATGTCCCAACAAGGCTGCGACGTCAGCATGGAGTTGAAGGAGTCATGTTTTGGGCCGGAATCATTGGGAAACAGCTGGTAGGCCCCTGTAAGGTTCCTGAAGGTGTGAAAATGACTTCTGCAAAGTATATAGAGTTTGTGACTGAGAGCTTTCTTCCATGGTACAAAAAGCAAAAACATGCCTTCAGGAGCAAAATCATCCTCATAATAATGCACCATCTCATGCTACAAAGAATACCTGTGTGTGATTGGCTGCTATGGGCAAAAAAGGAGATAAACTCATGGTGTGGCCATCATCTTCCCCTAACCTCAACCCTATAGAGAACCTTTGTAGTATAATCAAGCAAAAGATCTATGAGGGTGGGAGGCGGTTCACATCAAACCAGCAGCTCTGGGAGGCTATTCTGACATCATGCAAAGAAATACAAGCAGAAACTCTCCAGAAACACACAAGTTCAATGGATGCAAGAATTGTGAAGGTGAGATCAAAGAAGGGTTCCTATGTTAACATGTAACTTGGCCTGTTACAATGCTTTGGAGTTAAATAGCTATTTATTTTAGTGAATGTGACCTCCTAATGCTGTAAATTCAACAAATTAGCATTTTCAGTTCTTTCAAACATATCAAATGTTTAGAAACTAGTGTGCCTAATCATTTGGAACAGTGCATTTAGAGATTTTTTTAATTTTGAAGATTATACTGTTATCATTGAGAGTTTTCTTCAATAAAATTCAATGTATACTCTAACGGGTGATGACTTTTATTACATTGACTGTCATTTGCACCGACCATTTAGGAAAATCAGAGAAAAAGAACATTTGCATACTAATTTGGAACATGGTGTAGATGTCATAGCCACTATTGATAGATGCATCTAGGGGGTCAAATATCCATGTTTGGTGTTAACACTGATCGTAGCCGATTCTGCAGGTGTCAGGTATAGTGTACAGCCAACAGCTGCTGCATTCTCACCTATGAGGGGACACTATTCCCTTATTTCTCAGATCAGTTTTAAGTTGTATTAGTGATCATTAAGGGGTTACAGCTCATTAATCATCAACTGCTGCTATATATAAACAGTAACAGCCAGACATGCACAGTGCTTACAAGCTCTTTCCAATAAAGCTTGTAAGCACTGGACTGTAGCTGTTCAGGATCATTGCAGTTTACTGTTGGCTCCCAATTACTTGTAGTTCCAACTACCGTATCTTTCCAATACTTCAGAGGCAAAGGTGCCTCATATAGCAGCATCGAGAGCAGGCCGTTTAGGCTAACAACTCAATGATGATGCTGGTCTAAACTGTCAATCAAGAAAAAGAAAGAATCGCCCTTCAAAAGCAGAAAGTTGGCTTGCTGGGGAGCAATGCACTCCTGTACAGACAAGTGGGAACAACTTTTAAAGAGAATTTTCACCCACAATTTATTAATCCTCATATATTTCTAATAAATATCCAAACCGTAGTAGCTATCCCCTTTACTTGACAGACAAGTTCTCTGCCTTTATTCAATACTTTCATGGATATTAACCAGATATAAAAATTCATGCTATAGTCTAAAAGCCTAAATATACATTTTGCATGCTGTGATCCTGCTTGAGCATTATTTTACTTCAGCCTTTGTTACAAGGTTAACAATAATATATTTCCCTGCTTGTCTGCAGAGGTTAGGCCTTCCCAACCAAATTATTACATTGTGCATCCATGTGTAATGTCTCTAATTATCTCGAGAGTCTCCAGTACCCTCTATTCTTCAGACATTAACCTGGCAAATTAATTCCACTGATGCAGTGAAGCTGTTATTCCTAAACCAATTACCAGGAGAAAGACACATTTTTTTTCACGCAACGTGTATAATGTGTGCAGTGACTTCATGGGAGGGTCAAAAATCTTACGTTTAATTCACTGATCCTATGTCAGTTTTAGATCATTGAAAATATACATGCAAGATTAGGGACATTATGGTGTGTACTAAAAGTGTATACTAAAGTGTTGCAACACATAGCCCCACTTTGGAAACCCGTAGCTGCATGTCACTTGTCATACCCAACTAACTGTATCAACCAGTGGTTCTTGGACTATACGCTCACATTTTTAGATTTATTGGGAGATGTTATCCTGGACAAGCAATGGATGATACCATTGCCAGCATCACTTCCATAAAAATAAAAAATACAATGGGACTGTAAATTACCCAGGCAGACGTCACAAGTGCTTCCTATCTGATCAAGTGGAGCATGTGAATGTTACCAGGAAAAAAAAAACTTACAAAGATGTTAAGCCCATTGCACACTGCTGACGCATCTACATCTAGATTTCCAAATGTCATCTTGGTGGATTTCATTCAATGACTGAGTGAACTCTGCACTGCGCCATACTTTTCCACTAGTACAATTGCTCATTAAAACTAAAAAGATGTAGGGTAATGCATGTCTACTGTAAGATGTAAAGATCACACAATTCACCAAGGAATATAAAAGCTCAGAGTAGCAATCCATGCTCTTTCATACAGGTCACGGCATTTTCAGATGACATATATTATCCTTATGTCTTAGTCTTAAAGAAAATCTTATCTCCTCATTATAGAAAATTGGTACATGTCTGCCATTTATGTTTAGGGGTGTGAAACAAGGTATAATGCCCTGTGATGAGGGGTATGACCTGTATCCCACTAACAAAATTCCCCCAAACTTTAGACTTCTGAATACCGATTTGGACAAAATATTATGCTCCTTTTGGAGATGATTCCTAGTATGGGGTAGAAAATGCTCAGAACATCATAGGCGGGATGTTTACATACTCTATATAAAAAGACCCATATGCATGTTTCTCTCACTATCTGACATGAAATCAGAATAAACCTCTCTCATTTTAGGTCAATTAGGATTGCCATAATTATTATAATTTGCCAAATGCCAAAATAATGAGACAGAAGATCTTAAGGCACTTTTATTACTTTCTACAAAGTCATAAATTTACATACATTTCATTAGTATTTGGTGCCATTGCCCTTAAACTGTATGACTTGGGTCAAACATTTTGGATATACTTCCACAAGCTTCTCACAATAGTTGGTAGGAATTTTGGCCCATTTCACTGACAGAACTGGAGTAACTGAGCCATGTTTGTAGATCACCTTGCTCGCACCTGCCTTTTCAGCTTTGCCCATAAATTTTCAATAGGATTGAGATCAAGGCTTTGTGATGGCCATTTCAAAACATTGACTTTATTACCCTTAAGCCACTTTGTAACTAGTTCATCAGTATGCTTTAGGTCATTGTCCATTTGGAAGACCCATTTCCGCCCAAGCTTTAACTTCTTGGCTGATGTCTTGAGATGTTTCTTCAGTATTGGCACATAATTTTCTTTCCTCTTGATGCCATCTATTTTGTGAAGCCTTCTGCAGCAAAACAACCTCACAAGATGATGCTGCCACACCCATGTTTCACAGTTGGGATCGTGTTCTTAGGCTTTCAAGCTTCTCCCTTTTTCCTCCAAATGTAACGATGGTCATTATGGCCAACCAGTTCAATTTTAATTTCATTAGACCACAGGACGTCGCCAAAAATAAAAAGTCTTTGTTCCTCTGTGCATTTGCAAACATTAATCTGACTTTTCTCATGTTGCTTTTGGAGTAATTGCTTCTATCTGGCAGAGTGGCTTTTCAGCCCATGTTGATACAGTACTCGTTTCACTGTGGATAATGACACAATCTTACCAGCTTCCACCATCATCTTCACAAGGTCTTTTGCTTTTGTTCTTGGGTTGATATGCACATTTAAGACCAAAGCACGTTCATCTCTGGGACACAGAACCCATATCCTTCCTCAGGTGTATTGACTGGACTTTTCCATCTTGTTTGTACTTGAGTATAATTGTTTGTACAGATGAAGAAGGCACCTTTCACCCACACATGTGTAAGTCTACAGTTCTCTTACTGATATCTTGGATGATTTTTATAGATTTTCCCGTTATGCTACACAAAGAAGCAGTGTGTTTCAGGTGTGCATTAACATACATCAACAGGTGTGTCTCTAATTAACTCAGTGTATGTAAACTTGTGACTTTTCAGAAAGTAATAAAAATGCCTTAACACAGTCTCTCTCTTGCTCACTCTCATTATTCTGGCATTTGGCAAATATAAATAATTATGGTAATCCTAATTGACCTAAAACGAGAAAGGTTTATTCTAAATTCATGTCAGATAATAGAAAAACATGCATATGTGTCTTTTTATATAAACTTCTGGTTTCAACTGTACATCCAATTAGAGTTGAGAGGATCATTTAGCGGGACTGCAGTCCAGTGTCCAGATCAGTGGTACCTGGCGGCTAGAAGGAAGGCTTGAGATTTTTTACCTACTGGCATTCCAGACATGACTTTTGATTAGCCAGGGCAGGTGTGCGACCTCACAGATGAGGTGCAACATGATACACAGATTATGACGCTCCTGCCTAGTCTAATCAAATGCTGATCCTTGGGATCTCAGTAGATAAAACAATTGTAAGCCTTCCCTCTAGCTGCCAGGTACCACTGACTTGGACCGGTCTCACATACTTTATTATTATTATATATATATATATATATATATATATATATACACATGTTTATATATATATATATATATATATATAATTCCTAGTTGCACCATGTGGTCTTCTGATGTATAATTTCTTCTTGGAACAGAAAGTGGGGTGCTGATTCTAGGTAGTATTAGTATAACACATAGGTAGAAAGTGGAGTGTGGAGTATACGTTATACATACTCAATATGAAAGTACATGACTAGCTCATCTAATAAGTGCTTACCTAAAATTGTCCCTCATCCACTTCCGTCCGGACGTCCCCGAATCCCACAATCCACCGCGCTGACCGGAATTGCACCAACCGCCATATTGGAGGACCCAAGTGATGGATGTTCCTATATGGCACCCGCTGGTGATACGAGTCCCTTGCGCAGTACCACCAGCGGGACACTGCCAGGACACCCCGTTGCTGCCACCACCAGGGCCCGCTGCCGCCACTGGGACACTCCTGCCGCTGCCAGGACACCCCCGCGAGAGCCGCTGCCGATTATGCCTCGCCCGACATCGCCGCAGCGCTGCTTGCACCCACCTCCGTGCAGCCACAGCCGCTAGGAAAGTCCGCGGCTTGCAGCCTGTGCTGAAGATGGGGTGCGGACACCCTCTGGTGGCTGCAGAGGGCGCTGCCCCCGATATCATTCATCATAAGCCACAAGCTGCGGACTTTCCAGGTGGCTGTGGATTCACCCATGTGGGTGCAAGCAGCGCTGTGGCGATGTCAAGCAGGGACACACACAGACACCACATACATACACAGACATGCATGTACACACACATATATATACACATATATAGATGTACACACACATGCATGTACTCATATATATACACACATTCATGTACACACAGACATGCATACACACAGTATAATGTCCCCATACACGCATACACAGACACATACACAGTATAATGTCCCCACGCACATACACATGCACACGCAAGCATGCACATACACACATGCATGCAAGCACGCACATACACATGCAGATATATACATGCAGATACATACATATACACATGCACACAAACACAAACATGCATATGCATGCACATACACACATACACTCAGTATAACGTCCTCACACGCACATATACATGCATACACACACACATGCAAGCACGTACATACACATATGCACGTGCATACATGCATACACACAGTATAATGTCCACACGCAGATACACGCAAGCAGACATGTACACATACACCTGCCCGTGCATACACATTCAGATACATACACTCACATACACATAAACACACATACACATGCGCATACACACATGCACACATGGAATAATGTCCCCACACGCCCACACATGCATGCAAATACACACATGAAAGCACACACATAAACACAAACACACATGTGCACGCGCATACATGCATACACACACAGTATAATTTCCACACGCACATAGAGGCAAGCACGCACATACACGCAAGCACACATGTACACATACGTACATACACATGCACACATACGCATGTCTGTGCATATACATGCAGATAGACACAAACACGCATACACACACGCATGTACACACAGTGTAATGTCCCCGCACACACCCAAGCATGTAGATACACAAATACGCGCACATACATACACAAACATGTGTACACACAGTATAATGTCCCCACACACACACGTACATACACGCAAGTATGCACATATACACACAAGCATGCACATACACATACAAGCATGCACGTACACACACGCACATACACACAAACACATGACTGTGTATACACATGCAGATACACGCAAACACGCATACGCATACACACATAGTATAATGTCCCCACACACATGCACATACATGCAAGCATGCACATACACACGCAAGCACGCTCATACACATGCAAGCAGACACACATGCAGATACAAACATGCACATACATACACATGAGCATACACATAAATATGCATATACACAAAGTATAATGTCCCCACACATGCACATACACACAAGCACGCAAATGCACATATACACAGACACATACACACAGTATAATGTTCACACATACTAACATGCACATACACACACATACGCTCATCCACATGCAAGCACACATACACACACGCAGATACACACATACATGCACGCACATACATACACACAAACACGCATACTCACACAGTATAATGTCCCCACACACGTATATATACGCAGATACGCATACACAAACATGCACATATACGCTTACACACACGTACAAACACACGCAGATACACACACAAGCATACACACAAACACGCACATACAAACATGTACATATACACACATGTACATACACATTCACACACACCCACATACATTCACACACATACAGGCAAATACACACATGCACATACATGCATAAATGCACATACATGCACATACAGACACACAAACATACAGACACATACATGCACACATACGCATATATACACATGCAGATACATACATGCGGACACACATACATGCATACACTCATGCGCATACATACATGCATATGTGCACACATATGTATACACACGCTTACTCACATACACGCACACCATCTTTGGACACTCAGGGATACAAAGATGGCGGCTGAGTGACGCATCAAACCGCCTCACTGCAACATTTCAGGATTACGTCAGAGGGGAACTTGGTATGAGCTATTATAATGGATAACGAGGTGTCTCTATCTATTTTGTATGTAGTAAATAATTTCTTTTTGTATGTGTGTTTTTTCCTCTTTTCAGAAATACTGCATACTGATGGCTGACATTAGCAATACGGCTTGATATCATCTGCAAAAAAAAAGCTGACATCAACCCCTTTATTACCCAGTGTGCCGCCGCTACACGGCAGCTGGAAGAGCGGGGTAACCACCAGTTTTGGCGTCTCTCATGGAGGCGCCAATTCTGGGCGGCAGCTGGCTGCAATTTTCAGTGTGCGGGGCCCAGAACGCTTGGGCTTTACCACGCTGAGAATTCCAACCCCCAGCTGCCTGGGTTACCTTGGCTGGCAACACAAAGTACGGCGAAGCCCATGCCAATTTTTTTTTTTTAGCTATTTTTTTAAATAACTAAAAAAAAAAATATAGGGCTTCCCAGTATTTTTCATTGCCAGCGAAGGTAACACTTGACAGCCAGCCAGTAGCTGCTTGGTTTACCTGCGTTGGCAGGAGAAAATTCAGTGAAGCGTTGCACATTTTTTACCAGGAAATAAAATAGGTTGCCAGATTGACGTTTTATTATTAATCCCTCCAGAAACAGGTTTTTAACTAAAAATAAATTTAAAACAGGAAAAACAAGAGAAAAGGTTTCAATATGCAGAAAATGCAAGGATTCTAATTTATCCCTTAAGAAGGCACATAACACGAAGCAGTTAAAGTGCAGAGGTGCATAGGATACAGCAAATGACATAGGGTACAAAAATCAATATTGCACAGTATATAAACACACCATCTTTCTATATCATACAATTGTAGAAGACAACAGTATCTCTTACAATTAAAGTGCCTACAACAAACTGAGGGGTATCACAATGTCTGAAATGACCACTGTTTACACAGTAATGCCCCCACAACTGTATAATGTGCTACAATAAGAGACCCTGGTCTGCATGTTCCATCCCTCTGATTAAGTGATCACTGCTATAAGTGGGGTCACGAAATGTACGTCGGGGTGGGACTGGGATCTCTCTCCCCTCTGTCTGCTCTGGTGCCGGTGGTATGGCTTCTGACAATATGGGTAACTGCAATATGTGTGTATTGTAAATAACGTGACCATCTCTGTATTTGTGGCTTAGCCTCTGTGAATCATTGTAGACGAGGGTGTCCTATTGTAGCACCTTATAAAGATGTGGGTGCATTACTATGTAAACAGTGGACGTTTCAGACATTGTGTTACCCCTCAGTTTGTTGTAAGCACTTTAACTGTAAGAGAAACGGTTATCTACTATAACTGTATGATATAGGAAGATTGTGTGTTTATATACAGTACTGTGCAATATAGATTTTTGTTCCTAATGTCTTTTGCTGTATCTTATGCACCTCTGCACTTTAACTGCCTCCTTGTTATGTGCCTTCTTAAGGGATAAATAAAAACCCTTGAATTTTCTGCATATTGAAGCATTTTCTCTTGTTTCTCCTGTTCTCAATTATATTGGGGTGCTTCGTGAGAAAGGGCTACAAATTTGTAGTTCCTATCCTCGATATGATTTTGGAATTCTATGTATTAAAAATACATTTAGTTACATACATTGGGAGAGACCACGATGGAAGAGGGGGAGAAGAGACACAGGGGAGATGGCTGCCGGCGCCCCCAGCTCCGCAGAGCTGCCTCCATTACATGTCACTGCCCTACATCTAGTAGAGAATATAAACTTCCACTGATCTAATGATAAATCAGCTAAATAACTTGATAACCATTATGAATTATTGAAAATCTGAAAATAAAAAGAGCCCATACTTCATGTAAGACATCTCATTTTCTAATTCCGTATTCTTTTTCTGGAGTTCTTCAATTTCTTTTTCAGACTCCACAGCTCTTACTCCGACTACTTGATCAGCAGTTACACCACGAGATTTCAGTTTCTTTTGTAAAACAATTTTCTCCTGGTCAGCTCTAGAATAAATGAGACAAACATCAGCACCCATAAGAATATATACCTAATGTAACGAAAAAACAAGATATTAAATTATATTACATATATATGCACACACACACACTTCTCTTATTGGAGGCATTCTAACGTCACAGCATTTTTTTCCACACCTACCTAAAAGCTTTGCATAATATATACAAAGTCTAAGTCATATATTGTGGTTATTACTTCACCTTTCATTCGATGAGTATTTCTTGATTAGTTGCCTGTTTCCGGACATGATCAATAAGCACTAATTGTATTGGATTGCTTATTTTTAATGCCTGCTTTTCCTAATATGTTTGCTTACACAAGTTCAGAGCTCAGTGGGTATTCCCTGTCTTGCATAGTCTCAGTCTCACCACCTATATGGGCTAGTGTTTCCCTCCTTACAATGAAATTATTCTGCACACTACAATTTTTTAGAGAATTTTCTCCTAGTCATATAAAACATGACATATTAAATACTAACCTGCTCAGATCACAAATGCCTCTATATGCTCAGGAGTAAAGGAGTAAGAATGTAACACACAAGACTAAACATAGGGTTTGTTGGTAGTTGGGTCACCATGGTGAAGTATTTACTAGCAGACCGCAGACTACCTACAATGTTATGTGAGAGAGTCATTACTTTGTGGTATATACTCAGCAGGCCCCAGGCAGCATGCTTGGTCTAAAAGTATGGGCTGACCAATATGCTGTTAGTCAGGTATGGTGCATTACAAGGTACTGTGTGACTGGCACTTAAAGATGACTTATGTGTACAATCACAATACCAAGGAACCACCCCCATAATGGGTGATAGACAAGTGAGTGTATCTTATTAAGGTGAGCCTGAAAGCTAATACATCCTGCCCGATCTACATGCAGCATGTATTCGGCTGGCTGCACAATTACAGCCATATATGATTAAATCTTAAACACTGCGGTGTGTCATAGAAAAACATAGTTTAATAGTTATCGGAGACTGAGTCACATGAGAGACTAGTTGGACAGGTGGGTCCATTGCGGCTTATGCCCACCTCCTGCCTGTGAGTGATAGGTTTCTCCCTACACATGCACACAGGGAGAGACTTGTCACTGTAGGTGGGATGAAGCCGTTGGAGACAAGTCTGTCAAACTAGACTCCCGAGCGGCTTGGTTCCTGGCAGGCAGCCATTAAACTCTAATTTTCTCTTAAACTACCACAGTGTTTCAGAGTTAACCACACCTGGCTGAAGTCATCCAGTCAGTCGCTGATACATGCTGCCTGTAAATCGGGCAGAATGTATCAGTTGTCAGCTTCCCTTTAAGAATTAGGTACCTTTGTGACTTCCCTTATGTATTATGGATGGTCTGTATCCTGTGGGAACTGGAGTTTTAACCTACCCTCATACCAGTAATTATGGCCTCTTACATTAACCTTTTGTAAACCTGATGTTGTTTTGTTTGATTTGCTTTATGTTTTTTTTTTATAAACTTAGTTTTATTAATAACAGTATAGAAAACAATACAGTCTACACCATGTTCCAAATTATTATGCAAATGTTATTATTCTCTGATTTTCCTAAATGGTCGGTGCAAATGACAGTCAGTGTAATAAAAGTCATCACCCGTTGGAGTATACATAGAATTTTATTGAAGAAACCTTCCAGTGATAACAGTATAATCTTCAAAATTATAAAAAAAAACTCTAAATGCACCGTTCTGAATTATTAGGCACAATAGTTTCTACACATTTGATATGTTTGAAAGAACTGAAAATGCTCATTTGTTGAATTTGCATCATTAGGAGGTCACATTCACTGAAATAAAAGCTATTTAGCTCCAAGACATCCTAACAGGCCAAGTTACAGGTTAACATAGGAATCCTTCTTTGATATCACCTTCACAATTCTTGCATCCATTGAACTTTAGAGTTTCTGGAGAGTTTCTGCTTGTATTTCTTTGCATGATGTCAGCATAGCCTCCAGAGCTGCTGCTCTGATGTGAACTGCCTCCCACCCTCATAGATCTTTTGCTTGATTATACTCTAAAGGTTCTCTATAGGGTTGAGATCAGGGGAAGATGGTGGCCACACCATGAGTTTATCTTCTTTTATGCCCATAACAGCCAATGACACAGAAATATTCTTTGCAGCATGAGATGTTGCATTGTCATGCATGAAGTTGATTTTGCTCCTGAAGGCATGTTTTTGCTTTTTGTACCATGGAAGAAAGTTCTCAGTCAGAAACTCTATATACTTTAGAGAAGTCATTTTCACACCTTCAGGAACCTTAAAGAGATTCTGTCACCTCCAAAACGCCTCCTAAGCTATCAAAACATGTCCCTGCAGCATATTATCACTAATCTCACACTCCTTTTGTCTCCTAAAAGTATCCTGTGAAAGTGCATAAAAACGATTTTATACTCACTCATTAGGCATTATAATTAGCAGTGGCTATATTCTCTAGCCCTTAGGGCGTGTGGTTTTTCAGCCTGAATGATCCACCCTCTCTCTGTGCAGCTTCTGCTGTGATGTGGAGCTGAAGGCAGGACTAATGATTTGCATTCTGTGAGTGACAGAGAGGGGGGAGAGCAATGCCTGCACAAGCAGAGCAAACGGAAAGAGAGAGGGTGGATCATTCAGGCTGCAAAACAACACGCCCTAAGGGCTAAAGAATATAGCCCCTGCTAATTATAATCCATAATGAGTAAGTATTAAAACGAATTTATGCACTTTCACAGGATGCTTTTAGGAGACAAAAGGAGTGTGAGATTGGTGATGGGATGCTGCAGGGACATGTTTTGGTAGCTTAGGAGGTGTTCTGGAGGTGACAGGATCCCTTTAAAGGGGCCTACCAGCTGTTTCCCAATGATTCCGGCAAAACATGACTCCTTCACCTTCTTGCTGATGTCGCAACCTTGTTGGGACATGGTAGCCATCCACCAACCATCCACTACTCAATCCATCTGGACCATCCAGGGTTGCTTGGCACTCATCATTAAACAAGACTGTTTGAAAACTAGTCTTCATGTATGTCTGGGCCCACTGCAACCATTCCTGCTTCTGAGCACTGTTTAGGGGTGGCAGAATAGTAAGTTTATGCACCACAGCAAGCCTTTGAACGATCCTACACCTTGAGTTTTGAAGGACTCCAGAGGCACCAGCAGCTTCAAATATCTGTTTTCTGGTTTGTAAGGCCTTTATAGCAGCTGCTCTCTAAATCCGATGAACTTGCCTGGCAGAAACCTTCCTCATTCAGCCTTTATCTGCACAAACACGTCTGTGCTCAGGATCAACCACAAATCTCTTTACAGTACGATGAGCATGCTTAAGTTTTCGTGCAATATCTAATGTTTTCATCCCTTGTCCAAGGCATTGCACTATTTGTTGCTTTTTGGCAGCAAAGAGATCCTTTTTCTCTTCCATGTTACTTAAAAACTGTGGTCTGCTCAATATTGTGGAACATCCAGTTTTCCTTTTATTGGGCTCACCTGCCAAACTAATTATCACAGGTATCTGAGATTGATTTCAGTGATCCAAAGAACCCTGATGGTGGGTTTACACGCCGCAATATCGGCGTCCAACTCCGACCCAACTCCGACAAAAAGTCACGTGGGTCGCGAGTTGGACCCGATATCGTTTGCGCGTTGTACGGTTTGAGCGTACAACGCGATGCTGGAACGATGCCAAAACGATATCGGAGTTGAATAGCCGAGCTATTCAACTCCCCGATATCGCATGGCCGTTGTAGCAGCATCGTAGCATGTAACAGCACAACTACGATGTGTACTCGCACCTCACCCATTAACTCCCATGTTAAATGGTCGTTGCTGGGTTGGTGGGCGTACACATCGTAGTGACGTTGTTTCCCGATATCGCAGCGTGTAAACCGCCAATGCGATATCGGGAAAAGTGCTCAAAAAATGCGCGCTCCCGCGCCGTTGTATAGCGATATCGGGACGATATCGCTACGTGTAACCCCACCATGAGACACAATACCATCAATGGGTTTCATTAAAAAAAAAAACTAAATCCTATGACACTTAAAACCAATTTGCATAATAATTTGGAACATGGTTTACAGAGTAATGTATAGAAAAGACAAATCAGAGAGTGACATGTCCTTCGATATCCATGTGGATAGAGAAAGTAAATGATCTCATGTATTGTGAAGATTTGACCGCCTCCATACATGACACATATGTGAAATTTAGAAATACATGGTATAGCAGGATGTTGTTTCAACAATCAGATTTATATAAGACCTATAGGGACCACTAGACGAGTTGTCCCGTCATTGGTGTGATACTTGGCATATTTCGTATGAGGTCTATCCTTATTCTGATATGAGATTAATTCTTTTTTATTTAGGTTTCCCCCCACCGCTCTGTCCTTTTCCCCTCTTTATCTTTTTTCTTTCTCTGATCTTCTTTGTTTTCTTGCTATAATAGTCTTTTTGCATATGTGTATATATGAAAATTCTGTTTAATGCATTGATGGCCATTTGATACTAGTGGATGATGGCCATTTGATACTAGTGGAAAGTAAAATGACGATACATAATATGTTTTAGAATTTTTCAGGAATGAGTATAAAAGTCAACTGCAGAGGAATTATTGTGCATGTGCTAGTGGAAACATACGGCTTTGTGAACGCATATGTACGGTTCATGATTTGCAGTATGTGATATGCACTTTTCAACGGGGCTAGTACTGTAAGGGTGCTATTAATGTTCAACGCCTCTGATTTCGCAAAATTAATTTTAAAATTGGATAGACTTCCGTATATGTCCAATTCTGACATGACACTTAGTGAGGAAGGGTTGTGGATAAAAACAATAAATCGTCTGCGTAGGCCGCAATTTTACAGGGTGCACCTTTAATCATGGGACCCTGTATGTTCGTATTAGCCCTTGACCTCTGAAGGAACGGCTCCAACGAGAGAATAAAAATCAGGGGGGAGAGTGTGCATCCCGAACGCATTCTGTTGAATATAGAAAAGTCTGAGGAGAGGTACCCATTCACCTTCACTCTGGCTGATAGTCTCGAGTATAGGGACGAGATCCAGGCAAGCATGTTAGGCTGCAGGCCAATTCGACAGAGTTTCAAACAAAAATGTTCAATTCACCCTATCGAATGCCTTTTCTGCCTATGTGGCGAACAGCATTAGAGGCAGAGATTTTAAATTCGCTCTGTAAATGAGGTTCAGAGCCTTGGTCGTATTATCACTGGCCTCTCTGTTCCCCCACGAAATCCACCTGGTCAGAGTGGGGTGTGCTTTACGCTTTAATGTAAGGACTCACAATTCCATGAGGACTTGACTTTGGTTGCACTAGAGTATTTTGGCCACAATATCAGCTAAATACCTCATGTTCATCATTTTTGCAGGATGCAGTAAGGTTTTGTAATGATGGGATAAAACATAGTAGTAGTATTTGGTGTAATGTCTTCGGGAGGTGCGTGGAAACCCGCAAAGTCTAAGACAATGGGCATGGCTAATAGCCTATTAACTGGTATGGTGCACTACCTTAACTGGGGACTGCCACCCTGTAGATGCCTTATTTGTGTGCAATTCTAAAACTAAACTACCTTCCTCACATGACTGGTAGACATGTGTATGAGTGTCCATTAGTATATTGCTACCCTGCAATCTTCTTCATATATTGTGTTCGCCTGATGCTGTTGGGAAGAGATATTTTAGCTTGTCCTTATATAAGTAACCATTAAATATGAGACCTATACAAGGGGCACATTTGGAATGGGGTAAATACTCTGTCACATCTTTGTCAAAGAATCCCTTTAAATGCAGTGCAATACACCTGTTCGCAGAACTCACTTGGAGTATAGGTCTTTGAGTGTGGTCAACTGTTTTGTAAGACTCTCCACTTCCTTCTCTTTCTCTCGAAGTTTGCTGCGAATTCCTTCTATCTTGCTTTGCCATTTTTTGCCTTCTTCCCACCTTATGATCTCTTGTTTGGAGCTCTAAAGTAGAAAAAGAAATATTAGCCTGTAGTTACAAGAGGAATTCTGGATAATTATGCACTGTTCATATAGAGGTTCTCGCACGAGAAACATTTATGTCATAATGTGATATGCCTTCAAATGGTCCCATAGATGTGGGTCATAGAGTTGGTATCCATTTTCAGAACTACAATCCCCCTTCCTGGCTAGAATTGGATCACTTGTAAATGTAAAAAGTGGTTCCACATGCATTGACTCTCTATGTTTATTTACATGGGAGTTCAAAACACTGCCGAGTGTATTTCCCAAGCTGTATTTGGAACTCCCAAAGAAATGAATAGAGAGAGCCAGTGCTATTGCTGCCAACTCTCCTCTCACTACCATTCAGATGTTGTTTAAGATGGCAGATAAGGGAATCCTCGAAATGGAGATGTGTATATTTCTCAGAAGTGAGACCAACATTTATTTTTTTAGATATGCCATAAATGTCTCTTGTGAGACACCATCTTCCAAATCCTAAGCCCTGCTCATGGGAGTCAAAACTGCAGGGTAGGGGACAGCGCATTCATAGAGTGATATAACACCATAAAATCTTCCATGTAATATGATGGACACACACATACCCAGCTTCTCAGAGACTGAGCACAGTGCAGCTATTAGAGATGTGTCTTGTAATGGCCACTGGACCTATGTTACATTATCAGGACAGATATCACATGGTGAAATCTAAATACTATTTTCGGTTTAGACTCCAAGCACATTACAAAGTATATTACCTTGCCAAACCAAATTTTACTAGGTTTGTATATTTACTATCTACAGTGCCTTAAAAACGTATTCATAACCCGTGAACTTTTCCACATTTTTCACATTACACCCACAAACTTAAATGTATTTTTTTATGATTTTATGTGATATATCAACAAAAAGTAGCAAATATTTGTGAAGTGGAAAGGAATAGATGGTTATTTTAAAAATATACAGTGAGGCTTAGAAAAATTGGATGGAGACCAAATTTTTGTGATTTGGGCTCCATTGAATATATATATTTTATTTAAAATTAGCCAATCGGGATGTGATTGAAGCGTAAACTTTCAGATCTATTTAAAGGGGTTCAACAAAAATATCCAGTGAAAAGTTGAGGAATTGCAATCATGTTTCTACAAAGCCTTCTCATTTCAGGGCCTCAAAAGTAATTGGATAAAGTAGTAACGTTACCATAAATAAAATCTTAATTTTTAAGGCTACGTTCACACATTGCGTATTTTGTTGCGCTTTTTGCCGCGATTTTCGGCCGTGTAAAAAAGAGCAACAAGATACGCTGGGGCTTTCACACACTGCGCTTTCTTTACTCCAGAAAGTGCAGGTGATGTCACAGAGGGGAGGAAGAATCCTGCTTCCTCCTCCCCTCTGTGACAGCTGTGACCGCCCATTAGATTTCGTAGTGTATTAATATACACTGCGAAATCTAAATTAAACAAAGTCAAATGTATGAAAAATGAAAAAGAATCAAATACTTACCCTCCGACGCCTTTTCCCGATGTCTGGTGCCTGGTGCTGAAGACAGGCGATGTGTGTCCTGCAAGAGCCTGCCGTGATGTGTCACATGACCGCGAGCGGCGAATCAGCGCCGGGAACACCCCCTGACATCACAGCAGGTCCTGGCAGCACTACACATCGCCTGGCCTCGGCACCAGACACAGGGAAAAGGCATTGGAGAGTTAAGTATTTGATTGTTTTTTTATTTTACATACATTTGGCTTTGTTTAATTTAGATTTCGCATTGTATATTAATACACTGCGAATTCAAGTGGGGCCGGCACAGATGTCACAGAGGGGAGGAGGAATCGGGATTCTTCCTCCCCTCTGTGACGTCAGAGGGAGAAAACGCAGGAGCAGCTGCGTAAAGAAGTGACATCTCAATTCTTTACGCAACTGCGTTTTCTCCCATAAAAAGCACTGCAAATTTTTATGCAGTGTCTGCACGGCAAAGTGAATTTCCCATTCACTTTGCTGGCAGACACAAAACACATTGCGTATTTTGAAAAGCGCGAGTAAAAAAAGCGCAACAAAATACGCAATGTGTGAACGTAGCCTAATACTTTGTAGGCAATTTCTGACTGAAGTCTGAAAGCCAGGGACATCACTGAACGCTGGGTTTCCTCCTTTGTGATGCTTTCCCAGGCCTCTACTGCAGCTGACTTCAGTTGTTGCTTAGGTTGGTTTCACACTATTGTTTTTTCCATCCGGCAGGGATACAAAGAAAACCTGAATCCTCCCGCAATTGTAAAACCTGATACTACTGACCCAGCTAACGGCTCCAGCGTAGTAACGGTGCAGTAGCATCCAGTTGCAGGTTGTGTACCTTTGTACCTTTTTTTTATGGATCTGGTGAAAAATGACATACCCCCTAGTGGCTTCTGGGTTTGCTCAGTCAAAAAAAACAGATCCAGCTTTTGCCGAATCCAGGTTCCATGGAGAACTATTTTATTTTAGGCTGCATTGCCCCGATCCACTTGTTTACAGTTTAAAACAAAAAGCATTACAAACTGCATTTTTGGTTTCTGTTAGAAACCATTCTCAGCCGGATCCAGCTGGAACTGTATGCAGCCGCATGAGGCTGCGTCCCCATTGAAAGTCAATGGTGAAGAAACCAAATGTGGTTACATACAGTTTCAGCTGGATTCGTCTGGATTAAAAAGAAAACTATAGTGTGAATCCAGCCTTATTTGTCATTTTTTCTGCCTTACATTTTGTCTTAAGCATATGAATTGCAGCTCCATGGGGTTACGATCTGGTGACTGACTCGGCCATTGCAGAATATTCCATTTCTTTGGCTTAAAAACTCCTGGGGTGATTTCACAATATGCTTTAGGTCATTGTCCATCTGTAACTGAAGAACCATCTAATATACATTATAGCATTTTGTTGAATTTGAGCAAAATCTAAGGCTGGTTTCACATTGCGTTTTTTGGCCATCCGATTTGGCCACCATGTATCCCCCTATGAGCACAGATTGGTGCTCTATTGCCATCTGATTCTGTCCAATTTTTTGCTGTACCCAGAATCGAAGACTGCTCTGATTTTGGGCAAAGTGGACCAAATCGGACAGAATGGGATTCGACGCGGTCTGTGGCAATAAACATCGGATTGTTTCCCGGACCCAATTTTAGTGTACTGAGCATGCTCAGAAAACTTAAACTGTTCTGTTCCTGTGTAATTTCACTTCAGCAATGCATTCACATAGATTGCTTAAGTGAAATTAACTAAAGCAAGTGTTAAAAATAATAAAAAAAATCCTCACCTCTTCGGCATGTCCAGCAATGTGCGCCATCTAGTTCCGAGGGCTTAAGGACCTGGCAGGGTGGGGCTACATGATCAGCTGATCGGTCACATGACTGGTCACTGCAGTCACTAGATGGCGCGCATTGTGGGACACGTCAGAGAGGTGAGGATATTTTTTTTTATTTTTAACATTTGCGTTAGTTAATTTCACTTCCGCAATGTATGTATATACATTGCGAAAGTGAAAGTGCCCCACTTGCCTCCTCACAGCTTTTTCTGTGTCCAGATCTGTGCAAATCATGGACCCGGACACAGAAATGTCATCTGGAGGCCACATCCGATCCTGTCCTTTCCTGTCCGTGGGGTCCTGCAAAAAATAGGATCCCCATGGACAGGAAAATATCACAATGTGAAACCAGCCTAATGTGGTTTTCTATTTTTAAGACTGATTAATGATTTTCACCTTGTGGTAGACTTAGATACTAAAACACCTACTTTCAGGAAAAGATTATGCGATCATCTAACCCTGTTATGTTCTGTAGTCATTCGGGATTGTATGAATTCTTAAGCTCACCAATGCGCTCTTTTTTTCTTTCTTTACGAATGTAAGGCCATGTGCACACGTTCAGTATTTGAGTTTTTTACCTCAGGATTTGTAGACAAAACCAGGAGTGGATAATTAAATCCAGAAGTGGTGCAGGTGTTTCTATTACACTTTTACTCTGATTGTTCCACTCCTGGTTTTGTCTACAAATCCTGAGGTAAAAAACTCATGAAATACTGAACGTGCGCACATGGCCTAACTGTTGACTTGGCTACTCCTCAAAATCTCTGCTATTTCTCTGATAGATTTCTTTTCTTTTTCAGTCTAATGATAGCCTGTTTCTCTTCAATTGAGAGCTCTGACTACATGTTGTGGGTTCACAGCAACAACTTCCAAAATGTAAATGCCACACCTGGAATCATCAGACCTTTTACCTGCTTAATTAATGACAGGGTAATGAGGGAGTAGCCCATTAAAGAGCTTTTGAGATATTTGTCCCTTGAAAAAGAGGCAGCTACATATTATAGAGTTGTAATCCCTAAAACCTTACTCCATTTATGATGTGAATACCCTCAAACTTAATGCTGAGAATCTGCACTTTATGTCCCTATTGGTTAACTAACTGAGTCTTGGTAAACAGATAAAAAACCAAAACTTGTGTCACTGGATCTAGATGTAAATTTTAAAATTGTGATGTGCATTTGTATTTAGCCCACCTGAATTAATACTTTGCATAACCACCTTTTGCTGCAGGGTGTATGTCCCTACCAGCTTTGCATATCTAGAAGGCTGAAATTTTGCCTATGCCTCTTTGTAAAATAGCAGTAGCTTAGTGATATTGAATGGAGAGTTTGTGAACAGCAATTTTTACGTTTTACTACAGATTCTAAAGAGCACCATGTGTGTATGATATATATATATATATATATATATATATATACACACGCACCGTATATATACTGTATATATTATATACACACGAGGGACATGCAGTGCAAACATATATATTGTACATATGTATATGCCCACACCCAACACAAATCAATGGTACAAAATACAGCAGTCACTACATGAAGGGTAACGTTTTTGATCAAACCTTATCTCCCTGTGCAGGCTTTTGCTCGGCTTCTTCAGTCTTTTTCTCCAGCTCCACTTCCAGTCTTTTAACTTTCTTCTGAAGTTCATCTATCAGGCTCTGTTTACTTTCCAGATCTGACTTACTCTGAAAAATAGATATTCGAAATCCAGCTTTAATATTTACATAATGAGAAAGTCTGAAAACTGAAATAGACTTGTTTGATGTCTTCTCAAGAAAGGCTGTACATAAAACACAGCACGAGCTGCAACAGGTACTTTGTGTAGGCAAAGGGCTCTTTATGCAATTGAATCAAAGAATAAGTAGCTATTAAGAGTCAGCCATTTTATCCATAGGTAGAAAAGGACTCAGAAATTGTCAGCGACCACACCAGCTCTTCAGTACATAGGACAGGCGATCTGACTTTTTAAAAATATGAAGAAAAAAAAAAAAACAACAATGCAATAAAGTGCAATGACGGCAGATCAAAACATTGAATCTACCCACAAATGATATAATTAAAAATGTCCGCTCAAGACACAAAAATAGGCTGTCACGCAGCCACTGATACCAAAAAATAAGAACACTGCAGATCGCAGAAAATGGAGACAAAAGTGCAATTCTGTTTCTTTAAAATCTTCTGTATTTTTTTTTCACCACTTAGATAACAGTAAAAGTATAGATGTGGTATCTACGAACTGGTACCGACCCGAAGAATCATAATGAAGTGTCACTTTTACCATATAATATATTAGATAATGACCGGCATCACCTGCATGTAAAGGTGCAAGCAAAAAATACATACTTTAAGAGAATAATTGCTGCGACACTAAACATGATGAATGTGAACTAGCTACATGGCTATAAAACAGGGCTATGTACAACTAAGATAATGCATATATGACAAAGAAACACAGCAAATACTGCTCTGGATTATAGAGTAAATAGAGAGACTTAGCTTCAACAATGGCCACTGCGGAAGAGCCCGGTAACCGCGACAAGGTGCTCTCATCTTGCCAGGTCCTAACACTGTTACTACATGCGGTATACTATTGCTAAAATGGGTTTATATGCCTCTGAATGCAATTAAAAACTGGCTGAAATTGTATGTCTCTGGACCTGGGCTACAGCAAGAAGGAGGGATAGGCGAGGCCACAGAGCTGGGGGAGGGAGCACGGTCAAAAAATAGTCATACTATATATTAGATAATGACCGGCATCACCTGCATGTAAAGGTGCAAGCAAAAAATACATACACTAAGAGAATATTCTGGACCTGGTAAGATGAGAGCACCTTGTCACGGTTACTGGGCTCTTCCACAGTGGCCATTGTTGAAGCTAAGTCTCTCTATTTTCTCTATAATCCAGAGCAGTATTTACTATGTTTCTTTGTCATATATGCATTATCTTAGTTGTACATAGCCCTGTTTCATAGCCATGTAGCTAGTTCACACTCATCATGTTTAGTGTCGCAGCAAATATTCTCTTAGTTTTACCATATAGTGAACATGGTGAATAAAAAACACAAAAAAACAAACGTGCAATTGCACTTTTTTTGCAATCTCACCACACTTGGAATTTTTTTCACATTTTCCTGTACAGTATATGATAAAATAAATTATTTTATCTGAAAGTACAACTCATTCCGCATAAAGCAAGCACTCATATGTCTATATTGACGGAAAAATAAGCTGCTGTCAGGAGTGTGCGCCGTGCCAGCGGTCACGCACTTCCTGGTTGTTAGTCAGCTGATGTCTGCGTCATAGGATCATCAGTGTCATGTGACTGGCTGGGTGGGGATGGTGACAAACTCTGTCCGTGGTGCGGGGATTGTACTGGGGAGAGCGCGCAGACTGTCAGACACCTAACCAATGCAGTTTGAAGGCACGGCCTTCTTCTCAGCAGCTTCCCGAAAGCTAAACCGAAAGGAAGCACCAGACGGGGACACCATTTTGAGGTACAATGCTTCAGAAAATATCCATTACTTAAAGCATTCGGTGGTAATGAGCATTCGAATAGGCGGGACTGGATTGTAGCAAAGCACTTAACTAAAGTAGTAGCCACCGTTTGGCAAGCAGTTTCCAACAGGCTGGCACTAATTCTCAAAGGAAATACTACTGTAAATGGTTTTAGTGGGTTTCTAATTATTCTCCTAATTTGAATATAATTCCAGATGTCGTGTAGGTATTCTGTATTATTTAGATAGTTTTGACCTATTTTTTAAGATGATATGTTCTAATATTTGTAATGAGTTATGTGTATAATACTAAAACTTTTTCTTATTTTTTTTTTTTTAATTTTCTTTTAAATCCATGTCTATGTATATAGTTATGTTAATTTATTGTTATTTATTTTTCCTATGTCATATATTGCGCTGACTTATGTGGATGCATACTGTGTTTATTTGTGAAAATGTTAATAAAAAAACATTTTGAATAGGCACTACATTGTGACAGAGGAGACAACACATAAGCAGGTTTGCACCTCTTACATTAACTTAACCATCATCTAGCATCATTTTGTGACAGAGGAGACAATACACAAGCAGGTCTCCAGCTCTTTACCTAAGCTAGACTATTCTTTAAACCCAACTACAGGTCACACAGCACAAATGCAAGTCGCTTAGACTGTCCTATTTTGTTTGCAGTCAAGCCAAAAACGACCAATAGACAGACACAATTGAAACACCTCTTCTCTTTGCCCTTAAAGCCTGCCTGAAGATCCACAGGTACCATTGGAGGACACCTACACACGTAATACCAATTAACACAAAATTCTTGACAATTCCTGTAAATGTTTACATTTAGTGACCAAGGAACCACAATAAGCAAGCACTAAAGGCCCAGGCACACACAGATAATTGTGCAGAGATTGTTCGCAGATCTCTGGCTGCAGTGAAATCATGGACACATTGTTCTATTTTGTGGCCATGTACAAATGTAACAATGTGTCTATGATTTCACTGCAACCAGAGATCTGCGAACAATCTCTGCACAGTTATCTGTGTGTGTAACTGGGACTTAAGAATGCAACATTCACATATCTGCTACACAACTGGACCACGATACATACAAGGCTGGGAGAATACTAATACCAGTACATCACACAAATAAGCCTGCAGACGATCCTCCAAAACCACAAACCAGGTATTATAAACTCATAGTAGAGTCCCCTGGTGTGTTATGATCTGCGGTTGATTCTATAGTTGCACTCATATATTGTATATATTTTAGATGTCGGGTGAATACCAGATGCAACGAACACCAAGGAGTTATAACTAGTACAGCAGTTCAATGCACCAACTCAGAACAACAGTGGCTAGGATCCACAAAAGGTACCTATTTGTATGCGCAACCTATAGTGCCACTTGAACCTAACTGACCGTTTTAGTAGGAAGTTAGCCTTAACATAAGCACGACCACTATTGTAAAATTTTAAATAATTTGCATACCCGGAAAATCCAACCGTAAGGACCCCAAGCTTGGCTGGGACACCTATACACTCATCACACCTGCATAACACTGGCATCGTCCCTTGAAGGTAAGGCAACCAACAAACCTGCAGACGTAGATAAAGTAGTGGGATATACACACTTACTTTTACAATTTGTGTACTTATAGTTCCCTTACCACAAATAAAGAGAAATGTCCCTTAACATTGGGACACAAGACACCTCTGAGCCCAGACCATCGTGGGAACAAAACCTTATATAGAGTGGAAAATTATAATATAGCACTATTTTAATTTGTTTCATATTAATACTGATTGCTCTAAGATACGCGCTTTTTAAGAATAGTTATTTTTTTATTGCCCTCAAGAATTTTAAGCAGGTGTATAGCGAGCTTTTTGAACCCACAGGTGCTTCACAGAATTTCATAAAAATTGGTCAACATATTGAAAATATTCTTTTTTTCACATGCTTTAGCACCATGTTTCTCACTTTTACAAGAGGTAACACCCGAAAAAGTAGACCCCACTGTTTGTTGCCACTTTCTTATGAGTGTGGCAACACCCCACATGTAAACAAAAAGTTCTGTTTGAACAAATAGGAGGGCTCAGAATAGAAGGAGTGATTTTTTTTCGTTTTGAAAAGCAAATTTGGCTGAAATAGATTGCAGACACCATGTGCCCTCCCCACTACAAAAATACTACACACAGGTTCGCTTACTGTGGTGTAGGCCCATTGGGTGTTAGAAGCGGGGCAGGGGAGGAGGATTTAGATCTGGGAGTGCAGACTCCAGTAGACTTTATATGATGGGTGGGAGCTGTCGCTTTTACAGTCTTTGCTCTATTAGTAACATTGAAACCCCCATATTTCCAGTGACAAATAAAGGACCTGAGTGGGCACTGGGCTTGTGTAGGATAAATTAGGGGTTTTATTGGTAACATTTTCGGGTACAGAACATTATTTGATTGCTTTCATTATACGGCTGAGATCACATTTCTGTGTTCTGCTCTAAACACTTACACCGAGGTTTCCATGTAAATCACCCAACAATGTGATTCAGATGAAACCACTCCCTCTAATGAGGCAGGTGGAGACACTTTGGACACTGTTTGGCATCTGTTTCGCTGGTGTCGATCTTCTTAGGCATGCACAGAACTGTGGTCAACCACACTTGTGCACTATAAAAATAGGCCTAAAATTACTGGACACCGCTGGAACAGAGACCAGACATCCAAAGTGTCTCTGTCTGCCTCATTGCAGTGAGTAGTTCCATCGGGGGGGGGGTTTGTCTGAATCGCACTTTCTGGGATTCATACAGAAACCCCAAAAGTGGTCAGCCGAGCCTTATTATGAAATTGTTAGGTAGAATGCAGAAATAGCAGTGCAGGAGCAGTTAGGCTGTGTGCTCACGGTCCGGAGGAGCTGCGTGTTGGATGCAGCTCCTCTTGACCTGAATAAAGCCGCCGATGCCCGCTGGGAGACCGCAGCCGCCCTGTACTCACCATGTGCAGCGGGTGCGGGGCAGCGTCTTCCTGCAGTCACCCAATGGGAGCCGGCAACCCGCACCGCAGCACGCTACAGTAAAGGTATTTCTTGAAATCCCATCCACTATGCTGATACTGTACTATGCAGCGTTTTGGAAGAAGCGGCAAGACACTGCGTCCAACACGCTGCATATACTGATCGTGTGCAAGCACCCTTATTTTTATTTTTGTGCAGTTCACCATGAGGTATAGGACAGATTTATTCTGTGAGTCGCTGCGATTACAGCAATTAGAGATTCATATAGTTTCTTTTTATGTTTTGCTTATATCACACAGTAAAAATGTTTTGTTTATAATAAATTGTTTTTCAGTCACAATATTCTGAGCTAGAACCTTTTATTTTTTGACGAATAACTGTATAGGTTATTATTTTTGCGCGATGAGTTGGAGATGATTTTGGTTCCATTTTGGGGAACACAACATTTTTTTCATTGCATTTATTCAGATTTTTCAGATGAAGAATCAACAAAAACCTGCCATTCTTATTGTTTTTTTTAGATTTTTTGTGTGGTTCACCGTGTAGTATTGACCGATTTACTGTTCAAGTCAGTACGATTACAGTGGTACCAGAATTATATATTTTTTTATGTTTTGCTACTTTTACACACTAAAATCTGTATTTTAGACAAATTAATTTGCTTTTGCATCATCATATTCTGAGAGCTGTAACTTTTTTTTTTATGAATGAGCCATAATATGGCTTTTTTTAACAGGATGTTTTGGAAAGTTTATTGCTACCATTTTTTCTTATAAATGACTTTTTGATTGCTTTTATTCACTGTTATGTGTCAGAATGATGAAAAAAAGTCATTTTTCTTGCATTTTTTTATGGCATTCGCTATACAGAATAAATAATGTGACAGTTTTAGAGTTCAGGTCATTCCAGACACAGCAATACCAATTATGGTTAATCTTATTTTATTAAGTTTTGAATGGCATAACAAGGATATACATATATTCAGTTAACAGCTTGGTAAGAAATAAGATAAAACATAGTGGAGCTATCATCAGTAGAAAAAACATTCACAATTCAGTAGCACCTCTCTTGGTGACTTATCAGCTATATCTCAAATAACAATTCAAGTTAAACATATAAACAATTATATAGCTCTTCTTTGGGTGGAGAAAGAAACTGGTTTCACGGAGGAGCAGAGCTCCACCGAGAATCAATATCCCCTTGCTCCTTCCACTGGAATTTCCCAGTAGTTAGAGTGTCACCCTTTTAGTCTTGCTGCTGAAAGGCGCTTACAGGCTCAGCCCATGTCTGTTCCACCATCCTGGAAAGCCATTATAGCAATACCAATTATATGTACATTTTTATGTTGATTATTTTAACATAAAAGCTGCAATTCTAGTGACAAAATAGGTTTTCATTTTTCTGTGTTTTTTTTTTTTTTTTATTTTTAACTATCACAATGAGTGCTATTGTGGGACATATTTTTCACTTTTAATACTGGTCACATGCACTGCGATACTCATGTACAGTAATGCAGGAGACGCATCAGTGATTCACTGACTTTACCTGTAAGACCCTGCTTATACCAAGATTTTACAGGCAACCATACCCTGAGTTTATCAGGTGACGTCAGTTTTCCATGGCAATGATTGGCCAATCCTGCCAAAGGGTGTATTTTAACCCTCTTTTAACCACTTACGGTAGGTACCACTGTCACAATTCACAGTGGTGTTTAGAGGTTACGTGGAGAAAAAGGAAAGGGGAAGTTGAACGCTCTACCACCCTATACTAACTGGTCTCCCAGGCTGCCAGCTCAAGGATAGGCTTCCATTAGTAATAGTATAAATGAAAATCAGGTGCCACTTTGCGGTAAATCCTTTATTTTCTCAAGTTAAAAGCATCACAGATGTCCCTGAGGGGAAACACTAGACGCTTTTCGGAGGGGGTCCTCCTTAGTCATTAATACATCAACGTATAAAACACATACAAATATATAAACATCTAAAAACTACTACACATCTGTGAATGATTAGGCAGATAATTAGTAGAATACATTAACCCCTATCCTGCCTATCCGATAAATATAGAAGCCTGATCATTTCACTATAGAGTTAAATGCTATATCATACTCTTTAATTTAAATGTTCAGTTGTCTATATTTAAAATAACCATAATTTTAGTATCTACTATATAACCGTGCACCAGCGCCAAGGCGCTCATTGGTGGCTGCCAGTGGCGGCCACCAATGAGAGAGGAGTATGCAAAACAGCCGCACGCATTCAAAATTCACGCCAAGCTGAAACCCAGTGACAGTGGTGCATTGGCGCCGCTATTGCCGGGATATAATGTTATGGCAATAAATAGTTAATAATTTATTTGAATAATTGAAGCCAGTCAGAAACCTTCCAAAAACATGGTTATGTGAATCCTTGCTCTTTCCTCTAGAATTTTCTCTGTCTCAGATTTTATATAAATGTTTTGATTTAGAGGTAGCCGCACTGAAACTCTTATCAGAATGTCTTAGGACTGAATGTACGACTTCAAGGTTAGTTTAAACACACAGAATATAATTGAATGTTTTTTTCAGAATAAAATGTAGATTCAGCATAAGATGATGCAATTACCTAGAACCACCCTTAAGAAATGCCCCTTTAATGATGAGTATAAAACTGCTAACCCCTCCCTTAATAAAAGGTCTTTGTCATTAAAGGGATCCTGTCACCCCCAAAACACTTGTAAACCTATTAAAACCTGTCCCTAGAGCATATTAACACTTTCCCTACACTATTTCTACCTCCTAAATGCAATAAGTGACATTGACTAAAAACGTTTTATAAGTACCTGATTAGTGATGATAATGAGTGACTATGCTATTCATAGTCACTCATCAAGACTGCCCCTCTGCTTCATAGCACGCCTCCATAGGCGTGATCGTCCTCCTCGATTCAAATTGCAGCCTCCCCGCTGTGCCCTGTGTCGTAGGAGGCTGCAGTGTGGCTTGTGACGCGATCCGCGTCATTCCCGGCGCCCTGTGACGTATTTACAGCGGCGCCGCGCTGTTAGCTTCAAAATGCGCACTGCGCATGCCCAATGCGCATGCGCAGTGCGCATTTTGAAGCTAACAGCGCGGCGCCGCTGTAAATACGTCACAGGGCGCCGGGAATGACGCGGATCGCGTCACAAGCCACACTGCAGCCTCCTACGACACAGGGCACAGCGGGGAGGCTGCAATTTGAATCGAGGAGGACGATCACGCCTATGGAGGCGTGCTATGAAGCAGAGGGGCAGTCTTGATGAGTGACTATGAATAGCATAGTCACTCATTATCATCACTAATCAGGTACTTATAAAACGTTTTTAGTCAATGTCACTTATTGCATTTAGGAGGTAGAAATAGTGTAGGGAAAGTGTTAATATGCTCTAGGGACAGGTTTTAATAGGTTTACAAGTGTTTTGGGGGTGACAGGATCCCTTTAAGCTCTACATTGACTTGTGTGTCAGCGTGGCTCTTTTCGGTGACGTGCACACACCCAAACAAAGCATCCAATTTGGCAGCAGACAATTAAGATGACAGCCTCACCCGAAAGGTGTGGGGGAAATCCATAACAATACATGTCCGGCCGCGGCCATCGTCGGGAGATCAGTGGCGTTAGCCGCTAATGTCCCGACGGTGGCCACAGCGCGCGCGAGCCAGCCAGGAGATGACTGGCGTCAGCTGGTCATCTCCTGACTGCTCGCCACGGTAGTACCCCGACCACCCACGGTATGGGTATTCCTATATGGCGGCATTCAAATTCCGCGGCAAACACACGCCGCATCTCTGATTGGTCGCCGCCAGCCGCGGTTTGAATGCCGCGTCTCTGATTGGTTGCCGCCAGCCGTGAAGACCAATCAGAGACGCGGCATTGAAAGCGCGCGTCAAGTTTCTGATTGGTCGCCGCCAGCCGTGGCAACCAATCAAAGCTGTGGCATGTGTTTGAAAACTGCGCAGCATTCTAATCGCGCGCCAAACCACACGCCGCATCTCTGATTGGTCGCCGCCAGCCATGGCAAAAAATCAGAGGCTTGGCGCGCGGTTTGAATGCCATGTCTCTGATTGGTCTTCACGCCTGGTGGTGACCAGAGTCGCGGCATTCAAATCGCGTGCCGCATCTCTGATTGGACGCCGCCAGCCATGGGGACCAGAGACTTGGCGCGCGGTTTGAATGCCGCATCTCTGATTGGTCTTCGCGGCTAGCCGCGACCAATCAGAGACGCGGCATTCAAACCGTGCGCCAAGTCTTTGATTGGTCACTGCCAGCCGTGGCGACCAGAGACGCGGTGCGTGGTTTGTCGCGCGATTTGAATGCCGCATGGTTTTCAAATTAAACTACTTACATATTCTAAAATACGCGATGCGTTAGAATCGGGCCACCATCTAGTAGCATATAAGGCTCATATATCTGTTTAATCATTCACAGATGTGTAGTGTTTTTAGATGTTAATATATTTGTATGTATTTTATACATGGATGTACTATCGACTAAGGAGGACTCCCTCCAAAACGTGTCTAGTGTTTCCCTCGGGGACATCTGTGATGCTTTTAACTAGCGAAAATGAAGGATTTACTGCAAAGTGGTACCGGATTTTCATTCATAGTATTTAGAGGTTAATTGGCCCCGATTGGTTTCAAAACTGGTTGTGGCCGATACACATGGGTGTCAGCTGTCATATACAGCTGTCGCCCACGCAAACTTATTCCTTAGAGCAGTTAGAAAGCAGCGCTGAGGAATAATAAGTACCCTGAATGACTGCCGTTAGATGGCGTATCGGCAGTTGTTAAGGGGTTAAATGGGGTCTACAACAGCATTTTAGTGCAGAACAGGTGACCAGAGCAATGCTTGCTGGAAAAAAACAAAACAGTGACAAAACACTTTTTGATCAATAAGGGTCCAATTTCTGCAATCCACACTCTTTTATTAATGATGTGATGGCTTATCCCAAAAATATTAGTTAGGCTGGCTTCACACCATGGTGTGATCCGGTCCGGGGCTGCCCGGGATGACCCTGACAGCCCCGGACCAGATCAGCACACAGAACCGAAGGGCCAAATGAGCCCTCCGGTCCTGTGTGCAGCCGGATGGCTGTAATTGCAGCCGCAGCTGCTGATTTTTCAAGACCGCGGCTAGCATGGAGCTAGCCGTGGTCCTGAAACAACAGCGGCGTGCAGCCGCCGGTATCCGGTTCCCGGATCCTCCCGGACCGGGGCAATCCGGCCCCATAGACTCCCATGTTAGGGAGCGCCGGATTGCCCCGGCTCCGGGAGAATCCGGGATCCGGCAAATTGGGGAGATTTTTCTCCCGGACAAAAAAATGATTCCACCGGAGAGATGAAACCGGATGGCAGAGAGCTGCCATCCGGCTCCATCCAGCCCCATAGGCTATTATGGAGCCACAAACCGGTCCGGGGCTGCCTGGTTTACACCGGACAGCCCCGGATCGGATCACACCGTGGTGTGAAGCCAGCCTTACTCCAAGAAAAGTTCCTACTTTTAGCTCAAAATTGCTCTTAATGGAAGCAGACATTCCCATCCCAGAGCTCTTTTTGGTGCAGTCATTTGGGGGACCAAGGATTATCAGTTTCAGTGGACCCGTAGAACTATTAGAAGAATATGTACTAGGAAGACATATACAGTTAGGGCCAGAAATATTTGGACAGTGACACAAGTTTTGTTATTTTAGCTGTTTACAAAAACATGTTCAGAAATACAATTATATATATAATATGGGCTGAAAGTGCACACTCCCAGCTGCAATATGAGAGTTTCCACATCCAAATTGGAGAAAGGGTTTAGGAATCATAGCTCTGTAATGCATAGCCTCCTCTTTTTCAAGCGACCAAAAGTAATTGGACAATGGACTCTAAGGGCTGCAATTAACTCTGAAGGTGTCTCCCTCGTTAACCTGTAATCAATGAAGTAGTTAAAAGGTCAGGGGTGGATTCCAGGTGTGTGGTTTTGCATTTGGAAGCTGTTGCTGTGACCAGACAACATGCGGTCAAAGGAACTCTCAATTGAGGTGAAGCAGAACATCCTGAGGCTGAAAAAAAAGAAAAAAATCCATCAGAGAGATAGCAGACATGCTTGGAGTAGCAAAATCAACAGTTGGGTACATTCTGAGAAAAAAGGAATTGACTGGTGAGCTTGGGAACTGTAAAAGGCCTGGGCGTCCACGGATGACAACAGTGGTGGATGATCGCCGCATACTTTATCTGGTGAAGAAGAACCCGTTCACAACATCAACTGAAGTCCAGAACACTCTCAGTGAAGTAGGTGTATCTGTCTCTAAGTCAACAGTAAAGAGAATACTCCATGACAGTAAATACAAAGGGTTCACATCTAGATGCAAACCATTCATCAATTCCAAAAATAGACAGGCCAGAGTTAAATTTGCTGAAAAACACCTCAAGAAGCCAGCTCTGTTCTGGAAAAAGTATTCTATGGACAGATGAGACAAAGATCAACCTGTACCAGAATGATGGGAAGAAAAAAGTTTGGAGAAGAAAGGGAACGGCACATGATCCAAGGCACACCACATCCTCTGTAAAACATGGTGGAGGCAACGTGATGGCATGGGCATGCATGGCTTTCAATGGCACTGGGTCACTTGTGTTTATTGATGACATAACAGCAGACAAGAGTAGCTGGATGAATTCTGAAGTGTACCGGGATATACTTTCAGCCCAGATTCAGCCAAATGCTGCAAAGTTGATTGGACGGCGCTTCATAGTACAGATGGACAATGACCCCAAGTATACAGCCAAAGCTACCCAGGAGTTCATGAGTGCAAAAAAGTGGAACATTCTGCAATGGCTAAGTCAATCACCAGATCTTAACCCAATTGAGCATGCATTTCACTTGCTCAAATCCAGACTTAAGACAGAAAGACCCACAAACAAGCAAGACCTGAAGGCTGTGGCTGTAAAGGCCTGGCAAAGCATTAAGAAGGAGGAAACCCAGCGTTTGGTGATGTTCATGGGTTCCAGACTTAAGGCAGTGATTGCCTCCAAAGGATTCGCAACAAAATATTGAAAATAAAAATATTTTGTTTGGGTTATGTTTATTTGTCCAATTACTTTTGACCTCCTAAAATGTGGAGTGTTTGTAAAGAAATGTGTACAATTCCTACATTTTCTATCAGATATTTTTGTTCAACCCTTCAAATTAAACGTTACAATCTGCACTTGAATTCTGTTGTAGAGGTTTCATTTCAAATCCAATGTGGTGGCATGCAGAGCCCAACTCGCGAAAATTGTGTCACTGTCCAAATATTTCTGGCCCTAACTGTAAATAAATGTATGCTAAAACTATGGTAAGAACATAAGATTTTCTTTCCTGGATTTTAAGAGCTCACATTTGGTGTCAAATGTGATTATTCCTTTGCCAGCAAAATAATTTTAAGAGTTAAAAGCTTAAATCATATGTTTTTTTTTCCCAGAGTCAATACTTAGATGATGGTCAAAGGTAAAGCAATGCTTTAAGAAAAGATCACCTAGAGTCAAATCCGTATGTGGTAGTCCTGCAAGGGGAAGACTGTCAAAACAGAATGATATATCTCTACAGAAAGGCATGGAATGAAATTCTATATTTGCTCTGCAGAAAGACTACCATTACCAGCTATGATCAGACGTATTGCTTAGAAATAGGGGTCAAAGTTGTACTGTCTATAGTAGTGTATTTGAATGTCAGTGCACATGCTAGGATGTTATGCATCCAAATATCGTATTATGTGTAGTCTTTCATTTTGACACAACTACTTGAGGGAATTTTAAAGCGTATTGACTGACTCAGACATGGAACTATATATAGTACCACTAGATGGTGGCCCGATTCTAAAGAATCGGGTAGTCTAGAATCTATATATAGTTTATTTAGTAATAGGGGAGTGCTGTGAAATTAATTGTGTGTATACAGGCGGCTCAGTGGTTAGCAGAGTATACGGTGGCTCAGTGGTTAGCAGTGAGTGCGGTGGCTGAGTGGTTAGCAGTGAGTGCGGTGGCTGAGTGGTTAGCAGTGAGTGCGGTGGCTCAGTGGGAAGCAGTGAGTGGGGTGGCTCAGTGGGAAGCAGTGAGTGCGGTGGCTGAGTGGGAAGCAGTGAGTGGGGTGGCTGAGTGGGAAGCAGTGAGTGGGGTGGCTGAGTGGGAAGCAGTGAGTGGGGTGGCTCAGTGGGAAGCAGTGAGTGCGGTGGCTGAGTGGTTAGCAGTGAGTGCGGTGGCTCAGTGGGAAGCAGTGAGTGCGGTGGCTCAGTGGGTAGCAGTGAGTGCGGTGGCTAAGTGGGTAGCAGTGAGTGCGGTGGCTCAGTGGTCAGCAGTGAGTGCGGTGGCTCAGTGGTCAGCAGTGAGTGCGGTGGCTCAGTGGTCAGCAGTGAGTGCGGTGGCTCAGTGGTCAGCAGTGAGTGCGGTGGCTCAGTGGTCAGCAGTGAGTGCGGTGGCTCAGTGGTCAGCAGTGAGTGCGGTGGCTCAGTGGTCAGCAGTGAGTGCGGTGGCTCATGGTCAGCAGTGAGTGCGGTGGCTCAGTGGTCAGCAGTGAGTGCGGTGGCTCAGTGGTCAGCTAGTGAGTTATGCGGTGGCTCAGTGGTCAGCAGTGAGGCGAGGTGGCTAAACGGGTCGAGGCAGTGAGAGGCGGAGCTGGGGGCAGGGAGCGGAGGCTGGGGGTGCAGAGGAGGCGGAGCTCAGAGGAGAGCGAGGCTGGGGGCAGAGGAGAGCGGAGGCTGGGGGGCAGAGGAGAGCGGAGGCTGGGGAGGAGAGCAGGCGGGAGGGCAGAGAGAGCGGAGGCTGGGGAGGGGCAGGAGAGGAGAGCGGAGGCTAGGAGCGGGCAGAGGAGAGCGGAGGCTGGAGGGGCAGAGGAGAGCGGAGGCTGGAGGGCAGAGAGAGGAGGCAGAGGGAGCGGGGGCAGAGGAGAGCGGAGGCATGGAGGAGGCAGAGGAGAGCGGAGGCAGAGAAGAGCGGAGGCAAGAAGAGGGGAGGCAGAGGAGGCTGGAGGGCAGAGGAGAGCAGAGGCTGGAGGGCAGAGGAGAGCGGGAGGCTGGAGGGCAGAGGGGAGAGCGGAGGCTGGAGGGCAGGAGGAGAGCGGAGGCTGGAGGGCAGAGGAGAGACGGAGGCTGGGGGGCAGAGGAGAGCGGAGGCTGGGGGCAGAGGAGAGCGGAGGCTGGAGGGCAGAGGAGAGGAGGCTGGGGGGCAGAGGAGAGGAGAGGCTGGAGGGCAGAGGAGAGCGAGGCTGGAGGCAGAGGAGAGCGTGGAGGGCAGGAGGAGAGGCTGGAGGGCAGAGGGGAGGCTGGAGGGCAGAGGAGAGGGAGGCTGGGGCAGAGGAGAGGGGGGGAGGAGGAGAGGGAGGCTGGAGGCAGAGGAGAGGAGGCTGGGGGAGAGGAGAGGCTGGAGGGCAGAGGAGAGCGAGGCGAGGAGGTGGAGGGCAGAGGAGAGCGGGGAGGGAGGCGGAGGCAGAGGGAGAGGCTGGGGGCAAGAGGAGGGTGGGGGCAGAGGAGGAGGCTGGGGGCAGAGGAGAGGAGGCTGGGGGCAGAGGAGGGGCTGGGGGGGCAGAGGAGCAGGGAGGCTGGGGGGGCAGAGGAGAGGGAGGCTGGGGGCAGAGGAGGAGGCTGGGGGGCAGGGAGAGGCGGGGGGCAGAGGAGAGCGAGGCTGGGGCAGAGGAGAGCGGGCTGGGCAGGAGACGGGCTGGGGGCAGAGAAGGAGGGGGGAGGAGAGCGGAGGGGGGAGGAGAGCGGAGAGGTGGGCAGGGGAGGAGGCTGGGGGGGAGCGGAGCGGGGGGCGCTGGGGGGCAGAGGAGAGCGGAGGCTGGGGGGCAGAGGAGAGCGGAGCTGGGGGGGCAGAGGAGAGCGGAGGTGGGGGGCAGAGGAGAGCGGAGGCTGGGGGCAGAGGAGAGCGGAGGCTGGGGGGCAGAGGAGAGCGGAGGCTGGGGGGCAGAGGAGAGCGTAGGCTGGGGGGCAGAGGAGAGCGTAGGCTGGGGGCAGAGGAGAGCGGAGGCTGTTGGGCAGAGGAGAGCGGAGGCTGTTGGGCAGAGGAGAGCGGAGGCTGGGGCAGAGGAGAGCGAGGCTGGGGGGCAGAGGAGAGCGTAGGCTGGGGGGCAGAGGAGAGCGGAGGCTGGGGGCAGAGGAGAGCGGAGGCTGTTGGCAGAGGAGAGCGGATGCTGTTGGGCAGAGGAGAGCGGAGGCTGTTGGGCAGAGGAGAGCGGAGGCTGTTGGGCAGAGGAGAGCGGAGGCTGTTGGGCAGAGGAGAGCGGAGGCTGTTGGGCAGAGGAGAGCGGGGCTGTGGGCAGAGGAGAGCGGAGGCTGGGGGGCAGAGGAGAGCGGAGGCTGGGGGGCAGAGGAGAGCGGAGGCTGGGGGGGCAGAGGAGAGCGGAGGCTGGGGGGCAGAGGAGAGCGGAGGCTGGGGGGCATAGGAGAGCGAGGCTGGGGGGCATAGAGACGAGGCTGGGGGCAAGTACAGCGGAGGCTGGGGGGGCAGAGGAGAGCGGAGGCTGGGGGGCAGAGGAGAGCGGAGGCTGGAGGGCTGAACACTCACTGGGCTGTCGGCGGTCAGCGGCAGTGCTGGCGGCGGGCGGGGCTAGCTGCGTGATGGAGGAGAGTCACCGGGTGTGTGGAGAGAGCGGCAGGACTGGGAGCGGTGCCGGCGGAGGTCGCACACTGGAGTGTGGGGCGGTCCGGGCCAGTTCCCGCATGTTGGTGGGCGCACACCGGGCTGTGTGTGGAGGCAGTGGCGGGATGGCGGTCCCAGATGGAGGAGAGTGGGCGGTGAGCTGCAGGGCTGTGGGCTGGGCCGGATATGGGTGGGCTCACACGGGGCTCTGTGCAGGGCCGGTGGGGGATAACGGCGAGTGGTGGCGCTTTAGCGCCCACCGCGAGGCGCTGTGCCATTTTGACAGCGGCTCGCGGTGAGCGCTACGCGCTCACCGCTCGTGAGTCTGGTACTTCCGGTTCCGGTCTTTGACACAGGCCGGAGGCCATCACGGAAGTTGAGCGGATTGGCCGGAAGTGGCCTTCAGGTTTTATATATAGTACCATATTTTGCAACCTACATTTGCAAGTTAATTTATTGTTCTCAACTCAACATCAATGCTGGCAAGAACACTGTTCCCACTCTTCCAGACTCTTGCTTGGCGGGAGTGGTGTTGGGTGGGGTCGTTGCACTTCTGAATTAGGGGCCTTTCACACTTGCGTTTTTTTCCTGATCTGGAAGATCAGGAAAAAACCTGATTCTTACAGGATTCATTTTTTTTACCCATTCTATTTAATAATTTCAAGAAAAAACCTGAAGCAAAAGATTCTACCTGAAATCATTAAAATGAATAAGCAAAAAAATGATTCCTGTAAGGCGGCCGTCACACGCATCAATTTCTTGAACGATATCGCCTAAGCGATCTGCTTTTTGATCGCTTAAGCGATATTGTTTGTGCGTCGCTGCGTGTAATCAAGCGATTTTACAATGTAAAATCGCTTGATTGTGTGATCGCAGATTTGTGAGCTGGGGCTCAAATCAAGCGATAATCGCTTGATCAATCTGCATCATCGTGGTGTCTGACACCGCGATGAACGATTTCCCAGCGGCAGAGCCTATGCTGGGAGATGGTATCTATGGTAAACGTCGGGTTACTAAGCGCCGCGCGGCGCCTAGTAACCCGATGTGTACCATGGTTACCAGCGATCTTGCTGGTCTACATCGCTGGTGAGTCTGTGTGACAGCTCACCAACGATGTGAACGATATTGTTAGCGATCGCGCGTGCATGTGATCGCTAACAATATCGCTCACAAGATTGAAGCGTGTGACGGCCGCCTATGAATCAGGTTTTTCCTGATCTTACAGATCAGGAAAAAAACGCAAGTGTTAAAAGCCCCTAACTGACCATTTGGATCAGTGATATCGAGTAACTGGCTCGATCTGCAAACTCTCCCATTCTGCAAGCAGTAGTACTTCAGCATTGGAGGAGTGAAGCTGGCAAGATGCATTGATCAGACCATCTTCAGAGCATCACTTACATTAGAGTGGAGAAACTTATTACATACAAAGGAACAACATAGCAATATTAGGCACAAAAAGGAAGTGATTTCATGAATGCTTTTTATTTTTCTAGTCACATATCGAAAACAGATTACACCATAGAGTGAAATATAGCAACATTTCGGGTATTGTACACTTCGTCAGGCTAAAGATAGGGTATATGTAAAATATCTTGATGAAAAATTGCAAAAAAATCCACTTTCACCAATATATAAAGGGATGGAGACACCGGGCTGTCTTGAGATCCAAAGAACGTGTAGAAATTACTATTGTCCACTGCAGTGCATTCTTCTATATCCACTGCAAACACCCCATGGGGAAGCAAGAAATGTGAAACATGCGTTGAGGTTGGAGGGACACACAGCCATCTCCTGAAGCATCGCTATATCTATGGTATTTATCCTAATACATGTTCACCTTAATCACTGCTGCACTTTATTTGGAGCTGGTATATTTAGCTATTTCTTTAAGTTAGGGTGCTTTCACACTGCGATTTAGTTAAATCCAATGCTGTCTGATGAAAATCGGACAGCATTGGATCCAAACTGATCCCTGCAATCGGATGCCAAATAGGCATCCGATTCCGACATTTTGCAGGTTCAGTTTGGTCTCCTGTCACCTCGCTCCCCCTCCTCTCTGCTTCCTGTCATCTTGTTGTTCCCCTGGTGTCTACTGCTGTCCCCCTGTTGTCTCCTGCTGCCCCCCGGTTTTCCCTCTGCTGTCCCTCTGTTTTGCCCTGGTGTCCCCTGCTTTCTCCCTGCTGTCCCCCTGTTCTCGCCTCTCCTCTTCTCCCCGTTCCTCCTGTCATTCCAACAAAAAAATCTTTATTCTCACCTGCCAGCGCTCCCCCGGCGTGTCCATAGAGCTACCGATTGGTTTTACAGGACCTGCGATGTCAGAAGCGTCATCGGGTCACATGAGCGGTTACCGTGTTATCAGCTGATCGGGTTGTGACATCATCCCAGGTCCTGGTTACCGAGCGGCAGCTGATGGAGACGCCACGGGAGCGCTGGCAGGTGAGAATAAAGATTTTTTATATTAAACACTTGATTTTAGTTATATTTCACTTCTGCAATGTATGTATATACATTGCGGAAGTGAAATTAGGCGGCACACAATAGTTTTAGTGTACTGAGCATGTACTGAGCATGCTCAGTACACTAAAATCAGGTCAAAGAAGACATCAGATGTTTCCTCGGACCCTGCTCCAAACGGCCCCATGTTAAAGTCATCGGATCGGTTCGGATTTGGCATAATTGCCATCCAATTTGCCTCCGATCCGATTCTCTCCGATTTTTTTCAGGAGCCAAAATTGCAGCAGTCTATGATTTTTGCTCCTCCTTTACTCGGATCGGAGGCAAATAAGATGGCAATTATGCCAAATCCGATCCGATCCGATCCCCATTGGATAACATGGGGGCTGATTCAGATCCGATACTGTCCGATTTTCATCGGACAGCATTGGATTTAACTAAATCGCAGGGTGAAAGCACCCTTAGAAAGTTGTGAATATAATAGCCCCATGTGGCTTGGGCTATTACCTATACCTCATTTAATATATTTACAGTTTAGTCACTTCTGCACATCATGTCCTTACCCTTGGTCCCCTTTTACCATATTCATATTAGGGGAATTATTGTGATCTGTGTGATTCATACTTTTGTGCAGTTCTGTACATTCAACACTGTATCATATTCACGTTATACAGGTGAGAGAGGGCTGTAATTGACATCATAGGTAGACCTCAACTATGAGAGATATAATAAGAAAACAAATTCTGAAAATCACATTCTCTGATTTAGAAATAATTTTTTTTTCAAATTTTGGTGGAAAATAAATATTTGGTCAATAACAAAAGTTCATCTCAATACTTTGTTATATACCCTTTGTTGGCAATGACAGAGGTCAGATCTTTTCTGCAAGTCTTCACATGGTTGGCACACACTGTTGCTGGTATGTTGGCCCATTCCTACATGCAGATCTCCTCTAGAACAGTAATGTTTGGGGCAATCGCTGGGCAACACAGACTTTCAACTCCCTCCAAAGGTTTTCTATAGGGTTGAGATCTGGAGACTGGCTAGGCCACTCCAGGATCTTGAAATGCTTCTTACGAAGCCACTCCTTCATTGCCCTGGTGGTGTGCTTGGGATCATTGTCATGCTGAAAGCCAGCCATGTTTCATCTTCAATGCCCTTGCTGACAGGAGGTTTGCACGCAAAATCCACGATACTTGGCCCCATTCATTCTTTCATGTACAAGGGTCAGTCATTCTGGTCCCTTGGCAGAGAAACAGAGTCAAAGCATGATGTTGCCACCCCCATGCTTCACAGTAGGTATGGTGTTCTTCTGATGTAACTCAGCATTCTTTCTCCTCCAAACACGACAAGTTGTGTTTCTACCAAAAACTTTGACTTTGGTTTCATCTGACCATTTCACGTTCTCCCGATACTCTTTTGAATCATCCAAATGCTCTCTAGAAAACGTCAGTCGGGCCTGGACATGTAATGGCTTAAGCAGGGGGACACGTCTGGCACTGCAGTACCTGGCGGCATAGTGTGTTACTGATGGTAGCCTGTATAACGTTGGCCCAGCTCTTTGCAGGTCATTCACTAGGTCACCCCACGTGGTTCTGGGATTTTTGCTCACCGCTCTTGAGATCATTTTGACCCCACAGGGTGAGGTCTGGCGTGGAGCCCCAGATCGAGGGAGATTATCAGTGGTCTTGTATGTCTTCCATTTTCTAATTATTGCTCCCAAAGTTGATTTCTTCACACCAAGCTGCTTACCTATTACAGATTCAGTCTTCCCAGCCTGGTGCAGGGCTACAATTTTGTTTCTGGTGTTCGACAGCTCTTTGGTCTTCACCATAGTGGAGTTTGTAGTGTGACTGTTTGAGGTTGTAGACAGGTGTCTTTAATACTGATAACATGTTCAAACAGGTGCCAGTACTACAGGTAGTTGGGGAGGAAAGAAAAAGTTACGTTAAAACCAAGCTCACCATTGGTTTTCTTATGAAATTCTCAATAAGTTTGATGCATCACATGACCCTCTTCCCACTGAAAAAAATAAAGTTGATTCCAAAATGGCCACCATGGTCACCACCCATCTGGAAAAGTTTTCCCCCTCCCATATACTAATGTGCCACAAACAGGAAATTGAAATCACCAACCATTCACATTATATTTAGGTGTACCATATAAATGTCCCACCCTGTATATTCTATATATGTCTCTGTGTTCACCTGTTTTTTATGGGTGGGAATTGTACCCTCAGATGGTTGTTTAATTTCAAGTTTACCTAGGTGGTATTTCTGACATTCTTTGGTACTTATACATCCACTGCATGTAGTACCACTTGGTTCCTTCTCCTATGGTCAATAGTAATTTCTATTCTTTCTTTGGATTTCTAGGTGATTCCATCCCTTCACATAAGTGATTTTTTCATTTTTTTCCATTTACGGGAAGAAAGACATTCCACATAGGTCTTATCCATAGCCTGACAAAGGGTAACAAAACCGGAATCAATGCTATATTTTACACTGTAGTGTCATTTTTTTTAACATGTGACAGTAGAAAAATAAAAAGCATTTATGAAAACACCCCCTTTTGTGTCTAATATTGGTGTGCTATTCCTCTGGATATAATAATATTCTGATGAAGTAGAGAGTAAAGTGGTGTGCTCCATTGGAATAAGCACCCACATTCTTCTTTGCAACATAAATTGGAGGTTGATCACACACATTTTTGTCTATTACATCGAAGTGCAGTCCAATTTCTGCTGACACAATGAAGAAGATGGAGAAATTAAGCTCTTCATCTTTTCACCTGTGCTCTGAATCAGCTCACACTAATAGTATAGTTTGAGATGCATGATACATTCAATTATCTCGCTTGAGATATTCATTGGATGCCATGCTCCAGTGTGACCCCATATGAACTTCTGTTTTACGAATAAAGCATAAAGTGATCAAGATAGTCTTAAGAGCAGTAAGGGAGAGAGGGAGAAGAGTAGCAGAATAGCACTGGATACTAGAGAAGAGGCAATGAATTGGGCTGAACGCAGTCTTGCCACAAGTGATCTGTTACGCGGCAGATGAGGCAAAACTGCCAGATCTGTCACAAATGGCAAAAATTGCTGATGTGAAAGCAGCCTTACACATAAAACAGTACATTACACACTGTAAAATGATGACCGGTTATACTGGTATTTATAGTGCCACAAGACTGATTTAAAAGCATTACATGGGCTAGGTTAGCAGGTTGCTGAAGATGGGCAAGTCTGGCCGATCAAATGCCTCCACCTTGGGTGTGGCTCATAGCATATGAGTCGGTTGACAGGGTAGTGGGTACTCGGATACCGGGACAGGTTGCTACTTCAGTGTGGATCATGGCTGGTCGGGTCCCGGGCCTGTGCCCTGGCTGAGGGGAAAACTATTTGGGATGGGTTACGCCACCTGTGGTACCTGGTAATGTAGTTACCAGCGCTGCAGCCGGCTGCTGAGTTGATGGTGATGCAGCTTTGGTATTACAGCTCCCCACAGGCGAAGCATTTACCTCAGGGCAGCGGGGTGGATGAGGGGAGTAGTAGTCCTTGGCTCTGTGTAAGATCTCCAGACGGCGGCGGTGAATCAGGCACACACAATAGTATCAGTACCTTTTACTGATGTCGGGTAGCAGGCACGGTCCAGAAGGGTAACCAGATGGTCGGTGCAGTTTAGGACATCCACCTTTGAAAGTTATGAGGCCTCCTTTTACTATTGTCTGTGGTAGTTAAGGTCAGTTCTGCCTCAAGCTGAACCTGCCACTCCTTCTCTCCCTCTCTCTCAGGCTACAACTTCCACAACCGAACGGGAAAGGACCTTTCTGTTGGGTTCCCTCTCCTTTTCTTAGGGTCCCTGGCCCTATGTTTAGTCAGGTTTGCGGTCTTGATTACCTGTGGTCCGTGGGGATTGAATCCTCCTGGTCTGTCAGGTTTTTCTCTGTTATACCTGGGTTTATAACAGCCTTGGACTCCGGTGTCCAGATGGACTAAAGGGCAATTAGTGATGTCCCCTTTTCTGTAGTTTCCTAATTTTATTCACTTGCCTTCATCCCTCTTCAGGGTGCTACACATCTGCTGTCAGTCTCTTCTTCAATTGCCACTCTCTGACTGCTCCTGTCAACTGTCTGACTGACACTAACTGGCTCCTCCCCTAGATCTGGATCTTTTATAGGGGATCTTCCTTAAGGCAGCAAGTCAAGCTCCCCCTTCAGGCCTGGGGTGGAAGTGTTGTGTGTTGAGTGTACCAAGGTGTATATTCTACCCTGCACCGGTGGATCCTGTGGCAATCCCGCAGGGGTGCCACATTTATAATGTGAGTGTGTTTGGCACATGGTCTGACTGAGAGACAGAGACAATATCAGGGGGAGAGAGCCCCAGGAGGGGGGCTGTGTGTGCTGTGTATAGACATGGTGGTGCAGGCTGGAGGCCTTTGGCTGGAGAGCCAGTCCCCTATGTACCCCTGGTAGCAGGGGCTGGCTGGCACATTTCAGCCTGGGAGGCAATCACAAGGTAGTGGCCCTTGAGTTGCGGCGGTGGCCCACCTTTGGCCAGTTTATCACTGGCTGCTACATTAAAGCAGCAGAGGTAAAAGGATTTAAAAACAGGCTGATACATATAGTAGATAAGGGAGCAGTACCGAGCTTACTACAGAGATAAGAGAGCAGAACCGAGCTTACTACAGAGATAAGGGAGCAGAACTGAGCTTACTACAGAGATAAGGGAGCAGAACTGAGCTTACTACAGAGATAAGGGAGCAGAACTGAGCTTACTACAGAGACAAGAGAACAGAACCGAGCTTACTACAGAGACAAGAGAACAGAACCGAGCTTACTATAGAGATAAGAGAGCAGAACCGAGCTTACTACAGAGATAAAGGAGCAGAACCGAGCTTACTACAGAGACAAGAGAACAGAACCGAGCTTACTACAGAGATAAGAGAGCAGAACCGAGCTTACTACAGAGATAAGGGAGCAGAACCGAGCTTACTACAGAGATAAGGGAGCAGAACCGAGCTTACTACAAAGATAAGGGAGCAGAACCGAGCTTACGACAGAGATATGGGAGCAGAACTGAGCTTACTACAGAGATAAGGGAGCAGAACCGAGCCGACTACAGAAATAAGAGAACAGAACCAAGCTTACTACAGAGAAAAGAGATCAGGACCAAGCTTACTACAGAGATAATGGAGCAGAACTGAGCTTACTACAGAGATAAGGGAGCAGAACCGAGCTTACTACAGAGACAAGAGAACAGAACCGAGCTTACTACAGAGATAAGAGAGCAGAACCGAGCTTACTACAGAGATAAGGGAGCAGAACCGAGCTTACTACAGAGATAAGGGAGCAGAACTGAGGTTACAACAGAGATAAGAGAGCAGAACTGAGCTTACTATAGAAATAAGGGAGCAGAACCGAGCTTACTACAGAAATAAGGGAGCAGAACCGAGCTTACTACAGAGATATGGGAACAGAACCGAGCTTACTACAGAGATAAGGGAGCAGAAGTGAGGTTACAACAGAGATAAGAGAGCAGAACTGAGCTTACTACAGAAATAAGGGAGCAGATCCGAGCTTACTACAGAAATAAGAGAGCAGAACCGAGCTTACTGCAGAGATTCGAGAACAGAACCGAGCTAACTACAGAGATAAGGGAGCAGAAACGAGCTTACTACAGAGATTCGAGAACAGAACCAAGCTAACTACAGAGATAAGAGAACAGAACCGAGCTTACTACAGAGATAAGGGAGCAGAACCGAGCTTACTACAGAGATAAGGGAACAGAACCGAGCTTACTACAGAGATAAGGGAGCAGAACCGAGCTTACTACAGAGATAAGGGAACAGAACCAAGCTTACTACAGAGATAAGAGAACAGAACCGAGCTTATTACAGAGATAAGAGAGCAGAACCGAGCTTACTACAGAGATAAGGGAACAGAACCGAGCTTACTACAGAGATAAGAGAACAGAACCAAGCTTACTACAAAGATAAGAGAGCAGAACCGAGCTTACTACAGAGATAAGAGAGCAGAACCGAGCTTACTACAGAGATAAGGGAACAGAACCGAGCCTATTACAGAGATAAGAGACCAGAACCGAGCTTACTACAGAGATAAGGGAGCAGAACCGAACTTACTACAGAGATAAGAGAACAGAACCGAGCTTATTACAGAGATAAGAGAGCAGAACCAAGCTTACTACAGAGATAAGGGAACAGAACCGAGCTTACTACAGAGATAAAGAAACAGAACCAAGCCTACTACAGAGATAAGAGAACAGAACCAAGCTTACTACAGAGATAAGAGAGTAGAACTGAGCTTACTACAGAGATAAGGGAACAGAACTGAGCCTACTACAGAGATAAGAGAACAGAACCAAGCTTATTACAGAGATAAGAGAGCAGAACCGAGCTTACTACAGAGATAAGGGAGCAGAACCGAGCTTACTACAGAGATAAGAGAGCAGAGAACCGAGCTTACTACAGAGATAAGGGAACAGAACCGAGCTTACTACAGAGATAAGGGAGCAGAACTGAGGTTACAACAGAGATAAGAGAGCAGAACTGAGCTTACTACAGAAATAAGGGAGCAGAACCGAGCTTACTACAGAAATAAGGGAGCAGAACTGAGCTTACTACAGAGGTAAGCCACACAGAGACACAGCCAGCCACACACAGACACATCTAGCCACACACAGACACATCTAGCCACACACGCAGACACACAGCTAGCCACACAGCCAGCCAGCTGCACACACAGCCAGCCAGCTGCACACACAGCCAGCCACATACATACACACACTCAACCACAGCCAGCCACACATACATCCACACAGCCAGCCACAGACACACAGCCACAGCCAGCCACACACAGAGACAGCCAGTCACACACAGACACACAGCCAGCCACACACAGACACAGCCAGCCTCACACAGACACAGCCAGCCTCACATACACAGCCAGCCACACACAGACACACAGCCACACACACAGCCACAGCCAAAGCCAGCCACACAGTCGCCAGCCATCCACACAAAGCCAAAGCCAGCCACAGTCATCCAGCCACAAACACAGCCAGCCACACAGTCAGCCAGCCACACACAGCCAAAGCCAGCCACAGTCAGCCAGCCACACACACAAAGCCAAAGCCAGGCACAGTCAGCCAGCCACACACACACATACACAGCCAAAGCCAGCCACATAGTCAGCCAGTCACACACACACAGCCAGCCACACAGGCAGCCAGCCAGACTCGCACACACAGCCACAGAGCCAGTCAGACCCCCTCCACACACACACACACACAGACACAGAGCCAGCCAGCCCCCCTCCACACACACACACAGAGCCAGCCAGCCCCCCTCCACACACACACACACACACACACACACCCCAGCCAGAGCCAGCCAGCCCCCCTCCACACAGACACAGCCACAGAGCCCGCCAGCCCCCCTCCACACAAACAGACACAGCCACAGAGCCAGCCAGCCCCCTTCCACACACACAGAGCCATCCAGCCCCCCTCCACACACACACAGCCACAGAGCCAGCACCCCTCCACACACACAGACACAGAGCCAGCCAGCCCCCCTCCACACACACACACAGCCACAAAGCCAGCTAGCCCCCCTCCACACACACAGACAGCCACAGAGCCCGCCAGCCCCCCTCCACACACACAGACACAGAGCCAGCCAGCCCCCCTCACACACACAAGACACAGCTACAGAGCCAGCCATCCCCCTCCACACACACACACACACACAGCCACAGAGCCAGCCAGCCCCCCTCCACACACACACACAGACACAGAGCCAGCCAGCCCCCCTCCACACGCACACAGACACAGCCACAGAGCCAGCCAGCCCCCCTCCACACACACAGACACAGCCACAGAGCCAGCCAGCCCCCCTCCACACACACACACAGACAGCCACAGAGCCAGCCAGCCCCCCTCCACACACACAGCCACAGAGCCAGCCAACCCCCCTCCACACACAAACACTCCACACCATTCACCAGCAGCAGCTGCCTGCAGCAGCTCCATTCTTCATATTATCCTGGCTCCAATGCTGTGCAAATAATTCCGGGACCCACAGAAGAGATGAGGGGGCGGGGCCCAGGGAAATTGACTGGAAATAGGACCTACAGAAGAGGTGGGGGTGCGTGGCCCAGAGGAGATTGATGCCTGCCCCCTCACCTCTCCTCTGACCCCTCTCCTGTCAATCTCCTAGTGAGTGCGGCCGCACCGCGTCGGCAGGCGGACGCTCTCCCGAGCTACCCAGCTTGATTATTTCAGTTTCAGGGTGGATGGGTGGCCCTGAACTGTTACTAATCCTACGGCCTGGGGGGCAAATGCCTCCCTGCAACCCGACCCAGTCCGCCCCTGCCTGGTAGCATCATGGCCGAAGTAAAGCTGTATTAGTTAGTATGAAGGTGGGCAAATCTATAATAGAATCACAGAATGGTAGAGTTGGAAGGCATTCCTGGGTCATCTGGTCCAACCTCCCTGCTCAAAGCAGGATTCACTAAATTATCGCAACAGATGTCAGTCCAGCCTCTGTTTGAAGACTTCCATTTAAGGAGAACTCACCACCTCTCATGGCAGCCTGTTCCACTCATTGATCACCCTCACTGTCAAAAGTATTTTCTAATATCAAATCTGTGTCTCCTCCGTCATATGATTTAATTTGTGGGATTGCGGTAGTTGGAAATAAAAGCCTTATGTTCCCTGTATATAGACTGTTTGGGGTCTGTGTCGCTGCCATGCTGCACTACAATGCCCAGCGGGTTATATATGGTGGAGTGATTCGTCATATTACGTACACAGGTTTAGGGGAAAAAAGTTCATGGGATAAGGGCTTCTTTAAAGGTTTTTTCTGAACAATCCTATTTTGAACTTAAAAAGTATTGTACGGTATACTGGAAAGTTTATTTTTAGATTTTCTCACTCATTCTTCATGCCCTGCCTCTGGTCTCTTGTACCCCCACCCTTTTTTTTTGTCATTCCTTGGAATGTGATAATTGACAAGCACATTATTTGATGGTGCCTGTGACAACACTATGCTGGAAACCAGCTGCAGGGGACAGGACTGAATTGGAAAGATAAGCATCTTGGACAGATTATTTTTATGCCTGAATTTCAGAGAAATCACAAATTTATGGAATACCTAAACAATATAGCATAAAATGCTATTTGTGGGGAAATGCTTTTAAATTGAAGCTCCAGTTCAGCAAAAATCTTAGCTTATTTTAATAAATCTTTAAAGGTATTTGCACTTTTTCATCTCCACAGTGTGGGAGATGTATCGACTTGTTAGTATATGCTCGCTCAATCTTATTTTTATTCTAATAGTGTGAATAGCTATGATGGGGTGTCTCATTAACATGCAAACACCTTCTGTTTATTAACACCACTGAATAATTTGATTATCACATAACTATAACCTACTTACACGAGTCTCATGTTAAGGAACAAACATTGAGAATCAAACACCCTTTGTCAACAAAGTAATAGTTTTAAAAATGCAAGAAAATGTTTTGCTTTTTTTTTTTGCAAATTTATCTTTTCATGTATAGTAATTTATAAAATGCCTCAGTTTTTACATCACTGACTGTCAGCAAGGTATGCTCCACTAAAGTTTTCAGACTTTTGGAACTCACCGTAAAATCTCTAGGCTAGGGCAGTGAAGCGAAACTTTCAGAGGCCGAGTGCCCAAACCGCAACCCAAAACCAAATTACTTATGGCGAAGTGCCAATATGGTAATGTAACCTAAATTACAGCAGTGGTTATCTATCACAAGCGCTGCACAAGGTGTAGAGCCAGCAGATGCCATCTCTCTTCCCTGTACAGGGCATGTAGTCCTGAAACACTGATCAATTCAATTATTTTAACAATTAATTGATTTTAAACTTACCTTTGCAGTCTTCTCTTCTCTTCAGCAGTGGTCAGACAGCTCATGTGTACTGCACATTGAAGCTGAGCCGCTTCCATTGCCCTTTCTATAAACAACAGGTGGATTGATCTGTATGGAAAACCGCAGAATATTAGACAGAGCAAGCAAATTTCATACTGAAATTCCTGGTCCCTATCTTGTAGTAGTATCTCCATCCTGACCCTCTCCTTGTAGCTATGCGCTCCATCCTGACCCTCTCCTTGTAGCTATGCGCTCCATCCTAACCCTCTCCTTGTAGCTATGTGCTCCATCCTGACCCTCTCCTTGTAGTAATATGCGCCATCCTGACCCTCTCCTTGTAGCAATGTGCTCCATCATGACCCTCTCCTTGTAGCTATGTGCTCCATCATGACCCTCTCCTTGTAGCTATGTGCTCCATCCTGACCCTCTCCTTGTAGCTATGCGCTCCATCCTGACCCTCTCCTTGTAGTCATGCTCTCCATCCTGACCCTCTCCTTGTAGCTATGTGCTCCATCCTGACCCTCTCCTTGTAGTAATGTGCTCCATCCTGACCCTCTCCTTGTAGCTATGTGCTCCATCCTGACCCTCTCCTTGTAGTAATGTGCTCCATCCTGACCCTCTCCGTGTAGCTATGTGCTCCATCCTGACCCTCTCCTTGTAGTAATGTGCTCCATCCTGACCCTCTCTGTGTAGCTATGTGCTCCATCCTGACCCTCTCCTTGTAGTAATGTGCTCCATCCTGACCCTTTCTGTGTAGCTATGTGCTCCATCCCGACCCTCTCCTTGTAGTAATGTGCTCCATCATGACCCTCTCCTTGTAGCTATGTGCTCCATCCTGACCCTCTCCTTGTAGCAATGTGCTCCATCCTGACCCTCTCCTTGTAGCTATGTGCTCCATCCTGACCCTCTCCTTGTAGCTATGTGCGTCATCCTCACCCTCTCCTTGCAGTAATGTCCTCTATCTATGGGCGGCACGGTAGCTCAAGTGGTTAGCACTGCAGCCTTTGCAGCGCTGGGGTCCTGAGGTCCTGGGTTCAATTCCCACCATCCTGACCCTCATCTTGTAGCTATGTGCTCCATCTTGACCCTCTCCTTGTAGTAATGTGCTCCATCCTGACCCTCTCTGTGTAGCTATGTGCTCCATCCTGACCCTCTCCTTGTAGCTATGTGCGCCATCCTGACCCTCTCCTTGCAGTAATGTGCTCTATCTATGGGCGGCACGGTGGCTCAAGTGGTTAGCACTGCAGCCTTTGCAGCGCTGGGGTCCTGAGGTCCTGGGTTCAATTCACACCAAGGACAACATCTGCAAGGAGTTTGTATGTTCTCCCCGTGTTTGCGTGGGTTTCCTCCGGGCACTCCGGTTTCCTCCCACATTGTAAAGACATACTGATAGGATGTTTAGATTGTGAGCTCCAAGAGAGACAGACTTACTGATGTATGTAAAGTGCTATCGAATTGTATTTGATGTATGTAAAGTGATATGGAATTAATAAATGAATAAATATTATTATTAGTATCCTGACCCTCTCTTTGCAGTTATGTGCTCCATCCTGATTTTCTCCTTGTAGCAATGTGCTCCATCCTGACCCTCTGCTTGCAGTTAGGTGCTCCATCCTGACATTCTCCCTGTAGTAATATCTCCATCCTGACCATCTCCTTGTAGTTATGTGCTCTATCCTGACCTCCTCCTTCTCGCTATGTTCTCCATCCTAATCCTCTCCTTCTAGCTATGTGCTCCATTCTGATCCTCTCCTTCTAGCTATGTGCTCCATTTTGATCCTCTCCTAGCTATATGATCCATCCTGACCATCTCCATGCATTTATGGCACCATCCTGACCCTCTCCTTGCAGTTGTGCTCCATCCTGGCCCTCTCCAGGGCAGTAATGTTCTTATCCTGACCCTTTTCTTGTAGTAATGTCTTAATAGTTATCCCCTTGTAGTATGCTCCATCCTTGTCCCCTTCGGTAATGTCCCATCCTTGTCCCCTTGTGGTAATGTCCCCATCCTGCCCCTATCATGTAGTAATGCCACATCCTGCTGTAATGCCCCATCCTTGTCCCCTTGCAGCAATATGCCCCATCCTGCAGTAATATGCCACATTCTTGTCCCCTTGCAGTAATATGCCCCATCCTGCAGTAATGCCATATCCTTCTCCCCTTGCAGTAATATGCCCCATCCGTGTTCCCTTGAAGTAATATGCCCCATCCTGCAGTAATGTATATCATCCTTGTCTGCTTGCCATTAATATGACCCACCCTTATTCATTTGCAGTAATATGTCCCATCCTGCACTAATGTGCCTCATCCTTGGCCCTATGCAGTAATATGCCCCATCCTGCACCAATATGCCCCATCCTTGTCCCGTTGCAGTAATATGCCCCATCCTGCAGTAATGTGTCTCATCCTTGACCCCATTCAGTAATATTTACCATCCAGCAGTAATGTGCCTCATCCTTGTCCCCAAATAAAAGAAAAGGGAAGGGGAACAAGAGGCGCAATAGTGCCTTATCACTCAGACACTTAAAGTTTCGGTGGTATAAAGGAACCACTCACCTATTTCAGTTGTGAGACCCACAACTGGTATGAAGACATGTAGTGTTTTATCCCGATGGCTGCTGCTGGACTCCCACCGACCACTTGCACGTGGAATCACACAGTAATATGGGGAAGAAACCGGTGTTCTCCAGTCCGCGCTATAGTATATCCAAATCCTTTATTGCATCCTACGCGTTTCAGTGCCCTCCTGGCACCTTCCTCAGGGATCCCTGAGGAAGGTGCCAGGAGGGCACTGAAATGCGTAGGATGCAATAAAGGATTTGGATATACTACATCTACTCGTGTGTTTCCTTGGAATAAGTGGATCTTGGCAGCGCGGACTGGAGAACACCGGTTTCTTCCCCATATCATCCTTGTCCCCATCACATAGTAATATGCCCCATCTTGCCCCCTGGTAGTATTGCCCTATCCTTGCCCCCATCACATAGTAATCTGCCCCATCCTTGTCCCCATCACATAGTAATATGCCCCATCCTCGTCCCCATCACAAATTAATCTGCCACATCCTGCCCCATCACATAATAATATGCCCCATCACATAATAATATGCCCCATCAGTCCCCATCACATAATAATGTGCCCCATCCTGCCCCCAGCACATAATAATATGCCCCATCCTGCCCCATCACATAATAATCTGCCCCATCCTGCCCCATCACATAATAATATGCCCCTTCACAGAATAATATGCCTCATCAGCCCCATCACATAATAATGTGCCTCATCAGCCCCCATCACATAATAATATGCCCCATCAAATAATAATATGCCCCATCCTGCCCAATCACATAATAATCTGCCCCATCCTGCCCCCATCACATAATAATATGCCCCATCAGCCCCCATCAAATAATAATTTGCCCCATCACATAATAATATGCCCCATCAGCCCCATCACATAATAATATGCCCCATCAGCCCCCATCACATAATAAAATGCCCCATCAGCCCCCATCACAGGATAATATGCCCCATCCTTCCCCTGTTACTATTGCCCCATCAGCCCCCATTACAGGATAATATGCCCCATCCTGCCCCCTTTTACGATTGCCCCATCAGCCCCCATCACAGGATAATATGCCCCATCCTGCCCCCTGTTCTGTTACTATTGCCCCATCACAGGATAATATGCCCAATCCTGCCCCCTGTTACTATTGCCCCATCAGCCCCCATCACAGGATAATATGCCCCATCCTGCCCTCTGTTGGTATTGCCCCATCCTGGCTGCTGTAAATAGATTAAAAAAAAAAAAAAAAAAAAAAAAGAAGTCATACTCACCTTCCTGCAGCTTTCCTCTCCTGACATCTTCTGCAGAGCCTTCTCCTCCCGACCCGCGCTGAGTGCGGTCACGTGATGCCATGACCGCTGTCACATGACGCTGGCCGGGAGGGCGGGGCTAGGAAGAGTGTCGGAGAGAGGAGAAATCCTCTGATTCGACACAGCTTTGAACTGCCAGAGCCGCGGCGCGCGCCGGCAGATTAAAGCAGCAGTGTAGTGGCGAGGCCGCGTGCCAGCGGAGGCGGCTCTGCGTGCCCTCCCTGGCACGCGTGCCATAGGTTCGCCGCCACTGGGCTAGGGTCACATTTGAGACTCAGTTTTTTTTTTAACAGATCAGTTACCGGATGCGTTATTTTAAGGCTGTTTTTTCATGTTTTGTGGACATTTTGTGAGCCTGAAAAAAGCATGCGTTAACGGATGTACCATATATGTTGCATGCGTTAACAGATGTGTTAACGGATAGGGTGATTTTTTGATTTGTCACTAAATATGCATGGCTAGCCACACCCCTCAGCCAATAAGAAGGGCTAGTAATTTTGGGATGTTGCCATCTGCCTTTTGGACATTTTGTGTCTGTTTGTAGTGTGTGTTGCATTATGGAGGTTGAACTTGATTTATTGTTCCTGGAGCTGCGCTACCTGGTCTTCCGGTGTCGCCAGGTGCGACATGCCAGGCGTAGCCGGCTCTGGGTACATGAGGTCAACCTGCTACACCCACAATATGGGGCATTTCATGTCCTGTACCCTCAAAAGTTCCATCGTTATCTCAGAATGTTTGTGGCCGCTTGACTAACAAAAACACCATAGCATTAGTTAGTATGTAAACGTATGGTGTGTGTTTACAATGTTCTCAGACACCTATTATTGTGTAGGCATATTAATTTCACTGTGAACGTGTAGCGCCATATTGGTCATGGCCATTTTTGAAAGTCTGGGTCACCCAGTCTCAAAATGATAGCAGACAGATACAGTATTTGGTTTGGAACACAAAAATGTTTATTGCACAATCTTAAATTATAGCATCAAAAAGCATGCTCAACATGAGCAACAAGTAACACCAAATACTATCTTCATGGGATGTAAATGTGCGAGACCGAACTTAAAGTGCCCAAAAAAATGGCTATAGCCAAGGCTAAATAATGTAAGGTCAAACAGGCACCTATTCGTCATGAACCCCATTTCCAGGGAAAAAAGAGAATTTTGTTTACGTACCGTAAATTCTTTTTTCTTTAATCATCAATGGGAGACCCAGACAATGGGGTTTAGGGCACTGCCCTCCGGAGGTCACACTAGGTACTACAAGTTTGTAGACACCGCCCCCTCCGCTTATAAGCCCCTACCGCAGGGAACATCCTCAGTTTGGTCCATAAGCTGCGAGGAGACAAAAACCACACCCGAAACGTCGGGAAGAAACCGTGCACAAACGGTTCAACAACCCGGAAAACACTGTCCCAACAGGGAACAGATCAAATGCAAAACATGCAACGGAACAACTGGGTGGGTGCTGGGTCTCCCATTGATGATTAAAGAAAAAAGAATTTACGGTACATAAACAAAATTCTCTTTTTTCTGGTCATCATAATGGGAGACCCAGACAATGGGGATGTCCTAAAGCAATACCCCAGGGCGGGAAGAGTTCCTCAAAAGACGGATAACACATGGTTCCCCTTAAAGGTGGGCAACCGCCGCCTGGAGGACCCGCCTGCCCAAACTTGCATCCGCAGAGGCATGGGCATGCACCATATAGTGCTTAGAGAAAGTGTGCAGGCTGGACCAAGTGGCCGCCTGACACACCTGTAGAGCAGAAGCTCGATGTCGCAAAGCCCAAGAGGCACCGACAGCTTTGGTAGAGTGAGCCTTCAATCCCACCGGGAGAGGCAAACCAGAAGACCGGTAAGCCTCTTGAATGGGAGCCTTGATCCATCTGGCCAAGGTTGACTTCGATGCCACGGACCCCTTACAGCGACCCGTCGTAAGGACAAATAATGAATCCGAACTCCGGAAGGAGGCAGTCCTGGACACATAAATGCGTATAGCCCTCACGAGATCCAGAGTATGGAGATCGCGCTCAACCTGATGAACGGGAGCGGGGCAAAATGATGGGAGAACAATCTCCTGGTTCAGGTGAAAAGTGGAGACCACCTTTGGCAAGAATTCTGGCCGCGGGCGTAACACCACCTTGTCTTGGTGAACCACCAGGAAGGGTGACTTGCACGACAGTGCAGCCAATTCTGAGACCCCTCTCAGAGACGTAATCGCCACCAGAAAGACCACTTTCTGGGACAGACGAGAAAGAGAAATTTCTCTCAGTGGCTCAAACGGCGGTTTCTGCAGTGCCGCCAGGACCATGTTAAGGTCCCAAGGGTCCAGTGGTCTCCTGTAGGGCGGAACCACCCGAGACACCCCCTGCAGAAATTGACGGACCCTGGGAAGAAGCGCCAAGCGCCTGTCAAACAGCACTGACAGAGCTGACACTTGACCCTTCAGGGAGCCGAGGGATAAACCCAATTCCAACCCCGACTGAAGGAAAGCCAACAATGTCGGGATGGACAAAGGCCACGGGGACCGGCCACCCGATGCACACCATGTGAAGAAAATCTTCCACGTTCTGTGGTACATCTTCCTGGAAACAGGCTTCCTAGCCCGAGTCATAGTGGCGACTACCGTAGGAGAGAAGCCCCTGGATGTCAGTAGCCAGGCCTCAAGAGCCATGCAGTCAATCTGAGGGCCCTGGAATTGAGGTGGAAGAATGGGCCTTGCGCGAGTAGATCTGCGCGTTCTGGAAGGGCCCACCTGTGTCCGCCTGACAGTCGCCACAGGTCCGGATACCAGGACCTCCTGGGCCAATCTGGAGCCACTAGAATGGCTACCCTGCACTCCGACCTGATTTTCCACAGAACCCTGGGAATCAGCGCTAGAGGCGGGAACACATACGGAAGATGGAAGCTGGACCAACTCAGGATCAGGGCGTCTGCCCCCAGAGACTGAGGATCCCATGATCTCGCCATGTATTGCGGCACCTGATGATTCAGCCGCGAGGCCATCAGATCCACGTCCGGAATGCCCCATCTGCTGCAGATGTCCCGGAAGACGTCTGGATGAAGGGACCACTCTCCGGCGTCCATCCCCTGCCGGCTCAGATAGTCGGCCTCCCAGTTTTCGACCCCTGGGATGTGAACTGCGGAGATCAGGCAGTTGTTGTCCTCCACCCAGGATAGAATGCGGTGGACTTCGGCTAGAGCCTGCGCACTCCTGGTTCCTCCCTGATGGTTTATATAGGCGACGGCCGTCGCATTGTCGGACTGAACCCGAATGGGCTGTCCTGAGAGGAACGTCTGAAAAGCCAGGAGCGCCATATATATCGCCTTGATCTCTAGCACGTTGATTTGCAACTCTGACTCCAACTGAGTCCAGAGGCCTTGAGCCCTGTGGTGTAAGAACACCGCTCCCCAGCCCTTCAGACTGGCGTCGGTGGTCACCACCAACCACGATGGTTTGAGGAAGGACCGACCCCGTGACAGGTGATATGGTTGTAGCCACCACTGTAGGGAATCCCTGGTCTGCTGTGAAAGGGCCACCAGCCGATTCAGAGAGGACTTCCTCTTGTCCCATCTGCGGAGAATTTCCAGCTGGAGAGGACGGAGGCGAAATTGTGCGAAAGGCACCGCCTCTATCGCTGCTACCATGCGCCCCACCAACTTCATCAAGACCCGAAGGGATGATTGTGGTGACAGGAGAACCTCTTGCACTCCTGATTGCATGGCCAGCTGTTTGGCTCGAGGCAGAGCCACCAGAGCAGAGTCTGTGTGGAAGTCCATGCCCAGGTACGTCAGGGACTGGGTCGGAACCAGGGTCGATTTCTGGACATTGAGTAGCCACCCAAACTGTTCCAGAGACTTCATGGTCACCTCCAGACTCTCCCGACAAAGGTGTTCCGAAGGAGCCCTGACCAGCAGGTCGTCTAGATAAGGGATGACGGCGTGTCCCTGCACATGCAGGAGAGCCATCATAGAGGCCATCACCTTCGTGAACACCCGCGGCGCTGAGGCCAACCCGAAGGGCAGCGCCACGAACTGGAAGTGTTCGTCCCCCACTGCAAATCGTAACCAGCGCTGATGAGCCGGTGCAATGGGCACGTGAAGGTAAGCGTCTCGGATATCTATGGACGCCAGGAAGTCTCCCTGCGACACAGCCGCGATCACGGAGCGCAGGGATTCCATGCGGAACTTCCGAACCAACACGTGACGGTTGAACAACTTGAGGTCCAGAACCGGACGGAAGGAGCCGTCCTTCTTTGGGACAATAAAGAGGTTGGAGTAAAAACCCCGGAACCTCTCCCCAGAAGGCACTGGGACCACTACTCCGTCTCTGCGGAGTCCCTCCAACACCAGGTGAAAGGCCTGCGCCTTTTCTGGAGATGGGACCGACCGATGAAATCGGGGTATCGGCTGTGACGACAGCTCTATCCTGTAGCCTCGCGAGACTACGTCTCGAACCCACTGATCTTGGACGTGAAGTAGCCACCTGTCCTGAAATCGAGACAGGCGGCCCCCCACCTGTGGGGAGACAGGACGAGAGAGCGAGTCATGTAGAGGCGGGTTTGGGGGTGGCAACCGCTGCCCCCGCCGGCTTCTTTTGCCGACTCTTGGATCGCCACTGAGTCGAGGGCTTGCCCCCTCGGTCCGTGCGAGCAGACGTCGCTGATGACTGCGAGCTGGAGCGAAAGGACCACTGCTTCGGGTTCCTTTTAACGGTGTACCGTGGCTTAGGTTTATTCTGCGGGATCTTAGACTCAGCAGAATCCTTTATCAACTTATCCAGCTCGGTGCCAAAAAGCCTGTCACCAGAGAACGGAAGATTTTGCAAAATCTTCTTAGATGTGGCATCTGAGTCCCAAAGACGCAGCCACAATAACCTGCGGATCGCGATAGCATTGGCCGAAGCCACAGCTGAGCGAGTGGCAGTTTCTAAAGTCGCCATCCTGGCGTAGTCCGCATAGGCCTTAGCCCTATCGGTAAGCGCCAGAACCTCTGGACTGGACCTCGCCAGTTCAGAGATACCATCCAAACAGGCGGTAATCGCTTGTAAGGTCCAGACTGTGGCAAAATTAGGGGCAAATGAAGACCCCACAGCCTCATAGGAAGACTTGGCGAGTTGCTCGACCTGTCTATCAGTCGCATCCTTCAGCGAGGAGCTATCAGAGGCAGAGAAAAGGGAGCGTGCGGCAATCCTGGTCATGGAAGCGTCCACCTTCGGGGACTGCGACCACTCCTGTAGCACCTCCTGGGGAAAAGGAAAGCGATTGTCCTTGGGTTTGCGGACATAACGCCGCCCAGGATGTAACCTGGGTGCTCTGACCACCCTTCCAAAGTTAGTGTGGTCCATGAAGGAGCCACTTGGTCTAGCCTCCGGCCGCAGCCATTGATAGACCTCCTTCGGGTGAACGTTCACCTCCTCAGGGGGTGTCACGAGACGTAAAGTCTCGTTGATGGAGGACACCAGATCCTCCACCCCGTCTGGTGGTTCAGACACAGACACAGACCCTAGAGTCGAACCCCCATCATCTTCCTCCCCATCAGAGGAGTGCTCCTCCTCAGAGAGGACCTGGAGCTCGGGTGAATCCTCACGACGAGCCCGCTTAAGGGGTCTCACAACAGAAGAGAGAGACACCCGGGGGTAACTAGAAGGAGTAGCTGGGCTGTCCAGTCTCCTATTAAGTGCCTCCAGGGATTGCGACATGGAGGACAGCTGGGACAACAGAGATTCATTGATCTTATTCTGAGTTTCCCATGGCCCTGGGACCACCTGGACCTCAGGGTACAGCACCGAAGCTGCTGACTCAGCAGTGTCAGTCCGGGCCTCTGGGCGTCCGCAGTTATTGCAGGACCCCTCCACCAGTGTCCCGTTGCATGTAGCACAGGTAATGGTGGCATCCGCCGCCTTAGCAGCACGCTTCCTAGCTGAGGACAGCGCCACAGTAGGGGATATATAAGCCAAATTGTACAGACAAAACCGGGATCCCGGTGGCTTACCGACCGCAGTAAAGCGGAAGGAGGAAGCGGTGTGTGTGACCTCCGCGAGAGTTTCCGGTCTCCCCTGGAGTGCAGACGAACGCTGCAGACAGATCCCAGCCGGGCAGTGAGGAGAAGATGGCCGCCAACAGCAAAGTCGTGGGCGGCGCCGAAAACACGCGGGAAGCACACACACACGCCCATCGATGATGTCATCGCAAGGGCTGCTTCCCATCCTCCAGGCAGCCTTAGTAATGAAGGCGCCAGGGCCCGCAGCGCGGGAAGTATTGTGGAATACAACACACAGACTGCATGTACAAACAAAACATCCGCAGCCTACGGCCTCAGCCCCTGTGAAACACAGGGCGGTCAGCCAGGGTGACCCCAGCACGGGGTACACCGCCAGAACCGCGGACCCGAGGGTAACGCGCGGTCTGAGTGTCAGGACACAAAAAAGTGACAGACACTACCCCCAGGCACACAGGAGACACACGGGGTATCTCAGTGCCGGTCCGGTCTGTAAGCACCATTTAGGGAGGCCTCGGACGGGGGTTCAGCACCAGTCCGGAGTGTAAGCACCATTTAGGGAGGCCTCGGACTGGGCTGGCTCCAGTCCGGTCTGTAAGCACCATTTAGGGAGGCCTCGGACGGAGCGGAGCTGTGCAAGGCTCCCATCTCCCACTCTCCAGAGCCCCCCAGGGAGGGATGGAGAGGAGCACGACAGCGTACCGGGAGAACAACAAGTGTCCAGGCCCTCGGCCCTCCGGTACCTCCACCAGCGTGTTCCACAAGGGTGAGCGGGGAGACTGTCGCAGGTCCCGACCGGGACCATTTTACCTTGTCTTCAGACGCCATCACGTAAGTTGTGAGAATGCAGTGAAGTGCAAGCAAAGCGTGATCCTCCGAGCACACTAAGTTTAAAACTGAGGATGTTCCCTGCGGTAGGGGTTTATAAGCGGAGGGGGCGGTGTCTACAAACTTGTAGTACCTAGTGTGACCTCCGGAGGGCAGTGCCCTAAACCCCATTGTCTGGGTCTCCCATTATGATGACCAGAAAATGACCACTAACATTGGTCTGCTGACTTGTCGCAGACCACAGTGGCATTTTTTTTTTTTTTTTTTTTTTTTTTTTAAATTCTTTATTTTTGTTTTAAAGTTAGAAAGGAAAAAACAAACTTACAACATCAGTCATCTTGCAGGTACATAAACTGATCATATCAAATATACATTTCTTTGATAATATATATTTCTTTGATAAAATCGCATGACGGATATTGATACTACTTTGAACTTGAAAAGCTTGTTTAAATTACTATATCAATATTCGAACTAACCCTGGCTAAGAAGTCAACCCATCTGTTATAACATGTCAGAGTTGTTTGCCATTCAAAGTTATAAATTAGCTTTACCTACTCCATAAGCATCCGTCTAATCCTAATAATGGAGAAAAATAAAAAGTAAAAAAAGGAAAGATAGAAAGCAAAGATAGAAAGGAAAGTCAAAACCAGTGCAGGGATAGGATGTGGGGAGAGGGATTAAGGGGAGGGCAGAAAGGAAGGGAAAAGGTAGGGTTCCCAGGAAGTTTCAGCTCCCATGAAATCAGAGAAACTCTCTATCGTATCCCTTAACCAGCTAGTCTCTAGGAGTCAGTTCTTTAGGATCCTCTGTGAGTCTTATACAATTCGGATTGTTGGAAAGTCATCCAGTCAAACCATGTGTTTCTAAACTGCTCTTATGAATCGTGTATAACTGATGTCAGGTCTTCAAGATGCATGAGGTCATTTACCTTCTCTATCCACATAGTCACTGAAGGACACTTCTCCTTTTTCCAAAGCATCGGGATGCAAGATCTCGCGGCCATGACTAAGAACCTCAGCAGTGTATGCTTATATTTATTTGGAGGAATCCCACAGTGGTGTAACATGAAGAGGCCTGGACCTAGGTCATCCGAGAATCCCGTAACTTGCCTTATGATCCTTGTCACCTCCGTCCAATATGGTTGGAGCTTCGCACATTCCCAGAACACATGAAGTAGTGTACCATCCGCTCCGCCACACCTCCAACACTTCGGGTCTACAGAAGGATAGAGTCTATGCAAATGAGCTGGGACTCTATACCATCTCGTCAGTAATTTATAATTTGCTTCCTGCAGTTTTGTGCTTATTGAAGTAGAGTGAGCTAGAGTATAGATAGCAGTTCTCTGTTCTGTTGTCAGCTTGAGACCTAAATCTGTCTCCCATCGTAGCATGAAATGGGGAGTCGGGAGGTCCGGAGGGGATATCAAACACGCATATGTCTGTGATAAGGCATGTCTGCAGTCAACTGTAGTAGAGCATATGGATTCAAACAGCGTTTTAGGCCGTATATATAACTTCTTAGGGGGAAGTCCATGAAGGTAATGCACAAGTTGTACACATCTCCAGAAACCCAAAGCCGACGGGTATGAAATTGAATTAAGTTGTTCGATAGTTGGCCATGCGTCTCCCTCACTCCATTTTTCAATCCTATCCAGACCTGCCTTAATCCAGCGCTGAAACACAGGGTCATCCAGACTTGGTTTAAAATCCGGATGACTAAGGATCGGACTCAAGACAGAGGCAGATGGTATCATTAAAGATCTAACTAATGTATGATCACATATCTTGAGCGTGGGCCCAATTGTCGGGTGATCAAACAATGATTCTTCTTTCCGAAGTGACACCCAGGGTAATGTTTGGAGTCTAAAGGGAGTAGAATCTTGTTCGATTTGTACCCACAGTTTATTTGTACCTTGTCTACACCAATCTATTACTCGCGTGAGGTGGGAGGCTATATGGTAAAGTTTGATATTTGGCAGATTTACTCCACCATCTTTTTTCCGTCTATGCAGGATTGATCTCGCTAGACGTGGTTTCGAATTACTCCATATGAATTTTGTCTGTAATCGTGCAATTGTCGTAAAGAAGGATAGTGGAATGGTAATAGGTAATGTCTGCAGATAATATAATATCCTAGGGAGAATATTCATTTTAAAGAGCTGGCATCTACCAGACCATGTGAAAGTAGACAATAGCCATCTCTCACAATCCGCTTTAATTGACCGCAGAAGTGATGGAAAATTTGCACTATACAGATCTTGTACATCTGGAGTAATCCGCACCCCTAAGTAACAAAGATTTTTAGGAGACCAATGGAATGAAAAGGCGTTCTGTATTCTATTTATTTGGTTCTGAGGAAGCGATATATTTAGTGCCTCAGATTTTGATCTATTTATTTTAAAATTGGAGAGAGTATTATATATCTCTAATTCTTTCAATAAGTTAGGAAGAGAAATCTCTGGGTTTGTTAAAAAGAACAGGAGATCGTCTGCATATGCCGCAATTTTATATACACCCGATTTTACCTGCATGCCTGAAATATCCCCATTCATCCGGACACGACGCAGTAAAGGTTCCAAGGTCATAATAAAAATTAGTGGAGACAACGGGCATCCTTGTCGCGTGCCATTGTTAATATCAAATGACTCCGAGAGGATCCCATTGACCCTCACTCTTGCCGACGGGACGGAGTATAGAGACAACACCCATCCAAGCATCTTAGCACCCAACCCTATATGAGACAATGTTTCTTTAATAAAGGTCCAATGAACGCGATCAAATGCTTTTTCTGCATCTGTAGATAACAACATCAATGGAGTTTTAGATATCTTGGCTGTATAAGTTAAGTCTATGGCTTTAGTGGTGTTGTCTCTTGCCTCACGACCCGTGACAAATCCCGTCTGGTCCGGGTGAATCAAGTCCGGAATGAACGGGGAGAGTCTTGTCGCAAGAATTTTAGCAAAGAGCTTAATATCTGCGTTTAACAAGGATATCGGGCGGTAACTGGAGCATAACAGAGGGTCTTTCCCTGATTTATGAATCACAGTTATATTAGCTCTCAGGGCATCCTTGGGTGGTGTAGCTGTCGCCAAGGCATTAAAAAAGGTTTTCAGTTGTGGTAACAGAGAGTCCTTCAGTTTTTTATAATAAACAATCGTAAACCCATCTGGTCCAGGAGCTTTCCCGGATTTAGCCGACGACAGTGCCTCCTCAATCTCCCGGTCTGAGATAGGCATCTCCAGGGATTGCGAAACTGAATCTGCCAATTTCGGCATAGCCGAAGATTCAATATATTTCCGTATACGTGTAGTAAGAGTAGTCAATGCTTCCGGCGTTTTATTCGTGTCTAAGTTGTATAAAGCGGCATAGTAATGTTTGAACGCCTCAGCGATATCCAGGGGAAACTTTGAACGTTTCGAGGTGCCGGGGTGTGACATCTCAGAGACATATGTAGTGGCTCTACTGAGTCTAGACGCCCTTGCCAAAGCTCTTCCAGATTTATTACCGTATTCATAAAAATGCCTACGGCATCTAGTAAGAACTCCTTTTGCCTTATATAATAAGGTAGTACGTAACTTCTCTCTAACATCTGATAGTTCTCTCTTCAGATCAGGGAGGGAGTAACGCTTATGCCTAGTCTCAAGATCTCTCAGTTTAGTCATAAGATCCTGGATTTCAGCACCTCTAATTTTTTTTAAACGGGCTCCATGTTGTATTAAAATACCTCGAATTACACACTTGTGAGCCTCCCACCCCCCCCCAGGTGTCACGTCTGCAGAAGTATTCATGTCAAAATAGTCCTTCAGAGCTTTAGCAATGTCTGCCAGGACTACTGTGTCTTCTAATAAAGAAGCGTTTAGCCTCCATTGCCACTGTCTTGGAATCGGGGATTGGAGCATAATGGAGACCTTGACCAAGGCATGGTCTGAAAAGGAAATCGGCTCAATAGATGCATCTATTAGTTGTGTCAGATCAGACTGTCTCAGAAGAAAAAAGTCAAGTCTAGAGTACACGTCGTGTATAGGTGAGTAGAAGGTGTAGTCTTTAGATGTAGGGAACAAAAGCCGCCAAGCATCTAGCAATTGATGATCATGAAGCGCTCTGTTCAACCTTCTAATAGCTGCTTTAGACAGGCTAGACCTACCCCGAGATGTGTCAAGATCTGGGTCGAGTGTAACATTGAAATCCCCTCCTAGGACCAGTGTTCCCTCTGCGAAGACCTCAATTTTTTCCAAAAACTGCAGGAGCATTGTAATCTGACCCGAATTAGGGAGGTATAGCGAGGCAAATGTATACGTTCTGGAGGCGATCTTACCTTTGACCATAAGGAGTCTTCCGTTTTCACCACTGTAGGAGTCCAGAAATTCCCATGGTATTGATCTCGATATCACGATACTGGAACCAGAGGAGTGTGGGTTATTAGATAAACTGTGGTATGACGAAGGAAACCAGTGACTGGAGAGTTTATACGGCTTGTTCTCACACATATGAGTCTCCTGAAGAAAAGCAATATGAATTTTGTTAGTTTTCAAATAGTTAAACAAAATAGATCTTTTCCCTGCATCATGTAGACCCTGCACATTCAACGTGCCTATTTGAATAGCTGATAGGGTGCTATGCGACATCTTCACTATCACAGACCTGGGATCTCCGGGGAAAAGGGGTCAAGGATTCAGGAAAGAGGGGGAGGGAAGAGGGGGGGGGAAGGGGGGGGGGAGTAGAAGAATAAAAGATAAAGACTATAAGTAAGAAAAAGACTATTCTAGTCTAAGCCGGTCAAGCCAGCAACTCAACTCCCTCTCAGGAAAAAGGAAAAGAAAATGAGAGAGAGTCGTAGGGACCGTAACTGACCAAAAAGCCACGATCCGCAGACCCAGGACTCTTATATGTTACCAAGGTCATCTCTTCACTCCACAACATCGATTTCGTATAAAACCAACAAGGAAAAATTAAGACAAAACAGGAAGATAAAGTGACATCAAACAGTCAGTAAATTTGTTGCATATCTAAATATACCATCTTTTTATGACTAGTATTGTCCGGCAGACCCGTCCGGGGTATTTCCGGGAAAAACCTGGACAAAACAAAACAAGAACACCCCACATATCTCATTAAGCTCCATGAGAGGTGGCCGGAACTCTCATGTTGGCAAGTCCTCATAGGATCTTCTCCTCTGTCGTCTCGGACTTGAGGGTCCAGACACCTGGGAAGACGGACGAGGGCTACGTCTGGGCTCTTTGTTCTTGCCTCGTAGGTCTCCTGAAGTGAATTGTGGATCTCGGCGCATCGCTGTAAACTTCTTGAGGCCTTCCAATGAAAGCCAATCAGGGATCTGAATGGGCTGAATGCGTAGAAAGTTAAAAAGATCGTCCAGTTCCTCATGCCGCCACAGGTAGAACACCCTCTTCTCTTTCCGCACAATTAAGTGAAAGGGATGTCCCCATCTATACGTAGCTCCTGCTTCTTTAACCTTGAGTAGCAAGGGACGGAGTTGACGTCTCAAGTATAGTGTAAGGCTGGAAACGTCTGGGAACAGTCGAACGGTGGCATCCTCTAGCATTACGTTTCCATGTTGCCAGGCCCCCCGAGTTATAGCGTCTTTGTCTGTATAGTTATGCAACCTACACAGAACATCCCTTGGGTTGGATGGGTCAATAGGTGCTGATCTGGAGACCCTATGGATCCTATCAACTTTATACGTCGAGTCAGACGGCAGCTGCGAGACTGTATTGAAGATACTCATAACAGTATCTAGAAGATCAGGTGTCAGCACAGACTCAGGAATCCCCTTCAGTCTTATATTGTTACGCCTTTCTCTGTTTTCCTGATCATCTGACTGTATAATGAAGGCAACTGTATAAGCCTGGGATCGTGACATCTCCTTTTCCAGAGCAGTGACTCTGTCATCTATGGTGACCAGGGATCCCTCAGTTTGAGAAGTTTTTTGCTTAAGAATATCAATGTCCTCTCTTATAGAGCAGAGTGCTCTCTCCTGTGAAGCCTCCATGCGTGCTACTATATTGTCAATATCTAATTTTGATGGGAGTGCAGCAATCATGTTTCTGATTGCCTGTAGCTCAGACTGTGGGACATTCTGCAGTGTGGAGGAGGAGGAGGGCATCAACATGTGAGATTCAACAGAGGAGGCCCGCTTCATTAACTCTGCGCCATCTTCCTCTCTCATGGCTGCAGCCTGCACGCTGCCTGTTTGTGTCTGCTGGGGCACTGATCTCCTTACCGCCTCTCCTGTGCTCCGTATCGCCTCCTTGTTCTGGCTCCCTGCTCCCGGGCTCCGCGGGCTCCTCTGCTGCAGCGGCTGCTGAGGTGGCGGGGACTGCTTCTGCGTCGCTCCCGACGCCATTACTGGCGAACGCGCTGCTTTTCCTCCTGCAGCCTGGAACAACCTGGGGATGTCCCCGCGAGTCTCCGGACTCTTCTGTGGGGCTATATTAGGTGTGGAGCCTTCCACCTTCTTCCTCCTTGACATATTAGGGCCGGTGGCGGATATAAGCTGGATAATAGTGTCCCGGGTCTGCAGAGCTTAGCAAAGACACGTCTTCACCCAGCCATGGTCAGGCCACGCCCCCCCACAGTGGCATTTAATGGGATTTTGACACAGTACATGCCCACCAAATTATTCATTTTCGCCCCTGAATGCACACTTATCATGGGCGTCGAGGGTCATGAGGTCAGGGACATAGGTACACATGAAGTGTTGCCACTCATTCATGTTGTTAATTGTGTCCCTGGGCCTCATGTACTCGATTTGCCATTGTAGGGCAGTATTGCTTGAGTGCATTGTGTCTTGTAAGCGATAGAGGACATCTAAAATAAGCATGTCCGATTCATCTCGCGAAACATTCCGCCTTCTTGGCCGGGTGATTCCGGCTTGTTAAGCCGCTGCTTGCTGTGGTGGGATGGGGACCGTTGCCTCTGGTTGGGATTGAGTGAGGTCAATTTGGGTGCCCTCACATGCTCTTGTGTCAACCCTTGCCTCAGTGTTGGGTGGCCCATCACCACTGCTGCCCGCCATGTCTTGCTCTACAAGTGGTGTACTGCTGAAAGTCCTGTTGAGTACAAAAAGGGCAAACATAATTAACTTGTTAAGTACAGGTGTAATACATTGTAGCATCCCTAATGTATTTGCCAATGTATAGTGGACCTTAAATAGTCTTCTGAAGGAAACCCATCTGGTCATGGTGCTTGTAGAGTGTTGGCGGTTGAGCAGCGGCACCACTTCGATATTTATCACTTTCTCTCACATCTCGGACAAATCTATCTCGCATTGACCTCCACCACACGTGCACTTTGTGGGCTACATGTTGGAAAAGGGTAAAGGGCAAAATAAGGTCATCATGTTTGAAAATATATTATACAAAACCTTATCTTGTGTGCTAACATATATTGGGTGTGCAGCATGAGGACATACCAATGCACGGTTGTTCCCCCAGGCTCATGGTCTTTTAATTTGGGAACATGTCTGTGAATATACTTGTCCAAATCTTTTGGTTTCGGACAGCATTTTGGTGGGCAGGATGGCACTGGTCCCAGATCGAGGCATGTGGTTCGACTAAATTAATGAGGACCTCGTTGTCGATTTAGGGCTTTAGGAATCCAATCGGAGCCTTATCACAGCCATGTTTAACAGTGGGCTAAGGGAAGGAAAAAGAGAAATGTACAGTATATCACAGAAGCCAGACACATGTCTTTGCAGACAGAGGAAACAAGTTAGCTGACAGCCTTGGCCCAAAAAATGTTACCCATTGGCCTTTTCACACATGCCAAAAAAACTGTATTTAACACAAAATTGGTTTTGGTGGCCCATGAGTACATTCAACAACATGTTTCTTACCACAGGCGCTGCCACATCCTTCATTCATTTGGCATGGCCTTTTGAGCGGCTATGTGACGCCTCCTTCTCCTGTGCCTGAAAATGTCAACAACATGTTTTGTTCAAAAACACCAAAACAATGTGACCACCATCCCCAACCATCCCAACACATATTTCAAAGATTAACATACCTTATGCCGGATGCCTGATGTCCGTGCCTTGTGTGTGCTTTCGCTTTTGACTGTGTTTACCACTTTTGTGGCTCTTCTTGCGCTGAAGGAGTAAATTGTTGACAAAAAGAAAACATGGGTTAAAGATTTGCCCTCAAAGAACACGTTCACATTAGGACAAAGACACCAACATCTGTATACACACATGTAAGGGCACACAAACATGTATGTATGCAAATAAATACACACAAACACACATTCCATGACAACTCTTACAATACAACATTTCATGCATCTCTATGTCCTCTGCACTTGTGGGCCAAGCATGAGTGTTGGGACCACACATATGTGGTGAACTATGTGTGAAACATGTTCTGAATGTTCTAGAATGTGAGATAATGCACAATAGGGTCTTATCTTTTTAGGAAAAGATCAATGTGAAAAAACTGACGGAATCTGCTTACCTTATGGGGTTGTGTGCACCCACAGCCAAGTTTGAGCGCTCAGAGGTCAGTTGCTGCAGGATCCTCATATCCACGGGTAACCACGGTTCAAGATTATGCTCTTAGGACAATGAGCCGCAGGATCCGCGCTGCCGATAAAGTAAAACCCGAAGACCGGAGTGTCTTCACCATGGTCTGTAAGAACTTTCAGTTTTTGTTTAAAGTTACAGAGTACATAATCTGGGATTTATTCAGTGCGAGCTGCACTGCTGGATTTATACAGGATTTATTTCAGCCCAAAGAGTGCAGTGGTAAACTATTTGTTTGTTGCACATATTTCTGCTGAGACTGTTCTGGTTTTTCACTTTATTTGTGCCGGCCGCACACTGCATATTATTTTTGGACTAATCTTCAGTTTATTTCTATTTGATAGACTTGTTCAGCTACCTTTTGTTTGATTTACTCGTCAGTACTGGCTCAAATTTTTACTCAAATTTTTGTCTCAGTTTTGTCTAATCCCACACGATCAGATTCCAAGTAACACAAGTGTTACAGGGAGCTTCTTAAATGTGTGAACTCACCATTAAACACCTTCACTCTATATCTAGACTTAAATTAATTCTTTAGAAAGATGACTATTGAATGCCACTTTCTTCTTGATGATAAAAAGGAGAATTTTGTGTACTCACCATAAATTCCTTTTTTCTTAGCCTCTAATTGGGGGACACAGGATCATGGGTGTTATGCTGCTGTCCACTAGGAGGTGACACCATGCATAATCTGTAAAAGAGTTAAGTGGCTACTCCTCTGCAGTATACACCCCTGGAGCAGGAAGTGCTTCACCAGTTTTGTGCTAAAGCAGTAGGAGAGTTAACAGATAATAACAATAATACAGTGCATGTAATCACGAATAAAACATGTGTACACTCACGCCGCATGCGCAATGCGGTGCAAGACGCCTGCAGAGCGGCACGGGTGTACCGACGTCACCCAATGCCAGAAATGACGCAATTCACATTATTACAGCCCCATTAGAGCCCTGGCAGCACCGAGGAGAGCAGGGAGGCGCTGAATAGAATATGAATTATGAACGCCTATTAGGGCGAAATATGAACGCCTATTAGGGAGTGATCTTATGACGAAGAGAGACCGCCCAAGGGGCTAAAGAATATAGCTACAGCTAATTAACATCGCTAATGAGTACGTTATAAAACGTTTTTATGCACTTTACCAGGATGCTTTTTTGAGACAAAAGGAGTGTGGGATTAGTGATAATATGCTGCAGGGACATGTTTTGCTAGCTTATGAGGCGTTTTGGAGGTGACAGGATCCCTTTAAGCTAAGATTTCTCCATTTTCTTTAGATTCACAAGCAGTTTCTGCCATGTCTTTTTTTCCCTATGTCTTTTTTAGCTGTGCAGACAGCCCTGCTATTGACATTCAGCCATTATGATATTTCCTATACATATACTGTCTAGTGTTGCAGCGGATTTTCACTTTACATGTCAGTTTTTTTCTTGCTTGCACATAGACATAAGGTGATGCCAGTCCTTTACTATGTATTTGTATTACTGATTTTTGACTGAGCTCACTTCCCCCGCCCGGTAGCCATGTTTGGTATCCATTTTGTTGTAGGCATGTCCATGATAACCCCTCACAGCTGGTTTTAATTGTATATAGAGGAATGAAAACCCACACATACAGCATTACACCACAAGAGAGGCACACGGCTAGGACCCGACATAATGAGAAAGACATGGTTGTCGGGCTCTTAACGCAGTGGCCACTGCTTAAGCTAAGATTTCTCCATTTTCTTTAGATTCACAAGCAGTTTCTGCCGTGTTTTTTCCCTATGTCTATTTTAGCTGTGCAGACAGCCCTGCTATTCACATTCAGCCATTATGCTATTCCCTATACATATACTGTCTAGTGTTGCAGCGGATTTTCACTTTACATGTCAGTTTTTTTCTTGCTTGCACCTAGACATAAGGTGATGCCAGTCCTTTACTATCTAGATGCTCATACTGTCAGCCTCAGTCGTTTGCTGACTTTGTAGTAATGGTCGCCGCTGCTAAAAAGGCGGGGCGGGCCTCCAGCACACAATGCCGCCGAGACCAGGCTTCTTTCTCTCTTGCTGATGTGGCTGTGTCTCTGGTCCGCCCTCTGCTATGACGCCGGGCGCGTCATTTTAGTCATTTGAGGGGCAGGCCGGGGGCGGGCAACAAGGCGGCGGCTTCACGCTAGGCCGAAGCCGCGGCCTGTAATAATCTTCTGAAGCTGGAAATGTTACCCGGCTGGCGCGGAGGTCAGGGCAGGGTCGGAATGCACCTGGACCCCACCGGACCTCCTATGCCCCACAGCGCCAGTAACTTAGTGGCGCTCGCAGGAGCATCCAGAACGCTGGATCCCCTTCGGTTTTGTGGCAAATGGCGGTGTCGGATGCTGCAGGAGCATCTACTGTGCTCCTGTCTGTCTATGATGAGTTCCCACGTCCCCTTCAGGAGCGCTCAGCAGAGCTGGTGCTCCTGGAGCTGCAGCTTTGAGGATTCCTGCGAGCTGTGTCCTGTTGAAGCACTTCGCAAAGCTGAGGCTTCTGGACTGTGCAGCTGTGTCCGTGCAGGCTGTTTGCTCCCTACCTACGGTGTCTCGACCTAAGAACCCTCTGAGAGGTGACTAGGGAGGGATGCTGCTGTCCACCGTCTGAGTGCTCATGTTCAGCCTCGACCTCAACCCAGAAAGCCCAAAAGTGGGGACCCGGGGAAGGAGGACCATCGTCTCGACCTCAACCCAGCACCCCAACTGTGGTGTGCTGAGGAGGGAGCGGCATGTGGATCGACCTCTCAACTTCAACCAGGCGCCCCCAAAAGTGGGGGGTCGAGGAAGGAGCATGCCGGGACTCTCCCCAGAGACCCACTTTTCTTCATTTTGAAAACAAAAAAAAATTTTAAGAATTTTAGTGTTCCTCCTAACAACACTAAGGAAAACCTGGTGAAGCACTTCCTGCTCCAGGGGTGTATACTGTAGAGAAGAAGCCACTTAACTCTTTTACAGATTCTGCATAGTGTCACCTCCTAGTGGACAGCAGCATAACACCCATGGTCCTGTGTCCCTCAATGAGGCGAAGGAGAAAGTAAATCTTCCACATCAACTAGCCATCTCTTGATACTACATTAAAATAGATCAAACCACCTCTTTAAAGGAGTTTGCACATGTACCTGATAAGGATAGGGGGAGTTTCAAAAAATGTCTATCCTTTGCACCACAAAGATGCTCATATTAAAACGCTTCAACAACTTGTATTAAAAAATCTCTGTTGAATTAAACATTCCAAAAACCTCGACCATTTGAAACCAGAAGAGAGAGGCAATTTTCCTCCATGAAAAACACAAAATTATAATCAAGAGTGCTGATGAGGAAGACGGCATAGTGATAATGGATAGTGGGTGGTATCTTGGGAGGGTAGATGGATCTTGAAGGATCGTGGGTATTATCAGACATTGGATTCAGACTCCTCTATATCCATGTTTCTGAATTATAAAGATTTGATTAAAAAAGTCCATACAAACGGGATTCTCAACAAGAAAGAGAAAATTTCTTGACATCCCATGCTTCTAAGTTCCATTTTTCTACTTCCTCCCCAAGATACATAAAGAAAGAACTAACCCCCCGGGCCATCCCATCATTTCCGGCATAAACTCAACCTCAAATTTATCTCACTACATTAACCTTTTTCTACAAAAACATGCTTTAACTCTTGATTCTTATTTAAAAGACTCTTCGGAACTTATTAAACTTCTTAGGGAACTGCCTTCCCAAACAGATTGCCTTCTTCTCATTTAGATGTGAGAGCACCCATGATCTAGGTTTGTAAGCAGTTAATCATTATCTTAATGCTGATGTCTCCATGCCTAATGAACAGAAGGAATTTCTTTTAGAAGCTATAAGCTTTATTTTAAACAATATTTTTTTGCATTTGAAAGGACAGATTATCGTCAGGTGAGGAGCTGCGTGATGGGAACGAGTTTCACCCCAAACTATGCTAATCTATACATGGAGTTGTTGGAGTCAGTCTTCATCGCATAGTCCCCCTGACACAGGGCTGAATTATTTTTTATCGTCGATACATAAACAATTTGATTCTACTTTAGAAAGGCCCCAAAACCACAGCCTTTGACTTCATTGAATACCTAAATAAAAATCTTTGGGGTTTGCTTTTTACAGTTTCTATTTCGGACAGTAGCCTCCAGTACCTTGACCTTATGTTGCAGATGGAGGGCTCAGGGAAGGTGTCCACATCGACACATTTCAAGCCTGTTGACGTTAATAGCTATCTTGGGCTCGATAGTGGGCACCTCCATAAGTGGATCACTAATATTTCATATGGTCAGTACTGGAGGGTCCGAAAAAACTGTATAAAAGATTATGATTTCGTTGAAGAATCTAGTATTCTGAAAAGGTTCATCCAGAATGGTTACCCCAAGAGATTGTTAACAGATGGATATAATAAAACCAAGCATCTTACACAGGATCTTTGCATTAATAAGATCAAGTCCGCTAAGGTCAATAATGATAAAATTACCGAGCTCACTGAGTGGAGTTAGGTTACTTACCTTAACCCATCACATGCGAGTATACAGAGACTGATCCGGTCCTCTCCAACCATCTCCCTAATAAACCAAAAATTATCTATAGAAGAAACCAGAATCTTTCCAATTTAGTGTCACTTAGCAACACCTTTTTAAAACCTAAACTAAACAAAAAAGTATACATGCACAATAATGGTTGTTTTTCATGTACATTCTAAAGTGCTTATGCTGTGGGATAATTATAAATGGGGTTACCTTTTTTCATTCCCAAACAAAAGGTGAAACCTTCTCTATTACGGTAATTGCCAAGTCAGTTGCTAATCCACGTATGTTGTGTATTTGCTACAATGTATGGTGCGGCCTTCAGTATGTAGGTCGTACAATACAAACGATGCATGTCCTCCTCAATAAGCATTGCGACAACATAGGCATTGAGTACCAACTGCACAGTATTTCTAAACATTATACTGCTTTTCATCAAAAGGATCCACAATTTCTTAGACTGACCATAATTTATCAGGTTTGAGGTACTGCCCCTGACCGTCTCATTAATACGGAAAGTTTTTGGATTTTTAAGCTTGGCACATTGACTCCTGAAGAATTAAATTTAACTATAGACAATGTGGTCTACGGTAATTAGTGTATTTTACTGATATGTTTTTTATCTTTTGAATTATATCCATTTATTATATGCTCATTTTAGAACTGAATATGGTATAATACTGATTATTTTTATCTTCCCTCCGGTGTCAAAATTGATATGTCGTTTTCTTGATAGATTTTATAGATATATGGTCTCCTTTTTATAGATTTTTTTTATTATATTCTGTTGTTTTACAGTATAGGTAATGTTTTTACATGCAATTGGTATTGTTGCATATAGTCTTATGGTTGTATTATGGGTCATTTGTTTCTGGTAGCTCACTGCTAGCATACAAAAGGTGCTATGAGATCATATAATGTGGTTATTCTATTGGTCTCCTGCCCCTATAAAATGTGTCACTTCCCCTTCCCGCTGTTATACCACCTTAGGAAGGCAACAGTTCCTCTACCGAAACGCGTCATGGTGAAATAAAAGGTTTGTCATCCAATTTGCCCTTGTCCTTGTGGTTTCTGTGCCCAAGCGCTTCTATTTAGACCACTATATTTATTTTCCTAACCACCACGTCCCTGCTACGAGGGTATGCGTCAGGAGCTGCTCTGGGCCAGATTCACTCACATCTCAGCATTGAAGACCTGTGGTGACACGATCACGTGACCGTATCCAGAAAGTGCCGCACGGTAGCGGCAATGTTGGTGCCTCCACTGACGAGTATACCACTGGGGTTCTGCAGGAGTGCAAAACCCAAGGAGGTGAGAGGCCAATCGACGCACATATCCCCCTAATTCCACTAGATCATCGGATGCCTCTCAAATTACGCTTCTCTCCTTTTCTTGTCATCCTGGTATATGGCCCCCATCCTGATTTATGTTTCTCGTCCTGGTATATGGTCCCCATGCAGGTATATAGACTACATCCTGGAATATGGCTCCATAAAAAAATAATTATATTCACCGTCCATTACTTCCCCTGCAGCGTAGCAACGCCCTCTACTCATGCCAGCAACTTACCAGTGTGTAAGCGCACACTGATGACATCACTGTTATGCGATGCGCTCCCACACACCATCAGCTGCCGGCATGGGAAGCACACATTGCACTGCTGAGGGGGAGCAAAGGACGCTAAGTTTAATCATCAGTCTGCTGCAGCCTGCTAGGATATTCATTGCTCCCATGCAGTGTTCATGGGTTAAGCAATGAATATCTATTTTCTTTAATAACGTGCACACACGATCACCCCTGGCTGAAGCAGCAGTGGGTGATCATGTGTGCCCGCTGTTTAAGAAAATGTAATATGTGCTACTACCCCCCGCCCATCATCCTGCCCAGCTCTCAGCACTGCTTTCATTGCTGAGAGATTATGGGCAGAAGGAGCAGTGAATATTAAACTTGCTTAAACAGCGGTAACACATGATCACTAGCAGGTGCTGCTGCAGTGTGTTTTTACCTCTGGTGACCCATATTCCTGCCTCCGCTGCCCCCCAATGCCACAACTAGACCGGGCATCCGGAATATAAGACACACCGCCACTTTCTCCCCAAATTTTGGGGGGAAAAAAACTGTGGCTATAGTCCCATTTGTTCATGGGAAATCCCTATTAGGGTATTGTCGCTTCTGAAAATTACAGTGGATTGCCATGAAACACATCTAATAAAAGGTTATCCTACAAAGTGCATCCGTTATTACAGAAGATTTATATCAATTTATTTACTCACATGAATGGCATCATTAATTTCCATCAGAGAATGAGGAGGAAATTCACAAACATGGGGAGAACATACAAACTCCTAACAAATGTTGTGCTTGGCAGGTACTGAACGGACGACCCCAGTGCTGCAAAGCAACAGTGCTAACCACTGGACCACTGTACTGTCCTATCATTTAGGTACGGGCTTCATGGTGGAATGCAATAGAGACATGAAGGTTGCAAATATCACATTATCAGTTGCAACTAGTGAATGCGTTTAACCAGAAACCCAGTAAGGTTTCTAATTTGCTGCCAACTCTCTAGTCACAAACTGTAACTAGTGACTGTCACTGTGACCACATTCTTGATCATTAGTTGTAACGTCTTCAGACGCAAATCTATAAACAACCATGTAACCCTAGCCGTAAACAGAAATGTTTAGTTTTTTAAGTTCTAGCCAAGAAAAAAGAATTTTGTTTACGTACCGTAAATTCTTTTTTCTTGAATCATCAATGGGAGACCCAGACAATGGGGTTTAGGGCACTGCCCTCCGGAGGCCACACTAGGTACTACAAGAACTGTAGACACCGCCCCCTCCGCTTATAAACCCCTACCGCAGGGAACATCCTCAGTTTGGTCCATAAGCTGCGAGGAGACAACAGAAAAACCACACCCGAAACCTCGGGAAGACACCGTGAACAGACGGGTCAACAACCCGGATCAACTGCCCCAACAGGGGACAGATCAACCGTAACATACAACGGAACACTGGGTGGGTGCTGGGTCTCCCATTGATGATTCAAGAAAAAAGAATTTACGGTACGTAAACAAAATTCTCTTTTTTCTGATCATCATAATGGGAGACCCAGACAATGGGGATGTCCTAAAGCAATACCCCAGGGCGGGAAAAAGTTCCTCAAAAGACGTTTGCATACGCGGTCCCCGTCAAAGGTGGGCAACCGCCGCCTGGAGGACCCGCCTGCCCAAACTTGCATCCGCAGAGGTATGGGCATGCACCATATAATGCTTAGAGAAGGTGTGTAGGCTAGACCAAGTGGCCGCCTGACACACCTGCAGAGCAGAGGCGCGATGTCGCAAGGCCCAGGAGGCACCGACAGCTCTTGTCGAGTGTGCCTTCAAGCCTACCGGGAGAGGCAAACCAGAAGACCGGTAAGCCTCTTGAATGGGTGCCTTGATCCATCTGGCCAAGGTAGATTTTGACGCCGCTGACCCCTTACAGCGACCTGCCGTAAGTACGAACAAAGAGTCCGAACTCCGGAAGGAGGCAGTTCTGGACACATAAATGCGTACAGCCCGTACGAGGTCCAGAGTATGGAGGTCGCGTTCAATCTGATGAACAGGAGCGGGACAAAATGATGGGAGCACAATCTCCTGGTTCAAATGAAAAGTGGAAACCACTTTTGGCAGGAATTCCGCCCGCGGGCGTAACACCACTTTGTCTTGGTGAACCACCAGAAAGGGTGACTTGCACGATAGTGCCGCCAGTTCAGAGACCCGTCTCAGGGACGTAATCGCCACCAGAAAGACCACTTTCTGTGACAAATAAGAGAGAGAGACTTCTCTCAATGGTTCAAAAGGCGGTTTCTGTAAAGCTGCCAAGACCATGTTGAGATCCCAAGGATCTAGAGGTCGCCTATACGGCGGAACCACACGAGATACCCCTTGGAGAAATTGACGAACCTCTGGGAGGAGCGCCAAGCGCCTGTCGAACAATACAGACAGCGCTGATACCTGACCCTTCAGAGAACTGAGGGAAAGGCCCAACTCCAAACCTGACTGCAAAAAAGCCAATAGGGTCGGGATCGACAAGGGCCAAGGTACATGTCCCCTTGAGGAGCACCAGGCGAAAAAGATTTTCCACGTTCTGTGGTAAATCTTCCGTGACGTGGGCCGTCTAGCTCTGTTCATGGTGGAAACAACCGCAGGAGAGAAACCCCTGGATGTTAAGAGCCAGGCCTCAAGAGCCATGCAGTCAATCTGAGGGCCCTGGAATTGGGGCGGAAGAAGGGGCCCTGCGCGAGAAGATCTGCGCGGTCTGGAAGAGCCCACCGGTGTCCGCCGGACAGTTGCCACAGATCCGGATACCAGGACCTCCTCGGCCAATCCGGAGCCACTAGAATGGCTGTGTGACATTCCGTCTTGATTTTCCACAGGACCTTGGGCATCAGTGCCAGGGGCGGGAAAACATATGGCAGGCGAAAATCTGACCAACTCAGGACTAGAGCATCTGCCCCCAGAGACTGAGGGTCCCACGATCTCGCCATGTATTGTGGCACCTGATGATTCAGCCGGGAGGCCATCAGATCCACATCCGGGGTCCCCCATCTGATGCAGATGTCCCGGAAGACGTCCGGATGGAGAGACCATTCTCCGGCGTCCATCCCCTGTCGGCTCAGGTAATCTGCCTCCCAATTCTCGACACCTGGGATGTAGACTGCGGAAATCAAGCAGTTGTTGACTTCCACCCATGATAGAATGCGGTGGACTTCCGCTAGAGCCTGTGCACTCCTGGTTCCTCCTTGGTGATTTATATAGGCGACAGTCGTCGCATTGTCGGACTGAACCCGAATTGGTTGTCCGGATAGGAACACCCGAAAGGCCAGGAGTGCCAGATAGACCGCCCTGAGCTCCAGCACGTTGATCTGCAACGTCGTCTCTGCACGTGTCCAGAGACCTTGAGCTCTGTGGTGTAAAAACACCACGCCCCAGCCCTTCAGGCTGGCGTCGGTGGTCACCACTAACCACGATGGCTTCAGGAAAGATCGTCCCTTTGATAAGTGACTCGGCTGAAGCCACCACTGCAGAGCATCCCTGGTCGGCTGGGAGAGGACCACCAGCTGATTCAGAGAGGACGTCCTCTTGTCCCACCTCTGGAGGATTTCCAGTTGCAGAGGACGGAGGCGAAACTGTGCGAAGGGCACCGCCTCTATTGCTGCCACCATGCGTCCCACCAGCTTCATCAATACCCGTAGGGATGAATGAGGTGATTCGAGGAGATCGCGTACTCCTGACTGGATGGCCAGTTGTTTGGCTCGTGGTAGGGACACTAGAGCAGAGTCCGTGTGGAATTCCATGCCCAGGTACGTCAGTGACTGGGTTGGAACCAGGGTGGACTTCTGGATGTTGAGAAGCCACCCGAACTGCTCCAGAGACTGCATGGTCGCCTGCAGGCTTCGCTGACACAGGTGTTCCGACGGCGCTCTGACCAGTAGGTCGTCCAAATAAGGAATGACGGCGTGTCCCTGCGCATGCAGTAAGGCCATCATTGATGCCATCACTTTCGTGAACACCCGGGGAGCCGAGGCCAACCCGAAGGGCAGCGCCACGAATTGGAAGTGCTCCTCCCCCACCGCGAATCTCAACCATCGTTGATGAGACGGTGCAATGGGTATGTGAAGGTAAGCGTCGCGAATGTCTATGGACGCTAGGAAGTCGCCCTGCGACACAGCCGCGATCACTGAGCGCAGGGATTCCATGCGGAACTTCCGAACCAACACATGGCGGTTGAACAGCTTGAGGTCCAGAACCGGGCGGAAGGAGCCGTCCTTCTTCGGGACGATAAAGAGGTTGGAGTAGAAACCCCTGAACCTCTCCCCAGTGGGCACTGGGACCACCACTCCGTCTCTGCGGAGTCCCTCCAAGACCAGATAAAAAGCCTGAGCCTTTTCCGGAGATGGGACAGACCGATGGAATCGGTGTGTGGGTTGTGACGACAGCTCTATCCTGTATCCTCTGGAGACTACGTCTCGAACCCACTGATCTTGGATGTGGAGTCGCCATTTGTCTTGAAATTGAGACAGGCGACCTCCAACCTGTGGGGAGGCAGGAGGAGGGAGCGAGTCATGCGGAGGTGGGTTTGGGAGCGGCAGCTGTTGTACCTGCCGACTTCTTCTGGCGACTCTTGGGGCGCCATTGCTGAGAGGGCTTGGCCCCACGGTCCGCACGAGCGGAAGACGCTGACGGCTGTGAGCTGGTACGAAAGGACCACTGTTTAGGGTTCCTTTTCACAGTATACCTAGGCTTAGGTCTGTTCTGTGGGATCTTGGACTCCGTAGAGTCTTTGATCAACTTGTCCAGCTCGGCACCAAACAGCCTGTCACCAGAGAAGGGAAGATTCTGCAGAATCTTCTTTGACGTGGCATCTGAGTCCCATAGACGCAGCCACAACAATCTGCGGATCGCTATCGCATTGGCCGAAGCCACAGCTGAGCGAGTGGCAGTCTCCAGGGACGCCGTCCTAGCATAATCTGCATAGGCCTTTGCCCTCTCTGTAAGTGCCAGGACTTCAGAGTTAAAACCTGCCAGGTCAGCAATCCCATCCAGACAGGATGTGATCGCCTGCAGAGTCCAGACCGCAGCAAAACTCGGGGCAAATGAAGACCCACAGCCTCATAAGACGACTTGGCGAGTTGTTCGACCTGTCTGTCTGTCGCATCCTTCAGTGAGGAGCTATCAGAGGCAGAGAATAGGGAGCGTGCAGCAATCCTGGTCATGGAAGCGTCCACTTTCGGGGACTGCGACCACTCCTGAAGCACCTCCTGAGGAAAGGGAAAGCGGTTGTCCTTGGATTTGCGGACATAACGCCGTCCAGGGTGTACCCTGGGAGCTCTAACCACCCTTTCAAAATTAGTGTGGTCCAAAAAGGAACCACACGGTCTAGCCTCAGGTTGTAACCACTGGTAGACCTCCTTCGGGTGAACGGCTGTCTCCTGAGGGGGTAACCCGAGACGTAAAGTCTCGTTGATGGAAGACACCAGATCCTCCACCCCTTCAGCTGGTTCAGACACCGACCCGAGAGTTGAACCCCCATCATCCTCGTCACCGTCAGAGTGACGCTCCTCCTCAGAGAGGATCTGGAGCTCGGGTGAAACATCACGGCGAGCCCGCTTAAGGGGTCTCACGGTGGAAGATGGAGACACCCGGGGGTAGCTTGAAGGAGTAACTGGAGCATCCAGTCTCCTTGTTAGTGCCTCCAGGGATTGCGACATGGAGGACAATTGGGACAACAGAGAGGCATTAATCTCGCTTTGTTTTTCCCATGGCCCTGGGATCACTTGAACCTCAGGGTAAAGCACCGGAGCTGCTGACTCAGCAGTGACAGTCCGGGCGTCTGGGCGTCCGCAATTATTGCAGGACCCCTCCACCAGTGTCCCGTTGCATGTAGCACAGACAGGTGTGGTACTGGCTGCCTTAGCAGCGCCTTTCTTCCCTGAGGACATACCCACGGTAGAGGAATATCAACACAGGAGAAACTTCACCGGAAACCGGTGGCTTACCGACCGCTGCACAGCGGTGGTGAAGGGAGCGGTGTGTGTGTGTGGCCTCCGCGAGGTAAGAAGACCTGGTCTCCCCTGGAGTGCAGCAGAGCAGTCTCCAACGATCCCAGCAGGAAAGTGAGGGGAAAAGATGGCGCCGCCTGTAGAAGCAGAGGGCGGGGCCGAAACACGCGGGAAGCACACACACACGCCCATCCAGGTCACATGGGCCGCTCCACATCTCTCCCGGCCGCCATTACAGTAATGTAAGCGCCGGAGCCCGCAGCGCGGGAGGTATTAAACATAAATACCCAGGCTCACAGACAAAGTCTGAAGCCCACAGCCGCAGCCCCTGTGTCACACAGGGCGGTCAGCCAGGGTGACCCCAGCACAGGGTACACCGCCAGAACCGCGGACCCTAAGGCAACGCGCGGTCTGAGTGTCATAAACACATCAGTGTCAGACACTACCCCCAGGCACACCGGAGACACCGGAGTATCTCAGTGCCGGTCCGGTCTGTAAGCACCATATCATGGGAGGCCTCGGACGGGGGTTCAGCACCAGTCCGGTCTGTAAGCACCATTTAGGGAGGCCTCGGACTGGGCTGGCTCTAGTCCGGTCTGTAAGCACCATTTAGGGAGGCCTCGGACAGAGCTGACTCCAGTCCGGTCTGTAAGCACCATTTAGGGAGGCCTCGGACGGAGCGGAGCTGTGCAAGGCTCCTATCTCCCACTTCTCAGAGCCCCCAGGAGGGATGGGAAGGAGCACGGCAGCATACCGGGAGACACAGTGTGCCCAGGCACTAGGCCCTCCGGTACCTCGACCTGCATGTTCCCCGAAGGTAAACAGGGAGACTGCCGGAGGTCCCTGACTGGGACCTTCTTTACCTTGTCTTCATACGCCATCACGTAAGCTGTGAGAATGCGATGAGTGCAAGCAAAGCGTGTGGTACCTCCGAGCACACTAAGTTTAAAACTGAGGATGTTCCCTGCGGTAGGGGTTTATAAGCGGAGGGGGCGGTGTCTACAGTTCTTGTAGTACCTAGTGTGGCCTCCGGAGGGCAGTGCCCTAAACCCCATTGTCTGGGTCTCCCATTATGATGATCAGAAAAAAAAAATTATGTCTGAACATCATAATACTTATCACTTAAAAAATATCAAAAATATATAAAGTGGTTGTCCAGAACGCACATATTGATGTCTTCCTCTTATTGATCAGCTATTTGCCACCGGAAACAGACTATATGGAACCAGAGTACCACAGCTCCGTGTACTGTGCAGTGGCCGCTCCCTGGCATTGCAGCTCAGCTCACATACACCTCAATAAATGCTGAGCTGTAGTATTCAAGAACTACAAAGTGCACAGAGCTGTGGTGTTCTTGCCCCAAACACTGTTCATTCCTAACAGTTTCAGGAGCTGCACAGAGCTTGTTGGGAGTCAACTGAACAAGCTGTGCGCTGACGTGTCAATACAATCAGGAGCTGCACAGAGCTTGTTGTGACTCAACTGAACAAGCTGTGCGCTGACGTGTCAATACAATCAGGAGCTGCACAGAGCTTGTTGTGAGTCAACTGAACAAGCTGTGCGCTGACGTGTCAATACAATCAGGAGCTGCACAGAGCTTGTTGGGAATTGATGTGTCAATACAATCAGGAGCTGCACAGAGCTTGCTGGGAGTCAACTGGACAAGCTGTGTGCTGACGTGTCAATACAATCAGTGTTTCATAAGCAGGAGATTATCAATACAGGACTAGGTATGAAGTGCAAAGCAGTTAGGCTAATCTGTGTAACCCGGCCACTGATTGGTAGCTTGCTGACAATGGACAGTGTACAAAGGAAGCTGCCAATCAGGGGTGTGGGCAGGGATATACACAGCCCAAAAGTCAGCTCTGCTACATCAACATCAGACAAAACAGGGATTCTATGAAAACTACATCCAGCAGACCAATAAGTGACACATAGCTGGAATCAGGATCTCTGACTCTTCAGTATGCTGCTATCAGCTTCATAGCAAAAGCTGCTGACAGATTCCATTTAATGATTTTGTTTGGGCTTATGACACTGATGAGATATGCTTGGGATATGTCCTCAATATCAGATCGTGAAGGTCCGGCATTTAGATATTCTTTTTAATAACCTTACAGTAAACGTGCATTAGTGAATAAAGTGGCGAAAAGCAGATTTAACATTTGGCAAACCTAAACATGGCAGAACTGGATCCATCCGCTTGTGTATGTAAATCTCATTCATATAAGGGCAGTGCTCTATTTCCATGAAGGACAGCAATATTCCCATTACCTGTGCACCGCTCGCGAGTCTCTTCAGCCTTTTTTTCAATTCCTCGTTTTCCCTATCTACTTCATCTTTCTCCTTGTGAAGCTTATTAATGATTTTCTGCTTTCCTCGCATCTCCTGGTTTAGGTTTTCAAGGTCTTCGGTGAGGTTATTCTCCCTCGCCTTGCTACTTTTCAGGGTCTCTTTAAGCTTTAGTAGTTGCTCATGTAAATCTTCAATCCGTGCCTGTAACGATAATATCATGTTTCTTCACAATTAAATTTGCCTACTTAAAATACCACTAAGGAATTAGGTTCTGGATTAAAACTCTGTAATCAGCTTTTAAGTTAAGAAAGGATAATGTAACAATTTTCATTTGCAACCAACCCGAGCACCATGGGACATCATTTGCAAGTAGACGCTTAATGAGAGAATTTGCTTCAAATGAATTATTTAACTCTTGTACCCACGAAAGGAATATCAATAAAACAAGCCAGACAACAGAGGTTACCGAAATGTTTTCTGTGTTAACTCACCTCAGTCTACCTTATTGACTCAGTGATCAATACAATGTCAGATAGCAAAAGCATGTAAAAATGCTATGTCGTTTTATTACATAATTGCCTAAACTGTCGATAGCAAAAAGGATTTGTGCCAGGAATACACAATTTGTTACACAGATGGAATAATCCAGCAATCCGGACTGTAAATTCACATGTAAACTCATTAATGGATTCTATAGTGGATGTACTCATTTCTTACCCTTCCTGATATGGGAATCCAGAAAAAATAGAAAGTACATGCAATTAATTGTCCTCACAATCCTCAAGGAGTGTGAAGAATAAGATCTACTTGATTTTAAATTTTAAGGATAAATACTCTCTTTGTTATGTCACTGTATACAGCAATACAGCAATGCCCAAACTGTGCTGATATTGCAGGACATGGATATAACATTGGATCTAGCAGCTCTAGTTTAGTGTTGTAAGTGCAGCAACTACAACAGTGCCATCTGCAGGTTTGCAGAGGTATTGCAGAACTGAAATATATACCTATAAATACAAAAAAAACCTGCCTGATAATTGTCTGCTATAAAATACTACTACTAATAATAATAATAAGCCTCTACTACAACAATATCATAAATTGCAAGTGTTTAGAATATTATCTTTTTTAAAGTCTCATGGAATAGTATCAACATTTCATGTACATTTACTGACAAAAGTGTTGAGGAAAGCAATGCTGAAAGGTAATAGTCCATCCTAAAATGATCATTTATATGATGTACACGTACAGCTCTCTCTCTGTCATTAGATAGCCAGATAGATAGATAGATAGATAGATACAGTGCGTTATGAAAGTATTCTAGATAGATAGATAGATAACTAGAAAAAAATTCTCTGCAGCACTCAGCTACTACCAATGATGCACAGATACTAACAAGCTGTATATGTATGAGGAAAAAATTTAAAACTTACGTTTTTTTTCAAAAAACTCAAATTCTTATTTTTTTAATTTTTGGGGGGTTCTTAGTACATACATTGGCCAATGTCTGTTTGCTCATCAACTGCGACAAGGTGACCCCAGGTCTGATAAGTCCTAACGTTGACATCCCTGTCCTCTTTTTCCTCCCTGTCCCACTCTCAAGTGGGTGGACACTATCTCAACCTCAGACCACCTGTGGGTGATGAGGGTGCAAATTGCAGACATGGAGCCAGGAACTCCATATGTTATACACAAAACAGAAAAAACTGCACAGCACTCACAGACACAATGTGAACTGGTTCCAGCAGGGACTTTGAGTCAAACAACTAGAAAAAAAGTCTCTGCAATTCTCAACCTCAGACCACCTCGTCAACGTTAGGACTCATCAGACCTGGGGTCACCTTGTCGCAGTTGATGAGCAAACAGACATTGGCCAATGTATGTACTAAGAACCCCAAAAAATTAAAAAAATAAGAATTTGAGTTTTTTGAAAAAAAACGTAAGTTTTAAATTTTTTCCTCATACATATACAGCTTGTTAGTATCTGTGCATCATTGGTACCGTGTTTCCCCGAAAGTAAGACCCTGTCTTACATTCTTTTGGGGGCCAAAAGTGGCCCCCTGTCTTACTTTCGGGGGGGCCTTACATTGGCGGCCCCAGCCATCACCCATCCATCCACACTGCAGCCATCCATCCATACACACTGCGCACACACACACACACACACACACACATCCATACATACACAGATCCATCCATCCATTCACACTGCACACACACACATCACACATACCCCCCCCCCCCATACAGCTGCGCTGCCGGTACTTACCGGCACAGCTGTTCGGTGTCCCCGTCCCTGGTGTCCCCGGTGCTCCCGGCGTTCCTCTGTGTGGTGCAGCCTCATAACTATGTCATCCGGGCTGCCGGGCATATCCCGTTCATAGCCCGTCCATTCACAGCCCCCCGGCCCTCTCTCTGTAATCACGGAGCTTCCGGAAGCTCCGGTATCCAGGCAACAGCAGAGCGTGATGACGTCGGGCCAAAACGTCTCGGAGCGCCTATGCTGATTGGCTCAGGCGTCTGAGCCAATCAGCATAGCCGCTGCGATGACGCTCTGGCCTCTGATTGGCCAGACGTCGTCATGCTGCTGTTGCCTGGATACCGGAGCTTCCGGAAGCTCCGTGATTAGAGAGAGAGGGCCGGGGGGCTGTGAATGGACGGGCTATGAACGGGATATGCTCGGCAGCCCGGATGACATCGTTATGAGGCTGCACCACACTGAGGAACGCCGGGAGCACCGGGGACACCAGGGACGGGGACACCGAACAGCTGTGCCGGTAAGTACCGGCAGTGCAGCGGTATGGGTGTGTGTGTATGGGGGTGTGTGTGTGTGTGATGTATGGATGTGTGTGTGTGTGTGTGTGTATGCATGTGTGTACCCCTCCCCCCGTGTTTCCCTGATAGTAAGACCCCCCTACCCTGCCTTACATTCGGGGGGGGTCTTACATTAGCAGACCCCCCCGTCCCCCCCACCCTGTCTTACTTTCGGGGGGGTCTTACTATCGGGGAAACATGGTAGTAGCTGAGTGCTGCAGAGAATTGTTCTCTAGTTGTTTGACCCAGTGTCCCTGCTGGCACCAGTTCACATTGTGTCTGTGAGTGCTGTGCAGTTTTTTCTGTTTTGTGTATAACATATGGAGTTTCTGGCTCCATGTCTGCAATTTGCACCCTCATCACCCACAGGTGGTCTGAGGTTGAGATAGTGTCTACCCACTTTTTGTGCTAATAGGGATGCACGCTTATTGTCGTGCCGGAGAGGGAAATTTAGTAGTGCCTTCTCGGGTGTCAAGTTGGGTACCCTGTTCAGCACCTTTTGAATGTAAATTTCCACCTCGCTCCAGAATTGGCGGATTGTTGGGCATGTCCACCAGATATGTAAATAGTTACCATTTGGATCTCCACATCTCCAACAATTTGGAGACGCCCCTATTCACCAACTATGAGTTTGTTTAGGTGTGATGTACCATCGTGTTATAATTTTGAAAGAATTCTCCTGGGCCTTCACACATTGCGTGGGGCCATGAGAGTTCCTATAAATATATAATAATTGGTCATGAGTGAATTTGTAACCTAGGTCTGCTTCCCAGTGGGCAATATAGTCTCTTTCAGGACAACATTCTATTGTTAACAACATTTGGTATATGGTGGATAAAAGTTTTTTTGATTTGGTTATACATGCGCACAGTGTTTCAAAAGGCGTCATGGGACGCAGTAGATCTGCATTATGAAGATGTGGTTTTAATACTCCCTTCAGGTAGTTATATTGAATAAAGTTATTATTTATTTATATAGCACCATTAATGCCATGATGCTGTACATGAGAAGGGGTTACATACAAAATTATAGACATGGTTTACAGTAAACAAATTAACAATGACCCACTGGTACAGAGGAGAGAGGACCCTGCCCTTGCGGGCTTACATTCTACAGGGCAATGGGGAGGAAACGGTAGGACAGGGGTGCAGCAGCTCCAGAGGCGGTTGGGCAGTGGCTTGGTCATTGCAAGCTGTAAGCTTTCCTGAAGAGATAGATTTTCAAGTTCCATCTGAAGGATCCAAGCATGGTAGATAATCTGACTTGTTTGGGCGCAGAATTCCAGAGGATGGGGGATATTTTGGAGAAATCTTGGAGGCGGTTGCGTGAGCAACGGATAAGTGTGGAGGCGAGGAGGAGGTCTTGGGAGGATCGAAGATTACTTGAGGGAAGATATTGTGAGATTAATTCAGAGATATAGGGAGGAGACAGTTTATGGATGGCTTTGAAGGTCAGTGTTAGTAGCTTGAACTGGATTTGTTGGGGAATTGGGAGCCAGTGGAGGGATTTGCAGAGGGGAGATACAGGGGAGTAGCGTGGAGAGAGGTGGATTAGTTGGGCAGCAGAGTTGAGGACAGACTGGAGAGGTGCAAGAGTGTTAGCAAGGAGGCCGCAGAGGAGAATGTTGCAGTAGTCAAGGCGGGAGATGATGAGGGCATGTACAAGAATTTTAGTAGATTGAGGGCTGAGGAAAGGATGGATTATGAAAATATTCTTGAGGTGGAAGTGACAAGAGGTGGCGAGAGTTTGAATGTGTGGTTTGAAGGACAGGGCAGAGTCGAGAGTTACTCCAAGGCAGCGAATTTGAGGTGTGGAAGAGAGCATGATGCCATTTACCATAATAGATAGATCAGGTGGTGAAGATGAAAGATGGGATGGAGGAAAGATGATGAGTTCAGTTTTGTCTACGTTGAGTTTTAGGTAGCAAGAGGAGAAGGAGGATATGGCTGACAGACACTCCGGGATTCTGGACAGCAGAGAGTTTACATCTGAGCCAGACAGGTAGATCTGAGTGTCGTCAACGTACAGGTGGTACTGGAAGCCATGGGACTGTATGAGTTGTCCTAGGCCAAGGGTATAGATGGAGAAAAGTATGGGCCCCAGGACAGAGCCTTGTGGGACTCCAACAGAGAGAGGGCGGGATGAGGAGGTAGTGTGGGAGTGGGAAAAGCTAAATGTGCGGTTGGAAAGGTATGAGGCAACCCAGGACAGGGCAAGGTCTTTGTTGCCAAGGGAAGAAAGAATCTATCTGAAGTAGGAGGGAGTGGTCAACTGTTTCAAAGGCAAAGGACAGGTCAAGAAGGAGGAGGATGGAGAATTGTCTGTTAGCTTTGGCTGTGAGTAAGTCATTGGTAATTTTGCTTAGGGCAGTCTCGGTAGAGTGGTGGGGCTGTAAACCAGATTGTAGATTGTCAAGGAGATAGTTAGATGAGAGGTGGGAGAAAAGTTGAGCATGGACGTGTTGATCAGGGAGTTTGGAAGCAAACGGGAGCAGCGATATGGGGCGGTAGCTCGTCTTAGCAGTTGGATCTAGGTTTGGCTTTTTGAGGATGGGCGTGATGGTGGCATGTTTGAAAGCCGAGGGGAAGGACCCGGATGATAGAGCTGGATTGAAGAGGTGGGTTATGGCTGGGATGAACGTGTTAGTGAGGTTGGGGAGGAGGTGGGAAGGGATGGGGTCAAGTGCACAGGTGGTGAGGTGTGATTTGGATAGGAGACGAGTAAGCTCTCATTCAGTGATGTTGGAGGGAGGTTATGAGGGAAGGGCAGAGATCTGGTATATGGAGTGGTTGGGGTGGTGGAACAATAATGGTTTGCCTTGTTTGGTCAATCTTATGTTTGAAGTATGTGGCGAAGTCCTCAGCAGAGATGAGGGAGGTCGGAGGGGGAAGCGGTGGGCAGAGGAGAGAGTTAAAAAGTGCTGAACAGTTGTTTGAGGTTGTGGGATAAGGAAGATATAAGGTTTGTGAAGTAGGTCTGTTTAGCAGAGGTGAGGGCTGATTTGAAGGCAAGTGTAGCTTGTTTGAAAGTTGTGAAGTCGTCTGGCAGGCGTGTTTTCTTATGTTATCATAATCCTGGGAGTAGGAAAGTGTCTGTGATACTGCCTTGTGAAGTCCTTTTCATGGTGTAGCCCATGTGGTCTCCAGATAGGAACTTAAGGATTAAATAGAGCAATAGAGGCTGAAATGGAGGTCTGCCCTCTTCAATGATGAGTCTCATTTTTTGTCTTTGGTGCAATGATAGCTAGAGACTGGTCTAGAGACCATGTGGGCAATACCGTGAAGAGGATTTCATCAGGGAAGGTCACACTGGTCCTACTTTATGTTGTATAGTGGTAAAATGTACAGTAGAAACTCTACCTTTAATTCTAGATTCAGTAACAGCTTAACATTACATTGATTTGGTCTTAGAACCAAACTGCATGCTGATCGTATTACTGTGAGAAGTCAGCGTGGCCTAAACATGCTACCACGTAGCATTCCTGGATGAGCCTCTTATTTATGACATCTGGAATGTCCGTTCCCGATAATTACAACGGTGGCGGTCAGCAGTGGATATTAATGACTTGTGTGACCAAGTGCATTCAGCAATGGAGAACATTTCTCAAACAAAAATTAGTACTCTCATTGATAGTATGCCAAGGTGAGTAGGTGCAGGGATTTCTGTGCATCTCACTACTCAGACTTGATACGCAATAAATAAAGATGCTTTGAAAATGTGGTTTCCATTTTTTTCATCATTTGCATATCATTACTATGTATATGCATCCTGTGATTGCCAAAGTCAAATGACTTTTTCTTCTTGGGGTTGTAATTTCAATGTTGAGGAGTACCGTATATACAGACATTTACATTAGACAGAATTTTGTCATTTATATTACTAGAACTTTGAGTTACTCTAGTAAGCTAAGAAACTCCTTACGTTAAATGTCACAGTCTCACCTTTAAATCTTTGGTCTGTTTATCCACAATCTGCTGAATGTTTAAATTCTCTTCCTTTTGTGCAGCTGCAGAAATAATCTGCTGTTCGGCATGAGCGGTCATCTCTGCCCTCAGAGCTAGCAGAGCTTTACTTAAAGCCTGGTAAAAGAAAATGAGGTACATTTAGCAAAACATTCCTCTGCTTCTGGAGAGATTTCGCTGTTAACCTATAAAGATTGGTTAACACAAACCAGAAAGCTGTATGTAGAAGTAGTGCACACTCACAACATATAGAAACTAACTTACATGTTATTATTTCATATACCACACAAAAGCAGCACACATAAAAAAGGCTTGTATGTATAGACCCTATACACACACCCTGGCTAGTGAGACCACCCTACCCATAGGATCTATTGGTAGACCTCTGGCATGTTATTTTGCTCACAAGATGTCACTGTTCAGTCACTGCTCTGGAACTGCATTGACTGACAACTCAGCTCAGCATTAAAGGAGGTTGTAAGCCAGTGCGGGAGGGAGAGGTTACAGTCAATGCTCTTTTTTTTTTTTTTTTTTTTTTGAAACATCATATTTATTCAGTTTTCCTCCAAAATTTTCTGCCAACAAAGATAATTTACATTCGGTATGATCATAATATACAAAATCAGAGCAAGACAATCATAAAAAATTAAACAAACATTAATATAGACATTTTTGCATGTCAAATCGGTGTATTTATCATATAACAAAAACCACAGTGCTCCCAAATCTCCAATTAATATCTAAGTGCCGCAAGGTATGGGCAAGGACCCCTTCAATACCACGTACTCAAGGCTTTGTGTCTCAATATCTAATACCGTTTATATTCCAGCGGTGGATGTACAAGACCTTGTCATCTTATAAATCTATCTGTAAATGTGAGTCCCTATCTTTATTCCCCTATAACACATTACTTATCCTATATCTAGTCGTCCCAAAGTCCCCCCTAATTCCTCCAGAAGGTACCATGTAGTGTCTTTAAGTGGGACCATGATATGACGTATCGCTTCCCCGAAGTCTTGGCTTCTATGAAGCTCCTCCATTTCTCCATGAAGGCCACTATCATCGACTCCTTATCTCTTAGCATCTCTCGCCTATCGATTTCCAGCGCTCTGTCCAAGCCCATCACCATGTCAGACTCCCCCGGTAGATCCGGTCGTAGCCAGAAAAGGATGTAGCAGGCGTTTCGCTAACAGCATAAGGACATGAGCCAGACGCAAGGCCCCTCTATGACTCCCAGGCGTCTCCAAGTCCTGGAATATCCATTTCGAGGGTTCCATAGCATAGTGATATTTACAGTAGCTATAGAGCAGGGCATCTACCATGCTCCAGAATACTTGGACCTTAGGGCACTTCCATATCCCATGTATCAGATCAGTTTTTTCCTGCTGACATTTCGGGCAATTAAGTAGGCGATCGGGATTGGATACAGAGTGCGGGAAGTTAAATCCGTATACCATCGTATGTATGATGCGGAAATGTGAATCTCTCCACTGTTCACTGGAAACATAGCGCCGTACTTTATCCCATCCTGCCAAAATACTGTCCTGCACCGTGTCATCCTCCAAATATCTCCTCCACACTGGGAATAATCCCGAGTCCCCACTTGGTGACAGAATGACCCTAAGTTCCCTATAGATGGAAGAGATGCTCAGCTGCGAAGATTCCATATTAATTAGTCTATCACATACGTTTGGGGACAGTTCCTTGGATACATTACGCAGTCGTGCCATGACGTGATTTTTTATTTGCATATATTGGAGACCCTGTGTCCCCCCAGTCCAAAATTACCCAGAATCTCCGACCCCGTTATCCAACGTCCTTCCGTCTTATGTAGCAGATCGCCCATTTTCAACACCCCCTTCCTTCTCCAGTCTCTGAATAGTGCGTTGTCTCGTCCCATAATAAAGTCGGGGAAGGCCCATGGCTAAGATGTTTAGAGACCCTCCAGGACAGGCCACATTTCTTCCTGACCGCCTTCCATGCCGCAATTGTGTCCTTGCAGACAACGGCTGACTTGATATGAGGCGGAATGCTTGCTAGGGATGAATGTAGGAGGGAACAACGGTCCCATGGGGCACAGAACTCCACCTCAAGTGGGCCAGCAGAATATCTGTTAGCAGCTGTGATCCACTCTACTACGTGCCGCAGCAAACATGCCAGATTATAACCCCTCAAGTCAGGTAAGTTCGTACCCCCCTCAGCTCGCGGTAACATCAATGTACCCAGACGAAGTCTAGGTCTCTTTCCCTTCCACACGAACGTGGAGAATGCCCTATTAATCCTACGTACGTCTACATGTTTCAACAGTAGGGGAATCGTTTGGAAAGGATAGAGAAGTCGGGCAAAACTCACCATCTTTACTAAATGACATCGACCCAGCAGGGAAAGTGGAAGATTTGCCCACCTTTTCAGTTCCTGTTCAATTTTGTCAAAAAGTGGGGAGTAATTAAGGGTGTAGACCTGGCTCGGTGTCCTGGATCCCTAGGTATTTGATGTGAGAGTTGGCCAATGGAATTTCCAATGCGTTCGCAGTTTCCCTTAAAGCTCCCCCCCCTCTAATACTCAGTATTTCGCATTTTCGTCTGTTTAAGGAAAACCCCGTAAAGATTCCAAATGACTCAATGTCCCTAATCAACATAGGCAGATCACTTTCCGGGTTACCCATAAAGAGAACGATGTCATCTGCGAACAGAGCAGATTTCACCTCGCAGCGTCCCACTTTAATTCCTGAGAATGGGCTAGCATTATTAATGTATCTCGCCAGGGGCTCCAGGGCTATATTAAACAATAGAGGCGATAGTGGGCACCCCTGCCGAGTCCCCTTCTGTAGCGGACATTTCGGAGACAGGAAGCCCGGGGTGTGCACCCTCGCTGTAGGGTTAGAGTAAAGATTAGAAATAAAACTACGAAATCTGCCCTCTATGCCCATTCTATTCATAACCAGATCCAGCCATGGCCACCGGACATTATCAAACGCCTTTTCTGCGTCCAAGGCGACCATGGCTGGATCTTTCCCCTCCTGTCTGGCACTATTTCTCACCACGTCCAACACCAATAACGCCTTGCGGATGTTAGTCACTGCGGAACGCCCTTTAACAAACCCAGATTGGTGAGCCTCAATGAGTTCTGGGAGGACCTGGGCCAGCCTATCTGCCATTATTTTAGATAGAATTTTAAGGTCCACATTTACGAGAGATATGGGCCTGTAATTTGCCGGATTTTCTCTATCTTTATCTCCTTTGGGTAACAATTTAATATAGGCCATATTCGTGTCGTCAGGTATAGGGTCACCCATGGTAAATCTATTAAACATCCCCGTCAGTGTCGGGGTCACCTCCTCTCTCAAGATTTTATAAAACTCCCCCGTATATCCGTCTGGGCCTCGTGCCTTATTAGTACCCAATTTCCTGATGGCTGAGTCGACCTCGGATTCAGATATGGGTTTGTTAAGAACGTCCAGATCTGCTTCCGCTATCGAGTCAAGGTGTATCTTTCGTAACCATTCTTCCCCTCCCGATATTTCTTCTCCCTGTACTCCATAAAGCTTACGGTAAAAGTCTCCCAGTACATTATTAATGTCTCTTGGGCTAGTAACCACTTCCCCACCCTGACGGCGTAGTCCCATAATCGGATTAGGCAATCTGCGACCCCTAGCCCAGTCAATGCTCTTGAAACAGAGTAGTGACGGACTCTTGCTGGCACCACCCCTGAGACTGAAATACAACATTACCAAGGAAGATAAAGTTCATGTCCCCCAGCAACAGGGTTCGAAGAGCAAGCTCCAGGCAGATTCAGAACACTATTAACCTTCAGATTAACCCTACATTTGCAGGTTTACATGACAGGTTATATGTGAAATGCATGCTCAATGGGGTGGAGATCAGTGATTGGCTTGGCCACTGCAGAATATTTAACTTCTTTGCCTTAAATCCATGGTTGCTTTTGCAGTATATTTTGGGTCATTGTTCATCTGTACTGTGAAGCGTCGTCAATCAAACTTGCTGCCTTTGGTTAAATCCGAGTAGAAAGTATAGCCCTGTTCACTTCAGAATTTATTCGGCTGCTTCTGTCTTCAGTCACATCTTCATTAAACACTAGTGATTCAGTGCCACTGGAAGCCATACAATGCCGGCCATCACACTGCATCCACCATGTTTTACCGAGGATGTGGAGTGCTTTGGATTATGAGCTGTTCCGAACCTTGTCCATCTCCCCTCCCCATCTTTCTGCTACAGGTTGATCTAAATTTCAGCTGTCCAAACAATGCTGTTCCAGAACTGGGGAGCTTCTTTGGATATTTTTTGGAAAAAAGTACTCTGGTCTTTCTATTAAGGCTGATTAGTGGTTTTCAGCTTGTGGTGAACCCTCTGTATTTGTTTTCATAAAGGCTCACATGAAGCGTTCCCTTTATGACAACCTCAGATACTGAAACGCCCACCTATTTTTCCTCATTTTGGTGGATATTGCAAAAAGGTTTTCCTTCACTATAGAAAGAATTTTGTGATCATCTACCACTGTTATCTTACATGAATGTCTAGGCTTTTTTAAGTTCCCAAGATCTGTTGATTTGGAGACTCTTAACATTTCTGCTATCCCTCTGATGGACTCCTTTCTTCCAGCCTAATGATGGTCTGTTTCTCTTCCAACGAGAGCCCCTTTGATTGCATTTTGGGGGTTAACTGCAATAGCTTCCAAATGCCACACCTGGAATCAGCTCCAGACCTTTTACCTGCTTAATTGATAAGTAATGAGGGAATAGCCCATGCAACCCATTAAAGAGTTTTTGAGATAATTGTCCAATTGTCCCCCGAAAAAAGGCATCTACATATTAAACAAAAGTAGTTCACAAACCTTACTCCAATGAGCATATAGGACTATCCTAAAATTAAAGCCAAGAATTTGCACTATTTGGTAAACAGCTAAGATGACAAAACTTGTGTCACTAATTATTTTTGGACCTACAGTAACTGAAGATCTCTATATACATCTATATTTAGAGCCTTGAAGAAAAAAATTACACTTTTTTGGAATGCTACAAGGTGATTTTTTTTTTATACTTCACCATTTTTCATCTACTTTCAAATCGTAATAGATAGATCTTTATTTTGCATCTCTTAGAGGAAATGTGTCAACAGGATTTTACTACCTCATTTGAAAGAAACAGGATGTAGGGGCAAAGATGCCGATTCCAGATGTCGCTTACTGAGTGGTTTTGCTCTTGAGTTGATAAAAATATACTTTAGCCCACTTAATACCCCACCCACAGCAACGATTGATAGATTTCTGTGCATACTCTGGATAGGCACAAAGGTACCAATCAGTGGTGGAGGCAGGGTTTATACATTGCTATACAAGTACATACGAATTCCTTCATAATAATACTATGATTTAAAAGAAAAAAAAAACACAGTGCTTTGCTTCTTCATTATGCTGCTTCCAGATTGCATTGCAAAAACCTGGTGATGGTTGCCCTTAAAGTAGTTGTCTACAACTGATATTGATAGCAAACTCATGATCCGCATTTATCAGCTCTGGTAGAGGTCAGATGTAAATATGTAAAGGTAGTACGGAGCCACAACTGCCCATCTCGTTAGCTGTAGAGTGGCCATTTCAGGGTATTGCAGCTCAGCTCCTATTCAAGTTAAAGAGCTGAGCAGTATAGTGAAACAGCCACTACACAATACATGGACTGAATCTGATTGGTGGGGTGCCAGGGAACGAAACTCCAATGGTTTGATAATGATAACCTATCCTGAGAATAAGTCATCAGTAAGTTAGTCTTAAACAACTCATTTAAAGTGGTTTTCCAACAAATGAGATAATATACATAAAATACTTTTAAATATTAACCCTTTAGTCACCAGGACAAATTTTTAAAATCCGACAGGTGTAAATTTATGTGGCAATGACTCTGGAAAATTACAACACATCCCAATGATTTTGAGAATGTTTTTTTCATGAAAGATTATATTTTATGGTAATGGTAAATGTAGGTCAGTACTACATTTATTTATAAAGATATGGGAAATTTGACAAATATTTCTAAAAATGAGCAATTTTAAATGAATTTTAATGATTATCTCTTTAATCCAGATAGTCACAACTCACAAAAAGTTAATAAATACAATGTACCTCATATCGGCTTTACATTAGCCCCATCTGTAAAATGTTTTTTTTTTAGTTTTGTATGGATGTTAGAAGCTTTATAATTGTAGCAGTTGGGGACGTTTGGGTTCTGGGGGTTCAGCCGGACTTTATATAAAGGTCTATTCTGGACCCAAACTTAACCTGAAACTCAATGGAAGTCACTGATTGGGCAGTTTGGCTCGCCGCTGACAGACAGCCAACCATAAACAAAAAACTTCTGAGGGAGGGAGGGTGGTGTTTTGTAATTTTCATTTTTTGGGTACACACTACATCTGATAACTCTGATTTTACCCCCAGTGAGAGCCATTCAAACATTGCAAGTAGCTCGCACTGGGCCAAGCACCGAGTGTACCCGAGCCCAGCAATGCTCGCTCCAGTGGTTTGTGTACATAAATTCTGGTAGGATTTGAGTGCTTTTTCAAGAATTAATGCAAAGTGGCATGAAAGGATAGAAAAGTGTTATTTTGCCACCTAAAAGTTGATAACTTCAGAACAGGACACTACAACTTGCAGACTAAGGCTGCATTCACACATTCGCGTATTTTATCGCGTTTTTTTCCCTTGAAAAGACGCACGTTTAAAAACGCGATAAGAATACGCGAGAGAACAACTCACGTCTACTTCAATCGCGCATATAGACGCGCGTTTTTATAACGGGGCCTATGGAAACGCGCACGTAAAAATAAGCAAAGAATTGACATGTTCATTCTTTTTACGCGCGCGTTTTTTGCTCTAAAAACGCTGCGTTTAATTACGCGATGTCTGCAAGGCACAAAGTGAATGTCCATTCACTTTGCTGTAAAACGCAGACGCACATGCGTTTTTGGAGCAAATACGCGCGTAAAACAACGCGCAAAATACGCGATGTGTGAACGTAGCCTAAGGCCGTTATTTGGCCGTACATTGCCATGAAAAACATCAGGACCACACAATCTTGATGTCAGGCTGTTGCTAAGGTTAAATAAGGAGGCCCCACACACTGTTAACCATCTAGATGTCTAATTACTATTGATAGCAGCATCTGAGGGGTTAAATAGCCATGGTGGGTGCCAACAATGATTGTGACTGATGAAGCCAGGTGTACAACTGACATCTGCTGCATTTTCACCCGCGGGAGGAGGAAGATAAAGAATATGATACCGCAAGGTACAACATGTCATCAGTGATGTGCACAGGTTTCATTTAATAAAACCTAAAGTGAAATATTACCATTAAAGAATTTGTCTTTACAATATGCAACTACTGTGAGACAAAATACCTTTTGCTGCTTTTCTTTGTGGGACACTTGACCTTTCAGTCGTTCAACTAGATTCTTCATAGTTGCAGTAGGAGCTCTGGTGTTTGCCTCTTTCTGCGCTTCAAGTTCAGCATTAAGATAATTTATTTCCTTTTCCATCTCAGAGAGGCGAACCCTCAGCTCTTCAGCTTCACTCTTATGTTTCTTCACTTCTAACGCAGAACTTTCTTCAAGCCTAGGTGAAATCAAATAAGTCATCTCAGAGTATGCCCATCCCCGGAATACTGCAGCCACCGCATGACAATCCTCTCCAGGCAATTTAGAGGGGAAAACATTAAAGTGAACCTATCATCAAATTTTTCCCCTATAAGCTGCGACCACCAGCATTAAGCCCTTATATCCACATTCTAGAACACTGTATATAAGTCTCTAGGATGATCTATATAACATAAAAGAGATCTTTTATTATAACAGGTCCGGCGCCTTCTCTCTGCTAGCGATCGCCGTCGTCCTTCCCTGTTTCACGAAGATGACATTTCCTTCGTCATTCACACAGTCTCCTCCATTGCACTTACCTCTGTCATGCTGAAGACAGAAGGAAAGTATTTTAGTGTACATGTGAAGGCGTCATTTGACCTTTCCCAGCACCTGTGGATTTTAGTACTTTGCTCTGTCCTCAGCAGGGCAGAGAGAAGTGTGCAGGAGCATAATGGAGGACACTGTGTGGATCACAAAGGACACGTCATCCACAAGAAAAGGGACGACAGTGATCACAAGAAAAAAAAGACACCGGATCAAAACCGAAGACACCTATCGGACTAGGCTGCCCCACAGGTCAGTGTAATAAAAGGTATTTTTTATGTTATGCTGATTGGCCTTGGGGACTTATATAAAGTATTCCAGAACACTCTACATTAGGTCTTTCTGGCGGTGGCCACAGCTTATAAGGGAAAAACCTGGTGAGTGTTTAGGCACACTATCATACATCAAAAAGTGAGCGTTTTTGATGCATTACAGTCATGTGAGTGCTGGGCATATTGTCCTATGAGTGTGGTGCGAGTGTGGTGCGTGTGCATGACTGTACATGAGAGTGTGGTCTGAGTGTGGTGCGAGGTACTAGCAGGCTTTTAACCTGCTTCGTTGTGTGCTGCTGTCCATGGTGCTGAAGTTTGCACGCTGGGATTTCTCAGCATGTTGTTATTCAAATCGGATTCGGGAAACTATCAGATTTTTCCCCGAAGCCCGCACACCACAACATGGGAGTCTATGGGCACCGGATCCGGTGAAAAATCGCATTGTTTCCAGGATCTGATTTGAATAACAGCATGCTGAGAAATCCTGGCGAACAAACTTCAGCACCATGGACAGCACTTTACATCTGGGTCACGCAGACTTCAGCACCGAGGACAGCAGCACACAACGAAGCAGGCTAAAAGCCTGATCGGTCCAGTCAGGGTGATCCTGCAAAAAAACAGGATACACCCTGACAGGCAAAAGCCATGCTGTGAAACCAGCCTTACCGGCAGATTAGCCAATGCATCTGCATTGGCTAATCTGCCGATACCCCGTGAAATTCAAACACCGCTGAAGCTGATTGACTGATCTTCCGGCAACCCGTCAAATTCAAACTACGCCGCTTTGACAGCAGCAGCGGTAAAGCGACAGTGTAAATATTGCACACACATGCTACTATTGCACAGTGTGCTGTATGGATGCAAGATTTTCTCACACCCATATACTTCCAATGGCCACTCGCGCGAGGAAATTGCGTTCAATCGCAGCATGCTGCGATTCAACTCGCATTTTACTCGCAATGTGAGACCAGTGCGTTGCAACAAATATGACCAGTAACATTTAGTTGTACTGGTCCGAGTGTAATGCGAGTTATGCACTCGCACAATTCTCACGCCAGTGTGCCTCCACCCTAAGCTATACTATATTTATAGTGTAGTGGTAAGGTTCATGGACTGAATAGAACAATCAGGATTCAGGGTTATATAAAGTTATATAAAAATTCTTAATTGCATAATAAAAGTTAATTTTTTACAATACATACATTTTTTTCTTAATAATTTCAAGATTGTTTGGTCTGTTTCACAGAATATTTTTAGAATTTTTAACAACCTCATCTTTTTATATAGTTGATCCCCAAAAAGATCTGATGTAAACTGATTTAAAAAAAAACAAAAAAACAAGCTTTTGTAACCTACACATTGCATCCATTTTTTTATAGGACACGGAGGTTGGGTGCCAATAGGTTATGTAACTTGTTTTTTTGAATAAAGAAAGAAAAACAAATCTATGCAAATGTATAAAATTATGGATTGGTTCAATCTTTCTTAAACTGTAATGTTATAAAAAATATAGAGCAAATATTTATACTATTTACTATTATAATTATATGTGCGGAAACTTACATAAAAATAAAAATGTAAACTAGATATGCGATTTTTTTAGAACACTGCAGTCTATGCAACTTACTAGGTTTACATCCATTTTTTCACACTTATTTGTCACATGCTCTCGATACGTGTCAATAATACATGTATACTCTCAAAATGCATCAGTTTGCATCAAGTCTACAATAGATCAGGTTATTTGTTAAAATGTTGAGAATATAAAAAAATGAGTTAAAAAACACAAAAACGTTGAGTAAAACAGGCTTTAACAGAATGGAGGCTACCATTATTTTATGTATGGAGACGCAGACAATGTGTCAGCATACAAGCCGATTGGGGAGTTACAGGGAATCTTCATAATAGCAGGCGCCAATAAAGAGAGCAATCATGATTCAGCCATGTCACTGTATTTAATGGGAACATGTTATAGTTCAATATCTGCTATTTTGTCTCCAGCCCCACGACACTAATTTAAGATTATTTCTCTTTTACTATTATTTCATATAAGAATCTATAACACATGAACGAACAAAAGACGTCTAGAGCCAGTAATGCTGGAAAGTTATTAATGATATCCCGCAGAGAATTAGGTGAGATAGAGAAGATAAAATGAAAGCGATGGTTTCCTCATTTGTAAGATGTATAGGAAGCCCCATGAGTTACAATCATCAGCCTTCCACATTAAAGCTCCGAGCAGAGAATCCAGTACAAAGTGTGGTCAGGGGGTTCTGCGCGGCTCTGTTCAGCTCATTTACCTTCCTTTGGAAAAGTCGTTCTCACTGGGATGAATTCTCTTGTCCCTAACAGTTTAATTAGATAACAGAAAAATGGTTTCTTGGAAGTCATCCTGACAAAGCGTTCCACTACCCAGGAAGAAATAAACTACGGCGAATTACGTATACCTGGGGATTACTAAAGCATTCACAGAACGAAGCAGTTATACCACGGGCAACTCCATTCAATCAGATGTATGGACTTAGGATTGTTCTTTACCATTGAATTCTTTGCTGTTACCTAAATAAATAAACCTATAATTATGAAAAAAATAAATCGTAAATGGTAAAAGAGTTAGACTGCGCTCTATCAGATTTTCCTGTGGTGTGTGTCATTGTGGAGGAAGGGGTGTCTCTGTGGTGTGTGTCCATCCCTATGGAGTCTGTGTGTCCCTGTGGGTGTGTATGTGTGTATGTCCCTGTGGTGTGTGTCACTGTAGGGTGAGTGCATGTGTTCCTATAGGGTGTGTATGTGTGTGTCCCTGTGGGGAGGGTGTCTGTGTTGTGTGTCTCTTTGTCGTGTGTTTGTGTTCGGGTGCGTGGGGAGTATTTAATGTTGGGGCTCCACCTTAGCTGTTACTCTTTGTGTGCGTATGGTGTGTATACATGTCCCTGTGCGTGGTAAATATTCCATGTCAGGGCCCCGCCTTAGTGACTGTATGCTGGTATATGCTGTTAGTCTTTGGTGCTGTCATTAAGCCCCTCTCATTCACAGCTGTCAACTGGTAACTGTCACTTTCTCTCCATTATGTAGATGGGGCCAAAATTGTTTGGTGAATTGGAACGCGCAAGGTTAAAATTTCGCCTCACAACACAGCCTATGACGCTCTCGGGGTCCAGACGTGTAACTGTGCAAAATTTTGTGGCTGTAGTTGCGATGGTGTAGATGCCAATCCCGAACATACACACACACAATATACACACATTCATATCAAGGTGTCATGTTGCTCTTTCAGACAAAAATCCAGCAGTGTCTTTACATGGTCAGTGCATTGCCCTGTTACTGACACACTTAATTACATACTGGTAATGTGTTTTTCAGAACCCATGACAACAACCACAAGAGAGAGGGATCCACCCTTCAGAGACAGGAAACCTAGAGGATAAAAACGGAGGCACCTCTCCCCACTTTAGTTGGTTACAGAGCATGAAAGGACCTCGGGGAAAAAAATCATTATTACCCTTGAACCAAAACCAGAACACCACGTGAAGATAGGGAAAAAGGCTTGAAGTACCCTCAACAAGGGGAGGGACTATAAGGGTGCTTTCAATGGGTTCCGAAAAAAACATAACCGGTAAGTAATTAAGTGTTCATTGGTAATCCATGACAGCAACCATGAGAGAATTACAGAGAAATACCTACATTCTGGGGGGGGGGGGGGGGGAGACACCACAGCCTGCGTGATGCATATCCCAAGGGTGACGCCAGAGGAGAATAGATCTAGCGTATAGTGTCTATAGAAGGTGAAGACCATGTCGCCACCTTACAGAACATCTCATCTCTCTGTCCAGGAAGTGGCCACAGCTCTCATGGAGTAAGTCTTCAAACTTGTTGGAACCTCCCTACCACTTGCTTAATAAAATAAACTAATGCCGTCCCTGATCTATCTGGCAAGAGTAGCTTTTGAGGCCTTATACCACTTTCATTGACCCTGAAAGAATGTAAACAAAGACCTGTCTTTCCTCCAGATTCTAGTGACCCTCAAGTATTCCTCTAAGCATCTTCTGATGTCTAACATATGAAATTTTTCCTCCACAACATTTTTTCGATTGTCACAAAAAGATGGGATGGCAATTTCTTGAGACCAATGAAACTTAGATACCACTTTTGGAAAACATGCCAGTTCTGGTTTTAATATCACCCTATGTTGCAGGAATAATGTAAAAGGTGGGTCCTACTGAATATCGCCTATTCTGTTGATGTCAAGGCTAAAAAAATAACTCACTTTAAATCAAGGCTTTTTACCGATATAGCTTGTAGGGGCTTCAAATGGGGTTCTTGTACTAGAATTAGACCTTTCAGTTAGCACCATAAAAGTCCAAGTACCTGTATTGGGAAAGTTGGCCTTGTAATTGTCTCTCTTTTATGGGGTGGCTGAAATGGAATTTAGATGAGATTCTTCCACCTGAAGGATTCTGTCTACCATGTCCACCAGGGCTCTGGAGAGTGTCCCTCCTTGGTGATTCAAATAGGCTACTGTTTACTGTAGGCTACAATAGGCACCTGATTGTCCGAAAGAACCTTCACATGATAACCTCCTGTCTTCACTAAAAGGTTATGTGGAACCCCAAGGGTTAATGTGCCACAGAAACATCAACACAGGTTTACTCCACACACAACACTACACTAGAAAGTGGGAGGAGTTTAGGTGGCACCTGCACTAGTGGGAGGAGCTAAGTTGTTTACCACAGAGTAAGAGTGACAGTTAGTTCAGTTCAGAGGAGAGTTGGAGTTGAGTCTGGAGCAGGAGCAGAGCCAAGTAGAAGTGGAGGTCCTGAGAGGTCTGAGGAGAGGAGACAGAGGGACAGAGGAACATACCCGGGATAAAGAGTTACCCCAACAAACTTGACCCCGGAGAGGCGCTTAAGACGGATACCGGATCCGAGGCTGTGCCTGAGACAGACAGGACAGTAAACACCGGCATAGTGAAGGTCCACCATCTTCACAGCACCATAGCAAAGCAACACGGAGGAGTCAGTGAAACAGAGGACTCAAGTTGCCCAGCATATTGGTACCCGTGAGCAGAGACAGGGCCAGCAGTACAGCTACAAGCAGCAGCAGGGCCACACACAGCGCTTAAGTAGGAAGCCAAGGACCCGGTCAGGGTGGGAGCAACCTGGTACAGACTCCGTGGACAATATTGTGATATACCATCTGCAAGTAAAGACTTGGAAAACAACAGAAACCGTGAGTGTGTGTGATAATTATACTGAAGCCCCACTTGCCCTCATATACTGCAATTACCTCTACTCTCATCATCTCTACTGCTACCCCTACTCTCCTGCAGCATCAATAACTATCCTCACAGACTTTAACTACTACTACCACTGCCCCGGGGAACCCAGTTCTGCCCACAGGAACTATTCTTTCCAAGCTGCTATCCCATCATCCCCGGAGGTTCTGCAGCAGCGGCGGCCCCATTACTGGCCGCATATAGTGGGTGGCGTCACGAGTGACAAATCCCCTGTAAATAACCCCCCATTTTATTGTGCGGGCCCGGGACACGGTCCGGACCAGGACCACCGTGACATCCCCCAGCAGTACCCCGGTCCGGCACCGAGTACCCCGTCCCAGTGGGCTCCACAACCTGGCGTCACGAACAGGATCTACCGTGCCCGGTACCGGGCATTGTGTGCCGTGATTAGTGACTGTTTTAAATCTGCCGCCATTGCTGGGCGCGCGGCAAGCTGAATTGTAACTGCGCCACAGATACTGTAAATTTCAGAATCCGCCATTGCAGAGCGCGCGACGCGCGGGAAGAAAAACCACTCACTGCTCTGACGTCATCTGGAAGGGAAGAGAATCCCTGGTGCGCAGCGGAACCTTAGCTAGACATCCAGACGGAAACAGAAGACGGAGGGCGGATATTAACTAAGGGGGCCCAAGATGTCGCAGCCCGATGCACAAGGCGGCGACGGAACAACCGGTGGAGCTGCAGCGCCGGACCCAGCGATAGTACCCGGCGGTGCAGCGGCGCAAGGAACAGCACCAATAATGCCATTCCTGATGCCGTATACTCCAGGGGCAATGTGGCTGCCCCAGTACTCCGGTGAGCCTAATACACTAACTGACTTTATGCTAAAGATAAAGGAATATTATGTGATGTACCCCCTCACTGAAGCCCAGCGTGTAGGAATGATAATGGGACAATTAACGGGCAATGCACGGCGTGAGGTTGCGTCCTGGCTGGACACAGATAAGGACACTGTAGAGCATCTAGCAGCCAGACTGAAAGCAACGTTTGAATCTGCTGCTGATACCCGGGCTAAGATGAGGTTCTTTGCATGCCACCAGAAACCTAAACAGAGTGCCAGAGACTTTGCCTTGAACCTGCAGGAAGCACTCAGAGCCCTTAAACTGGCAGAACCTGCTTTAGCCCCAGGAGCTGATAAAATGCTATTTGACCAATTTATAGAGGGCCTCCATTAACTCACTACATATCCTACCGCTAGTAATTCCTTTACATTTAAGGAACATTTTTCTTCTTGGACTGACCAACTTCCTTGAACTAGAAGATCCTTCAGGTGAGCCCCCCAAACTTTGGGGCTTTTGTTGGTAGGGACAACCTTTATGACCTGACTTATCCAAGGAACTTCTCTGGTCAGCATTGTGTCATTCAACCACTACTGAAGGGAATCCAGTGTGGCGGGCTGTAGCGTCAGCTTGCCCTTTAGATTATTCAATAGGCTCTCTTCATTCTCCTAGACATCCCACTGCAAAATTCTTGTGTGGGCCTGGGCCCATAGAATTGCTGGTATGCCAGAGCTAAGAAACCCGAGCAACGACATCGTTGTCATGAGGGTCATTATAGGGAACCTCACTGCTTCTGACACTTGGCTATGTATTTCTGTCACTTTGGATTCTGGAAGACAGCATTCTTGTATCTCTGAGTCTAGCATAAGACTTAAAAAAACCTGAGCTGTAGAAGGGATCAGACTTGATTTTTCTAGGTTGAGGAGCCACCCTAGATCTCTCAGCATGGAGATTACTATTGAAGCTGACTGAAGCAATGCCGAGCTAAATTTCCAATAATAAGAAAGTCATTTAGGTATGGGACAATCAATATCTTCGTCTCTCAAAGATAAGCTTAAACCTCTACCATTACTTTCGTAAACGTTCTTGGGGCTATTGCTAACCTGAATGGAAGGACCTTGTACTGAAAATGCCTAAATCTCCCTTCCAAATGTAGAGCTACTCTGAGGCATGGCTGAGATTGGATGTATATCGGGACGTGGTAGAACGCGTCCTTTAAATTCAGAACTACCATATAACAGTTGGGGAATACAATTTTTATAGCTGACCTCATTGATTCCATCTTGAAAGTCAGACGTTTCAGATAGCTGTTTAACTCCTTCCAATTTATTATGGTTTGAAAAGAACCATTCGGCTTCTTTATTAAGAATAAGGGGCATTAATACCTCCCTCCTTCTTACTGAACAGGCACCTCTAGAACAACGGATTTTCCCACTAAGCTCCATACCTCGCCTTCCAAGGTCAATTGTTCTTTCTGCAAGGCTCTTGGGGGTATTACCGGAAATCTGTGAGGGGTGTTCTGAAATCATAATCTTAGACCTGATTTTACTAGGCCCAGCACCCATCCATTCAAAGAAATCCCTTCCCAGACTGGGAGAAAGTGAGAGAGACTTTCCCCCACCTGGGGGGAGTATCACTGGGAAATCTTATTATTATCCTGGGAGGACTTCTTGAACATGAAGCCTCTACTACCTCTTCTTTTCTTTTTATCCCCTACTTTCTCTAAAATGTCATCCAGAGTAGGTCCAAACAAGAGATCCTCCTGGCATGGAATTAAGAAAAAAGTTTATTGTTTGTTTGCACGTCCCCTGTCCCCCGCCCAACACTTGAGCGACAGGGCTCTACTGGCTGCATGGGAAAAAGCTGCTGACCTGGCTGCTAGCATAGTGAAATCTGCCAAGGTGTCTGCTAAAAACACCACTGCTCCTTGCAATAAGGCAATAGTGGATAGAATATCTTCCATGGATGTTTTATTTTTTTAATTGAGTTTCCAATTGCTCCAGCCAGACCATAAGAGATCTAGCTGTGCAAGTTGTCACCACTGCTGGCCTCAGGGTACTTGCTGAAAATTCCCAGATATTTCTCTAGGGGATCTTTGATAGCTCCCATATCCTCAAAGGGCAGGGCAAACATTTTTGAAGCTTTTGCCATGGCTACATCTAGTTATGGTGCTTTACCTCTAGAAGAACAGGCATCATCATCAAAGGGATATTTCCACTTTAATGATGCCGGAGGGAGATTCTTTTGTCTGTTTCTTTCATTCCCTGGAAATGAGAGCTTATAACGTCTCATTAACCGGGAAAGGTGACTTTTTTTTTGTTTCATGCCTCTAAACATAACATTCTGCATGGACCTTTGAGCCTTCTCTTCTACAATGCCCATGGTGGACTTTACAGCTTTCAGCAGCCTGCTCTTATCCTCCACGAGAAAGCACTTGCGTCCTACGGTCTTGCTATTTAACGAGAAGAGAGTCTGAAGTTCACAGTTCTCCTTCTGACTTGTCTAAATCCTCAAATATTGGGTACAACCTCCTACCTGATTTGGAGCTATACTTCCTTCTATGGGAAAAGAATCTGAAATAATTTTCAACTTCTGTCCTGATTATTATGGACCTAAAATCCAATGTGAAATTGGGGGTCTCCTCATACAGCATCTGCTCTATGCACGCATGGCAAATTTTTTTAGGCCAGGTGACTGGTAGCTCTTGATCACAAGTGAACACTGCTTATTTTTGGTCTTGGCCGTGAGCTTTTAATGTTTTCCCTGAGTCTGAGACAAGAAAAGAGAAAAAAGGAGAATTTTGTGTACTCACCGTAAATTCCTTTTCTCTTAGCCTCTAATTGGGGGACACAGGACCGTGGGTGTTATGCTGCTGTCCACTAGGAGGCGACACTAAGCAGAATCTGCAAAAGAGTTAAGTGGCTCCTCCTCTGCAGTATACACCCCTGGAGCAGGCACTGCCTCACCAGTTTTGTGCTAAAGCAGTAGGAGAATTAACAGAAGAATGACAAGAATCACAGCAAAATAAGGCCTGTTAAGTAAACAGGCAGTCACATAATAACAGTAAGGTAAAACGTGTAACCGAACAGGAAACTACGTAATAACAGTATAAGCAGGCCTGTAAAATAAACAGGCAACTATATAACCTCTCAGGAGTAAGATGAGAACCTAGTAACAGCCCGAAACGGGCAACAGGGTGGGTGCTGTGTCCCCCAATTAGAGGCTAAGAGAAAAGGAATTTACGGTGAGTACACAAAATTCTCCTTTTCTCCTTCGCCTCATTGGGGGACACAGGACCGTGGGACGTCCTTAAGCAGTCCCTGGGTGGGAAAAGCAATAGAAAATCACTACTGATAAAAACAACAATGCACCTACAGGTGGGCTACTGCCGCCTGGAGGGTACGGTGTCCCAGGCTGCATTTGCCGAGGACTGAGTGAGAACACTAACACGCTTGGTAAGCATGTGCATGCTGACCGCGTGGCTACCTTACACACTTGTTGTGCTAACTCCTGGTGCCTAATAGCTCAGTAGCCCAGGAGACCTCGGTGGTCATAGTAGAATGTGCTGTACCCGCAGCCGGAAAGGATACAGCACCATGGAAGAATGGTGCTGTATAAATAAAAATAATAATAATATTAATAATATTATTTATGTTTTTTTTTTTGTAATAATGTAATAAGCACCCTGGATGGTGGATTTAAGCCATCTGATCAAAGTATTTGTAGAGCCCAGCCTGCCTGCTGTGTTTATCCTTCTGGGAGAAGGAAAGCAGGTTTCTAAAGGAAACTGTTCTGGGTGTGTATATGCGTAGGGCTCTGACGGAGGTCTAGAAACGTAGAGCTTTCTGGCCCGCTAAACTGGTGGGACTTAGCGCCGTCAGAAATATATATTCAGGTAGGCGGACAAAAAAAGGACACCACCATCTTGAGAAAAAAAAACAACCGGACATAGGACAACCTTGTCTGGGTGTAAGACCAGAAAAAAAGGTATTTTACATGAAAACGCTGCAAATTTAAGACTCTGCGGAGAGAGGTATTGCCATCCAGAAAACCACTCCCTGTGTGAGAAGACTAAGGGAATTTTCGTTCATGGCTTAAAATGTGGTTAGCGTAAGGCCGTGAGGACGAGGGTCAGGACCCACGGGTCTAGTAGACTTTGATAGGGCGGAACAGGTCGGCAAAACTGGTCGGCAAAACTCCTTGAAGAAAGGATGTTACTTGAGGCCTGGTAGGCTTGTGGAGGATGACCAGCCAACCAAGTCTTAATAAAGTGTTCACCGTAATAGAGACGCTGTGTTCTTAATTCCTGAAAGTCGTGCGTTGATGAGTAAATCGACCAGGTATGGAAGAGTGACCACGTCCCTGGAACGTAGGAAAACCAGGTGACTGCCATAACCTTTGTGACCACTTAGGGAACTGTAACAAGTGTGCACGGAGACGCCACAATTAGGAATGGTCTTTGCAAATTGTAAATATGATAAGTGGCTGCAAGTGGAACTTGTAGGCATTTGTCCTGTATATCTAAGGATGCAAGGTATTCTCCGTGTTCCATGGAACATTATTACGGAGCAGAGAGAATCTGTGCGGAAAAATATGTCCCAAGCATGTTTGTCTAGCTGTTTCAGTCTAGCACAGGACGTACCGCACGTACTTGTTTAGGGACTACGAGGAAATTGGAATAGAATGTTTAAACACGCTATACGTGTAGCACCGACATATGACTCCCTGAATTAAGGGGCTCTTGATGTGAGCTTGGGTGGTCGCCTGTGATCGCTACATGTGCGTTGATCGAGTTAGTGTCAATCTAGACGATGATCCGCTAAATTAATTCCCAAAAGGTTGGAATCTGGATTGCTGACGGCGAGTGAAACACCGTCTGGTGCTGTGCGATTGGCATGCTGAAGGTATGGTAGCGGACTCTGATGCCTGCTATTGTGTTCTGTACAGCAGAACTGTGTCCCTAGGGGGAACCATGTTTCAGATAGGGTACCGCACGAAACATGCCATGGAGTCCCAACTAAAAAAACTCCCTTATGGTAAATGGTGCGCTGAGGGTCCCATGGTGCGGTCTTGCGTCCTGTGAGACACAGTTTAATGTTCGAAGTATCGTGTTTTCCTTAATATGTTGTCCTACCAGAGATGCATAAAGGTCCGAGTCTGGGTTTGGATTGCGAAAACCATCAGACGTCAGAGCCATCATCCTGGTGTATGCCAGTTTCCCATAAACTGCGACATAGCTGTAGACGGAATGACTGTTTATTTAGATGTAGCATTATGTGCTCCGACAGGTACTGGCATCAGTGGCTGACACGGTGTAAGGAAAAACCAGGCCGTGCCTTATTAGCGTGTCACCCGCACTAGGCAGAGAAACTCTGCTCGCTGGGTGATAGTCATAAGAGGGAAAACCTCCAATGTGGTATGAACATAGGCGAAGCCGTGTCACTGTGACGACACAGAATAAACACATTACGTCCATAGTGCATTCAGTGGATTACGTCCCCCCGTGCGTATGAAAATAGTCTGACGCCAGTTTTCTTCACTGACATTATGTATAGCTGCTGAAAATAAGGTTTACAGCAGCACAGAGTATGTCAGGAGAGATCTTTTAGGGCCTGTACACTCATTGTGATGTTAGTGAGGGCAGCGTGGTGTGTAGCAGTTTATGAAGTTAAAAAACTGGCTTCACAGCAGCACAAAGTATTTCAGGACAGAAATATGTCGGTCTGCCCACTTTCTGTGTGACACATGGCATAGCCTGTAACACACGGTGTACAGGGAGAAGAGAAGCTGCGGAAGGGAATATATCCCTGCTGGCTCTCCTGTACATGCCCCCACAGCCTGTCACACCTGGTGTACAGGGGGAGGAGAAGCTGCAGCAGGGAATATATATCCCTGCTGGCTCTCCTGTATATGCCCCCACAGCCTGTCACACCTGGTATACAGGAGAAGCTGCAGCAGGGAATATATATCCCTGCTGGCTCTCCTGTATATGTCCCCACAGCCTGCTACACTGTATATGGGCACTCTGCCCCACAGTGTGTTTGTGCCAACAGGACTTATAATGGCGCCCAGGCATTTGGCGCCGTCAGGGGGCGGGAACCTGAATGGGCGTGCAGAACAAGCGCCCAGAGGGACTTCCCGCCCCTCTCTGTGGTGCCCAGCGTCATTTGACGCTATCCGGAGGGCGGGCGGTGGGCGGGCATAGGCGGCGCCTTCCACGCTAGGCCTGAAGCCGGGGCCTAGCGTGATTTGCGGACCTGCAAATAGTGGGGGGTCGGCGCGGAGGTCCGGAAATCTTCTGGACACCGCAGGGCTGGCCGCGAGGGGGGGCCATAACGGATCACTGCTACACAGGTACTTTGCTGCCTGCTCTTGCAGGGGCAGCGCAGGGGGAGCTGGGCACCTCCTCCTCTGCCTCTGGCTGTGGGAGCAGTGCAGGGGGGGGAGGGGGACTGGTAGGCACCTATGTCCCAAATATGCAGGAGCAGTGTAGGGCTGAGTAGGGGCTGGATGGACCCAGACCCCGCCGGGATCCTGGGGTGGGTTTTTCCCCACATTCGGTACCGGTCCCAGCAGGATAAGTGCAGCTGCGCTGCTGGTACCTGTGGTGCCACAGCCTAATGGCCCATAGGGTGATTAGGGGGTCGTCTCATGCTCCTTGTGAGCCTGTGCTCTTGCAGGCAGCCATCCGGAATCCTAGCCCAGAATGCAGCATGTGCTGCTTGTACCTGTGGTGCCACAACCTAATGACCCAAAGGGTGATTAGGGGGTCGTCTCATGCTCCTTGTGAGCCTGCTCTCTTGCAGGCAGCCATTCAGAATCCCAGCCCAGAATGCAGCATGTGCTGCTGATATCTGTGGTGCCTCAGCCTAAACACCTAGAGGGTGATTAGGGGGATGTCATCTGGCAGGTAGTCCAGCTCTGGCTTCAACTCAGGACCCCGAGGGAGTGAGGAAGTAGGATGTTATGCTGGGCTGTCTCAATTTTAACCCAGCAACCCAACAGTGGGAGGCCGAGAAAGGAGTACGGCATATGTAAGGATTCTCAACCTCAACCTAGCGCCCCAACAGTGGGTGGCTGAAGAAGGAGCATGCCGAGGGTCACCCAGACCCACTTTTCTTCATTGGAAGAAAAAAAGATGCAAAAAAGTAGAGAGTAAAAATAGGTCGTGTGCCTCCTACGACACTAAGCAAAAAACTGGTGAGGCAGTGCCTGCTCCAGGGGTGTATACTGCAGAGGAGGAGCCACTTAACTCTTTTGCAGATTCTGCTTAGTGTCGCCTCCTAGTGGACAGCAGCATAACACCCACGGTCCTGTGTCCCCCAATGAGGCGAAGGAGAAAAAACCTTTTACAATGAGGTCACTCACAACCATGTGTAAAGAGGGGGTACTGGATCAGGAGGAGGACCAAGTCACCTGACTAGTCTCCTTTGGAGACCTTATGAGAAGAACGTCTCTGCTGGCTGGCTGCTACTCCCACTGTGGCCCTGGGATGGCTGCTGCAGTTTCTTCTTGCATAGGTCCTGCTTGGCATATGAAGGTACCTGCATCTTATCCATTCTGATGGGTCGGATTAGAGCATACCGCATGCTGGTGGGCTGACCATTTTTGTAAAGGTGGGAGTGCTCTACAGCCCCCTCCAGCATGTCTTCTTCTTGTCCTCTTCCGGACATTTCCAGGTTGTGCTAACATCCGGCACACTTGTAGTCGGGGGTCACCCTCCAGGACACCCCACCCCATTATGTGCAGACTCAGATGCACGGCAGCATTGCCACATGCAAATCGGCCGCTACCATTCACTTTGACCATTGGAAAGATCCCCTGGATCTAAAATAGATGGCCAACACATGCCTACCTTTACAGGCCCATTTCTGAGTTGTGTGGTTACTGGTGCACTCATCATTGGGATGGGCCCTGCACATCCTCAATCCCGGGATACGCGGCAGAGGTTGCCAGTCCCAAGATAGCCACCACAGTGCAAATGACACTGGCAGATAATGTTCGATGGATGTTCTGCACCATTTCAATAACAAACTTCTGACTTCGGAACCACCTTTTCTGAGGCTCCCTGTTTAAGGACAAGAAACCAACTGATGCAGGGAGAGGTACTGCCCTTTTTACCCTGTATCCTTCCAGAAAGAGAGAAACCATCAACCTTTTCTTTAGGTTGGTAATACTTTGCAAAGTAGCAAAAAATTCTCTAGAATTAATTTTTATAGGTCTGCTTGAGGACTTCATAATCCTCCAAAGTGTGTCATATTGCTTTGCTATACTCAGCAGACCAAGTATGCATAAAGTCACTGATGGTTTTGAGGCTTTTATTATCTACCAAGACGCCATAGCAACTCATGTATACTGACGGGGACATATAGGGAGCTCAATCCCTCAAAGTGTAACCACCTGTATGTCACAGTCACTAAATATAGTCAGCTGTCTAAATCATGTGCCATAAAATATGAATGTAGCTGCAGGGTGAAAGCTTGATCATTGCTTACCGTAAGGCTACACTTACACGCTGCGTATTTATGCTCTTTTTTGGTTATTCTCTTTTTCTGAATTTTGAAGATGTGAATTTTTTCTGCATTGTCCACTAGGAGAGTGAAGAAAGATATTTAAAAAAAAAAAAAAAAGGGTCCCTAATGTCATTTCCTGTCCTCTCCATTCCATGGGATGGGAGATACAGGAAAGCCCTATTTTTATTGATGGGCTCCCGCAGCATTTTCTATTGCCAGCTAAGGGTAACCCAAGCAGCTACTGGCTGCTAACCACTTGGTGTTACCTTTGCTGCCAATGGAAAATCCAGGGAAGCCCTATTTCCTATTTTTTTTTAGTTAAAAAAACAAAAAAACTAAAAAAAAAAACATGATGTGGGCTTTGCCAGATTTTCTATTGCCAGCCAGCAAACCAATCAGCTGATTCAGTCAGCTGACCGGCCGGCACATCAGCTGATCGGTTTGCCGGCCGGTCAACTGATTCAGGTCCTTTCAGCTGATGTGCCGACCGGACATCTTCCCCTCGCATCCCGGGACAGTCTGCGGATATGTGGGTGTTTAATTTTATTTTTTTGATTACCATTGTTAAATTCGATTTAGCAGCGTAAGTGCATACGCTGCTAAAGTGAAACTACAGCCCTGACATCTCACACGGGAACAGGAACACAGGATTCTTCCTGTTTTTCCTGCTCCCATGAGACATGACATCCTGCTACCTGTCCTGTGCCTTCGCTTATAAGCGCTGGAATAGTGTATTGTGTGAAGAGCGATGCGTTATTCCAGCGCTTATAAATTGGGCCTATGGGAGGAAGCACGCGCAAAAAAAGCGCAAACAATTGACACTATCATTTTTTTTACTGACGCACTTTCTACTCCAAAAGCGCATCCGCGAAATACGCTGTGTCTGAACAGCAAAAGTGAAAGTCCATTCACTTTGCTGGTAACACAGACGTAGATGCGCTTTTAGGGGAAAGCGCTGCCGAAAAAAGCCTTACTGCCTTCCAGCTGTGGCTTTGTTGCGGAGTGATTAGCAGGTATCATGTATTGGATACATGTTATATAACATAATCAACAAGCAATGCAAAGTTAGATCTACCTGGCTCTGCTGCTTACTAGCTCATGTATTTTAGCCCCATGGCTTTGCTTCTGCCTTTCTAATTCCGCAGTAACGTTCTTCAGTTTGTTGGTAAGAGTAGACAAGGAAGAGTCTTGTTCAGCCACTGTCTGCTCCATCTCTGCCATACGCATTAGGTGTGCAGTTGGTGGGACTTGCAACGTGGGTTTCTTCATCAACTCCTATAAGAAAATAGGAAAAAAAAAGTCCTTAGAACAGGGCAGGGCCACATGAAGCCTGCTGTCTGTTCCAGTTCGGTCTGCCGACCGAGACAGCCAAAGGGCTGAAAACAGTGGAATATGGGCATGTGCTCATGACGCAGTTAACTGTGTGAGCTTCCACCAATGTCTACAGAGCTGGCTGAAGCCAAGTGATGTATTTTGCTTTGCTAAAGGGGTGGTCTGAAGGCATAATTTTCCTCCTAAATCTTTATATATTTAGTGCCAGAATCTAAACTATTCTCTAATATATTTGCATTAAGATGTGCACAATGATAGTGTGCTCTCTGTTGCTGGTGCAGCTCAGCAGTCACAAGCTGACAACAGAGCAGGGAGAGAATGTCCAGCTTGCAACCAACTTCGATGACCCAAACAGTGATACCCTTTTCTCTGCATGCCGGGTATTCTGACACTGCTCTGTTGCCAGCTTATTACTGCTGATCTGTGCAAGCAACAGAGAGTGTGCTCTCAATGTGTACATAGCAACACAGCCTCTACCCTCTGATGATGTTTTGATTCATTGCCCCAGCATGCACTCAAATGCAGCATTATCAAAAAGGAAGTAGAGAATTTTTATTACGAGTTTATTAGAAAATAGTTTCGCTTACGGCACTAAAAAGATAGGGAATTAGAATGAAAATTACTTTGACCTTTGGACTATCCCTCTAATCATTCCCATAGACTTTGAATGAAGCAGTGCTATGCAAGCTTAACCACAGAACCATTTAATCCTTCTGGTTAGTGCTGCCAATAACCAAGACATATATGTCCTATTATCTACATATGAGATGAATGGCCATCAGAAAAAAATACATTTAATATTCTTCCATTGAAGAATGGATGTTGCGCCTTATGAAGAGGGCAAAAGTATAAATCTGAATTAACACTAGAAGTCCCAGAGAGGGGTCATTTAACATTTCTACCTTTGGAACCCATAGACAGGTCGAATGACCTGAAGGATTTTAGCTAACATCCTATAATCACTGTCTTTTGTTCTGTAATTAAGGCCATTACTGTCGCACCACAGGAGGTTGTTGTTTTCCATTGAGTTTAGCCATTTAGTTTCTAGTTCTACCAAGTTTGGACTAAGGGTCATTTGACCCTCTTTCGGGACTTCAGGGGGGAGCTCGAAATTTCTGGGACTTCTAGTGTTAAAAGCTTGGTGGCTCATTGGCTAGCACTGTAACCTTGCAGAGATGTGATTCTGGACTCAAATCCCACCAAAGACAATATCTTCAAGCAGTTTGTATGTTATCCCTGTGTTTGTGTGGGTTCCTCCAGGTATTCTGGATTCCTCACACACTTCCCTTATAGGAACTTTAGATTGTCAGCCCCAATGGGGATGACGATTAGGTCTGTAAAGTGCTGTGGTTTGAATGGTGCTATGTGAGTAAGTAAAATAAATAAATAAGCTTGGGGTTAACAGTGGCAAATAAAGCCTACGAACCATAGCGGCTTCTTTAAATTTGTTAATTGAGGCATCTGAATGCAGATCCAACTTCTGATGTAATGCTTTGAGATCCTCCGCATGCTTTTTTGCAGTTTCTTGCTGCTCCTGGAAAAAAAGATGTATACAGAATGTGACACAGTAAACCACTTTAAAGACATGTAGGGATAGAATGAGTCTTGCTACCGAGCAACTGGACTACTCAATGAGCTTATTGAGATAATAGGCAAAAATCAGACGATACCATCCATAAACTGTTGCTCTCTAACAGTGATAAAAATAAGACAATCAGGGGAAGATAGAGAGTCTGAAACTGCTAAAAGTGTGAGATCCCTGCACTGCCAACACAAATGAGACCATAACTGATGAACTGCTGTTCACACGTAAGTGTTTACTTGCTGTGTCTCTATGGAAACTTGTAATTCGCAGTCAGGGCCTATTTATCGTTTTTATGCAGATCTCTGAACATTTGCTATTTATATGACAGCAGGTGACTGAACAAACCGGAGCAGCTGAATATTATTCATAGCTGTCACAAAAAGACTTCATTCATTATATAAAAGTGATGAAATAATCCTGTGATAATACTACTGCGTCTACAACCAACATTTATTAGTCACATGATGTAAGGACAACTTTAGCATCTGTAAAATACCTAATTAAAGCAGCTGAAATGGTGCCGTAAATTTAAACTCCTATCTGAAACTCACTTTCTGGCAGCTTCACCTTTTTCAAGCAGCGCTCCGGTCAGTCTGCAGGGATTTGTGACCTGCTGGCAGCTCTAGTGTTTCATGAAGCACCCCAGAGGTCACAAGTCAATACATCTCCATAGGAGCTTGGTTCTGGCTCTCATAGGCTTGCACTGCGCTCTTGTGACCTAACTTCTGATTTCCGGCCAAACTTAAGATACGAGCCCAAGATGACGCCGTAGGGCAGAAGCAGTGTCAGTCAAAGGTGTAGATGCTGGAAGGTGAGCATATGACTGAGAACGGGGGAATTATATTTAAATCACCACACCAGCGCTAAATAAAGAAAAAAACTGGAATGGTACTTTACACCTGCAAAGTTTGCCTTCAACACTGTAGACCATCCACTCCTGTTACAGATTCTCTCATCTCGGTATCACAGACTTGGCCATCTCCTGGATGTCTTCAAGACCGTACATTCAGCGTCTCTCTCCCACACGTCCTCACCTCGCCTCGCCTGGTGTCCCCCAGGGTTCAGTTCTAGGACCCCTGCTCTTCTCCATCTACAACTTCGGTCTGGGACAGCTCATAGAAACCCACAGCTTTCAGTATCATCTCTATGCTGACGACACCCAGATCTGTGTCTCTGGACCTGATATCACATCCTTACTAACCAAAATTCCACAATGTCTGTCCACTATTTCATCTTTCTTTTCTGCTAGCTTTCTAAAACTGAACATGGACAAAACAGAATTCATCATATTTCCCCCCCATCTCACTCTACCCCTCCACCAGACCTAACCAGCAAAGTCAATGGCTGCTTGCTCACCCCAGCCTTGCATGCTCTGTGCCTCGGGGTAATCCTCAACTCTGCTCTCTCCTTCAAGCTATATATCCAAGTTCTTGCCACCTTCTGCCAACTCCAACTCAAAAATATTTCCCGGATCCATACATTCCTTGACCAAGAAACTGCAAAAACACTTGTGTAAGCTTTTATAATCTCCTGCCTCGACTACTGCAACCTCCTGCACTCTGGCCTCCCCTCTAGCGTTTTTGCACCCATACAAACTATCTTAAACTCTGCTGTTCAACTAATCTAATTGTCTCCCTGCTATTCCCCAGCCTCCCTTGTCTGCCAAGTCCCTCTCTATCTCCTCACTTGCCAGAGGCTCCTATTGAAAACCTTAACTATGACATACAAAGCCATCAACAACCAGTCTCCTTCATACATCTGTGACAAGGTCTCACCTAACAAAACCTATTAAAAGGGTAGACAAGGGTGCAATAGGCTCTTATCTCTTAGATACCAGATAGTTCAAAAATGAGGTACTGCTCACCTTATGCAGTTGTGTGCCCCACAACCGGTTTAAAACGCTCAAAACAGCTGCTGCAGGATCCACCGTTCCATCAGGAACAACGTATGCATAAATTCAAAGGACCAGGGTGTACAACGATCCGCGCTGCTGAGTATAAGGAGGAACCACAATCTTGGTATATGAGAACGGTGCTTTATTTCTTCTACGCGTTTCGGGGCAGTCCCAGCCCCTTCCTCAGGATACCAACATAAACAATTGTTTATGGTGGTATTCCTGAGGAAGGTAATGGGACAGCCCTGAAACACGTAGAAGAAATCAAGCACCATTCTTATATACTAAGATTGTGGTCCTTATACTCAGCAGCGCGGATCGTTGTACACCCTGGTCCTTCGGATTTATGGTCTCACCTAGACGCAATCTCTGATCTTCTCAAGATCTCCTTCTCTACTCCCCTCCTATCTCTTCTTCCCACAACATACAATATTTCTCCTGTGTCTCCCACATACTCTGGGACTCTCTTACCCAACATATCAGACTCTCGCCTACTGTGGAAACCTTCAAAAGGAACCTAAAGACCCACCACTACTGACAAGCCTACAACCTGCAGTGAGCCTCAGTCCACCAATCTGCCACATGATCAGCTCTTCCCTCTAGTGTATTCTCACCTATCCCTTTTAGACTGCGAGCCCTCGTGGGCAGAGTCCTCTCTCCTCCTGTACCTGTGCATGCTTTGTATTGCTCAAAAATATTGTACTTGTCTATGTATGCCCCTTTTCACATGCAAAGCGCCATGGAATAAATGGCACAATAATAATAATAATAATAATAATAATCCATGGGACTATCCCTACACAAAGAACATAACCTCTGCCTATTCTTATTGCAGGAACTCAGAATTATAGGGGCTCTCCTGGAAGAATACAAAAAAGTATTAATCATGAAACCTCGATCTAGTGTGCCAATTATTGTAACTAGGCTGGGTATACCCTAGTTAATATGTAGTGGGGGGTGGTTGGCGGCACAAACTTTTTAAAATGGAGGTGCTTTATCCTTAATTAGCCCACGGTCCAGTCACAGACTAGCTATTTTAATCTTCTAATCTAGGTCATCCTGGAAACATTAGCCTAGGACCGGGCACATAAAAAGATGGGTGACGCAATAAGGCAATCACCCTGTGCTGGGTGTGTCCCTAAATTAATTTCTCCTTCCCACAAGGATGAGCAAGAGAATCTGGATTTTGACTCTCATGTCATGTCATGAATGTGCCCTGATGAAGTAGTGTCCCGCTATGAAACATGTTGGGTAAATAAAACTTTGAAGTTCATTCGGATCCTCTTAATTCACTGGCAGCGCAGAGGTGAAATCCTGATTCTCTTCCTTATCCTTGCATACCACGTGGGTGTCTGAAGCAGCCATTGCGAGCCTCTAAGATGGTTGTGACTCTCACAACCTTGTAAGGTGAGGCTAACCGATCATACCACAACTAATTTCCTGTTGGATAAAACCCTGTGTGTGCTTCCTTCCTTTTCAACCTTTCTTCCAACAAGGAAACAGAAGATAACTTTAGACTGGAAAATGTTGGTATTTCTGTTATTTCTCCCTTTTTTTATAACTGTTTGTCATATCTGTGGGTTGTTCTATTTTTATCTTTCATAGATTTTATTGTAAGCACTGTATTTTTTATATTAAAGCCTACATCTATAATAAGTTTGATACTTGCATGCACTAAATAATCCATAGTCTTACAGAGACAGTGTGAGTTAATTGATTGTCAGACAGAAGCATACTTTGGGGAACTCATCACCCCATGTTTTTGTGGATTGGTGGTAGCATCTTGTGTAGTTGGGGTGTGTGGACTGTGATCAGGTGTGATTTATACTCATTTTATAGGCTAAAACAAAGGCTGAGTGCTGGAATGAGCGAGAGGAGACAAATTAACCCTTGCAGGTGTACCCCACATTACATGTTGAAAAGTGTGTATGTGGCGCCCCACCATGTAGGTGCCACAAAAGGGGTACTGCACCCAGAAAAGTGGTGTAGTCACCCCACTGCAATTGGAACTATGGTCACTAGGTGGAACCCTAGAGTTAACACCCACACACTAGATCAGTAGGTGGGAGGGACCCCGGGAGGAGATATAGTGGCCTCTAGGGGGAACTAGTGTGCAGACAGTAAGTAGTCGGTTGGAGGAGTGAGAGGGAGCCAGGCAGCCAGCCTGAGGAAACAGAAGGGCCTCCTCGGCTGAGGGGCCCAGAGAACTAAAGTACAGATCCCAGAAGGAAGAGAGCAAGTAACCAAGTAAGGGAGTTCACTCTAGTGGGGAAGCGAGTAACCTGAAAGATTGCCCCAAAGGAAGTAACCGGGTACCGGAGCCCGCAACTGTGAGTTCCTATACGGCTCATAGAAAATCCAATGAACGGCGATATTACAGATACGGCCCCGACTCCCAAAGAGCCCACAAGAGGGGAATCAGTCCTGCAGTTGGATCCTGCGAAGGACAAGTAAAAGGTTCACCAGACGGGTACAAGGGAGAGGACACTAGAAAAGCAGCAGGAGGTCAGATCATCTTTAAGAGTCAGACTTCACCACCACTGGGAGGCAAGGAAAGGAAGGAACAAGAAAGGTACATAAGGAGCATCCATCTAATGGCCAGAAATTCCATTTGCAGCATCCGTAGCATTTGCCATTATACCATCTACTGCACTGCTGAACTGTATGACTTTGGAGAAGTTTTCAGTAAAAGTACCCGGTGAAGTGAAGTCCCGACTCTGCTGCATCCTTTCCTTGATAAACTGTTTTCTTACAGTATTGCTGCCCCGGCGGTCCAGTCCCGCCTGCGGGTACTAATCCATCTAAGCCGCAATACCATCGACCACCGGAGGACTGTGGCAGCGCTGGTAAGCATCACCATACACTGCAGGTGGTGTCACAAACTTATATACTTTATTTATTTCATTTATTCATTTGACTACCAGGGCCACAGCCTCGGGCAGCCACCTGTGACTTCCCAGACCCGAGTCTGAGAGCTGAGTACCCTGCCCTGGGAGCGTCATGTGCATCACACATGACAATTGTAAGGAATATTAAAAAATCAGACATAGCTAAATGCCTCATAAGCTAAAGGCCTCAATATATCAAGTCTTTCATTTTGTATGCTAGTCTTTATGTAAAGGTGAGCTAGAGTAACATGCCCTACATTCATTAACAGTTGTGTGCCTCTTAATAAATTTGTCACATCTTTCAATTGTCTGTAATTATCAATTTTCTGCCTGGTGTTGGCCACGGCCCTCTGTCTTTTCTAAACATTGCAGAATTTTGGCCGGGACTGGCATAAAGATGCCAAGAGTTGCAAAAATTTTTCATAACTAAAAGTGCATAAAAATGTTGTAACATTTTGAACAGTTTTATGTCAGAATGAAGAAATATAAAGGCTCAGGTGCAATTATATTTACAGGGTTACTTACATCTTGGCAAGTTAATGCCTATCCACAAGATAGAAAATAACTTGCTGATTGATGGTGCTTCCATTGTGGGGACCCACACAGATAACAAGAATGGGACCCGCAACAATAACATACAATGATGGTTCTCAGTTCTGCTGGCTCCTTCATAGTAGCCTTTTCTTAGCAATGTAATACTGACATAGCTTGAGAAAGAGAATAGCCAAATAAAGCTGACTAATTTTGTCCATGCCACAGTGAGTGGTACTCCTTGCTTGCCTTGGTATATAGCTGACCCCAAAAATGTAGCCCCAAGCTTCGATGCCTGGCTAAGTTACAGAGATGGAGGCTGTGCCTCTATTTTGTCTGCCATGCTACGTCTATCAGGTTTCGAGCATTACTTGACTGCAACCTTGGATATGTATAATTTCTACCTCTCTATATACTGGTATGAAATGGAGAGAGGTCAAGTTCTCACTGCTCTTATTACTCAACTACTGGTTGATACTGCATTTACAAAGGGTAATCTCCATGTCCTTCTCTTGTCGGGGTATCTTCTGACCTTTCTTCTCCTGTTCCTTGTTATTAAGCATCAATACTTCTGTCTTCTCTGCTTGCCTAACAATGTAGAGTCTGCCTATTTTCTCTCAACACCTCCTCTTCTAGTATCTCACCCGTTGAAAATATTTTATTTTGACACCCCTTGTCAAGGGTTAGCTGCATTACAATTTCTGGACAAATTGAATTTTCCTGGCAGACATTTTGCTAAGCCAAATAAATGTCATGTACTACTAATCAAAAGAAGCACTGCAAAAAATGGTTTTCATAGTCATAAATAGACACTCCATTTTCCCATTTTATGTTTCCAGGCTTCTTGACAATTTATCCGTTTTCTCTGTAGAAATTATGGCGTAAACAGTTTGTCCCACAAGCATGTGCTTTTTACCAAAGAGATAATAGAAAATTAAGCATTTTTGCAATTGGATGCATTTAAAAATAATGTTGCTATGCCTCTGATAATGCAATGAAAGTAGAAACAGCAAGCTCACCGCAACATCGGGATATACACACTGGGCTCAAAACCAAGTCAATGTCTTGAGTTAACTTGAAATATCCCAAAAAAAATATGGTCCAGTTTGAAAGGACTGTGAAAAATCCTCAGAACGTTATTAAAAAAGGTTAATATGGAGACATGTCCACCCTATGTGCTCCTGCTCAGTTGAATATAGCTACAGGCCAAGGTGCTGTGTTCCCAAATGCACAGTATGATGAAAGGCTCTTATGGTACATTTACACGCCGCTACCGAAAGGTAGAAACCTGGTAGGTGTCGGAGACAATTGTACCTTTTACCTTCAAAACACAGCGAAGTTCCGGCGTGTAATTCAGGTTGTTCCTCCCTGTCTCTTTGGATACCTGTGTTTCAGCCGTGCTGAAAAACAAGCAGGTATAATCCCTACGGTGGCGGCGGATAATCGGGGCACAGGCAAGGTATTTGAGTTACCTGGGGCGTGCTACAACGTCATGTATACCACGCCCCATCAGCTATCATTGGTGGGGGCTACTGTGTACCCATTGGCTGTCCCTGCACAGGGCGGCATATTTAACGAGCAGACCAGTCACAATACACATTTTCAATAGCGTCATGTATTAGCCAGCCTCCCTGCGCTGGCTGGCCAATCATGATGTTATTGCATTGTCCAATCACCGTACGAGCGTCGCGTAATACACAACTCTGTCACGCCTATGTAGTTACGGCGCACAATATGTACACCCAGATTCCCTTGTGGTAGCGTCGTGTATATGAGGGAAAGTGCTCCACAGAAGGTAACCTGCGGTACCCGTCGGCACTTCCGGGGATCGAAAATACCTTCTGTGGAGCACCTTATGGCGGCGTGTAATTGCGGCATCAGGTACCGTTAGGAACCGTTGAAAACGTGCACATGCGGTGCCTACCTGTTGCTACCCTCGGTAGCGGCGTGTAAAGGTACCATTACGGGTAATTTACAAAAAGACAATTTTGCATGGCTTGAAAATTTTAAAAAGGTTCCCCAATTCACAGTCTGCAGTAGTACCATCGAAATAGTTTTATGAACAATTGCAATTGGTAAACTATGGCCCAAAATCTAAAATTGTTATCTTGAAAAGATCTGGTTACACTGATTACAGTTCTCATGGCTCGTCATAGTCTTCCAGCTTGGTGCTTTAGCACTAGCTCTAGCAAGCAGCTATGAAAAGCAGGTCTCCACACGGTGATTTATGGGAGTAAAACAACATGGAAGAGCAGATTTGAATGGGGGTAAGTTAGGAACCCCTGGATCTTGGTATACCGCCTCAATGTGATTACTGTGGAAAAGGTTTGGCGGTCATTATACCGGTGATGGGGGCTATGGGTGTCACTAGTGTCAGACTGGAGCTAGATGGGGCTCGTGACCCACTCTCAGAGATGAATGTGGCTGTCAAGGTAAGAAAGGTTGGGGACCTCTACTCTACAGTGTCCTCTAAGGGTGGCTTCACACTGCGGCGGCGTCCGGTCCGGGGCTGTCAGGAGTGACAGCCTGGACCGGAGTTTTGCTGCATAGAATACTATCGGGCTGCACGGAGCTGGATCGCGCCGGGTGGCAATTATCTGCCATCCGGCTGCTAGCTCGCCGGATGAATCCTGCAGAAGTGGGGATTTGTCTGCCGACTCCAAAAACGTTGCATGCACCGTTTTTGGAGTCGGCAGACAAATCCCCACTTCTGCAGGATTCATCCGGCGAGCTAGCAGCCGGATGGCAGATAATTGCCACCTGGCGCGATCCAGCTCCGTGCAGCCCGATAGTATTCTATGCAGCAAAACTCCGGTCCAGGCTGTCACTCCTGACAGCCCCGGACCGGACGCCGCCGCAGTGTGAAGCCAGCCTAAGCAAACTCTAATCTGTAAGAAATGTTAAATGTTAAGGTGGTTGTTTGGGACTTCTTAAATAATGATCTATCCACAGAATCCTATATCTTTAAGGATCATTTTGTAGCTCATTAAAGGGGTTGTGCAACCTAATAACAAAAATCAGTCACAATCATCTATTGTTAAACATCATGGATCCAGCACAATCGATCTGCAATTGGAGGTGATAATGTCCCTTTCTTCAGGCAGCTGACTGATGAGGTCTTTGATCAGCTTCTCAAAATTAGGCCCCTTTCACATCAGCGTTTTTCGTTGATTGCGGCAGATCCGACAGATCTACCGCATCTGCCGCCTAATGGCGGCACTTGCGGCACACACTTGCGGCAAGCCCCATGCATTTTCTATGGGGCTCGCGGCAGGTGCGGCAAGTGCGGTATTGCCACGATCAGGGACTTGCGGCCGCGCAAAACAGCCGCAGCTGACCGCGTTTTTTCACGGCCGCAACTGCCGGATCATGACAATACCGCACTTGCCGCAAGCCCCATAGACAATGCATGGGGCTTGCCGCAAGTGTGCCGCAAGTGCGGTCGTTAGGCGACAGATGCGGTAAATCTGCCGGATCTGCCACAATCAGCGAAAAACGCTGATATGAAAGGGCCCTTAAGCAACTTAGGGACGCTTTACACACACCAACTTCTGTGACCAACTTCTGAACAGATCTCTGGTTGCAGTGAAATCATGGACACATTGCTCCATTTTGTGGCTGTGTACAAATGTAACAATGTGTCCATGATTTCACTGCAACCTGAGATCTGTTCAGAAGTTGGTCACAGGTTGGTGTGTGTAAAGCGGCCTGAAAGTTTGTTATCAGAGGCACAATAGATTTTTAAGAAAATAAAAAAACATTAATGCTGTCTCTAAAGTTTTCGTTGACAAGCAGAAGAAGGTTGCGGGAAATTGTCGGGAAAGCACTGGATTGGCACACCCAGAGCACTTCAGCCTCATTTGTGAATTAATGAAATCTGCAATTGTAGTCAATGATCAATGGATTCTGTAAACAAAAAGGGCATGAGTACCATTATCTTTACAGAGTAATATGATTCTGTAAACAATTTGGGGGGTAGATCAAGCCAAGACTTTAAAGAACTTTACATTTTATATGCGAAAAGATTTTCTATTGTATCTAAACCTTACTTCTTCCTGTAACACAACTCCAAGGAACAAGAGCTTCTCATCCTCTCATCCGAAAAGATTTACAATGGCAATGAAACTGACTTTCAGACTTCTCTGGTAACCGATCAGGCCTTCTCTTTACTAAAGTGTTATCCTGCTGCACTACTGGTGTCCCATGTGATCCGCTCAGCTTATTAATACATTTATCACAGTGAATATTTAAAGTGTGTGACAGCTGCCGCACTAGTTAACAGTGTATGTAGAGCAGCTGCAATTTTCACAGTATACAGAGCCAGCTTGTATCCTGTATTTTCTGGATACCTTCCAGCATATTTGGCAGTCTCTTTTAATGTATTATAAATGAACTATAGTATGGTGTCTCCTGACACATTGATAAATAAAAAAGTGTACGAATTGTAATATAAGACACATGCCATAAACTTCACAAACTTCACATTTTCTATATAAAGATGAGTATACCGAATTCTAATGTAAACCAGTATAAAGGCCCTGTCTCACATAACGATATCGTTAGAGAGATCGTTGTAACTGTGACGTTACAACGATCTCTCCAGCGATGTCGTTCTGTGTGACACTTAGCAGCGATCAGGTCCCTGCTGTGAGGTCGCTGATTGCTGCAAAGTGCTCTGGGTCATTTTTTGATCGTTGGTTTCCCGCTGGTCAGCACGCATCGCTGTGTGTGACAGCGAGAAACCAGCGATCAGTGAATTTACAGGGCTGGTAACCATGGTAAACACCGGGTATCCAGGCAGCGCACGCTGCCTAGATACCCGGTGTTTACCATGATTACCAGCAGGGGTGAACTAACCCTCCCTGCCAACTGAGTGCAGAGCTGGGGGGTGCTTTCAGAGGCACCCGCGCTGAACTGAGGAGCAGGGGGGAGCAGGTTGGGGATTGCAGCTGCAGCGGTACCTGTTCTCAGTGTACAGCTCGGCTGCTCTGGGCACCGCCCCCTGCCCTCTGACGCTCCCCTGACGCTGGTAACTATGATAAACTGCGGGTGCCTGGATACCCAGTGTTTATCATAGTTACCAGCGTTCTCCATGCTTAGCGCTGCCTGTAAGCAGGGAGAACACTGGTAATTATGATAAACAGCGGGTATCTAGGCAGCGCGCGCTGCCTGGATACCCGCAGTTTATCATAGTTAGCAGCGTCCTTCCTGCTTACAGGCTGAGCAAAGCAGGGAGGACACTGGTAACATTGCTTCCAGCGATGTGGGACGTGGCTCCCAGGTCCCTGATCGCTGGGGAGATCTGCCTGTTTGACAGTTCCCCAGCGACCAGGTAACGACGCTCCAGTGATCCCGGCAGGTCGTTATTGCCGTCGGGATCGCTGGAGCGATTGTTATGCGAGACAGGGCCTTAAGCTATAAGGCTTCTTCTGAAAGCTAACAAAACAAGCCTACTAATCAACAAACAACCTATATCCATGTATTCCGGCAATTTGCTGTTCACCTCCATTTCTAGCACTCATAGAAACTAAGCTAATCCTTGCTCTCGGTAGTCAAGTGCGAAGGAGAATCAAAATTGCTTTCTAATGTTTGTATTAGGCATACTACAAATGGTCATAGGCAATAAGTACAAGTGGAAGTATCTACTATGGTGTTCATTATAATTTGAGATTCGATATAACCAGATATACCCTCCTTATCAGTGTCATACCTCTCTTGCTTTAGCCAGCAGATGCTGGTATTTTTTCACAACATCTTCTTTTTGATCGAGTCGAGCTTGCATATTTTCAATGGTCTGATGAGCCACTTTCAAAGTCTGCCTCAACTCTGAATCTTCGTCTCTTTGATTAAACTCGGACATTAGTTTTTCTCGGTCTACAACCGCAGGTAAGCGAAGTCTCAGCTCATTTATAACTTTATCTCTACTCAATACATTTTGCTTGGTTGTCCAGAGCAGAGCTTCCTTCTCTTTAAGTTTCTATGGAAGACATACAAACCAATTATATCAGCAAATATTTCATTCCATTGTTTACAAGGACATTAAAGATGAAGCATACAAATTATTAAAGGTGTTGTCCAGTGGATGAAAAATATTTTTAAAAGGTCTCAGATTGGTTAAAAAAAAATAAAAATTGTAATACTCACCCTCACCCATCCCTGCAGCTCCCGTTCCGATGTTTACCTGGTCCCACTACTCTCTACCATCTGGTTTGATCCTCAAACACCAGAAGTGGCCATAAATGCCCAATCAAGCAATCAGTGACTGTAGAGCCGACCTGTCTGATAGTGCTTGGCTAAGAGGGCAATAGCGGCTAGAACAGGTGTTTCGACATGGGGCCAATTAGTAGACAAGCAAGGACCGGGTAAGCATCAGAAAGGTAGATGCAAGTCATCGTTGAAAGTGATCTTTTTTTTTATTTTGTTTACAAGTCTGGGCATCTATATTGAAATAATCCTACTCACCTCTTCCAACGTCCTACATATAGATTTTGTCTCCAATATGGTCCGCACATGTTCTTTTATTTTGCGCAGTGCAATGTCAAGCTGCTGAGGTAATGGTAGACTGGCATCGGGCACCTCACCAGTGGCCTCCTCAAACTAGAACACAACATTTTTTGATAGTTAGGAATCCTGCTAAATGTTGTAGGAAAGCCCATCACAATTTAATGCATGTACCTTCCGAGCAGTGCTGAGCACTTCATGCTGCTGCTGCTCGTACATATCCAGCTGGCGCTCCAGCTCTACTTCTCTCTGATCCCAGGACATTTGACGTTCCTCATGAAACTGTGAAAAAGACATATGTAACATGGGTGAATTATACTATACAACATATACAGTGTTGGTGGGCTAGATTGTGTACCAGTTGGTAGAGCCTGCATCCCAAGCTGCTCTCCCTGTATTTGCATATTAGTATGTGTGAATATGGATATATGTGTAAAATAGCATGTAAGATATTCCGGGGAAAGGCTTATATGAGCATGCTGCTTATAATAACTTTATAGGAGGATCATCTAGGCACATACAGTTAGGGCCAGAAATATTTGGACAGTGACACAATTTTCGCGAGTTGGGCTCTGCATGCCACCACATTGGATTTGAAATGAAACCTCTACAACAGAATTCAAGTGCAGATTGTAACTTTAATTTGAAGGGTTGAACAAAAATATCTGATAGAAAATGTAGGAATTGTACACATTTCTTTACAAACACTCCACATTTTAGGAGGTCAAAAGTAATTGGACAAATAAACATAACCCAAACAAAATATTTTTATTTTCAATATTTTGTTGCGAATCCTTTGGAGGCAATCACTGCCTTAAGTCTGGAACCCATGGACATCACCAAACGCTGGGTTTCCTCCTTCTTAATGCTTTGCCAGGCCTTTATAGCCGCAGCCTTCAGGTCTTGCTTGTTTGTGGGTCTTTCCGTCTTAAGTCTGAATTTCAGCAAGTGAAATGCATGCTCAATTGGGTTAAGGTGATTGACTTGGCCATTGCAGAATGTTCCACTTTTTTGCACTCATGAACTCCTGGGTAGCTTTGGCTGTATGCTTGGGGTCATTGTCCATCTGTACTATGAAGCGCCGTCCAATCAACTTTGCAGCATTTAGCTGAATCTGGGCTGAAAATATATCCCGGTACACTTCAGAATTCATCCGGCTACTCTTGTCTGCTGTTATGTCATCAATAAACCACAAGTGACCTAGTGCCATTGAAAGCCATGCATGCCCATGCCATCACGTTGCCTCCACCATGTTTTACAGAGGATGTGGTGTGCCTTGGATCATGTGCCGTTCCCTTTCTTCTCCAAACTTTTTTCTTCCCATCATTCTGGTACAGGTTGATCTTTGTCTCATCTGTCCATAGAATACTTTTCCAGAACTGAGCTGGCTTCTTGAGGTGTTTTTCAGCAAATTTAACTCTGGCCTGTCTATTTTTGGAATTGATGAATGGTTTGCATCTAGATGTGAACCCTTTGTATTTACTGTCATGGAGTCTTCTCTTTACTGTTGACTTAGAGACAGATACACCTACTTCACTGAGAGTGTTCTGGACTTCAGTTGATGTTGTGAACGGGTTCTTCTTCACCAAATAAAGTATGCGGCGATCATCCACCACTGTTGTCATCCTTGGACGCCCAGGCCTTTTACAGTTCCCAAGCTCACCAGTCAATTCCTTTTTTCTCAGAATGTACCCAACTGTTGATTTTGCTACTCCAAGCATGTCTGCTATCTCTCTGATGGATTTTTTCTTTTTTTTCAGCCTCAGGATGTTCTGCTTCACCTCAATTGAGAGTTCCTTTGACCGCATGTTGTCTGGTCACAGCAACAGCTTCCAAATGCAAAACCACACACCTGGAATCCACCCCTGACCTTTTAACTACTTCATTGATTACAGGTTAAAGAGGGAGACGCCTTCAGAGTTAATTGCAGCCCTTAGAGTCCATTGTCCAATTACTTTTGGTCCCTTGAAAAAGAGGAGGCTATGCATTACAGAGCTATGATTCCTAAACCCTTTCTCCGATTTGGATGTGGAAACTCTCATATTGCAGCTGGGAGTGTGCACTTTCAGCCCATATTATATATATATATAATTGTATTTCTGAACATGTTTTTGTAAACAGCTAAAATAACAAAACTTGTGTCACTGTCCAAATATTTCTGGCCCTAACTGTATCTCAGCACCAAAACTGTGTCAACTAAAAAATTTCAGACAAGATTATTTAAGAACTTACATTCTAAGATCTTATTTTTTAAAGGGAATCTGTCACTAGGTTTTTACTATGTAGTCTGAGAGCAGCATTATCTGGTTTCAGTGACTCAGATTCCAACTATGTGTCACTTTCTGGGCTGCTTGCTGTCAAATTAATACAATCACTGTTTTCTCTGCTGCAGATCTAGTAGTGCTCAGAATGCCGAGCTCTACATAACCCCACCATTGATTGACACGTTCTATGTGCAAAGAAGATTAACAGAAAGCTGCTAATCAGGGGTGAGGGAGAGATTACACAGAGCAGTTGACTAGGACGAATGAGACATCAAGTACTATAGTGATAATCTCATGTTGATAAAACACTGAATATATTGAAACAGCAACACACAGCTTAGTAATTGACATCTCTGGAATCAGGGTCTCTGCCCTATGTTATAGTGCTCTCATATTACATAGCAAAAACCTGATGATAGATATCCTGTTATGGTATGAAGAAAGATGATGGGAAAAAAGGTGTGTCACGGTCCGTGCTGCTCCAGTCCAAAAATACTCACAAGAGAGTCAGAGTTTCATCAAACAGATTCTTATTCTTTATTCTCCTACTCCAACGCGTTTCGGCGCCCCACCTGGCACCTTCCTCAGGATATCCCTGAGGAAGGTGCCAGGTGGGGCGCCGAAACGCGTTGGAGCAGGAGAATAAAGAATAAGAATCTGTTTGATGAAACTCGATTTTTGGACTGGAGCAGCGCGGACCGTGACACACCTTTTTTCCCATCATCTTTCTGGATTCACCACGTGGGAGTGGTCGGTGGAGGTCCTGCGGCAGCTTGGAGTACTGATGCTCTTTAAACCAGTTGTGGGGATCACAACTGTATAAGGTGAGTGGGTCCATATCACCACCTTAATATCTTGGAGTGTCTCTAGTGATAGGGCACTATTGTGCCTCTTGTCCCCCACCCCTCTTGTATTTATACTGTTATGGTATGAAGGGAATCTAAGTTATATGTGAACTATTGAAAGGGAAAACCTCTCCACTCTGTAGAGCTTTCAGTCAAGGGACAGAAACAGGAACTTTTCTTCATCTTACCATCCTTCTTGCCAATAATGAAAAATGTGTTCTGCTCTTTGTCAGAAGCAAATGCTTTTTTTAAAATGTTCTTTCTATCAAACAATTTGTAGACTCACTGACATCTAGATGGGAGATTTATGGTTCCCTCGTTTTTTTTTTTTTTTTCATTTTATTAAAATATCTGCATGTTGTCATAAGTATAATTCCCACAATCTGTTAATACCAACTAACTTTGCGTTGCTGTACCAGCTCTTCCTCCAGATTATTGACTGTGTGTTCCTGTTCAGAGATGAGGTTACTCAAATACTTAATCTCTTCCTTCTTCTGGTTTAACTCACGGGTCAATTTCATGTCCTGGAGACGCAATTCTTCCATTTTATGGTGCCATTCTGTTACCTGAAAATAAATTATACGGTTTTATTACATTTTCTTGGATCCTAAAGGATACACTTTTATATAAACTACGCAAGTTGTAGCTCAAAAGTAGGACGACTCATAAATCAAAGTGACAGTACATATTGATAAATGAAAATATCTTGGTGTGACAATTTAGCGTGAGCCCTTGTGGGGAATAAAGACATTCAGGACAATACTTGTTATTCCCCCATTATGACGACAGAAAATTACCAATAAAACTAGAAAAAGTCAGAGTTCGGAGTGGCACAGAGTAGAAAAGTCTGACAAGTAATATTTACAGTTACACCCTTTTAACATTGAAGACACAGGAACAAACTAATGATGCATCTGAAGGAAACAGCGGAAGGCAAGCGCCCACATGTGGCAGTGATAGGGGAAGAGATCACTGTCATCAAAAATACACTTTAGAAGATGTACTGTAGTTACACTGTACTTCTGAAAGTAGCAATAAATTATACAGTGAAGAAAATAATTATTTGGTCCCTTGCTGATTTTGTAAGTTTGCCCATTGACAAAGGCTGGGTTCACATTTGTGGACCCCTCCGCAGCGTTCTGCAGAGGGGATCCGCAATGTGACGGCAGCGGCCGCAAGCCCCTATCTTTATAATGGGAGAACACGGTGCTGCGCTTGACAGCGCAGGACCGTGTGCACCCATTCACTCCCATATGTGATCTGAGCGCAGGCGGATGCCTGCGCACAAATCACCCAGTCTCGTCCGCACCAGGAATGCAACATGTCGCGTCCCTGGTGCGGACAAGACTGTGTGATTTTGCGCAGGCATCCGCCTGCGCACAGATCACATATGGGAGTGAGTGGGTGCGCATGGTCCTGCGCTGTCAAGCTCCCATTATAAAGATAGGGGCTTGCGGCCGCTGCGGTCACATTGCGGATCCCCTCTGCAGAACGCTGCGGAGGGATCCGCAAATGTGAACCCAGCCAAAGATAGGAGTTTAAGGGTAGGTTAATTTTGACAGTGAGAGATAAAATAGAAGTTTTCTATGGGACTAAGGTCTGCAGACTGGCTTGGTCACTCCATGACCTTCATGTGCTTCCTTTTGAACCACTCCTTTGTTATCTTGGCTGTATATTTTGGGTCATTGTCGTTTTGGAAGACCCAGCCATGACCCATTTTTATTGTCCTGGCAGAGGGAAGGAGGTTATCACTCAGGATCTTACGGAACATGGCTCCATCCTCTTTGATGCAGTGAAGTAGTCCTGTGCCCTTAGCAGAGAAACACCCCCAAAACATAATGTTTTCAAAGCCATGCTTGACTGTGGGGACAACGTTCTTTGAGTCATAAGGCAGCATTTTCTCTTCATTGGCAAACTGCAGACAGGCCTGCACATGTGACTTCTTGACCAGCTGGACTTTGTAGGCACTGCGGGATCTTAATCCATTACAGCGTTGCTACCAATGGTTTTCTTGATGACAGTTGTCCCAGCTGCCTTGACATCATTACCAAGGTTCCCCCGTGTAGTTTTAGGCAGATTTCTCACCTTCCTCATGATCCTGGATACCTCACAAGGAAAGATTTTGCATGGTTTCCCAGATCGATGTCGATTGACACTCATTTCGTATATCTTCTAGTTTATTACTATTGTACCAATAGTTGTCTCCTTCTCACTGAGACTTTGACCTGTCTCCCCCCTCTGTGCGCTCTTTGCCCCGTCTGCAGTCTTCTCCCCTCTGTGCACTTACGCGGCCGCCATCCTTGGACACCTGGGTATGCTAAGATGGTGTGACCCAGCTTGCGCATGTGCACTTATGCCGCCACCATCTTATACACCACAGAGGGGGAGAGAGACAGCAAGGAGCAGGGAGAGCGCACAGTGGGGAGAGAGAGAGAGCGCACGGGGAGAGAGGCATCGTAAGGGGACAAACAATAAAAGGGGAGAGACAGCCTGCAGGGTGGCAGAGACAGCACACAGTAATGAGAGACAGCACAATGGGGGGGGGGGAAGCGAACAGTGGGAGAGACTGGTAAAAAGAGAGAGCATAGAGGAAAGAAAAAAGCATACAATGAAAAGAAAGATCAAAGGAGAGAGCACAGGGGGGAGAGAGACAGCACACAGGGTGAACAGTGCACAGGGGGAGGGGGAAAAGACGGCCACCACCCTAAGCGCCACAGAGCCTGCTCCCATCATGATGTCTTCACCCTCCCGACCACCCATCTACTATATATATTTGCTATATAAAGCTGAATGTGTGTATGTGTTTGTATACATTACCATTCAAACGTTTGGGGTCACCCGGACAATTTTGTGTTTTCCATGAAAACTAATACTTTTATTTATCAAATGAGTTGCAAAATGAATAGAAAATATAGTCCAGACAGTGACAAGGTTAGAAATAATGGTTTTTATTTGAAATAATAATTTTCTCCTTCAAACTTTGCTTTAAAAATTGCTCCCTTTGCAGCAATTACAGCATTGCAGACCTTTGATATTCTAGCTGTTAATTTGCTGAGGTAATCTTGAGAAATTTCACCCCATGCTTCCTGAAGCCCCTCCCACAAGTTGGATTGGCTTGATGGGCACTTTTTGAGTTCCATACAGTCAAGCTGCTCCCACAACAGCTCAATGGGGTTGAGATCCAGTGACTGCGCTGGCCACTACATTACAGATAGAATACCAGCTGCCTGCTTCTTACCTACATAGTTCATGCATAATTTGGAGGTGTGCTTTGGGTCATTGCCTTGTTGTAGGATGAAATTAGCTCCAATCAAGCGCTGTCCATAGGGTATGACATGACGTTGCAAAATGGAGTGATAGCCTTCCTTACTCAAAATCCTTTTTACCTTGTACAAATCTCCCACTTTACCAGCACCAAAGCAACCCCAGACCGTCACATGACCTCCACCTTGCTTGACAGATAGATGGTGTCAGGTACTCTTCCAGCATCTTTTCACTTGGTCTGCGTCTTACAAATGTTCTTCTGTTTGATCTAATCACCTCAAACTTTGATTTGTCTGTCCATAACACTTTTTTCCAATCTTCCTCTGTCCAATGTCAGTTTTCTTTTGCCCATATTAATCTTTTCCTTTTATTAGCCAGTCTCAGATATGGCTTTTTCTTTGCCACTCTGCCCTGAAGGACAGCAACCCGGCGTCACCTCTTCACTGTAGACATTGACACTAGTGTTTAGTGGGTACTATTTAATGAAGCTGCCAGATGAGGAGCTGTTAGGCGTCGATTTCTCAAACTAGAGACTCTAATGTACTTGTCTTGGTGCTCAGTTGTGCAGTGGGGCCTGTTGTAGGAAATCTTCAGTTTCTTGGCAATTTCTCGCATGGAATAACCTTCATTTCTAAGAACAAGAATAGACTGTCGAGTTTCACATAAAAGTTCTCTTTTTCTGGCCATTTTGAGAGTTTCATATAACAAACAAATGTAATGCTCCAGATTCTCAACTAGCTCAAAGAAAATTCAATTTTATAGCTTCTCTAATCAGCCAAACCATTTTCAGCTGTGCTAACATACTTGTACAAGGGTTTTCTACACATCCATTAGCCTTCTTACACAGTTAGCAAACACAATGTACCATTAAAACACTGGAGTGTTGGTTGTTGGAAATGGGCCTCTATACACCTATGTAGATATTACATTAAAAACCAGACGTTTGCAGCTAGAATAGTCATTTACCACATTAACAATGTATAGAGTATATTTCTGATTCATTTAATGTTAGCTTCATTGAAAAAAAATGTGCTTTACTTTCAAAATAAGGAAATTTCTAAAGGACCCCAAACATTTGAACGGTAGTGTATGTCCACTAAAGGAATCCGCACCGTTGCATTTACAATCACAAAATTTTGCACAGACACCTTATTTGACTCAGGGAACATCATAGACTATGTTTTGAGGGTAAATTTTAACCTTGCACTTTACAGACAGTCCACTATCATCTTCACAAGGTCTTTTGCCTGTGTTCTTTGGTTGATATGTACTTGTCGGATCAAAGCACGTTCCCCTCTGGGATACAGAACCCATCTCCATCCTGAGTGGTATGATGGCTGGATATTCCCATCTTGTTTGTACTTGTGTATAATTGTTTGTACAGATGAACGAGGCACCTTCAGGTATCTGGAAATTGCACCCAAGGATGAACCAGACTTTTGCAAGTCCACAATTCTCTTTCTCATATCTTGGTTGATTTCTTTAGACTTTATCATGATGCTACCCAAAGAAGCAGTGTGTTTCAGATGTACATTAAAATACATCCTCAGGTGTGTCTTTAATTAACTCAGATTTTGCCAATAAACCTATCAGAAGCTTCCAAACACATATCATAATAGGGGCTTTCCCAAGTTATATAAAGGCATAGTAATCTTAGTGTGTTGTGAGGCATGCCGGCGCTATGGCACGTGACCGACATGACTCTCATGGGCCCTGGGCCATACACACAGGGTTAAGTGGTAGTTAGCTCTGTAGTAACAGCTAAAGGGGTTGATGAGACCAATAAGCGGCCTCTAAAAGAGTAGTGTGTGCTAATGGCTGAGAGTTCCCAGGTGTGGGTGTGTCAGGTGGGTGTGGCAGGCGAGATAATAGCTGCCCAGAGCTGTGACATTGGGAGATTCAGTCTGTGAGAGAGAGAGAGAGAGAGAGAGAGAGAGAGCAGAACAAAGCCTCTGACAGAGGGGAGTCCATGTATTGTGGAAATGAGTGGAGCCATGAGGCCAGAAGGCAGAGGGTTTTGCAGCACCTGTAGTTGGGAAAACTGGCTGACCCTGGAGGGGCTCGCGATGGTGTGTTTGGTGCAGCCACTTGCCTGGAGGTCTGGGCCTGTGATGGCAGACTTGGAAGCAGCTGGCGACCTGGAGACACGTGCTGAGGAGTCCTTGGGATGCCTGGCTTGCCCTGGAGCTCAGGTAGCTAAACCTGGGTCTGGGCCTGGTTCTGACCGGTATCCTATACCAATGCCGATGTGTGTCCCAGAATGTGTGCGGGGACAGTGTAGAGCAGCAGGAGCTCTGTGTAGTGTCTGTGAGCACCTTAGCAGCCTGTATGCCTGGACTGAGCTACTCCAAGGGGAACTAACCCAAGGAAGAGCCTGGCTGTGGGTCAGAGACTGTTATGTGTGAACAGGGGTGTACCGGCTGTGCCTGGACCCTTGTGGGACTGTCAATGACCTGTATGTTCTTTGTAATAAGCACTGCAATATTGAGTGTTGTACAGACTGTCCATGTCTGGTGTAGATAAGGCTAGGCGGCCATAACCGCCATAGAGAGCTATAATTAGTGCTCATGGTGTTCGATGGAGCTGTAACCAGTGCTCCCGTGTATATCAGCCTTTTTAAAAGGGTATATGTGCAATGTAATGTACTGTTGTATGTAACATTATGTTGATTATGCCGTTATGTGAGTGTGTTATGTATTTTATATGTGATGAGCAGATTATGAGTGCTAATAAACTGCTCCATAATGATTTATGGTAAAAAAAACATGTTTTGGTGTCATTTTACGCTGCCAAGCGAGCCCCTAGCCCTAGGCATATCCTACCTCGCAGTATGTAAATGTTTGACTTTGCAGAAAGTTAAAAAAAAGCCTGAAAACATTCTCTCTCTCTCTCTCATTATTCTGGCATTTGGTAAACATAAATATATATATATGGTAACTGACCTAAAATGTTTTTTTCGGATTGCATGTAAGATAGTGGTAAAAACATTCATATGTGTCTTTTTATCTAGGGTGTATAAAATTCTGGTTTCAACTGCATATATACACAGGTATTTGCATCTCAATGAATTAGAATATCATCAGTAATTTATTTCAGCAATTAAATATATGAAGTGAAACACATATACTGTATTATATAGAGTCATTACAAACAGTGATCTATTTCAAGTGTTTATTTTTGTAAATATTGTTGATTAAATTAAAGTAAGGAGGGCGAAGGGTCTGAGAGATAAAATATCACCTAAATCTGTATCAGAGGCTTTACCTTCTGTGGTTGTGAGAGTCACAACCACTATAAAAGCATATCACAACTGCTGCAGTCCCCAGCGTGGTGCTTATAGAATGGGGAGGATGAGGAGTTAAAAACTGCGCTGCCATATTCCAAGAGACATCAAATTGTGAATATAATATTGATTTATTAGTCAATGCGTTTCAGGGCTCCAAACCAAAAGCCAAGTACCGTAAGCTAGTCCAAGTATACCTACCACTTGGGGTGCAGCCCTGAGATCAAAGCCCTGGGGGACAGAGCCCCACACATATTGCCAACTAGTGGCTTTGTTAATGGAAGCCGAACCTGACAAAGCCTCTGAGGGTACTTTCACACTAGCGTTTTTTTAAATCGCGGCAGATGCGGTGAAAAAAACCGCATCTGCCGCGATTACCGCATACCGGCTGCAGTTGCGGCATGGTTGCGGCACAGTTGCGGCAAGCCCCATACAATGTATATGCGGGCTTGCGGCAGGTGCGGCAAGTGCGGTTTTGGCACTTGCGGCAGGTGCGGCCACGAAAAAAACCGCGGTGATGTGAAAGCAGCCTAAGCTGGCAATACACATGGCGTTCTGTCCCCCAAGTCTTCGAACCTAGGTCTGCTCCCCAAGTGCTATGTACACTTGGACTAGCTTAGGCTGGCTTCACATTAGCATTTGTGTCTGCATGCTGATGGCATGCAGACACAAACGCTGTCAAAAGCAGGGTCCAAATGATGTGTCCGCAGCGGATAATGTCCGCCTGCGGACACATCACTGTGCAGCCCGTCAGCCAATCGGCGCTGGCCGGGGGCGGGCCGAAGGCGGAGATCTGCGCCGGAGATCTCCTCCTCCCCACCGCCGGTAAGCACCGGGACGTGTCGGCGGGGAGAACAGCTGATTTGACAGCTGTTTGAATCTCCCGTGCCGACACCGAGAGGAGATGTCGGCGCGGGAAGATTCAAACAGCTGTCAAATCAGCTGTTCTCCCCGCCGACACCGCTAGCAGATTACCGGCGGCGGGGAGGAGGAGAACATCAGAGGCTCCAGCTGATCTCCCGGTGGCTGTCGGTGAGCTCCTGTGACATCACCGGCGGCCACCGGGAGAGATCTCAATGTGATCCGCAGCGTTCTCCTGCGGTGTCATGCAGAGGACACTGCGGACCCATTGAGATCAATGCATTTTTTGTCCGCTTGCAGGCGCTTGCGGATAGAGCAAGCGCCGCGAACGCACAAAAAAATGCTGCAAGCAGCGTCTGGAGTGCGGTCGGAGGGCACATAAAATATGCGCATCCGAACGCAAATGCTGCCAAACGCAGCCATACGCAGGCACATGCGTTCCCATGTTAAACATAGGAATGCATGTCCGCAAGCGTTTGGCTGCGTTTGGTACGCAGCGTTCCATACGCTAATGTGAAGCCAGCCTTACTTGGCTTTTCGATGCATCATTTTTTCGATTGATTTTTTTCACTCTACTACCTTTCCTTTGGCTGATCACCCGAATCCTTGGGAGGGATCCCATTTCTGTGTACAAACTTAGCTTATTGTCTCCATCTCACAATATGTCATCTTGATGTAAGCCATTGGTACTGTAGCCATTGTTATTGGTTCCATTTTGTTTCATTTGTTTATTTGCTCTTAGCACTTAACTCATATATAGGGAAGTACATGCATACATATTCATGATTTTGCAATTTATTGCTGATAATGTTATTGTATGCTATTTTATGTGTTGTTATCTTTTGTTTTTGGGTGTTTCAATAAAGCCTTTTGTACATTGTAAAATTACTTAAAATTACTTCTGGTTGTGCTTGCCTAATGCAGCATCTTTTCGATTTCTTTTGTGCTGTTCACATTTTGATATCATGAGACCAAGACAACACCTAACAATTGATCAACAGCCATTGTGAGGCTTCAAGCAGGATGTTCTCAGACTGAAGTGCCCACAGACCTGAAGGCCACGTCACACGCTTCAATATTGCTAATGATATCGCCTGGAAAGTCACATGATCGAAATCGTTAGAACAATTTTGCGATATCGCGGTGTCACAAGCATAGTTATCGAAATCGTCAATGAGATCGTTTGCACAGTGTCACACACCACGATGCTGCGGATTGTTCGCACGACCACCGCTTGATTTGAGGTCCTGCTCACAAATCTTCAACCAAACAATCAAACAATTTTTCACTGCAAGATCGCTCGGTTACATGCCACAACGCACAAACGATATCGCTTAAGTGATTAAAAAGTATCTAAGGAAGCGATCTACAGACTTGGGGATCCAATTAGAGTTGGACTTTGCTGGGATATCAACTGGGTTGGTTTTATGGTGGGTTTACACACACCAATTTCTGTGTCCAATATCTGAACAGATCTCTGGTTGCAGTGAAATCATGGACACATAGTTCCATTTTGTGGCTGTGTAAAAAATGGAGCAATGTGTCCATGATTTCACTGCAACCAGAGATCTGTTCAGATATTGGACACAGAAATTGGTGTGTGTAAACCCACCATTAGATGTAGATATACAAGCTATGTATTAGACTAAGTGTTTTATAAATTTTTTCATTGGTTGGTATAATGAAGGGGGTGTGTTGATCACTATAAAAGGGTGACATTTGCTTGTTAATGTGAGCTTGATAAAGACCAGTTACTGTGGTCGAAACGTCGCCTGTATGGACTGGAAATAAAGATGTTCTGAATTCATCATCAACATGTGAGGCACTGTCCTTTTGCTTTACTGGATCCCTAAAGGCCCTGTCACACATAACGAGATCGCTAACGAGATTGCTGTAACGTCACAGATTTTGTGATGCAACAGAGATCCCGTTAGCGATCTCGTTATGTGTGACACGCACCAACGATCTGGCCCCTGCTGTGAGATCGTTGATCGTTACACACTGCTCTGGGTCATTCCTGGGTCGTTGTGCTCCCGCTGGGAGCGCTACATCATTGTGTTTGACAAAGATAATGACCAACGATCTCAATGCTACGCTATTGAGTGACAATTCCCAACGACCTCGGTATAATTCTGGATTGCTAGTGCATAGTTTTTCACATCGCTGGTGAGATACCTGTTTGATATCTCACCAGCGATGTGGAAAATGACGCACCAGCGATCTCGGCATTATAGTTATCGTTATCGGGATCGCTGGTGCGTCGTTATGCGTGACTGGGCCTTTAGCCACATCCCACACTGATGACTGCTTGATTGTGAACAATGCCCTGTGAAACCGGATGATGAAAGCCACTCAATGCCAGGCACCCAAATGTCACGTCAGACCATTAAATACTGTTTAAATCAAACTGATCTGTGTGCTAGACCTGCAAAGGCACTTGACCACTCCACCACCATGTGACCAGCAAGCATCTAAGCTGCACAAGGGACCAATGGGCCTCAGTGCTGTTCACTGATGAAAACTGATTCATGATGAGCAAAAGTGATGGCCGCCAATGATCTTGAAGACGGCTAGGAGAGCACTATGTATCAACCACTCCTCCCAACCTCCCAACCTATCCATCTGCATCAACGACTGCGCCCTCTCCCCAGTCCCCCAAGCCAAGTGCCTCGGGGTAATCCTTGACTTCTCCCTATCCTTCAAGCCCCACATCAAGGCCCTCACCACATCCCTCCGGCTCCAGCTCAAGAACATCTCACGGATCCGCTCCTTCCTCACCCACGACACCGCTAAAACACTCATCCATGCTCTTATCTCCCGCCTTGACTACTGCAACCTCCTTCTCAATGGCCTCCCGGCTAACTCCCTCACACCTCTCCAGTCTATCCTCAACTCCGCTGCCCGACTCATCTACATGTCCTCCCGCTACTCCCCTGTCTCCCCCCTCTGTCAAGCCCTTCACTGGCTCCCCGTCTCCAAGAGATCCCAATTCAAAACACTAACCATGGCGTACAAAGCCATACACAACCTGGCCCCACCATACATCTCCGACCTGGTCTCCCGATACCTACCCTCACGCAACCTCCGCTCCTCCCAAGAACTCCTCCTCTGCTCCACCCTCATCACCTCTTCGCACAACCGAGTCCAGGACTTCTCCCGGGCATCTGCCTTACTCTGGAACTCCCTGCCCGAACACGTCAGACACTCTCCTACCCTGAGTAGCTTCAAGTGTCACCTAAAGACTCACTTGTTCCATCAAGCCTACAACCTGCCATGAGACCCAAGCGACCGCCCCATACCTGACATTCCCCATCCTACTGTATCCTAACCCACCCCTCTTAGACTGTGAGCCCTCGTGGACAGGGTCCCTGCCCCTCCTGTACCTGTACGTCCTGATCGCCTAGATTTAGTGTACTTGTTCTTGTCTCCCTCATCCTCATGTACAGCGCCATGGAACCTAATGGCGCTATATAAATAAATAATAATAATAATAATAACCACTGTTGTCACCAGACAACCTTTTGGTGGTTGTGGGGTTATAGTGTGGGAGGTCTGTCTAGTCAATACTGAATTGCTCTACATATTGTGAATAGTACAGAGACAATCCCATATTACTTGAATAACTTCATTAATTCATTGTGCCTCTGCATGAAGTACACAGACCTAATTTCACCATCATGGATGACAATGCTCCAGCTCATCAAGATCGCATCATTAGGGAAGAGCTGATGGAGATTGGGTTACTTCAAAGGTATTGTCCTGCACTTTCTCCAGACCTGAATTCCATAGAAAACATAGCCACGTAGAGGCTCATAACTGTACAGCAGAACCTCAAGGATCAGAGGGTCGCCCATTAAGAAGAGTGCGATTCCATGGCTCAGCAGACAATAACTGGACTTGAGAACAACATGAGACATCGTTGTCAAGGTGTAATTAATGCTCAAGGCTACATGACAAGTTATTGAGACATTGCCTTTTTATGTTGGGGTATACCACCACTGTTAGTTTGTGTTTCAATAAATATGTTTGTTATAAGGAAATCACTATTAATGCTTCTACTTAGATGCCCTAATTTAATGATAACATATCATTATAATGTGAACTTATTACGTTTTATTTCACCTAAAACCCAAATATCCCTAACTTTTTGTGAGTAGTGTATACACACAAATATTATCTACACACACACATATATAATATACACACACACTATATATTTATTGATGTCGCTTTGAGACGCTGTCAATCAACCTAAAGAGACAGCTGTAATTGAGGACACTGTACTCAAACTATGTGAGACTTCTATCTAACGTGGCAAACTGTAATGTGTAACCTGGCTGAGCTATTCATACAATACAGGGGTGCCATAAAAGAAACTGATTCTAAGGCAAATGGATGGCACACATAAAATCTGTAGGGAGTTAACAAAATGAATACTGTGATCTGCACATTACCAGGTTTCAAGGTAATGTATTTTTCTAGGAAATACACCTGTTTTCTATTAAGGTTTTATCACATAGAATCTGTAGCTCATAGTAAAGTGTGATGAATTGAGGCGCATGTGGTACGCATCTTTTGTCTTACTGTAAAGCAAAAAAAAATTTAAAAAATTCCCGGAATAAAAAATATATTGTCATATCTTTGAGTGTGTGATCAGTTGACTTGGTGGTGTTGCAGATTTTATGGACGTATCATTTTACTAATGTGCTCAGTCTATATAGTTCCAACACTTCATGTCCTATCACAGATATTCTCTTTACATTTCATAAATTCCTAAACAGCTTTAGACACAGAGAAAAGATCAATGAACAATGGGAAACGGTCACAGGATCGTGTAGATTTTATCTACAGCCGATCTGAGTCGGTTACCCTCAAAATGCTATGTAAACCACTTTGTAATTGAATTAGCACAATATAAAAGGTGTTCAAGAATCAATAATTCTGCCATGAAATGGCCGAGACCCTGTCTATTACCTTACAAATAATGAGCACAGTGCTTCCTGCTCTTCTATGCAATACTATTACAGAAAATATTATTTGACCAACCTTCTGTGCACCCCGGGCATCTTTAAGAGTACCAATGAGTTCTTCTAAACCCTTCAGTTTCAGCTCCAGTTCGAGGGCATGGATTTCTGTATCTCTGCGCTCTTGTTGAACTAGTTGAATTTCTTGTGCCGTCTTCAACTTGTCGGCCTGAAGATCCATCAAGGTCTTTGAAAACTTCTCCTGCTGGGGTAATGGAAGAGCCCCACTGAACTGTCTCCTCAAGGTCTGAATGGTATGACGGAGGTGTTTAGCACGATTTCTGCCTTCCATGCGGGCATAATACAGCGCCTGCTCTTTATCATCAATCTTCTGTTCTAAGCGCAAGCTGTACGCCTCCATTTTCTGCAGTTTGGATGTGGTGGCTTCTAACTTTGCTACAGCTGTAGATTCACTGATCTGAAGAGCTACAATCTGCTGGTGTAATTTTGCAATCAATGCTTTTTCATCAGTCTGATCCTACATATCAAGCAAACAGAAATAATGAACTGAGTGAAACAAAGCAGAACGGAGCAGAAGACAAAGTAGTGGGACATTGATTTTATAATACAGTACAAAGAGATACACAAAAACTCAAAAGACTCTTTCACAACTCAAGGAAATTATGAATTGTGTGCAATCAAGGGGAATCTGTGACTGTGACAAACCTTTCACTGGTGCTCCTTGGACCAATTGTGTGACCCTACGTCTCAGTGGATGTGAGTCAGAATGTACAGTCATATGAAAAAGTTTGGGCACCCCTCTTAATCTTACTCTTTTTTTTTTGGTTTAAAATTGGGTTTTTGCACCAGCTATTTCAGTGTGATATATGTAATAACTGATGGACACAGTAATATTTCAGGATTGAAATGAGGTTTATTGCACTAACCGAAAATGTGAAATATGCATTATTTCAAAAATTGACAGGTGCAAAAGTATGGGCACCTCAACAGAAAAGTGACATTAATCCATTGCATCCATTGAAGTATCCACTGCTTAGTTGCCAGTAAGGGCCTTAAAGATGAAAGAATAATGACATGGCCCCATTCTCAACTGACCTAAACCTTATTGAGAACTTGTGGACCCTTCTTAAATGGGAGATTTATGGCAAAGGAAAACTGTACGTCTCTCTGACCAGTGTCTGAAAGCTATGGATGGTGCTACCCAAAAAGTAGAAAAGAAACTAACAGACTCAATGAAAAGGCGGCTTATGACAGTTCTTGAAAGAAGGATAGCTATATTGGTCACTGATCTTTTTTTTTTTTTTGAAAAATCAGAAATTTATTTTGTACATTTTTTGTACATTAAGTTGTTTCATTATTGTTCTTACTTAAATATAAACATTTGAGATGAGAAAATGTACATTTTTCTTTTAATTCTATAATAATTCTGAATAACAATAGTTGCCCAATAATGATGCACACATTGAAGTTTTGTCTTTTTCAACAAAATATCTCTTTTTCTTTCTTAAATTTTCAGGTTTCAGTTTTTAAACCTTTTGGATTGACCGAACTGTAGTTGTTCAATAATAAAATTAGCATCAAAATGATAAACTGCCAATTGTGCATACAGTTAATTGGTGTCTACCATGTGTAAAATTCAGCACCGCACATTCATAATGGAAACCAATAAGCAGATGTGAACAGAGCTAGATTTTTACTAGTTACATAGAGCCATAGCTGTCGGTTAGTTTTTACCATTTTTTTTTTATGATTTAATGTGCTGATACTTTTTTATTGCAAGGCATTTCTATACATCACATTGAATCTGCCTAGACTCTTGACAGTATGATTTGGAGGAGAGTGGGACATTGAGCTAAAAAGGGTCTAAAATGATAGTTCTAACGTCCCTCCATGTGACTGCAGACTTATCAATCTTCCCAGTGCCCGCACTGTGTGCTGCGAGGATCCAACAGTTTTTAAGCTGGGAACGGGCCGCAATTATGCGGTATGCATGTTCCTGGCAACAACACAACTAGTGGGACGACTAGTGTATGGAGTGGGCGTGTCCAATTAGCAGGAGTAGCCATGTTGTGGGCATGGCCTCACTCTATACAAGTGTATGAAGAGGGGGTGTCCAACTGGTGGGAGTGGCCATTTACTGGGTGCGGTCTTGCTACGTACACTAATATTGAGCGAGGCTGCGCCCAATAGTCGGGAGTTCTGGCCGGAAACATGCATACCGCATAATTGTGGCCTGTTCCCCGTTTAGAAACAGGTAAATCTTCGCAGCGCACAATGTTTGCGCTGGTAGGATTGATAAATCTGCAGTCACATAGAGTGACTGCAGAATTATCAGTTTGGACTGGACAAACCCTTTAACCTTGGCTCATAAAGGCAATGACTGCGTATATGGATGTAGGGAGATCTCTCGCACAGTACCCCCTGTCACAGGCAGAGAGGAACATTAAGTAAAAGCAGCTCTCACTCCACCACATAGTCACAAAGTCATTGAAATGTAATTGAATGGCTGGAAAAAATATTACGATCACTGCCATCCCAGGAGCCATAACCACACCAGGCGTCTGACTATAGACAAAGGATTATTTAATAAAAAAAGACTAAATTGTAAAACCCCAGTACAGCAATATTAATATTTTTGTGGTTAATTAATAAGAACTGGAATCTTCTTTCATAAAATAAAGTTTGTCTTGCCTATGTATGGAAACAAGACAACACATTTTATTTCTATTGAATCGATGCCACGTACATTGTTAAGCTATTGCACATTAATCAGATCGTAAAAGAGATATTTTTGCTCGATTGAAAGTGTAATTAAATGGTAAATAAAGGAAATAGAAAAATACTCCACATATCTTCATGCTTTTATGAACTGCCAACTTTTTGAGGTGAATATCAATAAAAATAAGGAATCAATGGAGTGAGAATGCACTTCTCAGATTTTATGAAACATAAATTCTGTTTTAAAGCATCCTAATATTAGACAGCTGCTGAAGCACATACAAAGTGAAGCCACGTTAAAAGGAGGTAAAGTTTTTAGGAAATAATCCAAAAACCTCAAAATATCAAGCTGTTTTAATAGGATTTCCTAAGTTATGGAAAATGCTGCATAGTGGCTTTACTACAGAGAAAGCAAAGAAATAATATTTACTCACTCCTATTTTAGAACTGGGTCCCTGTTGGTATAGACTGGCTGCAGACATCACAGCCTGTACACCACTTGACCTCTGCAGCCGATCACTGGACTCAGTATACATAGGCTGCACAATAAACAATACAGTAAAACTGCGGGGGCAGCAATAGAATGGAGAATGGAGGGTGATTAGATCTCTGATTCAGCAGTAATGTTGCATCTGTGCAGATTTACCATAACTCCCAAAACCCCTTTAAGTATATGTTGCATGATTCAGTGGTTAGCACTGCAGCCTTGCAGCGCTGGGGTCCCGGGTTCCCATCCCACCAAGGACAACATTCAAGTTTGTATGTCCCTCCAGATACTCTTGTTTCCTCCCACACTCCAAAAACAGACTGTGAGCCCCGATGGGGACAGTGATTATGTTTGTAAAGCGCTACAGACTATTTATCGTGACGCTACATAAGCAAAGCATTATAAAATCATCACTTATTGTACATACCTGAAAATCCAAAACTTGCTTCCGAAGGGACTCAACTTCTTTTTCTCTTGACTGCTGTCTACAAACTAATGTTGAAACTTGAGCTTTGGCTATATCAGAAACACTGCGTAACCTACAAGATATCAATACATAATTTATCAATAGGACAGTTCAATCATAAATTCTAATCAACTCAGACATAACAAATGGATAAACTATGATGTGTAGACTACAGGCTTTTCTTTCCAGACCACTGTATTAGCAATAATGCTTATAGAGCAGACCTGGGCAAGGGGCGGCCCATGGGCCGAATCCAGCCCGCCCACTGTCTGTGACCGGCCCGCGGAGGTCCGCTCCGATGCAAGGATGAAAGAGCTCTGAAAGAGCTCACCGCGTCTGCCGGGACTCCTCTGGTTCCTGCTTTCCTGATGAATCATGAGGAAAACATGAACTGGAGGAGTCCCAGCAGACGCGGTGAGCTCATTCATCCTCGCAATGGAGCGGACTGCTGGACTGCTTAAGGGGTTAACACTCTGCTTTCTCCTGGTCCCACCCATTCACATTAATATTCCACCTTTGACACTGCCCCCCAGTCTGTCATTGGTTGCGGTGGCCATCTTGGTTCATCTGCTGAAGCCGACCACTCGCGTGAGCATGCGTGGAAGGTGTGCGATGATGCAATTCTGTCCACATCACTTCCGGTTTCGGAGGTCGCTCAGGCTGCTTGTCCATCTAACACAGGTAACTGGCCACTTCTTAATGGAGAATGTGATACAATAATATGCCTAATAGTGTTCACACATATGCTGGGCTTAATGGTTGCTTGAAGTAATTGCACACTGAGCCCTCACTGGTTGCTACATATTCTGGAGGCACAGTTTACAGGGGTTGAGGGATCTAACTTGTCTTTATTCAGAACAGGCTAGATTACTCTCATTGAACATTTTCATGTTATTGAAATGTTTCATTTACTGTTCTTTACTAAGTTAAAGGGATGCCGGTCTTTAAAAAACTAACATGATATCTTGACGTAAAATAGCAAGTTTTTCCAAACACTGTTAAAGTTAACAATTTTCTAAAGTGAACAATCACAAGCTGGTGCTGGATGCAGTTCATCATCTCATCATTAAAGAATGATGTAAGTAGCTCCTCCATATGTTCATTGTATTGTAAATCTTTGCATTGTTTAACATACTCTTTGTTTATGAAAAGATAGCATATGTATACTATATATACAGTGAGTATTGGGTAGAACTGAGTTAATTATATTAGTCCGGCCCTCGAATACCATCCCAATTTCTCATGCGGCCCCATTGCAAAATTAATTGCCAACCCCTGTTCTAGAGTTTACAGAAGGTTTTTTTTTAGCCCATTTAACCTAAAAGTAAAAAGGAGGTATTACTTCCAAGTGTGGCACAAAATGTAATTAAAGAAGTTCTCCAAAAATAAAAAAAAATAGCGGAAAGGCAATTATAAATAAATTGCTGAATACCCTTAACTCATAAATAACACTTTTATTTGTCATCAACCTGTCATAGAATGTTAACAGGATAGGTGCCTGTGAGTATGTGCACAAGGAAGCTCCACAGGTGTGACCTGGTGACAGCTTAATCTAAATAATCACAAGATGCCTCCAGGTAATAGGAGCCACTCAGCATACTATAAGGATGGACAGTAATCTAAGCAGCCACTTAAGCCAGCGTTATCAACAGCGATATTGACGCATGTGATGGCCCCTTTAGCCTCACTACTCCTGATATCTCCAAAATTACATCAGAAAGAGAAGGGGGACAGCAGCGTGAACAGTCTCTACTTATCTCAGCGCCCATTGTATCTCCAGTAATAGATCAGAAACTGTGAGGACAGCAGTGCGAGTATTCTCTTCTTACCTCAGCACTCCTGGTATCTCCAGTATAATATCATATATAAAGAAGGAGAAAGAAAAAACTAGGTTCTAATTCCGCGCTAACCACCAACGAAGAGGGGTTGTATATAAAAGTCAGTTTTATTGAGCCTATGCGTTTCACAGCAGGACCTGCTGCTTTATCAGGGCAAAACCTTTCTTTCAGTATAATATCAGAAACGAGGTGGACAGCAGTGTGAGCAGCCTCTTACCTGAGCATTCCTGGTATTTCCAGTATTAGATTAGAAACAAGGAGGACAGCAATTTGAGCAGCCTCCTCTTACCTCAACACCCTTGGTATTTCTAATGCTGGATCAGAAAAACATGGTGCACGGCAGCCATGTGAGCAGCCTTTTACATCAGCACCCCTGGTATTATCAGTATTAGATCAGAAAGACAAGGTGGGCCGCAGTGAGAGCAGCGTCTTAAAACTCCGTAATCTTTTTCTTTCTGCACATCATGCTAACAGGCACTTGTTCTATTAACATTCTAGAACAAGTTTTTGTCTACATCACCAGATGCCAGACCTTTTAATTCTATAGTGAGTACATCCCTAAACGATTGTGAATTGCTAACGAAAGGTATTTAGGAATTTAATTATAATGACATTTCCATAAGTTATTTATGTTTTATTTTTCCTGGAGAACCTGTCATTGGCAACAATGAAATACATGTAAAAGAGTCGTGCCAAGCCGAGCGTGTTTGTGCTCTCTAAAACAACATATGCTGGACTAGAGCAATCTCAACTGCTTCCTGTCGACATCCTAGTCTCCTCTCGGATTAGCCTGTCTCAAGCAATATTGTGTGCGTATATCATGCCACAATAATCACTTTGCAACTAATCAAAAGGGACGCTGCAGATGCTGATAAGTATAAGGTTTGTTCACATGGTGCATTTTTTATCTATTATTTGTGATCCATTTTTGGGGCATTTTCTGCAGGCAAAAGGTGTCCTCTTTTTTGCAAAAAAGCATCACAAATATCCATTTGTGTTGCTTTTTTGTTCAGTTTTTTGTGTTGCGCTTTTGCTGTGTAAATGCAAAAACGCAGAAGAATTCCACTACGGGTTAAACATACACATTTTATTACCTTCCCCAAGTTCCCGGTATTCAGCAGTGTGTTACTTCCGGGTATCGAGTGGTAACAGATCACCTGACTGACTCACATGACCAGGTCCTTTTAAGTTCTCGCAGGTCTGTTACCAGTCCCCGATGCCCAGAGGGAACACATCACCAGAGCACGCCACGGGATCACCAGGGAGGGTAAGAAATTGGATGACCGAGTGTTTGTGGGGTGGAAAGCGAACTAAAAAGCATCACAAACAGAATGTGTGAACACCAATCTGTTTGTGATGCTTTTTTTTAAATTATTCCAATGGAGTCAATGGAGATAGTACAGCAGAAAACGGAGCAATAATTGCCATGCTCATTATTTTCTGGATGCGCTTTCTGCACCACTAATGCAGAAGTCAAAAACGCTGATGTCCGCACAGCAATTTTGAAAACTCCTATTCACTTTGCTGGCAAACGCAGTGACTGATATGTTTTTGGAGCAATTTAAAAGAATAAAAATGCAGCATCTAAAGCGACGAGTGTGCACATGGCCTTAGGCTGTTTGCATGGCTCCAGGCCAGAAATCATGGGATAATGACATGGTCGCCAGACCAGGAACCTGTAAATCAATTCTGTTCTTATTTTTATACCAAAAAAGTTCTGACAATTAACGAAAAGCTCTTTATTGTTCTATGAAAGATATCAGAAAATGGTGCTATTTATTACAGCTTTCAATCTCTCTTTGTATTGATGATATACTAGACATGTTCAAGGACAGAGTCTTTCAGGACTACATTTGCTGTACTTTATTCTATCTTCTCATTAGATTAAGCACAAAATGTAAGATTAAAAACAAATACATTGCCTCCCAAGGACAGCCTAGTATCCAGCCACAGCTAAGCCAACACTTACTTTGAGGCCTCAACCATGAGCTCGGCTTCACTTTTTTCCAGTTCCATAATTCTTCTTCGATCTGCATCAGACACTTCTTTACTTACACTGTCTGCAAGCTCATCCCTTAATGTTTGTTCTACCTTTTGTGCTTCAAGGTTAATTTTAGTAAGCTAAGAGAAAAACAAAACACATACCATTTTTTAGGCTCGAAGCCACACTTTTTAAGCAAGAAAAACTGTCGATAAAAAGTGTGTGTGTCTAATAGTTCAGAGCCAGCTTCCTGTGATGGAGTAGTACACGGACACTGCATCCTCCCCAATGACAAAAAGCTGCCTCTGTCCTCCTCTGCACTGATCCATGTCTATGTGATCGGTGCAGAGCAGGAGAGGAACATTCCAGGACCAGAATGGAGGACCGTCTAGCCACTTAACCACTAAGGATAGGGCAATTTTTCGTTTTTTTGCACTTTCGCGTTTCCTTCCCTTATTCCAAATGTCAAAACTTTTATAGTTTTAGGTCGATATAACAATGTGAGGACTTTTTTGGAACCATCCATTTTATAATATGATGCAATGGTAAGCACGTAGAAAACAAATTCCAAGCCTGGTGAAAAAAAGTTACATTCTGCAATGTTTTCTTGTGTTTTTTTATTTGCAGGATTCATTTTCCCATAAAATTGACCTGGTAGTATGATTCCCCAGGTCATTACGATTATGTAGATATCAAAGATATATAGATTTTCTTTTATTTAAGTGGTGAAAAAACATTAAGAAATTTGAGGGAAAAAAATCTTCTGCCTCGACTTTCCGAGAGCTGCAAATTGTCTCTACAGGGAGGAAGTAGACGAACTCTAGTACCACCTATTGAAATTAGCAATCCCAAAGTCAAAATTGACCCTATAATGAGCCTTTCAATATGACATAAGGGCTCGTTGCCCACTACAATATCGTTACCGATATCGCTGAAACGTCACAGGTTTTCAGTCGTTTAAACGACGTCGTAACGCTGGCGTAGCGTGTGACACGTAGATTCAACCAACGATAAGTCGGCTGATTGTTGATAGGAGGTTACTGAACCGGACCTAAAACCAGATGCTGATTGTCCGTCCAACCTGCAGCATCGGTGTGTGTGACACCTTGATAACGATGTTGTTAACGACTTTGCTTATTCAGAACTGAAGGACATAGGCAACCAAACGACCGCAAGTATCGTTCGCTTGTCGTGGAATCGTTGCAGCATCGTTAAAGATATCTGTATGTGTGACATTTCACTAGCGATCATTGAACAACGTTCAAGTGATCTAGGTCAAGTCGGATCGTTGGTCGGCTCGTTCCGAAAATTGAAGCGTGTAACGGAGCCTTTAGGATTTATGTCATATCAGATCCCCAATCTGCAGACGCTGGGATTCAGGGTAATTGCCTCTCATCAGTGCAAAGTCTGAAGTCCGATATGGCTGTTTGAGGGGCTATCGCAAGGTCAAGGGAATAGCTACTCTCTTTATGGAGATTAATCCTGCATGGCCGCAGTGAGGAGACTTTTAGTTGCAATGCTTCTCTGGAAAATATACAAATTGTCTTTTTATAGAGGAAGTAGATGAACTCTAGTGTCACCTATTGAAAGTAGAAATCCTAAAAGTCAAACATCACCTCACTGCTAGCATGCAGGATTAAGCTCTATAAGGAGAATAGCTATTTCTTTGACCTTGTCTTCAACTCTCATACAGCATATCAAATCTCATACTTTGCAATCATGAGGAGCATTTAGATGCCACATATTCTGGAATTTTTTTGTGGATGCGCTTTCACTGCAAAGCGCGTCAACAAGTCAATTCTTTGCGCCTTTTTTGGCACACTTTTCCCATAGGCCACATTATAAAATGGGCTTGAGAAAAGCACACCAGAAAAAGCGTGGCATCTGAATACAGTTTAGCTTTTTTGCGCTCAACGCGCGCAAAGAAGCACCACTGCACAAATATGCCACATGTGAACCCGGCCTTACTGCAACATCCAAGAAGTGTAGTCAATGTTCCTTTCACTTTGAGCTTGTGAACTTTGCTTCCAACTGTATCTCTAGAACATTCAACAACTTTGCTTTTTTTTTATCCTTTACGTTATTTGAGTGAAGTAACTATTTTATTTTAACTTTTTAGGACATTTTCTTGACTCATGCTTCTAACATGCAATCAAATGTTGCAGTCAACAAGTCCCTAGCCAGTCCAGGTATTTGAAATGTTTTTTTATCTCAAGCACACAGGATGTAATGGTGGGTTTACACGTCCCGATATCGGCGTCCAACTCCGACCAAAAGTCACGTGGTTCGTGCGTTGGCCCCGATATCGGCCGTGCGTTGTATGGTGTAAATGTCCAATACGACGCACGAACGATGTCAAACCGACATCGGGCATCAAATGAGCCTGCTCTCCAAATTGGATGGGTGTTGTGGCCGGATTGGGCTGTGTAAAAGCCCAACTACGATGTGGAGTCCAACTTCCCCTATCCTCTCCATGTTAAATGGTCGTTCCTGGGTCGGCCGTATAAGGGGGCGTACACATCGTAGTGGCGTTGCCTGCCGATATCGCGCTGTGTAACATCTCCTATGCGATCGTGGAATTCTGCCCAGAAAAAGCGCGCTCCCGCGGCGTTGTATACAATATCGGAACGATATCGGGACGTGTAAACCCACCATTACATAAGCAATGGCTTTTTAGTTGCATCAGAAGAGCAAAGAATAAAATTCCTCATAAAAGAACACAATTGTTTAGAATGTTTAATAATTCTGAGACTAAGAGTTAATAAAAAATGGCATTTTTGACTGAATTTGGAAAATCCACTTGTTATAGTACAACCCCTGGCAAAAATTACGGAATCACCTGTCTTGGAGTATGTCCATTCAGTTGTTTAACTTTGTAGAAAAAAAACAGATTACATACATGGCACAAAACTAAAGTCATTTCAAATGGCAACTCTCTGCCTTGAAGAAACACTAAAAGAAATCTTGAAAAAAAAAAAAAAAGTGCTAGCCAGCAACAGTTATTTTAGTAGACCAAGCAGGGGAAAAAATAACGGAATCACTCAATTCTGAGGAAAAAATTATGGAATCATGACAAACAAACAAAACAACACTCAAATACATTACTAGTATTTTGTTGCACCACCTCTGGCTTTTATAACAGCTTGCAGTCTCTGAGGCATGAACTTAATGAGTGACAAACAGTACTCATCATCAATCTGGCTCCAACTTTCTGTGATTGCTGTTGCCAGGTCAGCTTTGCAGGTTGGAGCCTTGTCATGGACCATTTTCTTCAACTTCCACCACAGATTTTCAATTGGGTTGAGATCCGGACTATTTGCAGGCCATGACATTGACCTTATGTGTCTTCTTTCTAGGAATGTTTTCACAGTTTTTGCTCTATAGCAGGATGCATAATCATCTTGATAAATGATTTCATCATCCCCAAACATCCTTTCAATTGATGGGATAAGAAGTGTGTCCAAAATATCAATGTAAACTTGGGCATTTATTAGAGACTAGATTAAGGCCCGATGATGTCGCATCGGGAAAATGGTGATATGACGTTGAGCATGTCTTGTGTGGCACTGCGAGGAGCACATCTTGAGACGGAGATGTGGTGAACAGCCATCCCGCCTATCTCTTTAGCTGTTCACAAAAACCTGGACCTGTTATAAGAGTAAATAACATTTCTCAGCAGCTATGATGCTGGAGCTTTACATCCGGGTTCCTATCACCAAATGTAAGAATTTGGATGATGCACAGCTCCTCTCTTATACACTTGATGTGTGTTAAACTTATATTTAGAATTGTGTGTAAATGTATCACACCTATGTATTTATGTAGATAGGATGTTTACACAGTGAGCCTCGAGGGACAGCATTACTGATGTATGTAAAGTGCTATAAAATTAATAGTGCTATACAAATAAATAAAAGTATTAATATTATTATTACCTAAGTTATATAGTTATGTGCTAGCTATGTAGTTGAAATCTATTGATGTGTGCTTCTAATTTTTTTTTTATTTTTGTTTTTTTTTCACTCTATATATATACCTATGTATGTTAGTAAACATCTAAATGTGTCTATGACATATCTATGAAACAGACTATTTATGTATCATATATGTATCTGCTTATAAAATCTATATATATAACATGTATCAAGCTATGTATAGAAATGTATTATCTAAATCTATTTAGAATGCAACTATCATTAATATATATATATATGTCTATTCATTATAGGACCAACTGAAATAGTTCAAAGTAAAACATTTTTGTAAACCACATTTCTAGTGAAGATTTTTGGGCTATTAGGTACTAATTTTCCTTGAAGTGGTGTATCCACCACTTTGTCCCTAATGTTGCTCCGTTGCTTTACTCTGGAGAATGCAACATACAATTGCTCATGGGCAAATACAGGTTCTGGTAAAAAAAAATGCCAACTCGATTGAGGGTCTGTCCTTGGGATTTGTTAATGGTCATAGCAAAAGCAGGTTTTACAGGAAACTGTCGACGTCTTAATTTAAAAGGTAACCCAGTCTCTGAAGGACACAAATCGATGCGTGGAATAAATACAATGTCTCCTTTAGCTGAGCCAGTAATCACTTTAGCCTGTATGATGTTGCGGAGTAAGGGCCACGTCTCACACACAGATATCTGTGCAGAGATTGTTCGCAGATCTCTGGTTGCAGTGAAATCATGGACACATTGTTCCATTTTGTGGCCGTGTACAAATGTAACAATGTGTCCATGATTTCACTGCAACCAGAGATCTGCAAACAATATCTGCACAGATATCTGTGTGTGTGACGTGGCCCTTAGTGCCATTGCAGAGACCTTTCATGGTGTTTAGGTTTCTTAATAGCATGACAAAGGTGCCAATTTTAAGTTGTAAGAGATGTGATGGCATTCCTGATGGTGTCAGTGAGTTTAAAAATTCTACTGGGTAGTTTTCACATTCCTCTGCTTCATCAGCATTGACAGAATCATCGCTTGTATAGACAGTATAATCACTACTGATGCGATCCATTACTTTAGAGTTCAGAAAATCTACGTCATCATTTTTTGGACATAGTATAGCATGTGATGCAGCAGTGTTTACGCTGTGTTTGTCATGAACATCAATGCAAATATGGTCTCCAAAGATGTCGGTTGCTATAGAGCCAGTGCAGAGCATGTCTGGAGGAATTTCAATGACATAGTCTCCAAGGTTGTGTTCATTAGGCAGCTCACCATTTCCAAGTTTAAGCAACCAACTGCTGTATTCAGGATCAGTGGAGCGCATGTTGTTGAATAGCGGTAGTCTAGTAAAATGTTGCCAATGTTGTGAATATTTAATGCAGGAATCTACAATGTGTGTTCTTGTTGCATGAGCTATGACAGCTAGGCATTGTCTGAAGTCTCCTCCAAGAACAATAACTTTACCTCCAAGTGGTGTTTTATTTTTGTCAGCCACATTTTTTGTCATGATGTCACCTAGAAGTCTATCTGTGACATTCAAGGCATGTTTTTGGACCATTGTACACTCATCAATAATAAAAAGCTTTGTACTCTGTAAATGTTTCCCTGCATTTGTATCGTTTTTAATCCTGGAAACGGATGTTTCGTTGATCGGAATTGGTATGCCATATAGAGAGTGGATTGTTCGGCCTCCTTGTAGCAAGTTCGCGCTATTGCTGTAGTGGCTGCTGGTGAGACAAGGTCTCCTTGTCCCCTTAGAAAATGTATAAGTAGATGGTATAGGTAGGTTTTTCCACTGCCACCAGGTCCGTCAAGAAAAAAGCACTTTGGTGTTAAATTGCTGTTTTGTAAAGCGTGAGTAATGACATTGTAGGCAAAACGTTGCTCCTGATTAAGAGTTTCTTTAATCTCTGCAGCTTTTGTTAACTCATGGTCCTTATCATATTGTTCAAGGAGGTGTGTTTTATTTTTTGCTGCGCGTGGTAAATTGAAATCAGCAAGTTTTTCCATGGACTATGAGGACATCTTGGACATCTTTCATAGCATATCCTTCACAACTCCTCAGTGTTGGTGTGGTATGTATGACAGTAGTCTTGTAAAAAGTGTTCCTTAAATTCATTCCAAAATTCAAGTGGATTAGTGGGGGGGCTAAAAATACAGATGTAAGCAAACATGTCGCGAAGTTGGGTAGGCATGTTAAGAATGCAGGCATCTATTAAAGTATTTCTCCACACACTATCATCGAATAATAATCCTAGTGCCAAACCAGCTTCTTTGAATGGTTGATGTGTAACTCCATTGACGGTTTTAATGCTGTCAAAACTGGTTGCACCTTTTTTTTTTAAATCAGATAGTTTTTATTAAACAATAAATTGATACATATCAAAAATTTGCAACAATCTTTTGCACATTTTTATAAATTCCAGAAAGTCCCCCTCTCAATTCTCATCAGAGACCCCTTCCCTTCCCTCCCTTATCCCCCCCCCCCCCCTATCTAGACGGCAGATACAGCCCCCATATACTTGTATAAAAGATACTAAGTATGTTACATAACAAGTGCAACATTACTCTCTCGTACATCGGTCCATTTAAATTCACACTACATTCTTAGGTTTAGGCATCATATCTATCCCACTCCATAGTTGTGCCAGGGAGACCAAATCCTGTCATAAAGATCCATCTTTCCCCTCGTACGGTGTATTCCTTTCTCCAAAAGTGAAATATAGTTAGCTTGCGTCACAAACTCCCTTCTCGAAGGCGGTTCCTCCCCAATCCAGTGTCTTGCAATCAGCTTGCGTGCAACATACAGCAATCGTGCAATGGCCGTCTTAGCTGCCTCGTCTACCTGTATCTCATCCACAAACCCCAGCAGACACACCACTGGATCGCGAGGTATATTACACCCGTACGCGCCTCCCACTCTAGCAAGCACCATGATCCAGAACGCTGACAACCGAGGACAGAGTCACAACATATGCATCAGATCAGCCGGCTCCATTCGACACCTTGCACACTCAGAGTTTGATCTTAGTTTAATTTTGTATAAGAATTCAGGCGTACTATATACCCTGTGCAGGATGTAAAGTTGTGAAAGCCTGCCTGGTTCGCTCAATGACTGTTTCGGGATCCACTCCAATATCACTTCCCATTTGTCATCCTCTAGAACTCCCACCTTCATCTCCCACCGATTCCTGGCCCTAAGAGGATATGGGATCAGAAAAGTATGTAATATGTCTCGGTACGTTGTTGCCATCACCCCTCTCGTGGGTCCCCCTTCGCATACATAGTCAAGAACCAAATCCCTCTGTATCGTCAGCACTCCACTTCCCGCCTGTGTCTGAATTGCATGTTTCATTTGTAGGTACTGATAGGTCCCCCTCTCGTGTAGGCCAAATTCTTCCCTCAGCTTATGAAAGGGTTTAAGTCCCCGTCCCTCCAATACCTGTTGTGCCAACACAATTCCCTTCTCCCTCCACTCTGTCAGACATCCCATTTTTACAATTTCCGGAAGTTTGGTGTTATTCCACAGGGGAGAGTGGTTTGTCAATCCCTTCACGCCCCTAATCGTTTTCAATTTCTCCCAAATTTCTTGCATCAATAACATAGTAGGACATTGTTTCCCCATCCTTCCTATTGACCCATCTTCTACACTCATTATCAATGGCCTCCTATTGGTCACTTTTTCCATAATTTTTTGAATAGGATATCTTCCCGTCCCCTGTGCCCATCCCCACACATGTTGACACTGTGCTGCAATGTAGTACAAGTAGGGATTAGGCAGAGCCAATCCTCCCTCGTCCTTGGGTCTTTGGAGAAGTTCCAGTCTCAGTCTAGCCTGTTTTTTGCCCCAAATTAAGCTTCGGAACAGGGAGTCAATCTGCCGAAACCTAGCCCGAGCAATGGACAATGGAGCACTATGAAAAACATAAAAGCAGTTTAGGCATTAGCACCATTTTAATCAAGTTTATCCGGCCAACAACTGAGAGATGCAAGTTATTCCATGCTTTCATTTTGTCTTCAATTGTCTCTAATACTGGCGTTAAATTTAGATCTAGGAATTTTGTAAAGGGAGTCGACACCCAGATTCCAAGGTGTTTAAATTTATCCACTACTCTAAGGCCCCCACTCTCCATCACAGATGACCGTTCCTCGTCCAATGGGAACAATCTGGTTGCACCTTTTACATGCAATAACAGCAAACATAAATAGCATCGTTCTTGGTCTTTCACACTAACAGTATACATTCTTCCTATAACTGCTAGACCCCCTCGTCTTCAACGTTCCCATATGCATTGTTTCCGAACGTAGTATTCTGGAATTTTGCGGTAATAATATTTATGTGCATTTAGGTCGATCTTATTAAGGTTGAAAAATGCCATAAGAGTTGAATTAGTATTGAGCTTTTGTTGGATGTTGTCTGCAGAGTCATCCTCATAAAAATATAGTGGCTGAGAATTAGGCAGATGTACTGCAAGGCGAATGATGGTATGAGATTGTTTATGCATAGGAAAAGCAAATATTCTCCATGCAGCCTCCGATGCACGAACATATCTGGAATCGACAAATAGATTTGTTTCATCATGTTGGATGTTATTTTGGGAAATTTCCACATTGGCTTTGTCATGTCCTTTGTAAACATATTTAAATAAATATTTTACACTTTGAATGGAAGCACATATTTCTACATTAATATGGCACATGTATTTTGTGAGTAAAAAAGGGTTATATGGAACTACTCATGAATTGTCAATCGTCTTAGAATGGTGTTCATATGTTTGGCCAATGGGTCTGCGGTAAGTGGGATAGCCGTCCTTTTCTTTGATGGTATATTCCTGTGGTTGTTTAGGGAAACCTTTGCTACACTTGCCAAGATCCATATAGGGAGTATTAGGATTGTGTTTTCCACAGGGACCATGAATCATGTGTTGAGGAACAATGTTATGTAGCTGAGGGTAGTATGTAGCATCTGGAATTTCAGCCAATACTATATTGTCCATGTCCTGTTCAGTCCTTAATTTAGACATGCTATCAAGAATAATTACAATGTGAGCGTGTGGAAAACCACGCTTTTGAAATTCAATGACATGGACCATTGCAGTGACGTTTCCAAATAATCCATTGCTAATGTATTTTAATAGGGATTCCAGCTTACCGTATATACTCGTGTATAAGCCGACCCGTGTATAAGCCGACCCCCCTACTTTTGCCCCAAAAATCTGGAAAAACCTATTGACTCGTGTATAAGCCGAGGGTGGACCCCAGCACAGGTATACAGCCCCCAGCAGTGTGGTATACAGGCCCCCCCCAGTGGTATACAGGCCTCCCCAGTGGTAGTATACAGGCCTCTCCAGTGGTAGTATACAGCAGCCCCAGTGGTAGTATACAGCAGCCCCAGTGGTAGTATATAGCATCCCCAGCAGCCCCAGTGGTAGTATACAGCAGCCCCAGTGGTAGTATATAGCATCCCCAGCAGCCCCAGTGGTAGTATACAGCAGCCCCAGTGGTAGTATATAGCATCCCCAGCAGCCCCAGTGGTACTATACAGCAGCCCCAGTGGTAGTATATAGCAGCCCCAGTGGTATATACAGCCCCAGTGGTAGTATACAGGGCCCCAGCAGTATATACAGCCCCTGTGGTATATACAGCCCCAGTGGTAGTATATACAGCCCCAGTGGTATATACAGCCCCAGTGGTATATACAGCCCCAGTGGTAGTATACAGGGCCCCAGAGGTATATACAGCCCCAGTGGTAGTATATAGCAGCCCCAGTGGTAGTGTATAGCAGCCCCAGTGGTAGTATACAGCATCCCCAGTAATGCAGGGCCCCCCCAGCCTTGCTCCGGTCACCTGTAAAGCAAAATATACTTATCACTGTCCCGCTGTCCGCGCCCGCTCGCCGCTGCCGTCCGCGATCCTCCATCTTCATGCGTCTTCTTCCTGTTTCCTGTGTTCGTCGCAGGCAATGACGTCATTGCCGGCGCCGAACACAGGAAACAGGAAGAAGACGCATGAAGATGGAGGATCGCAGACGGCAGCGGCGAGCAGGCGTGGACAGCGGGACAGTGATAAGTATATTTTGCTTTACAGGTGACCGGAGCAAGGCTGGGGGGGCCCTGCATTACTGGGGATGCTGTATACTACCGCTGGGGCTGCTATATACACTGGGGCCGTATTGACTCGCGTATAAGCCGAGGGGCCTACTTTTCAGCCCAATTTTTGGGCTGAAAAACTCGGCTTATACGCGAGTATATATGGTAATTTTAAAGACGCATGCAACAAAGTCAGGTCTGTGTTCAACATGCTGCCATGGTTCTAAATGTGTAGTGATTTCACTCCACTTTGGATTACACGTCATGGTGATAAATAGATCAGGTCAACCATACTTTGTCACAATAGCCATAGCATCCTGGTAGCGCTGTTGCATGTTTCTGGGACTGCCTTCAAAAGAAGATGGTAAAATGACAGTTTTTCCAATAGGAATGCCCTTTTGAATAGATTTTTTGAGTAAATGTTCTTGAAGTAGGCGGTAATCCTCCACTTTTAAATCTTTTTGGTGGTTTCAGATGTAATGTAGGCGATTGGCTTCGATTTTGACATAAGCATCGACCAAATATTGCTGTGTCAGCTTACCAGCATCGAGGAGTGGATTAAAGTAATTTCTGACAGATAATATATAGCAATAGTATTGAAGTTGGGTGATCCTGCGTGGAGTCTTGCCTTGTTGTTTGAGTCCATCATGCTATCCTTGGTCTCCATAAGGAAAAAATATGGGATACAGGAGGACATCTAAATTGCTATGGAGAATGCTAATTTGTTGTGTTTTTGGAGCTAACGGGTTCTGTGGATCAGGTTTTAAATTAATTAATACGTCTCTATTGAAGGGGGGCTCACCATTGTAATTTTGAAACACGACGGCGACTTCACTGACAGTGGGATTATTGTAGCGTCGAGGGTCTTGAGTCCGATCTTGTTTAATAGCCATAGTGATGTTTGGCATGACAGTTCCGTTTTGTAGAGCTGCCACAAAAGGATTGATAGTTTGTATTTGAAGGGCAATAATGTTCATCAATGTAGGATGACATTTTTTATTTTCTTTAAATTGTAAGCGTTGTTCGTTGGCGCTAGCGATTATGTAAAGTTGGGCAAATGCTGGGAGTTGGTCGTCAGAGGGATGTGGTGTTCCAGTTTGATGATAGATCTGTCCATGTATGCGGAAACAGTATGGGCCATAACCAGGAGGTGGTGAAATATTGGCACCCATGGAGGCAAAAGCAAAGGAACTGTTAATGCTTCTAATATTGTCCATGAAATTTTTGCTAAATTCACTTTGTCCTTTGAGCAAACGTGTAAAGACATCAGGATATTGTAGTATGGGTACATGGACTTTACCCTCATGACAGCAGAGGGTAAAATTGTTATCAATAGGTATCTCAGCTATGAAATGCAAAGCTTGGCAATGTTGACATACGTGGTTCATTGCACCACAGCTGTGTTCTATAATTGTACTTTCATCATGAGTGAAATCTTTAGCATGTAGTGAAAGTGCATGTGGTAACGGTGGAGTGGGGCTATTGTGGACACCGATGTATGTTAGTCGTGTGTGTTGTGGTAGCACTTGATTGTGGCTAACTGTAAGAGCTTGAGTGTAAAGAAAATGGGCGTCTGTATTGAGTGAAAGTGGTATTGAAAGGGTGGAAAGAGAGTGTTCTGGATGCATGTTGGAGAACGGCATAGAGGATGAAGTGTGGCAGTAAGTGGTGGCACATGCAGAAGTGGAAGCATTGAGTTGTGAGGGTAGTAAGAAAGCAGAGGTAGAAGGTGTAGGTTGTCGGTGGTGACGGCGTGCAGAGGCAGCTTGTGCTAATCTAATGGATTTAGACTTAGGGGACTTGTGTGTGAGGCGTTGTAGTTTATAAGCCTTCATGGTTTCAAGACAATGCGGTTTTTCTTCAGGAGTCTCGTTAGCACGGCCAAAGCAGCTTTCCTATCAGTGTCATTGGCATATTTTTTGGTACGACTCATGCTTATGTACTGATGAAGCAGATGGGGTTCTCCCAAAGGGGTAGTTCAGGCGTCTGGTTATATATGTATGCTTATTTACGTATGAATGAGAGGGGTTTGTGGCAAAGTTTTCCTGTAGGATTGAGGGTAATAATTAAATGGAAATTGCGTAGTTACTTATGGATTGTGTGTAATAACGTATGCTTTATAACATATACTTATGTCCTTATTTAAATAGTAACTGAATTAAGTCCTTATAGAAGTATCCTTATTTCATGATATATGTGCGAAGGATTAGTTGCAAAAGGCTCCTACGGGAGTGTGAGTAATAACATAGATACTTATGTCCTTATGTAGATAATTCCTTAATTATGTCCCTATACACTTATATAGGTACTTATACACAACCTTAGTGAGGGCTGAGAGCAGAAGGGTTCATCGCAAAAGGGTCCAACTGGAGGGTGCTGAATAACGTAGATACTGATGTCGTTATGTAGATATATTCTTAAATATGTCTTTATACACTTATATAGGTACTTATAGGGAGGCTTAGTGAGGGCTGACAGCTGAAGGGTTAATCCCAAAAGGGTCCAACTCGAGGGTGCTGAATAACATACATATTGATGTTGTTATGTAGATATATTGTTAATTATGTCCTTATAGACTTATATAGGTCCTTATAGGGAGGCTTAGTGAGGGCTGAGAGCTGAAGGGTTAATCCCCAAAGTGTCCAACTGGAGGGTGCTGAATAACATACATATTGATGTCCTTACGTAGATATATTGTTAATTATGTCTGTATACACTAATATAGGTACTTCTAGGGAGGCTTACTGAGGGCTGAGAGCTGAAGGGTTAATCCCAAATGGGTCCAACTGGAGGGTGCTGCATTAGGTTCATACTTATGCCCTTATGTATATATAATCTTAATGATGTCCTTATACACTTGTAAAGGTACGGAGCCTTAGTGAGGGCAGAGAACTTGCGAACTGAGGAGGCGTATTAACTTATTGTCTGGGCCACACTGCGGCGAGAAGGAATGCAGGAGAGCAGGAGTGAGGAGGTTGAGGCAAGTGGCGTCGGTGCTGCAGTGTGAGGCAATTGTGGAAATCCCACGAAAATCAAGATGGCGTCCAGGATCTCGCGAGACTTCCCACACACCATCTTTAAATTCGCGAGACTTTGGGGATGCTATGTTGGAGTTCGCCACATCCAAAATGGTGTTCGGGAAGGCTCGCGATAGAATCCAGATGCCATCTTGGATTTCACCACATCCAAGATGGCGTTCGGAAAGTATCGCGAGAATTCCCGGATGCCATCTTGGATGTGGCGAGATCCAAGATGGTGTCCGGAAAGTCTCGCGAGACTTCCCAGACGCCATATTGGATATCGGATGTCGCCGGAGAGGACGCGATGGAATCTAAGATGGAGTCGCGAGGATTCGATGGCGGTGAGTATTGGTGGCGTGCATGAGTGTGTGTATGTGGGTGGCGGACAGTGACTGGATAGTGTAGGGGCCTGCAGAGGCTATCGATGGCGGTAGTGGGGCTTTGCAAGCGCCGCTACCACCAGAGGTCGGCCATCTTGGAACACCCAGGACGGGTGTATAGGCAGCTTCAGTCCGGATGTGACGTCATCTAAACGTTACATCGTGACGGAAGCTGCCTTAGGGTATCTATTATAATGGATGCAATGACAGCCATCTTTCCAGTGCCTTTACCTGACATGCAGCCCTATATCATCAATGAAAGTTGCATGCTCTCTTACGGCAGTCATCTTTATAAATCTCATTGGAACGACACCAAAAAAAAGTTCCAGTACCTTGCCCAATGCAGATTCGCGATTCATCACTGAATATGTCTTTCATGCGGTCATCCACAGTCCACGATTGCTGTTCCTTAGCCCTTTGTAACCTTGTTTCTTTCTGTTTAGGTGTTGATGCTTTTGTTTAGCTTTTCTGTATGTAAATCCCATTTCCTTTAGGCGGTTTCTCATAGTTCGGTCACAGACATTGACTCCAGTTTCCTCCCATCCGTTCCTCATTTGTGTTGTTGTGCATTTTCTGTTTTGGAGACATATTGCTTTAAGTTTCGGGTCTTGACGCTTTGATGTCTTCCTTGGTCTACCAATATGATTCCCTTTAACAACCTTCCCATGTTGTTTGTATTTGGACCAGATTTTAGACACAGCTGACTGTGAACAACCAACATCTTTTGCAACATTGCTTGTTGATTTGCCTTCTTTTAAGAGTTTGATAATCTACTTTGTTTCAAACCTCACGGTTTCAGGTTTGGCCAGCACCACATCCATGGTGCAAAAATCTTTTCTTCTCAGGGAGGTTGATCAGCTGCCGTTCGGCTCTGAAGTGTCCCGGGATCTTTCTAAAGTGTCCAGCACTCAGCAAGCCTAGTTTACCTGGTGCACTCTTCCAAGAAACATCGATACGTCACTTCCAGTTTAGGAAAAAATACGGAACTGCACACAGGATTCCTTAGGTCTTCTTTATTGGTGCGCAGGGACTAACATGGTGAGGAGTAGCGGGTGGGAGGACGGGGGATTAAGGCACGATGGCCGTTTCACTCTGTGAGTGGCGCTTCCAAGGGTACAATCCATCAACCTCCTTTGTTTCAATTGACATCTCTCGTGTTGGAGCCATGAGTCAGGTCAGTCCACTTGGTGCAACAGCTCTCCAGGGTGTGATTACTCCTTTTTAGATGCAGACTAACAAGAAGATCTTATTTGATGCAGGTGTGAGTTTTGGGAATGGAAATTTACAGGGTGATTCCATAATTTTTTTCCCCAGAATTGAGTGATTCCATAATTTTTCCCTCTGCTTGGTCTACAAAAGTAACCATTACTGGTTTGCATATTTTTTTTCAAGTTTCATTTTAGTGTTCCTTCAAGGCAGAGAGTTGCCATTTGAAATGAGTTTAGTTTTGTGCCTTGTCTGTAATCTGCTTTTTTTTCAACAAAATTAAACAGCTGAATGGACATCTTCCGAGCCTGGTGATTCCATAATGTTTGCCAGGGGTTGTAGTTGTGTTGAGAAAGTTAAATTGTTCTTATTTCACTTGTTCTTTGCAAACAATCAAAAATGTAGTAGATTTTGCTAATAAACTAAAATTGTAAAAGGGGTGTTCAGCACCTTATATCTATTAATCTCTGTTGTTTTATGGCATATCTATGTACGGATGGGAATAGTAAAGTCACATAGTAAAGTCAATGCAAAGTTAATATTTTTTTTATACTTGCCTCACCAAACTTGGACTCAAGTTCAAAATTTCTTTCCTCTACTTGCTTCAATGTGTTTCGTAAATGTTCATACATTTTTTGGGAATGCTCAGCTCTTTGTCTTTCATTTAGCTCTTTCACTTCCAGCATTGTTATCTTTTTAGAAATGGAAATTATTTCATTATTTGTTATAGCTTTTGTGGCTTTGTCCATTGCAGAATTAACTCCTAGAATAAAAAAGAAAATTTCAAATATCTATCAATGAATCGAATCATTAAAAATTCTTGTTTCCACTTTAAACATTTTACAAAAGTAACAGTCTTAGGCTACGTTCACACATCACGCTTTTTTGCGCGGGCTCTTTTAGCAGCGTTTTGCACCCGGGCAAAAAAAGCGAGAAAAAAGGAGCAGTGGATTCAGACTCCACGCTATTTTACGGGCGCAGGGGAGAAGTGATGTCACAGAGGGGAGAAAGAATCCTGGTTCCTTCTCCCCTCTGTGACATGTGTGACCGTCCCATTTGATTTCACAGTGTATTAATATACACTGCAAAATCTTAATAAAAGGAATCCAAATATGTTTAAAATAATAAAAAATCAATACCCTCAGTCGGGTGTTTGGGGTGCTAGGAGCCAGAACAACCGCAGGTATCGACCTGCAAGAACCTTGCATGATGTCATTGGCCGCTGTGATTGGCTGCTAGAGGGCATGTAATATGTGATGTGCTATAAGGTCATATCACATGACCGCGAGCGGTCAATCACTATACTACATATATATCAAACCAAAGATAGACTATGTGACTATGTGTCGCGAATGGCCAGGGGAAATATCTGCTGCATGGCGCAACAAAGTGGGACAGCAGGAGGGAATAGGGAAAGAAGGCCTTAACCGTAGGGAGCAGGGGATGGGGCCACCTCCTGTATGTTACTTCCTGAACTAACAGCCCTAAACGGGTCCTTCACGTGCCTAGACCCTGGCTGCCACCTAGTATAACCCTGGCTAGTGCACTGGCCATCAAGGATGCTAGCCTCGCCACTGCAGATAATACATCATATGGAAGGTTGTAACAGACAGGGGAATGGACAATAAAAATATATGAAATCAGCTGCCAGACTCCATGGCAGAGAAATGGCAGCACCAGGAAAAACAGTAACAGCAGCTGAACACAACTTCCAAACCGCACAAAGGTCAGGCAGAGAATGAACACTATCAATGACGTCAAGTGATGGGTTATAAGACTATTTAAAGGGTCCGGGGCGTGGCCATCAAACCGTGTCACCTGTTCAAGACAGCAACAGCTTAGGTCGGGTTTACATCACGTTTAGATCTGATCCGATTTCGGCCCCATAGTATGTTATGGGGCCGGATGGAAGCAGGATGGCAGCTATCTGCCATCCGGTTTCCATCTGTCTGGGAGAATCCAGGAGGATTCGCATTTTTCTCCTGGACACAAAAATTCTGCATGCAACATTTTTGTGTCCGGGGAAAAAAAGCTGATCTTCCCGGATCCTCCCGATCCAGTGCGATCCGGCGCCCCATAACATGGGGTTCTATGGCACCAGATTGCATTGGAGCGGCATCTGGGAGCTGGACGCCGGGTGTTGAAGCTCAGCGCCGGCGCGGAACTTCAGCACCATGGAGCTGTCCTCTCTTGACAGATCATGACAGTGGTTCACTCCCCGCGGTCATGACTTATCAGCAGCGGCAGCTGAGTCCGGCTGCACACCAAACCGGAGGGCATATTTGGTCCTCTGGTTCTGTGTGCTGATCTGGCCGGGGCTGTCCGGTCCATAGCGGACAGCCCCGAATCGGATCACACCGTGGCATGAAGCCGCCCTTACCAGCAAAGGAAAAACTGACATTAACCCTTGCCGGTACAAAAGAAATGAACACATTTAAAATACCATAGACTCCAGAGCAGTGAACTCATAAAACTATGGATATATAATTGCTAAAAGCTTTCCCATGAAGTGTGAAACCATTCATAGTATTGTATGTGTAAAAAAAAAGTACATACCTAGTGCACCTGTGTGTTCCCAAGCTTGCTCCAAAGTGTTAAGTTTTTCTTTAGCAATCTCCAGTTCTTTAATATAAGCCTCCATCTGCGATTTCAGTGAGGCATTCTCGTGCTGGTTCATGGCATGGCAGAGAAAACAGAATATTTATCTTGCTTACTTTACAAGAGATGATGCATAGTTTTCTTTAAAAATACTTGATGAGTGCTTAGCCACCTACACTGAAATGTATATAGTAGTTTATGTATACAGTGGGGAAAAGAAGTAGTTGATACACTGCCGTTTTTGCAAGTTTTAGAGGTATTTTTTTTAATCGCACATACTTTAACTGTGAGAGACAGAGTATAAAAAAGAAAATTCCAGAAAATCTAGTTTTTTACAAAATAATTATAATTTTATTGCATGAAATAAGTATGTGTGAATTCAGGCAGCGTCTCACTTGTACTTTGTACGCCAGGGGAACTATTTTTTTTAGGATGAAAGGAACTGCGCAAGCGCAGCCCCTGTGATTGACTTGAACTCACTGACATAACGCCAGGGGGCCTAATTCAGAAGATGAACGGTGGATATTTTTTTAATGGAGCATCATTTTTAATAGCTATAAATTACAAAAATATTTCTTTACACATTTTGTGCTTAATGTATCTTATAATGGGAATACCACTTTAAGCTCTGCTCCCAGTAGAACATAGCTACCTTTTTTTGCAGACCCCATGTTGGATATCCAAGTTGGTAATGAGGTCTGTAAAAATGGGCTTTTAATTTTCAAAAGAAATCACAGGCTAGGTGCAGTTTTCACTTCTCACCCTCCTCAGGTCCAACAATGAGCCACCACAGCTGCTCCTGATGCCGGTATCTTGTCAGATTTTTTTTTTTTTAATTAACTGGAAAGAACACTGGTGTGCTATTCTTTAGTTAACAAAACCTTAAATAGCATTTCTAAATTCCATTTGCAATGTTTGGAGACATCATAGTCATGTCAAGGCTTTTAATAGAAATCATCTGCATCTTTTCAGCATCAGATAAATTGTCTCTTCATGGAGGAAGTACACAAACTCTAGGGCCACCTTTTGAAAGTAGTAATCCTAAAAGTAAAAATTGACCCTTTAACAAGCCTTTTGATATGACTTAGGATATACTGATTGATTGATTGATTAGCACCTCACACAGCCATACCAGAACCTATATTTTGCCCTGATTAGCCCCTCACACAGCTATATCAGTTCCCATACTTTGCACTGATGAGGGGCAATCGCTCTGAAATGCAGCATCTATAGATAGGTTTTATGCCAGATCAAAACCCCAAACTCATATTGAAAGGGTCAATTTTGCCCTTTAGGATTGCTACTTTCAATAGGTGGCACTAGAGTTCATGCGGTTTGAATATTTCCCAAAGGGGCATTGCGGCTAAAAGTCTCCTCACTACTGTCATGCAGGATTAATCTCCATAAGGAGAGTAGCTATTCACTTGACCCCATCAGACACATATTTCCAACAGCACATCCTCATTATATACCTCTAAGTGCTCCATGTTCGTAGTCCTCTGTACAAGCCAGTTATCCTTCTGCAGCATGTCTCTGTACTTGGCAGTAAGATCGTTATATTGCTTGTTGGCAGTTTCTAGCTCCGATAAAGGAATGCTGCCATCCAGAGCTTTCTGTAGAGATGCCACTTTAAAAGCAGCAACATCCTGTACAAGGGAGAGAAAAGATATTAAATGCACTGGTATATGAGCCTATATTCAGTAATATGCTCAGTTATGAGGATTTCCTAAGAATTTAGGCTGATCTAGTTAAAAAGAAACAAAAAAACAAGAAACCCATGTGGATTTGGAGATGCTCTCCACTACCTTATATCTCTGGAGATAGCTAACTCTTTCTCCCACAGCGACCTCCATATCAGACACTTCACTCCTCAATTTATCATTTTCTTTCCGCAAGTGCTGTTCCATTTCCAATAATGTTGTGTACCTCCTGGTCAGTGACTTCTCATTCACCCGCAGAACGGTCATTTTCCTGAAGTTTTCTGACAGCAGTTTTTTTGTTTCATCCGGCGCTATCTTAAGCGCTTCTAACAAATTCTGGGGCACAAAATAAAAGCAATGCATTATTTGTAGTTTATTTGTTCCAGAGTGTTTGCACAAAAAATCCACAGTAAAAAGCATGTTGTATTGGTAAGGGTTCATTTAAAGGTTTGGCGTGATTTCATCACTTTAATATTCTTAATTTCTACTTTGATTTTTAGTCTTTGATAAAGGAGGTACCAGGGAATGATAAGGGAGATCACATTCCTCTATTGTTTTAGATCTACAAAAGTCCAATGGTCCCATCTTAGGCTGGCTTCACACCACGGTGTGATCCGGTCCGGGGCTGTCCGGGATGACCCTGACAGCCCCGGACCGAATCAGTAAACAGAACCAGAGGGCCAAATGTGCCCTCCGGTCCTGTGTGCAGCCGGATGGCTGTAATTGCAGCCACAGCTGCTGATTTTGCAAGATCGCGGCTAGCAGGGAGCTAGCCGCGGTCCTGAAACAACAGCGGTGTGCAGCCGCCGGTATCCGGTTCCCGGATCCGCCCAGACCGGGGCAATCCGGCCGCATAGTCTCCCATGTTAGGGAGAACTGGATTGCCCCAGATCCGGGAGAATCCGGGACAATCCGGGATCCGGCTTTTTGGGGTGATTTTTCTCCCCGGACACAAAAATGTTGCAAGCAACATTTTTGTGTCTGGTGAGAATAATCCGAATTCTCCCGGATTCATCTGGAGAGATGGAAACCGGATGGCAGAGAGCTTCTTTGGCACTTGACTGCTTGACCGTGTGCATGGCATTATGAAGTCTAAAGACTACCAACAAATTTTGCAGCATAATGTAGGGCCCAGTGTGAGAAAGCTGGGTCTCCCTCAGAGGTCATGAGTCTTCTAGCAGGACAATGACCCAAAACACTTCAAAAAGCACTAGAAAATGGTTTGAGAGAAAGCACTGGAGACTTCCAAGGTGGCCAGCAATGAGTCCAGACCTGAATCCCATAGAACACCTGTGGAGAGATGTAAAAATGGCAGTTTGGAGAAGGCACCCTTCAAATATCAGGGACCTGGAGCAGTTTGCCAAAGAAGAATGGTCTAAAATTCCAGCAGAGCATTGTAAGAAACTCATTGATGGTTACCGGAAGCAGTTGATCACAGTTATTTTGGCTAAAGGTTGTGCAACCAAGTATTAGGCTGAGGGTGCCAATACTTTTGTCTGGCCCATTTTTGGAGTTTTGTGTGAAATTATCAATGTTTTGCTTTTTGCTTCATTCTCTTTTGTGTTTTTTTCATTGAAGACAAATTTAATGAAGATAATAATACCAAAGAATTTGTGACTGCAATCATTTGGCCATGACTGTGTATATATATATTGTGAGGTAGCAAGGGGAATGGTGGTAGAGGATGCTATGTTTCCCCAAGGATGGTGAGCTACTGCATGTATGGGACGGGAGATGCTCACGTGAGCATAGGTGAGGTAGGTGTGTTGCCACGGTTACTCAGAACGGTGGCTGTTGGTAGAACCTGTTGTGGGACCTCATCTATGAGGAATGTGGGAAGGTTTTGGGCGGGCCTCCATTCCTCATCTCCTGCCCCAGGCTTTGAAGTAGCTGGGAGGGAAAAACAGGTGGAAAAGGTTAGGCCGGCAGAGACGCCTACCAAGGAGGAGTAGCCTGTGAGAGCACAGGGAGCGTGAACCGGACCCCAAGGTGGGGTAGGACCCCTAGGCGAGCTCCAGGAGGAGCAGGTATAGGGCCGACGCTGTTATCCTGATGAAAGGACTATTTCTGTTGTTTTGCCATTGTGTGCAATAAAACACGCTTGTTTTTGGACTGAGCCTGAGTCTCACTGCCTTACTGTGACGACCATCCGCTGTGAGGCCAAGCTGCTGGTAGGCAGTACCCCGAGAAACCCCGAGACCCTTAACCCCTATACAGGGATCTGGAATTATAGCGGAGCCCAGGGGGTAGCTGCCTATATGAGCAACAGAGCCGGGGAGGTCGCCAGGGAAAATCAAGACCCGAAAAACGAAGTCAGATGTCCGAGTCAAAACCGAGAGGGAGCGAAGGTACAAAATCGTCAGGCAGTAGCAGAGTCAAAAATCCAGGCAAAGGTCAAGGGCAAAACCAAGAGGGCAGCTGAGGTACAAAATCAATAGGCAGAGGCAGAGTCAGGAATCCAGGCAAAGGTCAAGGGCAAAACCAAGAGGGCAGCTGAGGTACAAAATCAATAGGCAGAGGCAGAGTCAGAAATCCAGGCAAGGTCAGACACGAAACTAAACACACACTATCACTGGGGAACCAAAACTATATCTGGCGGCCTGCAAGCCAGGCTCCAATGTACTTGAAGGGCACGGCTACCTCCCATAGGCTGGAGCTCACAACCTGATGACCTCATCCGGACCGCCCCTAGATCCAGGCCAGATGGAGATGCAGGACTGGCTCCACCCATGCCTCCTCTGACAGAAGAACGCAGGCTGCGCCTAACGGACACCTCTGCAGGGCCCTTTCCTCTGCGACCAACACCACCCAGAGGGGAAACACAGCGGCGCTCAGCGACAGAGGCAGACGTCGCGGGAGCGGTTCCATATGAGGACAAGGCCCTCCTATCACCGGCGCCACCAGCCGAAGGAATCCGGCTCCTCCCAGCGGCCGAGGCAGGAACACCAGCCACCGAGTCCAATGGCGACGTGACACTCTTCCCAGCGGCCGAGGCAGGAACACCAGCCACCGAGTCCAATGGCGACGTGACACTCCTCCCAGCGGCCGAGGCAGGAACACCAGCCACCGAGTCCAATGGCGACGTGACACTCCTCCCAGCGGCCGAGGCAGGAACACCAGCCACCGAGTCCAATGGCGACGTGACAGTACCCCCCCCTCTACGAGGGGCCTCCGGACCCACAAAACCTGGTTTATTGGGATGAAGAAGATGAAACTTCCTGATCAAACCCTTGGCATGGATATTACTGGCAGGCACCCAGGACCTCTCCTCCGGACCATAGCCCTTCCAATGTACCAGATACTGCACGGATCCTCTCACTAAACGGGAATCAAGGATCCGTTGAACTTCGTATTCCACGGCACCCCCGACCAAGACCGGAGGAGGAGGGGACCGGACAGGACGAATCGGAGATCGGTACAATTTGAGAAGGGATTTATGGAATACATTGGGCAGTTTGAATGATTGAGGGAGCTTCAGACGAAAGGCTACAGGGTTAATCACGTCAATTATTTCATACGGACCAATAAACCTGGGACCTAGTTTGGCAGACGGCACTTTGAGCTTGATATTTTTTGTAGACAACCAAACTTTGTCCCCAACTCCCAGGTCCGGACCCTTGGAGCGCCGTTTATTAGCAGAAGACGACTGCCTAGTCTGAGCCCCCTTTAAGTTTTTGTTCACTTCAGACCAGATAGTCTTTAACTGATCTACGGACCTTTCTACCCCAGGGACGTCAGAAAGCCTAGGAGAAAATGAACAAAAGCGCGGGTGCAGCCCATGATTACAGTAGAAAGGGGTGGTCTTGATGGACTCCTGGTACTGGTTATTCATGGCAAATTCTGCTAGTGGCAGATGTTCCACCCAATCAGATTGATGCTCAGAGATATAACAACGTAGATACTGTTCGAGAGCTTGATTTGCGCGCTCGGTTTGACCATTGGTTTCAGGGTGATAGGCAGAAGAAAAGGAATAGTCAATTCCAATCCGTTTACAGAATGCCCTCCAAAACTTAGAAACGAACTGGGTGCCCCTGTCAGAAACAATATTCACAGGAACACCATGCAATCGCACAACATGATTTATGAATACTTTGCTCAGGGTCTCGGAATTAGGTAACCCGGACAGCGGAACAAAATGACACTGCTTGCTGAATCTGTCTACCACTACCCAGATACAAGTCTTCCCTTCTGAGAGTGGCAGGTCAGTAATAAAATCCATGGAGATATGAGTCCAAGGACCCTCAGGGGTAGGCAAAGACTGGAGCAACCCGGCAGGGCGGTTGCGGGGAGACTTAGCGCGAGCACAGGTTTCACAAGCCAGTACATATTCCTTACAGTCCTTTACTATGGTTGGCCACCACAAACTCCTGGTTACAAGTCTGATGGTGTTATTGATACCAGGATGCCCTGCAAGGACGGAATCATGAGATTCTTTAAGAACTTGGAGGCGGAATTTGGTAGGGACAAATAGTTTCTGGGCAGGAGTAGTGTCAGGGGCCTGTTCTGGAGATCTACGAATCTCTTCCAGAAGATCCAAAGACACAGCCGAGACAATAATCCCCTTGGCTAAAATGGGAGTCGGTTCCACGTCCTCGACTTGTAAGGGGCAAAAACTTCGAGACAGGGCATCAGCCCTCACATTTTTAGTACCCGGTCTGAAAGTGATCACAAAATCGAATCTGGAGAAGAACAAGGCCCATCTAGCCTGTCTAGGATTCAGTCTTTTCGCTGACTCCAAATAGGTTAGATTTTTGTGATCAGTGATTACGGTAATCCTATGTTTGGCGCCTTCGAGGAAGTGGCGCCATTCCTCGAAGGCCCATTTGATTGCCAACAATTCCCGATTACCTACATCATAATTCATCTCTATAGAGGAAAATTTTCGGGAAAAGAAGGCACACGGACGAAGTTGAGTGAGAGATGCGGTGCCTTGTGACAGCACTGCTCCCACTCCAACTTCAGAGGCATCTACCTCTACAATGAAGGGGCGGTCCAAATCAGGCTGCACCAATATTGGATCCGCGGAGAAACACTCTTTTAACTTAGAAAACGCATGAATGGCTTCAGGCTTCCAATTAACCACATCCGCCCCTTTACGCGTCAAATCAGTGAGTGGTTTGGCTATCTCTGAAAACCCTTTAATAAATTTACGATAATAGTTAGCGAAACCCAAGAATCGCTGCAGTGCCTTCAGAGACTTAGGTTGTACCCATTCCTTAATGGGTTTAATTTTGGCAGGATCCATGCGAAAACCTTTAGCCGATATAATATATCCCAAAAATTTTATCTCTTCCTCCATGAAGACACATTTCTCTAATTTGGCAAATAGAGAATGCTCTCTGAGTCTCTGGAGTACAGTACGGACATGTCGGACGTGTGACCAAAGACCGGGAGAAAAGACCAGAATGTCGTCCAAATACACGACCACATATACACCACTGATATCTCTGAAAATATCATTGACAAAATTCTGAAACACGGCAGGTGCGTTACTTAACCCGAACGGCATTACGAGATACTCAAAATGGCCGAGAGGCGTATTGAACGCGGTCTTCCACTCATCGCCCGCTTTTATACGGACCAGGTTATATGCTCCCCTGAGGTCCAGTTTGGTGAAATACCTGGCTCCCAACAGCTGATTATAAAGATCAGGGATGAGTGGAAGAGGATACTGGTTTTTCACAGTGATCGCGTTCAATTCGCGGTAATCAATGCAAGGTCTGAGGCCGCCATCTTTCTTTCCCACAAAAAAGAAACCAGCTCCTACTGGTGAGGTGGATGGTCTAATATACCCTTTTCTCAGACTGTCTGCTATGTAATCATTCATAGCCTGACGTTCAGGACCAGAGAGATTAAATATTCTCCCCTTTGGGAGACGAGAAGCAGGTATCAAATCTATGGAGCAATCATACTTTCTGTGAGGGGGTAATTTCTCTGATTCCTGAATAGAAAACACATCCTCAAAATCTCTAAAGGCATATGGCACAAAGGGAGGAGGCCTGACCTCCACTTGGTTTACAGATAGCGAGATACAGTGTTCCTGACACTTTGGGCTCCAGCGCACGATGTCACCCAAGTGCCAGTCTATGACTGGGTTATGTTTGCGTAACCATGGCATGCCCAGGATTACTGCAGATGATAAATTATTGATAGCAAAAAATGACACATTTTCAGCATGTAAAGACCCCACCAGCATTGACACTTCCTCAGTGACATATTCCACTTCACCCTGGATGAGGGGAGTGCCATTAACTGCAGTGGTTCTAATGGGGGCATTAAGCCTCAGCAGTGGTACACCAAGATTTCTCGCTACAGGGAGATCTATGAAATTCCCCTCTGAACCACTGTCAACATAAGCCTCTAAACACACAGATTTCTTAAGGTAAGATAAAGAAATAGGTAATAAAACTTTGGCAGCATCCGCTGGCAATACCTGTGCACCCGGGCAGGCAGAGCCAGAGCCCCCCAGGTGCTGACATCCAGGGTATGAGGCCTTCTGATCTCCAGTGTTCCTGCAGAGGACTCCAGCTTCTGGCTTGTACAGCATGTCTAAATGAGATGATGGGAGTGTTCCTCCACAGGGCTGAGAAGCTGGAAACACAGGTGCTTTGAGGGAGCAATCACAGCAGACACAGCTCAGAGAAAAGAAAAAAAAACCATTGGGAAAAGGAGAAAAAAAAAAAAAAGGTAAAAGGAATGCTTTATATATAGTCTATCTATATATAAAGAATGGTATGGCCAGATATAATGTGACGACCATCCGCTGTGAGGCCAAGCTGCTGGTAGGCAGTACCCCGAGAAACCCCGAGACCCTTAACCCCTATACAGGGATCTGGAATTATAGCGGAGCCCAGGGGGTAGCTGCCTATATGAGCAACAGAGCCGGGGAGGTCGCCAGGGAAAATCAAGACCCGAAAAACGAAGTCAGATGTCCGAGTCAAAACCGAGAGGGAGCGAAGGTACAAAATCGTCAGGCAGTAGCAGAGTCAAAAATCCAGGCAAAGGTCAAGGGCAAAACCAAGAGGGCAGCTGAGGTACAAAATCAATAGGCAGAGGCAGAGTCAGGAATCCAGGCAAAGGTCAAGGGCAAAACCAAGAGGGCAGCTGAGGTACAAAATCAATAGGCAGAGGCAGAGTCAGAAATCCAGGCAAGGTCAGACACGAAACTAAACACACACTATCACTGGGCAACCAAAACTATATCTGGCGGCCTGCAAGCCAGGCTCCAATGTACTTGAAGGGCACGGCTACCTCCCATAGGCTGGAGCTCACAACCTGATGACCTCATCCGGACCGCCCCTAGATCCAGGCCAGATGGAGATGCAGGACTGGCTCCACCCACGCCTCCTCTGACAGAAGAACGCAGGCTGCGCCTAACGGACACCTCTGCAGGGCCCTTTCCTCTGCGACCAACACCACCCAGAGGGGAAACACAGCGGCGCTCAGCGACAGAGGCAGACGTCGCGGGAGCGGTTCCATATGAGGACAAGGCCCTCCTATCACCGGCGCCACCAGCCGAAGGAATCCGGCTCCTCCCAGCGGCCGAGGCAGGAACACCAGCCACCGAGTCCAATGGCGACGTGACACTCTTCCCAGCGGCCGAGGCAGGAACACCAGCCACCGAGTCCAATGGCGACGTGACACTCCTCCCAGCGGCCGAGGCAGGAACACCAGCCACCGAGTCCAATGGCGACGTGACACTCCTCCCAGCGGCCGAGGCAGGAACACCAGCCACCGAGTCCAATGGCCACGTGACACTTACTTGCTATATATACATACATACATACATACAGGCAGACATTCATGTAAAGTTACAGGCCTCTTAAGGCCACGTTACACACACAGTTATCTGTTCAGATGCTGGTCACAGATCTCTGGTTGCAGTGAAATCATGGACACATTGTTACATTTTGTGGCTGAGTACAAATAGAACAATGTGTCCATGATTTCACTGCAACCAGAAATCTGTAACCAACATCTGAACAGATATCTGTGTGTGTAACGTGGCCTTTACTTGATGGGGTATTCCCATCTCCAAGATCCTATACCTATATGTAGTACAAATAATAATAATAATAATAATAATAATAATAATAATAATAATAATAATAACAACAACATTTGCAAATCCCTCCAATTAGAAATGTAGTATAGTTATCCTGAGTAACTATGTCACTTACTTCATGGGCAGGGCATTGCAGCTTAACCATCCATCGTTCTGACCATATGTATAGTGACAGTTAGGCCACCTGCACACATTCAGTATTTGGTGAATATTTTGCCTCATTAATTGTAGCCCAAACCAGGAGTGGAACAATCACAGGAAAAGTAGAATAGAAAAACGGTCATAACATCTGTAATGTTCACCAACTAAGGCAAAAAACTCACCAAAATTCAGCATGTGCATGTGGCCTTGGTTTGTTGTTAGTGGTCGTAACCATGGATACCGAGGCTGCAAAGGCCTGCTTATGAGGAAAGTGACATAGCTAATCCTGAGAACTAAACAAAATTTGGAATTGGAGGTATTTGCTAATATCATAATAATAATAATTATTATTATTATTAATATTATTATTAAGCCTACTACATATTGGGATAGTATCATAGAGTTGGGAATACCCCTTTAAAGAAGAGTCTGATGAGTGGCATGTGCCTCACTAGGAATCCTACTCCAGTTCCTGAAGTAAGATTTCTGGCACAGGGAAACAACTAATCAGGAATGAGATGATCTGTTGTGCCTCTGCCACAAAACTGGCCATTTTGGAGAAACTGGAGTCAAAAACGCCAAAACTCTAAAGATGCGGTAAATGTTGCAAATTTTCAAAGCAATTTATGCCTTAATTCTGGGTGAATTGCTTTAATGAATCAAGCCCCAAATGTTGCAGTAAAAACATTTATTCTAGTTAGCAATGAGGCTCGTAACTTAATGCTGACCACACTTAATCTTAATCACTGGATATTTATGGGGTTTTGTACCATGTATGGCATGTTTAGCATGTTCCCATTTTTAAAAATAATGGAAACAAATAGTTTTAACTAATAGAAGAATATTCTGGCAATACTAGCGATATTGTCTGAGCATTTCAATTCAATTAACACACGCTGATCTGCACTACTGAGATTGATCTGCAGTAATTGGCAGTGACCACCACACAGTGATACCAAGGGCTGATCTGCAGTAATCAGCAGTGACCACCACACAGTGATACCAAGGGCTGATCTGCAGTAATCAGCAGTGACCACCACACAGTGATACCAAGGGCTGATCTGCAGTAATCAGCAGTGACCACCACACAGTGATACCAAGGGCTGATCTGCAGTAATCAGCAGTGACCACCACACAGTGATACCAAGGGCTGATCTGCAGTAATCAGCAGTGACCACCACACAGTGATACCAAGGGCTGATCTGCAGTAATCAGCAGTGACCACCACACAGTGATACCAAGGGCTGATCTGCAGTAATCAGCAGTGACCACCACACAGTGATACCAAGGGCTAATCTGCAGTAATCAGCAGTGACCACCACACAGTGATACCAAGGGCTGATCTGCAGTAATCAGCAGTGACCACCACACAGTGATACCAAGGGCTGATCTGCAGTAATCAGCAGTGACCACCACACAGTGATACCAAGGGCTGATCTGCAGTAATCAGCAGTGACCACCACACAGTGATACCAAGGGTGATCTGCAGTAATCAGCAGTGACCACCACACAGTGATACCAAGGGCTGATCTGCAGTAATCAGCAGTGATACCAAGGGCTGATCTGCAGTAATCAGCAGTGACCACCACACAGTGATACCAAGGGCTGATCTGCAGTAATCAGCAGTGACCACCACACAGTGATACCAAGGGCTGATCTGCAGTAATCAGCAGTGACCACCACACAGCGATACCAAGGGCTGATCTGAAGTAATCAGCAGTGACCACCACACAGTAATACCAAGGGCTGATCTGCAGTAATCAGCAGTGACCACCACACAGTAATACCAAGGGCTGATCTGCAGTAATCAGCAGTGACCACCACACAGTGATACCAAGGGCTGATCTGCAGTAATCAGCAGTGACCACCACACAGTGATACCAAGGGCTGATCTGCAGTAATCAGCAGTGACCACCACACAGTGATACCAAGGGCTGATCTGCAGTAATCAGCAGTGATACCAAGGGCTGATCTGCAGTAATCAGCAGTGACCACCACACAGTGATACCAAGGGCTGATCTGCAGTAATCAGCAGTGACCACCACACAGTGATACCAAGGGCTGATCTGCAGTAATCAGCAGTGACCACCACACAGTGATACCAAGGGCTGATCTGCAGTAATCAGCAGTGACCACCACACAGCGATACCAAGGGCTGATCTGCAGTAATCAGCAGTGACCACCACACAGTAATACCAAGGGCTGATCTGCAGTAATCAGCAGTGACCACCACACAGTAATACCAAGGGCTGATCTGCAGTAATCAGCAGTGACCACCACACAGTGATACCAAGGGCTGATCTGCAGTAATCAGCAGTGACCACCACACAGCGATACCAAGGGCTGATCTGCAGTAATCAGCAGTGACCACCACACAGTAATACCAAGGGCTGATCTGCAGTAGTCAGCAGTGATACCAAGGGCTGATCTGCAGTAATCAGCTGTGACCACCACACAGTAATACCAAGGGCTGATCTGCAGTAATCAGCAGTGATACCAAGGGCTGATCTGCAGTAATCAGCAGTGACCACCACACAGTAATACCAAGGGCTGATCTGCAGTAATCAGCAGTGACCACCACACAGTGATACCAAGGGCTGATCTGCAGTAATCAGCAGTGATACCAAGGGCTGATCTGCAGTAATCAGCAGTGACCACCACACAGTAATACCAAGGGCTGATCTACAGTAATCAGCAGTGACCACCACACAGTAATACCAAGGGCTGATCTGCAGTAATCAGCAGTGATACCAAGGGCTGATCTGCAGTAATCAGCAGTGACCACCACACAGTAATACCAAGGGCTGATCTGCAGTAATCAGCAGTGATACCAAGGGCTGATCTGCAGTAATCAGCAGTGACCACCACACAGTAATACCAAGGGCTGATCTGCAGTAATCAGCAGTGACCACCACACAGTGATACCAAGGGCTGATCTGCAGTAATCAGCAGTGACCACCACATAGTAATACCAAGGGCTGATCTGCAGTAATCAGCAGTGACCACCACACAGTGATACCAAGGGCTGATCTGCAGTAATCAGCAGTGACCACCACACAGTGATACCAAGGGCTGATCTGCAGTAATCAGCAGTGATACCAAGGGCTGATCTGCAGTAATCAGCAGTGACCACCACACAGTGATACCAAGGGCTGATCTACAGTAATCAGCAGTGACCACCACACAGTAATACCAAGGGCTGATCTGCAGTAATCAGCAGTGATACCAAGGGCTGATCTGCATTAATCAGCAGTGATACCAAAGGCTGATCTGCAGTAATTAGCAGTGACTACTTAGGCTACTTTTTTGCGCTTTTTTCTGCAGTTGCGCTTTTTTACGCGCGTACGTGGCAAAAAGCACAACTGCGTACACATAGTGAGCTTTTCTGCTCTTTCCTCAGCGCTTTTCCCAAGGCCATTTTATCATGTGGGCTATGGGAAAAGCGCAGAGGTAACTGCATAAAGAATTGACATGCGTATTCTTTTTACGCACAAAAGCGCAATATGTGAACGCAATTCAGCAAAACCCATAGGTTTTGCTGAACTGCGTTTCCATAATTGTGTTTCACTGCATTTAAGCGCGCGCGCGAAAAAGTGCAGCGTAAATGCAGGAAAACGCTGGAATACGCAGCAAAACTCTGCAAATACGCAGAGTGTGAACGTAGCCTAAAGGGTTTAGACACCGTAGTGTTCTGCTTTGTACCCTGCTTATATCTGGATGCTTATCAGCAGGGGTGCAGATTGTTGAAACCCTGCCAATCTGATACTGATGACTTATCCTAAAGGTATGTAAGGAAATACAATGGAGGCTCGTGAAACATGTTTTGTGCTTCATTATATGACCATATGCCCTGGCCCAGAGACAGCAATTCCTAGATGTATCAGTACTATAACACTCCTTTAATCAAATGTTATTACAGCTGTTATGACTGTAATAAAATATTTTACAAGTTTCCATTGTGTTTTCCTACCTAACCATATGTCTGAACACAGAGGCAGAGATTCCTAGATGTACAGCTGTTGTGACTTTCAAAAAACAAAAAGGTGAGACTCTCCTCATCCAACTTCCAAGTGATTACCCTATGTAGCACTCCATTATTAACCTCTACTTGCCATATTTTATTCTACGAATAAATAATCAATGCCATACTAGTGAAAAACTCATTTAACCGCTCAATGCAAAATCATGTACCTTTATGCAATTGCGGAGGTGATTGTGAGTGAAGAGGGCTCAGGAGCGGAGCTCTATCCACACACTATAGATGTCACTTATGTCACATATTTGACATCTGTGTCTAAGGGCCCCATTACGTATAGTGACGCTCCAGCGGTCCCAACAATGATCCTGGTAGGGATCGCTGGTGCTGGTGAGATGTCAAACAGCCAGATCTCACCAGTGACGCAGCAACAATACGGAACAATACGGCGATCGTTGGAAACCTGTCACTCTCGGGTGTAGTATTAAGATGGTTGGTCGTTGTCCCTGTCAAACACCGAGATGCACGCTGCCAAGCAGGAGCGCGACAACCAGAAAATGGTCCAGAACGGTTTGTCATGATCGGTGATCTCACAGCGGGGGTCTGGTCGCTGCTACATGTCACACATAGTGAGGTCGCTGGCACGTCACAAAACCTGTGACGTAACAGCGATATCGTTATGTGTAACACGTAGCAGCATTGGACAGAGCTGAGTCTCATCGCTATGGTTTACCATTTACTCTCACTGATGCGTAAATTAAATACTCAACATTACAAACGTTTGATTTTATTTTTCACCATTTAACTTGAAGGGAATCAGTCAGAGGAAACAACTCACCTAAGCCATCTATATCGGCATGCAGGTCATAGAAGGCTGGATAAAGAGAAACCTTCAGATCAGCAATCTGATTTCTTATTCCACAGAAATCTATGTTTTTCTCACATGCAAATGAGCTTTTAAGATCACCCTATGAATCTTCCTCCAAAGCAGATTTTAAATTAACCCCACTGACAATTCTAATCTCCATGGAAAGCTGTGTGTGATTATGCAACCAAACACAGTGCAGCAGAGCGACAAGTACTGCAGAAATGAACTTTGTCTCATTAAAAACACATATGCATTTGTCCTGTCATAGTGATGGCAGCTCTGCTACAGAGCTGTGCCTGAGTGTAACAAACAGTACAGCAGAGTAGAACTTTGTCTTATAAACACATATGCATCTGTGCTCTCAGTGTGGTAAGCTCTGCTGTTCTGCTGTCCCCAACACACACTGGCTGCCTGGGAGTTGGAAGCTAAAGCGATATGTTAGGACTGCATTTGTGTTTGTAATGAAGCAAAGTTTAACTCTGCTGCACTGTCTTGGATATAATCAGGCTCAGCACTGAGCTAGCAGACAAAGCTAATGGTGAGTTTACACGCTAGGATATCGTAAACTATATCCTTGGAACGATCACGTGACCGTGATCTTTCCGACATCGTTAGTGCGCTATCACAGCGCAACTGTTAAATAGGAGAGGAAGGAGTGAGCGATGTAATAAAGCGGCAGGAATAGGAGCTTTTTGAACGATATCGATCATAAATGTGTCACACTGAATGATGTTGCATCCTGAAGCAGCGTTAATTGGACGACGAACGATAGATTTGAGGTCTGGATCTCAAATCTAGGATGAACGATCCAATGATCTTTTCATCCTATATCGTTAGTTTACACGCAACGACGCCCAAACGAGATCTTTTCAACAATCACAAATCTGTGACGTTTCAAGGATGTCGTTCAGGATATCTTAGCGTGTAAACCCACCATAAGGCAGGACAACTGTGGATAGTGTAATGTGTTCGTTCTGATCTCTCTGCAGAGCTGTGTGTGATTATGAGAGTAAAGTGTCAGTCATTACATGTCTCACACTAGTAATATCACCTTTCATTTAAAATAAGCTATAGAGGCAGATGCTAGGGGAGATCTATGTTCGGCCCATAGTTCTTAACAGCTCATTTGAATATAAGGAAAATGGATATTTCTGTGAAGCAATATTTTAGATTGCAGAAATCAAGGGATCATTTTATTGAAATGTCTATTACCTGTATGGTAATATAGATGTGCATGCAAGTCTGGTATTGCTGTAACTGTACTGATCGGGAGAATTGGATCCTAAGGTCACATTTACCACAAAATAAACATTCTAAAAATAAACATAAAAACCATAGTAGAATTGCTTTTTCACGACACTTGGAGTTTTTTTTCCTATTTTCCAGACCACAAAATAATAGAATGAATGGTATAATTCAATACTACAATTTGACCTACAAAATACTATGGCTGGTTTCACACTGCAGTTTTTTCCCTGATCAGTTTCCATCCGGTTTGTGTGCCAAAACCAGGAGTGTCTCCAAAACTCAGAACAGGAGTCAATCTTTCAATTATAGTTTTTATCTGCAAGTTCCTCTCCTGGTTTTGGCACACAAAATCTGATGAACACTGATCAGGGAAAAACTGCAGTGTGAAACCAGACTAAGGGTGGCTTCAAATTGTGGCACGATCCGGTCCGGCGCTGTCTGGGATGACCCTGACAGCCGCGGACTGGATCAGCACACAGAACTGGAGGGCTAATATGCCCTCCGGTCCAGTGTGCAGCCGCACGCAGTTCCCGCTGCTGATAAGTCAGGACCGTGGCGCCGCAGTCCTGACCTGTCAGCGGCTGCAGCTGCGTGCGGCTTCACACTGGACCGGAGGGCATATTAGCCCTCCAGTTCTGTGTGCTGATCCAGTCCGCGGCTGTCAGGGTCATCCCGGACAGCCCCGGACCGGATCGTGCCGCAGTGTGAAGGCACCCTAAGACATCATATCGCAATGTTAATACAGAAATATAAAAACTCTGGCTCCTAATAGGGGAGAAAAAAAATTGCCTTAGCTGTAAAGGTACTGTCACACGCAGCAATATTGCTTGCAATTTCACTGCCAATTTGCTGGTTGCAGTGAAATCATGGACACATTGTTACATTTTGTTGCCGTGTACAAATGTGTCCATGATTTCACTGCAACCAGTAAGTTGCAAGTGAAAATGCATGCAATGTTGCGACGTGTAACGGTATCCTAAGAGGTTAAAGAGGACATGTCACCCACCCTGGTGCATGGCAAACTAAATGCAGCACTGAATGCAGCATGTCTGCTGCATTCAGGGAAGGGGTCCCCCATGTCTGTAGCCCCCTGTAACCTTTAAAAAAGACTTTAGAAACCTTACAGTTAAGAGGTCGCCTGGGTGGGATCTTATTAAGAGATCCTCTCTGCTGGAACAATCCTCCCGCCTTCTCCTTGTGTGTTCCTCCTCCTCTGTGTCTGCAGCAGCCTCCTCTTGTTCTGGGTCTGCCCTCCTCTTCTGCTTCTGCTCCTTGTGACGTTAGGAGTAGAAGAGGAGGGCAGACCCAGAAGAAGAGGATGCAGCGGCAGACACAGAGGTGGCGAAACACACAAGGAGGAGGCAGGGATGGCTGTGCCAGCGGCGAGGACCTCTTAATAAGATCCCATCCAGGCAACCTCTTTTTTTTTTTTCTAAAGTCTTTTTGAAAGCTTACAGGGATACTAGAGACATGGGGGACTCGTTCCCTGAATGCAGCGAATATGCTGCATTCAGTGCTGCATTTAATTTGCCATGCACCAAGGAGGTGACAGGTCATCTTTAAAGAGAGCCGCACTACCTGATTGGAACTAAATAGTTAATGTGGCATCACTGATATTGTACAAGAATGCTCCCGAAAATGTGAAATATAAGTACAGAAAAGCACATCACGGCCTCCTGGAGTAGTGACAGTAATAAGACAAGTGACAATATAACGAATACACTCTGTAACCTGTATCATCGCACCTCATTGATAATGCACATGGATGGCACTTACCATATATTCCTTTATTTGTACAGTATCCTGTTCCTTTTCACCTTCTAATTTAGAAATTTCTTCCTTCATTCTTTTTATGTCGATCTGCCAGGACTCTCTATCACTGTAAAAAATACATATATTAGCAGAGTCCAGCCTGTTCATACACCTACTAAAAACAAGGATTTTCCAAGTCAAACTATCGATTTACATTAACCCTTTGACGCTCGGGCGATTTTCTGTTTTTCGTTGTTCCTCCGCTTCTTCCAAGAGCATAACTTTTTTATTTTTCCATCAATACATAGATATGAGGCCTTGTTTTTTTTGGGATGAGTTACGACTTTTGAATGACATCACTCATTTTACCATATAATGTACTGGAAAACAGGACAAAAATTCCAAGTGCAGTGAAATTGCAAAAAAGTTAAATTACCCTATTGGTATGTGTTTTATATGCATCATGTTCACTATATGGTAAAACTGACGTGTCGCTATGATGCCTCAGGTCGGTACAGGTTCGTAGATACCAAACACATATATTTTCACTTTTATTTTTTATTTTTGAGAGGTGAAAAAAAATTCAGGAGGATTTAGAGAAAAAGAAAAAAAAAAAAAAAAAAAAAGCATTCTCATTTTTCGGGATCTGGGGCAGTGTGATGACCTATTTTTGGTGTCTTAAGCTGACGTTTTTAATGATACCATTTTTGGGTAGATACAATGTATTGATCGCCCGTTATTGCATTTTATTGCAATATTGCGGCGAAAGCAAAAAAAATTATTTTGGCGTATGTACAATTTTTTTCTGTTACACAGTTTACACATCTGAATAACTGATTTTATATTTTGATAGATCGGGCATTTCTGAACGATGCCAAATGTGTATTTTTGTTTCTTTATATATAAAGTTTTATTTTCAATTGGGCAAAGGGGGTGATTTGAACTTTTTTTTCTCTTCATATTTTTAAAAACTTTAGAAAAAAACTTCTACTTTATTTTGCATGTCCCCTAAAAGGTACCTTTACACGCAGCAACTTTTCTAGGAATTTCACTGGCAACTTACTGGTTGCAGTGAAATCATGGACACATTTGTTGCTGTGTACAAATGGAACAGATAGAACAATGTGTCCATGATTTGACTGCAACCAGTAAGTTGCCAGTGAAATTCCTAGAAAAGTTACTGCATGTAAAGGTACTTTTAGCGTACCTCAGCACTGCACAGTCTGTTCGCTTGTGCTGTACAGAGCTCTGATGATCCACAGCTCTGCACAGCAGAAATGATGTCTTTCTGTGAAAGCAGGATCTCCCCGAGCATCCACAGAGGTGAGTCATGATCGTGTCAGGGGTCCTCACAGGACCCTCACTGTCATGGCAACACATCGAGGCCCTGTGATGACACCAAGGGGCTGCCGGCGGGGAATAGCATGATCCCTGTTGCGCTGCTTTAGATCACACTGTAAGTGGTTCACAGCACAATCTAAAAGGTTTACAGCAGCGGGCAGATCGGTGATCCGCTCACATGTTACCTGCACATGCAGGATGATGAGATCACCTGCAAAGTGCAGGGAGTGATGTGAGATCAGCGTGTAAGCTCGCACCAAAGGGAGGGAGGCGACAAGTACATACCTCTACAAACTTTGTCGTAAAGGGGTTAACATGGCAGAAAAGTTTCTGTATAAGTTTCTAAAAGTCAACCTATAGTTTGTCAATGTGATGTCACCTAAAAAATGTTTAGCTTCTTCTGAGGTCTTAAAATAAGTGTCCATGATCCTATCACTCTCTCCATGTACAGAACATCTTTACTGATGTCACGCACAGGAAAGGTCTGATTAGCCACCAATTCTGTTCCCTACAACTAGTCTGGAGTGTGGGTATAGGTAAAAGTAATTGTGCAGGAAAGGAGAAAAGCCGTGAGAAGAGAAATGGTACATGTAGGTCACACAGGACATGTTGTGGAGGGTGGTTATGACGCCGCAGAATGTTGTGTGGAAGATGTAGTCTTTACTGACAGAAAAGAGCCAAGGACTAGAGATTAGCGGAACCGTGGAACTTCAATTTCCCTGGAAGTTCAGCTAGATTTTAGATTTAGATAAGGTTCTGTTCTGGACCCAAACTTGACCAGAACCTCATTGGAAGTCAGATTGGGAAGTTCTGCTTTGCACCCACATACAGCCAGCCATAAACAAAGCACTTCTGGGGGAGGGAGGGCAAAATTTTGTAATTTTCAATTTTTCGCACTCACTATATCCGATAATTCTGATTTTTCCCTCAGTGCGAGCCATTTTAACACCGAAAGTGGCTCGCATTGGGCTGAGTACCAAGTGTAAACGAGCACAGCGATGCTCACTCCAGTGATCTGCATACGTAAAGCACTCAAACTCAAGATCAAAGACTGAATTTGTTTATGAAGTCTGTGTTTGGCACGAACTCCAAAGTTCAGTTTGCTCATCTCTACCATACATCAACGATTTGCAAAATAAACTCAGAGTGAGCAGGTATACAATATGATTAAGTGGAAAAGCCTCAAAGTTTTGTTTGTGTGGCCTTATTATAATTTTAAGGCTTACAGATCACATGGTCTTGGAAGCCTATAACATTGCAGTAATAGCGTATATAAAACATATTATATATGAATATAAAATATAAAAAATATTTAACTGTTGTCTTAAGTTATTAAATGGGTAACATTACAATTGCAAAGGGCTTGAGAAAGCAAGAAGCTATGCAAATTACTTCCCATTGAAATTCTTTTTGTTCTCAAGAATAGAAGGCTTGTCACTCTATAGTGTATAACTCGATACGTAGGTTATAGGCCACCCTGCAATCCAAGAGCGGCCAGGTATGGAGCATGCACCATGTGTAGGCTTTAGGTTTTAGTTTCCAATGAAGGAATGTACATTCCAGGGAAAGGATCTAAAACTCTTTATTTCTGAATTAGTAGTTAAAATCCATCTGGAGCTGGTCGGATCGCTGGGTCAGTCCCCCTGTGCTTCTCCCACGATGCAGAAACAAAAGTGGTCTCTGCTAGAAGCCTGGAAGAGCATTCAGTTCAGACTACAGGCATGATCATGCTGCTGATCCGAATTGTCAATTGTAAAGAGATACCGCCGTTTAAATTTTTATTTAATGATTATCTAGAGCAAGTAATTATAATAAACTTTGAAATACACTTTATAAAAGACAAATCTGGTGGAAAAACATTCATAAACCTTCCACTTCGTGTCCCCACTATACTGTGTCTGAAGCAGACATAAGTTCATTATCACTCAGACCTGTCTCCACACTGAATACGGGCATGTAACCATATAAGGGTAAGGGTGCAAGTCCTACACAGTGTCCACACAGCTGACTGCAGCTGATGAGGTGACAATGTATCAGATTACCTCAGGCTATAGCACAGTTACTAAGGAATGTCAGAATGTCAGGATTACTGCAAACTTCTCTCCCCATTCCTTGGCACAAGCTTCTCTGATCTGTCATCTGGCTGCTGGCTCCCCACACAGCTTACAGTCTCTGATCTTGTGCTTTCTCTGCTGTCACATTGCACTGCTGCCTATCAGCTTCTGGCCACCCCACCACAGCCATAAAATGCAGTTTTTAAAAGCGCACAAAAAAAGATGTGAAAATAAGTCATATGGCACAAAAAGGCATTATCTTAGCTGCGATGTGACCCATCATTAACCAGTGCAGTATTGTTTTGTTTTTTTGTTTTTCAATGAAATGACATTTCCACTTTAAGCAGCGTACGGACTTTGGGAGAGACGGAAACCAAGGACAGAGGAGTGGTGCACTCCTGACGACAGAACTTGAAAATAAATCTTTATTAGTACACACTTATTATACATACTTGCTCTCGTTATTTTAACAGCACAGTATGTGCAAGCTATATTGCAGTTACCTTTGATACTCCTTGTACATTAACCCCTGCTGGTGACGCATAACAGCAAGTTTTCGCTTATATTCTTCTAATGCTTCCTCCAATATCGCAACTGACTTTTCTTTAGACTCAACCTCCTTAAATAAAATACATAAGAAGTATCAGGATATTAGATTCTTCCAAAAGGAAGTCAGTAGTACTAGTGATCACTGTATTTCTTTATAGTATGTGGCAATACAGGTTCAACACACTTTACATGAGAAGTACAGACCATAAGACGTACTTTTTTCCTGAAGACATTTGGGAGGAAAATAGAAGTGACGTCTTATGGTCCATATGTACTACCTGGCTCACTGTGGTGCAGGCTGGTGGTGGCAGGAGTGGGCTTTCTTCCAGTAAGCTCCAATGTCACACATTAGCTGGCTAAGCAGATGTTGCTCCAAAATGAATATTCACTGCTCCTCACACACAGAAACCAGCCCACCGCTCAGCACAGAGATCGGTGATAGTAAAAATCTTCAAAGTAATTTACTATCACTGATACCAGCACCGAGGGTTTAGCATTTATTTTGAATTAACATCAGCTTGTCCAGCAGATGACATTGTGCTTGTAACTGGGGGTAGATGACAGGGATGCAATGTGCTGCCTGTCACTCACACGTCAAAGTCAGTTGCCGGCATCAGAACAGGACACAGTGCAAGTACCATTTTCCAGGGTAATGTAACACAAGGTTTACAGTTAATGTAAAATGGTTGCAATCTACTAGTACAAAACAAATAGATGGAAAGATAGATAAATCAATCCTAAGGGTTGCAACCATTTTACTGTAACTGTAATCCTTGAGTTATATTATCTTGGAAAACGGTACTTGAATTTATTGTAACGAATTGATACACATAACATTGTATCTGTTGTTAATGTTGGTAAACACTGCACCTTGTCTGTGTTTGTACCTCCCTATATATATATATATATATATATATATATATATATATATATATATATATATATATATATACACACTGTGTATAATATATATACAGCACAGATCAAAAGCTTGGACTCACCTTCTCATTCAAAGAGTTTTCTGTATTTTCATGACTATGAAAATAGCAGATTCACACTGAAGGCATCAAAACTTTGAATTACCACATGTGGAATTATATACTTAACAAAAAAGTGTGAATCACCTGAAAGTATGTCTTATATTCTAGGTTCTTCAAAGTAGCCAACTTTTGCTGTGATTACTGCTTTGCACACTCTTGGCATTCTCTTGATGAGCTTCAAGAGGTAGTCACCGGAAATGATTTTCACTTCACAGGTGTGCCCTGTCAGGTTTAATAAGTGGGATTTCTTGCCTTATAAATGGGGTTGGGACCATCAGTTGTGTTGTGCAGAAGTCTGGTGGATACACAGCTGATAGTCCTACTGAATACACTGTTCGAATTTGTATTATGGCAAGAAAAAAGCAGCTAAGTAAAGAAAAACGAGTGGCCATCATTACTTTAAGAAATGAAGGTCAGTCAGTCTGAAAAATTGGAAAACTTTGAAAGTGTCCCCAAGTGCAGTTGCAAAAACCATCAAGCGCTACAAAGAAACTGGCTCACATGAGGACCGCCCCAGGAAAGGAAGACCAAGAGTCACCTCTGCTGCGGAGGATAAGTTCATCCAAGTCACCAGCCTCAGAAATCGCAGATTAACAGCAGCTCAGATTAGAGACCAGGTCAATGCCACACAGAGTTCTAGCAGCAGACACATCTCTACAACAACTGTTAAGAGGAGACTTTGTGCAGCAGGCCTTCATGGTAAAATAGCTGCTCGGAAACCACTGCTAAGGACAGGCAACAAGCAGAAGAGACTTGTTTGGGCTAAAGAACACAAGGAATGGACATTAGACCAGTGGAAATCTGTACTTTGGTCAGATGAGTCCAAATTTGAGATCTTTGGTTCCAACCACCGTGTCTTTGTGCAATGCAGAAAAGGTGAATGGATGGACTCTACATGCCTGGTTCCAACCGTGAAGCATAGAGGAGGTGGTGTGATGGTGTGGGGGTGCTTTTCTGGTGACACTATTGGGGATTTATTCAAAATTGAAGGCATACTGAACCAGCATGCCTACCACAGCATCTTCCATCCGGATTGCATTTAGTTGGACCATCATTTCTTTTTCAACAGGACAATGACCCCAAACACACCTCCAGGCTGTGTAAGGGCTATTTGACCAAGTAGGAGAGTGATGGGGTGCTACACCAGATGACCTGGCCTCCACAGTCACCAGACCTGAACCCAATCGAGATGGTTTGGGGTGAGGTGGACCACAGAGTGAAGGCAAAAGGGCCAACAAGTGCTAAGCATCTCTGGGAACTCCATCAAGACTGTTGGTGACTACCTCTTGAAGCTCATCAAGAGAATGTCAAGACTGTGCAAAGCAGTAATCAAAGCAAAAGGTGGCTACTTTGAAGAACCTAGAATATAAGACATATTTTCAGTTGTTTCACACTTTTCTGTTAAGTAAATAATTCCACATGTGTTAATTCATAGTTTTGATGCCTTTGGTGTGAATCTACAATTTTCATAGGCATGAAAATACAGAAAACTCTTTGAATGAGAAGGTGTGTCCAAACCTTTGGTCTGTACTGTATATATATGTATATATACATATACATATATATTTATATGTATACATACATCAATCTCAATATTTTAATCTTTGAGACATACCAATAAAGATATATTTTTAATTACTCTATTTTCTGAGTGGGTTCTCCTTAATTAGTAAGGTGGTTTGGTTTATGTTTATGTATCGGTGATAGTGTCCACTACTGTACGGTCTGGCAGGAATCCACACTGAGTCTGTAATATTTTGTATACCTGCAAAAGACCATGTGGATAGGTACACCTCAGGTTCAGTCAAGTGATATATAGTGTTTGTATAGTCCAAATCAGTCTTATGCTGTATAAATAAGCCATCCAAACTTTAAATTATTGAGTGGACTTGCAGTCTCTCACAATGGACTTTGCCAAGTTTTTCAGCTGCTCGTATATAACATATGATAGTCAGTGTACTTATAATATGTCACATTGGATAAGGGCCCATTTATTTTAGTCCCTTATTATTCAATATACAAGATATATATTTGGATGATGCCCCGGGAGTTTCAGAGATACGTGCTCCCTCTCAGGTAGTGAAAGTGATAGCTGTATATATTATTATAGCCTTCCAATAACCAAATTTTATAGGATTTTTAAGTAGTACTTCACACACAGCGATATCACTGAAATCAGCGACCTCGCCAGCGATATCGCCGTGTGTGAAAAGCAGCAGCGACAGGGCACCTGCTGCGAGGTCGCTGATTGTTACAAAACAATCAGGACCATTTTTTGCTTGTTGGTCTCTTGCTGTGCAGCACGCATTGGCGTGTTAGACAGCGGGAGACCAACAAGCGCCGGTTCCGACAATGCAGGGAGCCGGCGCAGGTAGCAGCACTGCCACCAGCCGCAGCCACAGCAGTGTGCACCCGGCCGCGCAGTGCACGCTGGGACGTGTAGTCATAAGACTACATGTCCCAGCGTGCACTGCGCAGCCGGGTGCACAGCACCCGATGTGTAACCAGGGTACACATCGGGTAACTAAGAAAAGCGCTGTCCTAGTTACCCACTGTGTACCCTGTTGACCAGCCTGTAAGCAGGAGAAGGTATAACTGGAATCAAAATACGACATACATGTGTAACAATGACATACAGTTGAAACCAGAAGGTTACATACACCATATAAAAAGACCCATATGCATGTTTTTCTCACTATCTGACATGAAATCAGGATAAACCTTTCCTGTTTTAGGTCAATTAGGATTATTAATATTTGCCAAATGCCTGAGTAATGAGAGAAATGTTTTAAGGCATTTTTATTACTTTCTGCAAAGTCACAAATTTACATACATTTCATTAGTATTTAGTACCATTGCCCTTAAACTGCATGACTTCAGCATAATAGTTGGTAGGAATTTGGACCCATTCCTCCTGACAGAACTAGTGTAACAGTCACGTCGTTTGTAGGCTGTCTTGCTCGCACCTGCCTTTTCAGCTTTGTCCACAAATTTTCAATAGCATTGCGATCAGGGCTTTGTGATGGCCATTTCAAAACATTTACTTTGTTATCCTTAAGCCACTTTATAACCAGTTTGGCAGTATGCTTGGGGTCATTGTCTATTTAGAAGAGCAAGTTCCGCCCAAGCTTTAACTTCTTGGGATGTTGCTTCAGTATTGCCACATAATCTACTTTCCTCATGATGCCATTTATTTTGTGACGTGCACCAATCCCTCCTGCAAAAGAAAACAACCTCACAACATGATGCTGCAACCCTCGTGTTTACAGTTGGGATGGTGTTCTTAGGATTTCAAGCGTCTCCCATTTTCCTCCAAACATAAGGATGTTCATTACAGCCAAACAGTCCCATTTTAGTTTCATCAGACCATAGGATGTTTCCAAAAATGTAGATCTGTGTTCCTCTTTGCATTTGCAAACATCAGTCTGGATTTTTTATGCTACTTTTGGAGTAATGGCTTCTTCCTGGCAGAGTGGCCTTTCAGCCCATGTTGATAGAGTACTCGTTTCACTGTGGATAATGACACAATCTTACCAGATTCTGCCATTATCAAGATCTTTTGCTTTTGTTCTTGGGTTGATATGGACGTCAGACCGAAGTATGTTCATCTCTGGGACACAGAACCCATCACCTTCCTGAGCAGTATAATGGCTGAACATTGCCATCTTGTTTGTACTTGCATATAATTGTTTGTACAGATAAACGAGACACCTTCAGTTATCTCAAAATTGCACACAAGGATGAACCAGACTTCTGCAACTCCACAATTCTCTTCCTTATATTTTTAGACTTTCATATGATGCTACACAAAAGGAGAATTTTGTGTACTCACCGTAAATTCCTTTTCTCTTAGCCTCTAATTGGGGGACACAGGACCGTGGGTGTTATGCTGCTGTCCACTAGGAGGCGACACTAAGCAGAATCTGCAAAAGAGTTAAGTGGCTCCTCCTCTGCAGTATACACCCCTGGAGCAGGAAGTGCTTCTCCAGTTTTGTGCTAAAGCAGTAGGAGAATAACAGAAGAATGACAAGAATCATAGGAAAATACGGCCTGTTAGGTAAACAGGCAGCCACATAATAACAGTAAGGTAAAAACCTGTAACTGAACAGGCAGCCATGTAAGAACAGTACAATGAGGCCTGTAAAATAAACAGGCAACTATATAACAGCTTAGGATTAACATGATAACCTAGTAACGGCCCGAAACGGGCAATAGGGTGGGTGCTGTGTCCCCCAATTAGAGGCTAAGAGAAAAGGAATTTACGGTGAGTACACAAAATTCTCCTTTTCTCCTTCACCTCATTGGGGGACACAGGACCGTGGGACGTCCTAAAGCAGTCCCTGGGTGGGAACAGCAATGGAAAATCACTAATAATAACAATAACAATACACCTACAGGTGGGCTAATGCCGCCTGGAGGGTACAGCTTCCTAGACTTGCAGTTGCCGAGAACTGAGTGAGAGCCTAAGGCGTCTGGCAAGCATGTGCATGCTGTCCGCGTGGCTGCCTTACACACTTGTTGTGCTAACTCCTGGTGCCTAACATAGCCCAGGAGACTCCAGCGGTCATAGTAGAATGTGCTGTGCCCGCCGCCGGAAAAGACACAGCACCATGGATGAATTGTGCTACCTAAAAAAAATAAGAATATAATAAGAGTAATAATAATGCTAAAAAGCACCCCGGATGGTGGATTTAAGCCATCTGATCAAGTATTTGTAGAACCTGGCCTGCCTGCTGCGTTTATCCTTCTTGAAAAAGGAAAAGAGGTTTCTAAACGGAACTTGTCCTGGGCGCGTATATGCGTAGGGTTCTGACCAAGGTCTAGGAATGTAGAGCATTACTGACCGGATGAACTGGCACTAAACTTAGCGCCGTCAGAAATATATATTCAGGTAGGCGGACAACAAAGGACACCACCAACCAACCAAAAAACTAACCAGACGTAGGACAACCTTGTTTGGGTGGGAGACCAGAAAAAAACAAAAAAAAAAAAACAAAAGGCGGTTTACATGAAAACGCTGCAAATTTAACAACTCTGCAGAGAGAGATAATTGCCATCCAGAAAACAACTCCCTGTGTGAGAAGACGAAAGGATCTTTCCCCCATGTCTTAAAATGTGGTTAGCGTAAAGCTGTGAGGACGAGGGTCATGACCCCCGGGACTAGTAGACTTTGAGAGGGAGGAACAAGTCGGCAGACTCCTTGAAGAAAGGATGTTTAATTGAGGTCTGGTAGCAAGACGTTGCCAAGAGGGGATGAAAAAGGTTTGGAACTTGTCCTTTGAGAGGACTTAAGGACAGATGTGAGTGTAAAACCGGTTGGGTGGGACTGGGAATCCTTGAGAGGAAACCGTGCTAAGGTGAAAAACCACAAGAAGAAGGGAAAATAAATTGATTTTCCATGTTGATGGAATATCTCTTCTGAAAGCGGTGTCCGTGCTCTGAGCTTGCGACAACATTACGTGAACACCCGGATGTCCAGGGTCACGACGTCTATTTTAGAGCCGATGAATTATGATGGTAAGACGGCCTTCAGAGAGTAGGTCTGGACGATCGAGTAGGCAGCATAGCACGTGTGCTATGAAGTGGACGAGCTCGGCATGCCAAGTGTGCTTGGGCTAGTGTGCGTGTGTGTGTGGCCACAAGGATGATTTGTTGACAGTTGATTATCTTCACTACCTGGGATAGTGGTAGCCTGGGGAAAGAGAAGTGGAGTTGGAATTGGGTCCAGTCCAAGACCAGACCTTCCGCCATCCATGACTGTGGGTCGTGGGACCTGGCTATGAAGCTAGGAACCTTGGTAATGAGGTGAGACACCATTACGGATGCTTCCGGAGTTCTCCAGTGACGTCAGAGTTGCATGAAGTCATTTGGATGTAGGAACCCTATTCTGAGGTAAGACCTTGGCAACAGAGGAACGGTTTGTTCTAATCATCTACAAGTGTAGAATAACAGCCGGTAATACTGAGTTTGTGAATTCTGCCTAGTGAAGGATGTGGTCAACGTTCTTCATTGCCTGGGAACTGCGGGATTCGCTCTAGTGAATCGACATATGCCACAGCCGTGGCATCGTCAGACTGCCTCGCCAGCAGAAGGGATAAAATCTTCAGTGTTGGTAATCTCGCCCAAATCTCCCTAAGGACGATGAGTATCGTTGATTCCGATCAGGACCAATTGGTCCGAGTGTTGAAATGTAGGTACAGCGCACCTTATTGTGTCTGACTCACGTAGGTGAATAGTACCCTTCAACTTGGTGGAAGAAGAAACTTCCCCTGCGTACTAGTAAGTGGTTGAGCCACCACAGGAGATACCACATGGCTGGTACTGGAAGAAGACACCTCCTGATACGTGATCGTACCATCTTATCTCATGACGTGAGCATGGATAACTAAGGAGGCCTGAGGAGCAGCTGCGTCAAGGAATAACTACCAGTGCTACCACCGTCCTGCCACTGACCGTCATGTCAGTTCTGACAGGCTGAGGTGACCGTTGAAGGAGAGTGCGGACTTCTGGTTGAAGTATCTATGCCTAGTCTTGGAAAAATCTGACCAGTGCTTTGAATGTATTGAAATGTGTTCCGAAAATACTAGAGACTGCAGTGAAAACTGGCGCAGACTCTTGGAGGATGACCAGCCAAACAAGTCTTAATAAAGTGTTCACCGTGATAGAGACGCTGCGTTCTCAATCCCTGAAGGTCGTGCGTTGAGGAGTAAATCTTCCAGGTATGGAAGAGTGACCTCGTCCCTGAAATGCAGGAAAACCAGACGACTGCAATAACCTTTGTGACCACTTAGGGAACTGTAACAAGTGTGCATGGAAACGCCACAATTAGGAATGGGCTGTGCAAATCGTAATTATGATAAGTGGCTGCAAGTGGAACATGCAGGTAGTCGTCCTGTATATCTAATGATGCAAGGTATTCTCCGTTTTCCATGGAAGAATATGGAGCGGAGAGAATCCATGCGGAAAAATCTGTCCCAGGTATCTTTGTCTAGCTGTGTCAGTCTACCACGGGATGTACTGCACGTTCTGGTTTATGGACTACAAAGAAATTGGAATAGAACCTTTAAACCACGCTGTGCGTATGGCACAGACATAGAACCTTTAAACACGCTCTGCGTGTAGCACAGGCATAATGACTCCCTGATTAAGGGGTTCCTGACATGAGTTTGGAGGGTTGTCTGTGATCGCTACATGTGCGTTGATCGAGTTTGTGTCGATCTAGACGATGATCCGCTAAATGAATTCCCAAAAGGTTGGAATCTGGATTGCTGACTGCGAGTGAGGCACCGTCTGGTGCTGTGTGATTGGCATCTTCAAGGCATGTTAGCGGACTCTGATGCCTGCTGTTGTGTTCTGTTCAGCGGAAATGTGTCCCTAGGGAAAACTCGTTGTCAGATAGGGTACCGCACGAACCCTGCCATGAAGTCCGAACCCAACACAACTCCCTTATGGTAAATGGGGCGCTGAGAGTCCCATGGGTACGGTCTTGTGTCCTGTGAGACACAGTTGAATGTTCGAAGTATAGACATTTAGCTTCCTGTGAGATGGAACGTTGATTTAGAGATGCATAAAACCATCAGACGTCGGAGCCATCGTCCTGCTGCATGCTAGTTTTCCATAAACTGCGACATAGTCGCAGACGTAATAACTGTCTATCTAGATGTAGCATCATGTGCTCTGACAGGTACTGGCATCATTAGCTGACACGGTGTAAGGAAAGCCAGGCTGTGCCTATTAGTGTGTCACTCGCACTAGACAGAGGAACTATGCTCGCTGGGTGAGAGTCATAAGAGGTAAAACTTCAGATAAACATAGGCGGAGCCGTGTCACTGTGACGACACAGAATAAACACATTACATCCATAGGACATTGAGTGGAACACGTCTCCCCTGTGCGTACTGAGAATAGCCTGATGCCTAAATTCTTCACTGACATTATGTATAGCTGCTGAAAATATGGTTTACAGCAGCACAGAGTATGTCAAGAGAGATCTTGTAGGGCACGGTACACTCATTGTGATGTAAGTGAGAACAGCGCTGTGCTGCAGCAGTTTATGAAGTTGAAAAATTCACAAAAAAAAAAAAAACTGTATTCACAGCAGCACAGAGTATTTCAGGACATAAATATGTCGGCCTGCCCACTTTCTGTACAGCCCTCGTATACTATCCCATGGAGTCCGGAGGTAGGTTTCCTGTAAATGCCTACGTAGGCTGTCACGCATGGCATAGCTTGTGACACATGGCATAGCCTGTCACTGGTGTACAGGGGGAGAGGAAGCTGCAGCAGGGAATTATATCCCTGCTGGCTGTCCTGTATCTGCCCCACACAGCCTGTCACACCTGGGGGGTGGGGGAGCTGCAGCAGGGAACACATCCCTGCTGATTGTCTTGTATATGCCCCCATAGCCTGTATATGTGTGCTTGTGCCACAGTTTATCATGGCGCCCAGGCTGCAGTTTGGCGCCGCCGGGAGGAGAAGGAGGGGGTGGGAACCTGAATGGGCGCGCAAAACCAGGGCCCAGAGGAACTTCCCGCCCCTCTCTGTGATGAGGCGCCGCGTCATATGACGCTATCCGGAGGGCGGGCGGTGGGCGGGAATGGGCGGCGCCGTCCACGCTAGGCCTGAATCCGGGGCCTAGCGTGATTTGCGTCCCCGCAGATGGCTGGGAGTCGGCGCAGAAGCCGGCAAACCATCCGGATCCGTAGGTCTGGTGGCGAGGGGGGCCATGGCGAATCCCTGCCGCCCAGGTACATTGCTGCCTGCTCTTGCAGGGCAGCGTAGGGGGAGCTGGGTACCTCTTCCCCTGCCTTGAGCTGTGGGAGCCGTGCAGGGAGAAGGGGGACAGGAAGACACCTCTGTCCCAGGTCCTTGAGTTGCCATGCTCCAGAGGCAGGAGTCTTAACCATTAGGCCACAGTCATATACAGTCATATATGGAGGACAGTGCAGGGCTGAGAGGGGCTGTACCCGGACCCCACCGGGATCTGATATGGTACCAGACCCAGTTAGATAAGTGCAACTGCGCTGCTGGTACCTGTGGTGCCACAGCCTAATGACCCAAAGGGTGATTAGGGGGTCGTCTCTGAGCCTGCGCTCTTGCAGGCAGCCATTCAAGATCCCAGCCCAGAATGCAGCATGTGCTGCTGATACCTGTGGTGCCTCAGCCTAAGCACCCAGAGGGTGATTAGGGGGACGTCATCTGGCAGGTAGTCCAGCTCTGGCTTCAACTCAGGACCCCGAGGGAGTGAGGAAGGTGGATGTTATGCTGGGCTGTCTCAACTTTAACCCAGCAACCCAACAGTGGGAGGCCGAGAAAGGAGTACGGCATATGTAAGGATTCTCAACCTCAACCCAGCGCTCCAACAGTGGGTGGCCGAGGAGGGAGCATGCCGAGGGCCACGCTGGACCCACTTTTCTTCATTGGAAGAAAAAAAGATGAAAAAAATAGAGAGTAAAAATGGTCGTGTGCCTCCTTCGACACTAAGCAAAAAACTGGAGAAGCACTTCCTGCTCCAGGGGTGTATACTGCAGAGGAGGAGCCACTTAACTCTTTTGCAGATTCTGATTAGTGTCGCCTCCTAGTGGACAGCAGCATAACACCCACGGTCCTGTGTCCCCCAATGAGGCGAAGGAGAAAGTAGCAATGTGTTTCATGTGTGCAGTAAAATACATCCACAGGTGTGTCTCTAATTAAAGGTACTGTTACAACGCTTCAATGTTGAAACGATATCACTAACGATCTCGTGGGCGCGCAGTCGTTAGGACAACGGTTTGACATCATTGGTGAGCTGTCACACATGTAGATATCATGGACGACGCACCAACGATTTAGTGAGCAGGTATCGTTCGTACAACCCAGCGAACGATACTTGTTCACTGATGTGAATGGGCGAAGTCGTGAATGACATAGTTATTGCGGTATCACACAAAACGATGCAACAGGTTGGCTGATCGTGGATCGTCTGATTTGAGAACATGTTCTCAAATCTGCGATCAATGATCCAACGATTTATCGTTGTCGTATCTCGGTGTTACACGAAACGACGTCCTAACGATGTTGCTTGAACGACTCCAAACCCATGACGTTTAAGCGATATCGTTAACGATCTCATACGTTTAACGGTACCTTTACTCAGATATTGCCAATAAACTTATCAGAGGCTTCCAAACACATGAGAAACTAATATGAGCTGTCCAAAATAGTTTAAAGGTACATTAATCTTAGTGTATGTAAACCTGTGATCTTGCAGAAAGTAATAAAAATGCCTTAAAACATTCTCTCACTCTCGTTATTCTGGCATTTGGCAAATATAATTAATTATGGACATCCTAATTGACCTAAAATTGGAAAGGTTTATTCTGATTTCATGTCAGATAATGAGATAAAAAGGCATGTGTATATTTTTATATAGTGCATGTAAACATCTGGTTAACTGTCTACTGCTATATTACACCCAAATACTTTCTGCAATACAAAAGACATAGAAAGAGCAGTGCAAAACACTCAAAATACCTGCACAAGGTGCAATAGATACTCATTAATAGAATTGATGAGATTGGTGCTAGACAGAGACATTCCTTCAGGAAGATTTACAGCTTTAAACACAATGTTTGCCCCCTCGGACTGACGAGAAAGACTGACTTCCTTTTCAAGGTGTGAAATCTAGGAAAGAGGAAGATGAGACATTTTAGCCACATTGCACAAATATTTTTGGAAACAAACAGGGGAATTCATAGGAGCTGAGATTTACCATTCCAATCTTGATCAAAACCATATAGGAGTAAAATGTGTCTTTTATTGAAAATCAGCCTTAGTAAATCCATGGTCAATGGTGATACTTCTTCAGGCTAAGCCCTTACAGATTTTTAAAAGGGCCAATGTAAAAACACAAAAAAGTCTAAACTTTTGGTTATGCAAAAAAGTCAGGCTTTCTGGCTTCATCAAAGCCAGAAAAATATCTTCTGCTTTTAATGAATTCCCATGTGATTGATAATTAAACAGTGAATTAGTATCATGATTATTGGTTAAAATAGTAGAAACGATAAAAACACAGACAAATCTATTTAAGAAATTAGAATATATAACATTTTCATTCTGGTAATAATTTCCACTCATTACTCTCCTGTGTATTTCCCATAGAATAAGACAGGTGGGCTCCATTTTGGTTTCATAAGAAAGTCTGAAATAAAAGTCTTTAGACCCCTTTGTCATGTCTAGTACAGACACTTATGACCTGTCTTTAGGAAATGTGGTAGATATCAGATCAGTAGGGGTCTGACACCTGGCGCCACAGCTCCGCATCACTTAAAAAAGAACTGATCTATGAAATCAGAGACCACTACACAGTGTATGGAGCTGGGGAAGTCTGGCTTAGGCTGCTTTCACATTGCGATTTTCCGGGATCCGTGGCAGCCCGTTGTAAAACAGACAGCCACGGATCCGATTTGGCCCCCATGTATCCTTATGGGGATCGGATTGGATCGGATTTGGCCTTATTGCCATCCGATTTATGTCAGATCCGATTGTGTCCGATTTTTTGCTGTACCCAAAATCGGAGACTTCTCCGACTTTGGGCACAGCGGACCAAATCGGACCGAATCGGATCCGACCGGATCCGTGGCCATTAACATGGGGGCCTATGGAGCGTGGGTCCGAGAAAACGGCTGATCGTTTCTCGGACCCGATTTTAGTGTACTGAGCATGCTCAGCACACTAAAACCGCTCTTTACAGTCTAATTTCACTTCTGCAATGTATATACATACATTGCAGAAGTGAAATTAAGTAAAAGCAAGTGTTAAAAATTAAAAATATATATGCTCATCGCTCCGGCGTGTCCCCAGATGTCGGCATATATCTTCCATGGTTTGAGGACCTAGCTGGGCGGTGCTAACTGATCAGCTGATCAGTCACATGACCGGTTACAAGAACGGTTAATGATCGGGTAGCCCAGCCTTCCCAGGTCCTTCAACCCCTGGGAGCCAGATGGAGCGCATTGGGGGACTCGCTGGAGAGGTGAGCAAATATATTTTTTATTTTTAACACTTGCTTTTACTTAAGTTCACTCCCGCAATGTATATATATATACATTGCGGGAGTGAAAAGGCCCAGCTTGCCTACACTTTGCAGGCTCTGGCTTTCTTTGTCCGGATCCGTGAAAATCACAGACCCAAACAAAGAAATGGCATCTGGTTGTCACCTCCGATGCGATCCTTTTCTTGTCCGTGGGGTCCTGCAAAAAGTCGGATCACCATGGACAGACTAAAAAAAAATAACAAAATCGCAATGTGAAACCAGCCTTAGTACAACATATACTTATGGCACCTCCAGGTAACACCTGTGTGGTGGGGGTGTCGAATGTCAGACCCCACTACTCTCATAAGGATAGGTCATCAATATCCCCGCACCAGACAATCCTTTTAAACATTACAATTGCTTTCTTTTTTACATACTAATCCCTTGGTGTACATAGGCACATACCTTTTCATTAGCCTTTGCTACTAGGTTTGACAAATGTGCAGCTTCCTTCCTTGATCCTTTCAGTTCTTGCCGTAATTCTTCATTTCTACCAGTGAGTTGATCAACTTGAGCTTTCAGGTGGACACCTACATCAAACATGCCACTAGTGTTCTTCATTTCAAAAGCCTAAAAAGATTGAATTTGCTGTAAAATCATAAGACTAGTGATAATTGCATACTACTTGTACCTTTCTTAGCAACATGTCTTCACTCAATACCTATTAGAATGCATTCACATAAAAAAGTTTTTCTTTTTCATTTACACATTAAAACTAACAGACAGGTAGCGGTTAACTACCTGCCTGTTCTACCCAGCACCGGCTCAGGAAGGTCACAAACCGCTCTGGTGACAATTCTGCCGATTCATGTCAATAGATCAGCTCTTCCTCTTCTGGACTGTTCTGTTGGCAGAGTGTGACTGCTGATCTCATACTGTGATTGACAGCCAATTTTCCAATGTTAGGCAAAATTAAGTAAGCTGTCAATCAGTATGACGTCAACAGTGACAAGGTGCATCAACAGATGAGAGTGGAAAAGAAGTTGGTACTCTGTCAGCTAGCCTTCAGCATAAGTGCAGACTCACCAGTAGGAGCCATCTCTGAACACTCTTTGTTAGCAGAAATCTGTGCTGGGCAAAATAGCCAGGTAGTGAGTAACTACCTGCCTGCAAGTTTTAAAGCCAAAATAAAATAGTTTAAGTTAATGGCGTTCTCCTGGACTGAGTTTACCATTGGTGATCTAAGCAAACAACGTTAGTTTCCTTGTCTTACGTAGATACGTTTTAGGGTCAGAAAATCCACATCATTTTCAAGCACAGTCTACTGTATATTAAAATATAATTATTTTATCATTCTGATTCAGGTAAGTCTTATTTTCTGATGATGTCACCCACTGCAGTCTGCTTCTTAACCCTCCTCACTACTCCCGATTTGCTTGCCTATGTTAAATCTACAGGTATAGCGGAGAGGTTCTTTGAGATACAAACATTCCCTCCTATAAGGCTCCGGTTTCTCTTCCGAGCCAGTGGAGGAGATAAAACATGTCCCGCTATGTGTAACTTTCTGTTTGATGAGATTTTTCTTGGCGAGGAAGTAGACCTAGGCTACGTTCACACGCTGCACATTTCAGCTTTTACGCAGCGCTATTTTGCGAATGCGCAGGTAAATGCATTTCACTAGTTTCCATTCACACGGTGCGCTTTTTACGCATCTGCTTTTAGGCTGAAAAGCGGAATAGCGAAAAGAATTAATATGTTGATTCTTTTAGTGCTATTAGTCTGCACTTTTACTCACCTCGCCGCGTTCCCACAGAGATCTCACCTCATCCCCACGGCACAGGAACTTTGGAGGACCACGAGACTAATCATGTGACCGAGCGCCGTCACCAAGTCACATGGTGCTGCGGAGTCCTAGAGGTTGCGCTCGCTGCGGCCCGGTGGGGATGACAGGAGATCACCGGCAGTCTTTGGAGGAGCGCTGTGAGGTAAGTAAAAGCACAGAAAGAAAAGTGCAGTGACGTTCACACACAGAATGCTGCATTTTGTGAGGATCCATTTTTGATGCAGTTTTGCATCAAAACGGATCCTCACAAAACGCAGCAATTATGCTGTGTGTGAACCCAACCCTACAGTGTAACTGCTGTTTTTGTTTAATAATAATGTAGAGCAAGTGATTATAATAAACTCAAATATATTTTATTTATGAAATCTGAATGGAAACCATTCATAAACCTTCCACAAGGTGTTCCCACTAGATTTTGTCTGAAGCTCATTCTCCGTGAGATCGGTCTTCAGCTTCTTACATACTGAATCCGACCATATAACCATATAAGTGAGGAGCCATGGCCTACACAGTATGCCTGTGTAGGGTGGCTACAGCTGATCTGTGTATTGTGAGTTCACCTCATGCAGGGACAGTGTGAGCTCAGCCTGTCGGCACACAAGTCCTGTGAGATCTTATCTGACTCCTCTCCATTCACAATCAGGAGATAACACAGAGCAGTGCGATGTGAAAGGAGGAATCAGATAAAATCTCACAGGGCCAGTGTGCCCACAGCCTGAGCTCACACTTTCTCTGCATGAGGTAACCTGATACACTATTAAACTGTGAACACTGCTTAGGCCCCGCCTCCCCACCCAGCATATGTCAGGCTTAGAAATAAGCTAGGGAGACATCTTCTGGAAGGTTTTTGAAAGGTTTTCTTCCAGGTTTCACTTATGAAGTATATTTCAAAGTTTATTATAATCAATTGCTCTGCATTATTATTGAATACAAATTTAAATGGCTGTTACACTTTAAAGGATTGTTCCCATTTGGTTTCAGGACAGCACTACTATCTAGCCTCACAGCTTGCTGTGGTGCGGGTGCCTCTTCTTTACTAACAATTCAGATTAACGGCTTTAACTCTGTGCTCTCCGATGCGATTACATATACGTCATACTTAAATCTCTGGTATCAGAGGAGTGTGGCGGCACTGAAGATGGCCAGGATCGAGAGTTAATAATGTACTAATGCTCTGGCCAACCATCAATGCAGTGCTTACAGGCTGAAAAGAAAAGAGCTTGTAAGCACTGCGAATGTTCAGCCACCGCTGCTACACAGCAGCGAGGCAACAAGCTATAAACAATAATATTTAAAAGAAGACATAAATTGGAAAGATGTATACTTTTACAAGCAAATTCCAACCATACTCAGTTTTGTGACTGCATTGTGGGTTTTTTCTTTTTTACACAATCATGACAGAACCAGAGTTTTTGCTGTAATGTTAGTAAACTGTGGTAAAATGATTATTTTTTGTTATCACAATTGTGCAACACAGACAACTTGTGAATGCAGCCTTAAAGGGGTATTCCCTTCTTCAAGATCCTATCCCAATATGTAGTAGGTGCAATGATAATATTATTAGCAAATACCTCCAATTAGAAATGCTCTAAAGGGGTGATATCTATGTTATTTAAGAACATGGTAAAAAATGGATAAGCAAAGATCCATTGCATGTCCGGGGTAAGTGGGAGCAGGCCACTTACAGATAAGTAGTGGGAAACGATTCTGGCTCCGATACCTACATTGACTTTCAGACAGAGACAAAGGCCGTCTTAAATATATTTACTGCATAGAGTATACAGAATACTGAAGTTATTACACACCATAGGAGTGCAAGCAGACAGTATATGCCCCCTGATGTGGGCAAGAGAACGTGGACCTAATCCACATGATGTGGGCATCCGGTATTACAGAAAACGTTTGGAAATCCACACTGGATCTAATTGAAAACGTATATGGAGTACAGATTGGGCCAGATCCATATGTGTGCATTTTGGGATTACATGATGAGGGGGTGGATCCAGAGATGCCCGTAGCTGTTGGTATATCTAGAGTCCTTTAATAGGTCAGAAAGCTGTTAGGTTATCACTGGTTGGATGCTGCTTCCCTGACCATTGGGGAACTCAAAAACAAACTAAACAATTTAATAAAATTAGAAAGTGGTGTCTATCTTAAGAGAAATAGTGTTCATGAATTCTATAGGATTTGGGAGGCATGGTTGGAGACCCTGGGAGTACCCTCCAGTGTATTGTGCCAGGAATGTGCATTAAGTAATTTACCATTGATGATAAATAGATAATTATAATTAAGGTTGGATATAAGCCACCCCTGTGATGTCTCAGGGACATTCATACTGGTAGGACACCTTGTTGAATATTGAGCTTTGAATTCCTAATTGGATAAATTGCATTCAAGTAGTAACAAATGTTATTGTATGTTATAGCTGATCATCTGCACCAATACAATGTTGTAGGGGGGAATGAGGTCCTGACTTTACGAATATGTAGTTACTGCAGTATGTTTTGTCTCTTGATCTAAGTTTTGTGGATTTTCTTACTTTATATGATAAATAATTTTTATTTTTCTAAATTCAATTCAATAAAAAGGAACCAGATTCAAAAAAAGAAATGTAGTATAGTTCTGATAAACATTTCTCTTACCTTATGTGCAGGGCATTACAGCTTCGCTATCCATGGTTATGACCACGACTAACTAACTGTCACTATACAGTATGAGTGGATGTAACCATTGATACCTAAGCTGCTGCAATACCCTGTACATGGGGTAAAAGACTATATCAGGAGAACTATACTACATTTGTAATTGGAGGGATTTGTGAATATGATTATTACACCTACTATATATTGGAATAGGATCTTGGAGATGGGAATAACCCTTTAAACTTTTATTCAGTTTCTGTTTGGATGAAATATCCACAGTTTTGTGACCAAGGCACAACATAACAGCCGATTTGGTTTGCGAAAGAACTTAAAACATGGAATAAGCCTAGAATTTCCAGCAACCATTATATAATAAAGCACTGACCAAAACTCTAATCTAGGTTATGACCTTTGAATCCTTCCTTCGACCTTCAGATTTCTGTCTAGTAGTCTACATGGACAACCTGATTCTACTGTGAATCTGATTTGTGAACATACAGATGTATTTTGCTCAGACTCGAATTGTCACATATGTACTCACATGAACCAGTCTCTCAAGACTAGGAATAATTAGAGTTGATTCGCTCCCTTTACGGTCAGAGTCTTTTTGAGAATCCTTAATGGCTTGAAGGATTTCTCCCATTCCTTGCTGTAACTGTTTATTTTCTTCAGACAGTCCCTTTACTGAGAAATAAAAGCATTTGATAATAATTAGTCATGTTATTTTCTTTTGTAAATTCGGGTGAGTGGGTAAAGAAAGGCCAAGAACATTTGTCTGTAAGCAGATTTTTCTTTTTCAATTTAGTTGTTTGAAACAATTAATTACAAATGAAAACAGAAACCAGAGCTAATTCACAGCACCAATGTGGACTGCAGAATTAGTATAGTACATCACACAGACATTGTCTATTTAGGGAACCTGTCATGTAGAAAAATGCTATTAAGCTGCACATTAATATCATTCTAAAGCCATGCAGCCACCACAATGATAGCCTGGCTACCAGTAGAAAATTAACTTTCTTCCTCTCGGCAGCCTCGGGCTTTCCGTCATGGGATATGGCCAACAAGGTTACCGGAAGGAGTAAAGTTCATTTGCGCCCAGGAACCTGCAGATTAACCCCATATCCTGCAGGTTAATAGCATTTAAAAGAGAAGAGACATATTTCACAATAACAACTGTATACGTTACTGTAAAAGTAAAATGTTTCTTAGACCTGAGGAGGTTGGTATCTGAATCGCTGCATAATCCGGATATTAAAATGAGCATTTTTAGAAGTTTAGCTAAATAATTATTATTTTTATTATTATTTATTATTAGATTCCATGGTGCTTTACATATGGAAAGGGCAGACGAGGACAAGTATAATATGTATGGACAATAAAATCGTATAGATACAGGAGGGGAGAGGACCCTGTCCGCGAGGGCTCACAGTCGGGTGGGGATACAGTAGGAAGGGAGAAGTGTTGAATGTGAGACAGTGTGGTGGACAGGGTCTCGTTGTAGGCTTGTTGGAAGAGGTGGGTCTTCAGGTTTCTTTTGAAGGTTCCCAGGGTAGGCGAGTGTCTGATATGTTGGGGGAGAGAGTTCCAGAGTATAGCGAATGCACGGGAGAAATCTTGTATGTAGTTTAACATTGTTATGGTCAAGGAAAGTGCGGATGCAAGAAATGTTTTTGAGCTGGAGTCGGCAGGAGGTGGCAAGGGCTTGGATGTGAAGTTTGAAGGAGAGGAGAGCGTTGAGGATTACCCAGAGGCACTTGGCGTGGGGGACTGGGGATAGCGAGCATCCATTTAATCATGTATCAGGGAGCTATTTAATTATGTATTCAAATTTATAGTGGAAAACCAAGTGACAGATCCTGGTAACAAAAATTATTTCATTAAAGGGATCCTGTCACCTCCAAAACGCCTCATAAGCTAGTAAAACATGTCCCTGCAGCATATTATCACTAATCTCACACTCCTTTTGTCTCCTAAAAGCATCTTGTGAAAGTGCATAAAACGTTTTAATACTTACTCATTATGGCCACTTTACACGCGGCTACATTTCTAGCTTATCCACAGGTAATTACTGGCTGCAGTGAAATCATGGACACATTATTCCATTTGTACACAGCAACAAGATAGAACCATGTCTCCATGATTTCACTGCAGCCAGTAAGTTACCTGTGGATAAGCTAGAAATGTAGCCGCGTGTAAAGTGGCCATTAGTGATTATAATTAGCAGGGGCTATATTCTTTAGTCACCAAGGCGGGCTGTTTTGCAGCCTCGAGGATCCACCCTCTCTCTGTCTGTGCTGCTGTGATGTGGAGCTGAAGGCAGGACTAATGATTTGCATTCTGTGAGTGATAGAGAGGGGGGAGGGTAAAGTCTGCACAAGCAGAGCAAACAGACAGAGGGTGGATCCTGGAGCCTGCAAAACAGCCCACCCTGGTGACTCAAGAATATAAGAATATAGCTAATTATAATCACTAATGAGTAAGTATTAAAAAAGAGAATTTTGTTTACGTACCGTAAATTCTTTTTTCTTGAGTCATCAATGGGAGACCCAGACAATGGGGTTTAGGGCACTGCCCTCCGGAGGCCACACTAGGTACTACAAGTTTGTAGACACCGCCCCCTCCGCATATAAACCCCCACCGCAGGGAAGATCCTCAGTTTGGTTCATAAGCTGCGAGGAGACAAAATAAACCACACCCGATACATCGGGAATGAAACCGTGCGCAGAACGGTCCAACAACCCGGAATAAACTGTCCCAACTGGGAACAGACCAAATGCAAACATGCAACGGAACAACTGGGTGGGTGCTGGGTCTCCCATTGATGACTCAAGAAAAAAGAATTTATGGTACGTAAACAAAATTCTCTTTTTTCTGATCATCATAATGGGAGACCCAGACAATGGGGATGTCCTAAAGCAAAACCCCAGGGCGGGAAGAGTTCCTCAAAGACGTGTAAAGACACGGTCCCCCTCAAAGGTGGGCAACCGCCGCCTGGAGGACCCGCCTGCCCAAACTCGCATCCGCAGAGGCATGGGCATGCACCATATAGTGCTTAGAGAAGGTGTGCAGGCTAGACCATGTGGCCGCCTGACACACCTGCAGAGCTGAAGCGCGATGTCGCAAAGCCCAGGAAGCACCGACGGCTCTGGTCGAGTGCGCCTTCAAGCCCACTGGGAGAGGCTGACCCGAAGAACGGTAAGCCTCTTGAATGGGCGCCTTGATCCATCTGGCCAAGGTCGATTTTGATGCCGCGGACCCCTTACAGCGACCAGCCGTAAGGATGAACAAAGAGTCCGAACTCCGGAAGGAGGCAGTCCTGGACACATAAATGCGTACAGCCCTCACTAGATCCAGAGTGTGGAGGTCGCGCTCAACCTGATGAACAGGAGCGGGACAAAATGATGGGAGCACAATCTCTTGGTTCAAGTGGAAAGTGGAAACCACTTTCGGCAAAAATTCCGCCCGCGGGCGTAACACCACCTTATCTTGGTGAACTACCAGAAAGGGTGATTTGCACGAAAGTGCCGCCAATTCTGAAACCCGTCTCAGAGATGTAATTGCCACCAGAAAGACCACTTTCTGGGACAGACGAGAGAGGGAGACTTCCCTCAGAGGCTCGAACGGCGGTTTCTGCAGAGTCGTCAGGACCATGTTAAGGTCCCAAGGGTCCAGCGGTCGCCTATATGGCGGAACCACCCGAGACACCCCTTGCAGAAACTGACGGACCCTAGGAAGGAGCGCCAAACGCCTGTCAAACAGCACTGAAAGAGCTGATACTTGACCCTTCAGGGAGCTGAGGGATAAGCCCAATTCCAAACCTGACTGTAGGAAGGCCAACAACGTCGGGATGGACAAGGGCCACGGTGCCCGTCCAGCAGAGGCACACCAGGTGAAAAAGATTTTCCACGTTCTGTGGTATATCTTCCTGGATACTGGCTTCCTGGCCCGATTCATAGTGGCAACCACTGTAGGAGAGAAGCCTCTAGATGTCAGCAGCCAGGCCTCAAGAGCCATGCAGTCAATCTGAGGGCCCTGGAATTGAGGTGGAAGAATGGGCCTTGCGCGAGAAGATCTGCGCGTTCTGGAAGAGCCCATCGGAGTCCGCCTGACAGTTGCCACAGGTCCGGATACCAGGATCTCCTGGGCCAATCCGGAGCCACTAGAATGGCTGTGCTGCACTCCGCCCTGATCTTCCACAAAACCTTGGGAATCAGTGCCAGAGGTGGGAATACGTATGGGAGTCGGAAGCTGGACCAACTCAGGATCAGGGCGTCCGCCCCCAGAGACTGAGGATCCCATGATCTCGCCATGTATTGCGGCACCTGATGATTCAGCCGAGAGGCCATCAGATCCACGTCCGGAGTGCCCCATCTGCTGCAGATGTCCCGGAAGACGTCCGTATGAAGAGACCACTCTCCGGCGTCCATCCCCTGCCGGCTCAGGTAGTCGGCCTCCCAGTTCTCGACCCCTGGGATGTGAACTGCGGAGATCAGGCAGTCGTTGCCCTCCACCCAAGATAGAATGCGGTGGACTTCGGCGAGGGCCTGAGCACTTCTGGTCCCTCCCTGATGATTTATATAGGCGACTGCCGTCGCATTGTCGGACTGAACCCGAATGGGCTGCCCTGACAGGAACTTCTGAAACGCCAGGAGCGCCAGATAGACCGCCTTGATCTCCAGCACGTTGATCTGCAACGCTGACTCCGACTGAGTCCAGAGGCCTTGAGCCCTGTGGTGTAAGAACACCGCACCCCAGCCCTTCAGGCTGGCGTCTGTGGTCACCACTAACCATGACGGTTTGAGGAAAGACCGGCCCCTTGACAAGTGACGGGGCTGGAGCCACCACTGCAGGGAATCCCTGGTCGGTTGGGAAAGTGTCACCAGCCGATTCAGAGAGATCGTCCTCTTGTCCCATCGGCGGAGAATCTCCAGCTGGAGAGGACGGAGGCGAAACTGTGCAAAAGGCACCGCCTCTATCGCAGCTACCATGCGTCCCACCAGCTTCATCAACACCCGTATGGATGATTGTGGTGACAGGAGGATATCTTGCACTCCTGATTGGATAGCCAGCTGCTTGGCACGTGGCAGAGACACCAGGGCTGAGTCCGTGTGGAAGTCCATACCCAGATATGTCAATGACTGGGTCGGAACCAGGGTCGACTTCTGGATATTGAGAAGCCACCCAAACTGTTCCAGAGACTTCATGGTCACCTCCAGGCTTTGCCGACAAAGGTGTTCCGATGGCGCCCTGACCAGTAGGTCGTCCAGATGGGGTATTACGGCATGCCCCTGCACATGTAGGAGAGCCATCATAGAGGCCATCACTTTTGTGAACACCCGCGGTGCCGAGGCCAGCCCGAAAGGCAGCGCCACGAATTGGAAGTGTTCGTCCCCCACTGCGAATCGTAACCAGCGATGATGAGCCGGCGCAATGGGCACGTGAAGGTAAGCGTCTCGGATATCTATCGACGCTAGGAAGTCTCCCTGTGACACAGCCGCGATCACGGAGCGCAGGGATTCCATGCGGAACTTCCGAACCAACATGTGACGGTTGAACAACTTTAGGTCCAGGACCGGGCGGAAGGAGCCGTCCTTCTTTGGAACAATAAAGAGGTTGGAGTAAAAACCCCGAAACCTCTCCCCGGAAGGCACTGGGACCACTACTCCGTCTCTGCGGAGTCCCTCCAACACCAGACGAAAAGACTGAGCCTTTTCTGGAGATGGAACAGACCGATGGAATCGGTGTGTCGGCCGCGACGTCAGCTCTATCCTGTAGCCGCGTGAGACTACGTCTCGAACCCACTGATCTTGAACGTGGAGTAACCATCTGTCCTGAAAACGGGACAGGCGGCCTCCCACCTGTGGGGCGGCAGGACTGGAGAGCGAGTCATGCGGAAGTGGGCTTGGGGGTAGCAGCCGCTGTCCCCGTTGACTTCTTCTGACGACCTTTGGGGCGCCACTGAGTAGTGGGCTTGCCCCCTCTGTCCGTGCGAGCAGACGATGCTGATGGCTGCGAGCTGGAACGAAAGGACCACTGTTTTGGGTTCCTTTTGATGGTATACCGTGGCTTAGGCTTATTCTGTGGGATCTTAGACTCCGCAGAATCCTTTATTAGCTTATCCAGCTCAGTGCCAAAAAGTCTGTCGCCAGAGAATGGAAGATTCTGCAGAATCTTCTTAGACGTGGCATCTGAGTCCCAGAGACGCAGCCACAACAACCTGCGAATCGCTATAGCATTGGCCGAAGCCACAGCAGAGCGGGTGGCAGTTTCTAGGGTCGCCGTCCTGGCGTAATCTGCATAGGCCTTTGCTCTATCAGTAAGCGCCAGGACCTCTGAATTGGACCCCGCCAGGTCAGTAATACCATCTAAGCAGGTGGTGATCGCCTGCAAGGTCCAGACCGTGGCAAAATTAGGGGCAAATGACGACCCCACAGCCTCATAGGAAGACTTGGCGAGTTGTTCGACCTGTCTATCCGTCGCGTCCTTCAATGAGGAGCTATCAGAGGCAGAAAACAGGGAGCGTGCAGCAATCCTGGTCATGGAAGCGTCCACCTTCGGGGACTGCGACCACTCCTGAAGCACCTCCTGGGGAAAGGGGAAGCGAGTGTCCTTAGATTTGCGGACATAACGCCGCCCAGGATGAATCCTGGGTGCTCTAACCACCCTTCCAAAATTAGTGTGGTCCATAAAGGAGCCACATGGGCGAGCCTCCGGCTGCAGCCACTGATACACCTCCTTAGGGTGCAGTTCCACCTCCTCAGGGGGTGCCACGAGATGTAGGGTCTCGTTTATGGAGGACACCAGATCCTCCACCCCGTCAGGTGGTTCTGACATAGACTCAAGCATTGAACCCCCATCATCCTCGTCACCATCAGAGTGACGCTCCTCCTCAGAGAGGGTCTGGAGCTCGGGTGAGTCATCTCGGCGAGCCCGCTTAAGGGGTCTAGCAGCAGAAAGAGGTGACACCCGGGGGTAACTTGAAGGAGCAGCTGGGCTTCCCAGTCTCCTAGTCAGTGCCTCCAGGGATTGCGACATGGAGGACAGCTTGGATAACACAGATTCATTTATCTTATTCTGTGTCTCCCATGGCCCTGGGATCACCTGAACCTCAGGGTACAGCACCGGAGCTGCAGATTCTGCAGTATCAGTCCGGGCCTCTGGGCGTCCGCAGTTATTGCAGGACCCCTCAACCAGCGTCCCGGTGCATGTAGCACAGGTAGTGGTGGAATTGTCTGCCTTCGCAGCACTTTTCTTTGCTGGGGCCATGCCGACAGCAGAGGAAAAGAATAAGCCAAGTAGGAAACCGGAACACCGGCGGCTTACCGACCGCTTCAATGCGGTGGAGGGGAGCGATGTGTGTGTGGCCTCCGCGAGGGTAATGACCGGTCTCCTCCGGGAGCGCAGCAGTGCACTCATCCAGTCCCAGCAGGGAAGTGAGGAGAAAATGGCCGCCGCCAGACAAGACGTGGGCGGAGCTGAAAACACGCGGGAAGCACACACACACGCCCAGCGATGACATCATCCTATGGGCTGCTCCACATCTCTCCAAGCAGCCATCTTAATAAATCTGGTGCCGGAGCCCGCAGCGCGGGAGATATAGTATTAACACTATACCCAGGGCTTCATGTAAAGTCTGTAGCCCGCAGCCGCAGCCCCTGTGACCCACAGGGCGGTCAGCTATGGTGACCCCAGCACAGGGTACACCGCCAGAACCGCGGACCCGAGGGTTGCGCGCGGTCTGAGTGTCAAAACACCATATAGTGTCAGACACTACCCCCAGGCACACCGGAGACACACAAGGTGCCTCAGTGCCAGTCCGGTCTGTAAGCACCATTTAGGGAGGCCTCGGACAGGGGTTCAGCACCAGTCCGGTCTGTAAGCACCATTTAGGGAGGCCTCGGACTGGGCTGGCTCCAGTCCGGTCTGTAAGCACCATTTAGGGAGGCCTCGGACGGAGCGGAGCTGTGCAAGGCTCCTGTCTCCCACTTCCCAGAGCCCCCCACAGAGGGATGGGAAGGAGTGCGGCAGCGTACCGGGAGAACACCATGTGCCCAGGCCCTAGGCCCTCCGGTACCTCAACCTGTGTGTTCCCCCAAGGGTGAACAGGGAGACTGCCGGAGGTCCCGACCGGGACCTACCTTATCTTCATACGCCATCACGTAAGCTGTGAGAATGCTGTGATGTGCAAGCAAAGCGTGTGATACCTCCGAGCACACTAAGTTTAAAACTGAGGATCTTCCTGCGGTGGGGGTTTATATGCGGAGGGGGCGGTGTCTACAAACTTGTAGTACCTAGTGTGGCCTCCGGAGGGCAGTGCCCTAAACCCCATTGTCTGGGTCTCCCATTATGATGATCAGAAAATGTTTTTATGCACTTTCACATGATGCTTTTAGGAGACAAAAGGAGTGTGAGATTAGTGATGGGATGCTGCAGGGACATGTTTTGCTAGCTTAGGAGGCGTTCTGGAGGTGACAGGATCCCTTTAAAATTAGCAAGTTCTAAACTAAAGACAAAGGTGCCAATTTCTCAAAACCGGCAATTGCAACACCTATCTTGATTAAGAGGTGCAACTCCCTTAATAACTCAGGAGAGGCACAAAGTGATGTGCGCCTCGTCACGAAGCTTACTTCAGTCAGGTCCTGGAGAAAGAGGTGTTGCCCTCCACCCCACCTCCTTAGTATCTCTGCCTAATTTATCAGAGCTGGATGAAAATGGTGTAAAATAATAAATAATCCAGCACCAGGGGAACATATTACATGGTCTATGTGTAATTAAAAGGAAAAGAGAAGAAAGATTCAGCTTCCATGATCCAATAAAACAGGGGCGGAAACCATCTTTCTGCTGAGGGCCATTTAGACATTTCTACAATCCTCCGGGGGCAGTACAAGATTATCAACTTGAAAACTACCCCCTATATTTGATTTGGTTAAACAATCAACTCACCCCTACTGTGGTGGCTGGAGCGGCTTCTCTTTGGTGTGGGTGATTTTGGTCATGTTGCTTCTCAATTGCTTTTCCAGGTTTGCTAGAGCCCTAGACATTACATGAGAGGCTGGGAGCATACACCTTACTGGGGGGGCTGAGGCCGGGGAATAGAGATCACTGGAGAGCTGGATTTAAAGGACAGACAGTCGGCAAAACGCTCTGCCAGCCTGAGCACTGCGGTCCCCAGGAATCTGCCCGAAGGCCGCACAAAAGTCATCAAGGGCCACATTCGGCCCTGGGGCCTGAGGTTCCCCACCCCTGCAATACAATATGAAAATATTACACAGAAAAAACTGGGGAAGACCTAATAAGGCTTTTTCATATTTTACTGGATCATGGGAGCTGAAAATGATATGAAAATGCCAAAAGTCAACAATTTTTTGAGCATTTGCAATGGTTTCTAAACCACTTTTCTGGTGTAATAGCATGGATGAATTGAGGCCAAAATGTTTATGATCTTCATACTTAGGCTACAATCACTGTGTGTTTTTGGCCTGTTATTGCGCATCAGTTTTTGCAGCCAAAACCAGAGAAAAAGTATAATAGAAACACGTCAACACTTCTGGATTTATCACCCACTGCTGGTTTTGGCTACAAAAACTGCTCAATGAAAACAGACCAAATACACACAGTGTGAATGTAGCCTTAGTCTTGTTTTACACCTATGTTTAGTCATATAGTGTCTAGATTCAGCTTTCTCCGACACATTATTATGTTCTACAATCGTTATGTATGGGATATTGATTTATTTAGAAAACTAGTGAATTAAACTATAAAACTATGTTGTGTGAATTAGAATAGTTTAGAAAACAAAAATGAAGACAACATCCACAGAAAATGAACAAGTAATATTGCTGTCATCAATGCAGGAGATTAACAGAAAAATACTTGGAAAAATATGAAGACGATCACTTACATTTAGACTTTAATTCTGCTAAAACCGTTCGGCTTCGCTCCAGATCTCTCTCCTTGTCATTCAATTGTCTTGACAAATGCTCATTCTTTAAATAAAGCATAGTTTAAAAAAATGGCATACCAAATCTGAGGTTATTTTTTTTTTTTTTTTTTTTACACACATTAAACACTATAATATTGGAAATAATCAGTTTAGAAAAGGCTTTTCTTCACTAATATAATAGCAGGAATATCAATAGCGTAAGCTATGCCTTCCGAATCATTAAGGCTGCTTTCACATTGGCAAATTTGCAAATCCATGTCCATCCATTTTCCATCCTGTATTACTAATCTAATACTAAAGATACCAGAAATATTACGGTAAGAATAGATTGCTTACACTGCTATCCATCATGCCTTTCTCATCCAATACTGGAGATACCAGAGGTGCTGACATAAAAAGAGACTACTTAAACTGTTGCCACCACTTTGTTCTTATCCAATACTGGCAATACAAAAGGTGCAAGGGCAAGAAGAGGCTTGTTCACACTGCTGTCTACCCTGCCTTTCTAATATAATACTGAGCATACCAGGGGTGCAAAGGTAAGAAGAGGCCATTTACGCTACTGCTTACCCAAGCCTTTCTGATCTAATACTTAAGACACGAGGTGTGCTGAAGTAAGAGGAGGTGCCCACACTGCTGCGCATCTAGTCTTTCCGATGTAATATTGAAGATGCTAGGAGTACGGAGGTAAGAAAAGGCTGTGCTGACACTTCTTCCTACCCTGTATTTGTGATCTAAAGCTGGATATAACAGGAGTATCTGGTAAGAAGAGGCTGCTCACACTACTGTCCACAGTTTTTAAAATGACATTACATTACTGCAGTGGAGCTTACAAATGCACATGCTCACATCCTAACTTTATAGGACAGGTGTTGGTTAGTGTAATAGGATGGTGGATATTTTCATTCTATTGTGATTACTTCTCTTAACAAAGCTATTATGACATACTAATTAAATTAATAGCAACTTATCTATCATGAAATTTAGTTATTTATTTTTTATTCCCAGAGAAGCCCTGTAAAATGAAGGTGGGTATCTCAACATAAACAAACCCTTTCAAAATGTGACCACCACTTTGATCAGCCTATTGTTCCCAGGAAATTCAGGGCTAGCCAGTAGGTGAAGTGTTGTGATATATGGCGATCATTCACGTGAATTACCATCCATATAATTTAAAATAATTAAAAGTATGCCAGAATGAGAGTGGCTCTCTTTTTGGGTCATACATGGTAATGCCAAAAGAATAATGTCAGTATACCCTTAGAATACTATAGAGCTAAAAGTAACCAAACACATTGGAGCACATTATTGATTTCACAGTTTTCATCAGAACCAGCGAGCTATCTTCTGTGTATGGTGTGGAGGTATCCCAACTGTCCCCCAATAGCAGATGTTAAGAAAAAGGATAGGACACGCTGAATTTCACTATGACCAATGAATTGTATTTATGGGAGTTAAGCCCCTGTCAAACACTTTAATTTCCTCATCATCTAGCTTTTAGAAATATAAAATGGCACTCTGCAATAACATATTTGGGGTTGTTTAGTTTGCAGTTGGCACCTCTATGGCTGTTCAAAGTTTTGGCTGCAGAGACGGCCATATAGTGCTGGTTTGAAAGATCACATAGTCCAGATATCACTATGGCCCAGACCCTACACACCAGAGTTTGGCCAATGGGCACATGATTTTAAAGTTTTAACCTGCTACCATTGCATACGCAAGGATGAATGGGATTTTGGTTGCAAAAACAGTCATACAGTGTACTACAATGCCAACCTTTATCAGTATGATAATCAAGTGAGTAAAATACTAAGCTGGCAATATGCAAATGCCACAAAAATAGCAGAGATGAGCATGTGCTGTGCAGCCCAGTAAGAAGGACATTGTGCCCAGCACTGAGCATTAATTTCATTAAAAACTAAAACTTACTGTCTGAATGATAGTGGTTTAAATTGATTCTAAAATATTATATATACTCTATAGATCAAAAAGCTAGTAAACTTTCAGGAATCCAAAAATGTAGGAAACAGGAAGTCCATAGTCTGCAAGCTAGCGCAGTATCACAACATGCAAGTGCCATAACTTTTTGTGATATATAGCTTTCTTTCTGCATGAAATGCTTCATCTTTTGACAGTTTGCAAGAAAAGTGTCATAAAACACTTTATAACATTGCAAAAGGTTTTGTGCAACACATAGTTGCATAAAAACATTGCCCCTTTTGGTGTCTTTACAGTAGTTTCATGCAACTGTGCCCCAAAGGGAAGAACTGGGGAAGAGCAGAGCAGGACTGGAAGTGTCTACACTCATCCAACAAATTAATCTCAAATGGTGGTGTCTGTTTCTTTTCTGGCAAAGCAAACAGAGGCACATGTGCACCTCGTAATGTATTTGGTTGCATGCTATTCATGCACGCTCATCATTAAGATTGTAATACAAAATGTCAAAGCAAATGAATCAGGGCCTGTGTGTGGTCTGGAACAGTCTACGGTGAATACTGTGCTGGGTCAGTTCACAGAACAGTGTAAGCGGTGCACTTGGCCAATTTACAGCTTGCTCCATAGGCCAGCACTACAGCTGTAAGATAGACCTGTAACAGACACCTGATCTTCACCTGACTTTCTTTAGTTTACACAACCCATTTAAAGGGGATGTGACCTTATTAGCAAACATTACGTGAATTAGACTTGAGTTTAATGAAAGAAATGTGGATAAGTTAAATCGATCCCATATAGGGTTTTGATAATTACAGCAAGTATACTATATAGGGTTTTGATAATTACAGCAAGTATACTACTTTATAAGGACAAAACCATTTGGATGCCTACACATTATACTTACAGGAGGTTTAATAACCTCTTTATAAATCCATAGACATTAATATGGAGTTGGTCCTCACTTTGCAGCTATAAGGGTGGTTTCTCATTTCCGTTTCGCAGCGGACGCTGCGCATAAAAGTTATGAAATAAGCAAGTATATTGCACACTCATCTATAACATGGAGTGCGCATTCGTGCGCAAGGACATTTTTGGGTATGCGTATGCGTAGCGGCGCGTCTAATTTCCGTGGCCAGGAAACACAACATGTTGCGTTTTAGGAGTGTTGAAAAATGCGCAAGCTTCCTCATGCGCACGGATGCGGATAAACCAGGCATTATTGTCTATGCGTACGCAATCTTATGCAAGGCCTTGTGGATGCCTGTGTTAGATCCGCATGCGTATAAGCCAATGCTAAGCCCAGAAAGAGATCTTTCTGGGCAAGTGCATTGGCTCATATGCACGCGGATGTAATGCAGGCAAACGCAAGGCCTTGCGTACGATTGCGTACGCATAGACAATAATGCCTGGTTTATCCGCATCCGTGCGCATGAGGAAGCTTGCGCATTTTTCAACACCCCTAAAACACAACATGTTTCGTTTCCCGACCGCGGAAATTAGATGTGCCGGTACGCATACGCACCCATATGCATGCCCAAAAATGTCCCTGCGCACTCCATGTTATAGAGGAGTGCGCAATATGCTTGCGTATTTCATAACTTTTTTGTGCCGCATCCGCTGCGCTGCAAAACGCAAATATAAAACCACTCTTACAGGTTCCAGCCTTCTGAGAAAGATTTCTACAATAGGTCTTTGTGGGAATATTTACCCATTCATCTACAGTCCCTGACAAAAGTTATGTCGCTTATCCATGTTATGTAAATAAAAGCTTATAACATGACGTTAAATTCATCCATTGGTTGTATAAATTACTCTCTTGAAAGCTGAAACCCTCTGAAATTTGGTTTAGGTTAAGAAAATAAATTGGCATCAATGCTGAAATATTGATCATTTAATGAACACAGAATGGTCAGATTTTGGCAAGACAAACGTTTTGTCACCCACAGAAAGTAATGTGATTTTCAAACAAATAATTAACTTAAAATACAAATATATGTTGCATAACATTGGTGATTACAGTTGTGGTGCTATTAGAGTCATATTTAATATTTTGTGTGACTTCCATGAGCTTGAAGGACTGCATCCATGCGGTTCAACAATGATTCAAGCAATTTATTAATGAAGTCAGCAGGAATAGCAAAGAATGCAGTCTTGCATGCCATCCAGAGTTCATCTAGATTCTTTGGTTTTGTCTTGCAAGCTTCCTCTTTCATCCTACCCCAAACATGCTAAATGATGTCCATGTCTGGTAGACTGGGCTGGTCAGTCCTTAAGCACCTTGATCTTTTTTGCCTGGAGGGACTTTGTTGTAGATGGATGTATGAGATGGAGCACCATCTTGCTGCAGAATTTGACCCCTTCTATGATTTGGAATGTAAGGGGTAGCTAATGCTTCTTCATATTTTAGGCTATTGATATTGCCTTCCAACTTGCAAATGTTTCGCACACCCCCATACTGAATGTATCCCCAAAGCATGATCTTTACACCACCAAATTTGGATCCATACGGGCTCCAGTAGGTCTCCTGCAGTATTTGCGGAGGCTGTGGTGTAATTCTACTGAAGATTCATCAGAGAAATCCACCTTCTGCCACTTTTCCAGCATCCATCTGTTTAGCAGGCTGTGGAACTTTGCAAATGCCACACGGTTTTTTATTTGCCTTTTGTTTAGTGCTGGCTTCTGGGCACTGATTCGACCATGGAGGCAATTTCGAGATAGAATCCTACAATCTGTTCTAATTGATACAGGGACTTGAGGTGACAAGGCCTGTTGGAGCTCTGCTGCAGTGGAAGAAGGGCTTGCTTTGGATTTTCTAACCAACTGGACCTGGGCTTGTCAAACACATCTCCGAGTCTCTTCAAATCTTTTTTTTTAATTCTTTGTACTTGACCCTGAGACACATTGAAGTTACCAGCCACCCCTGCAGTGGATTTGGTCTTCAGCCTCTTGATAATCAAGGCTTTGGTCGCAGGGTGGATTTTTGGCATGTTGTCAGAGCTCAAGTTGCAGTACAAGTCAAGGTCTGGGGTACTGGGTTTCTTTTTATACACACCCACTAATTAACCGATCATTTACGGAGCACTGGTGAGGATGTAAACTAGGATTGGGTGCATTATATGACCAGGCGACAACACTTTTGTCTTGCCAAAATCTGACCATTCTGTGTTGATTAAATGATCAATATTTCAGCATTGATGCCAATTTATTTTCTTAACCTGAACCACATTTGAGAGGGTTTCAGCTTTCAAAAGGGTAATTTATAAAACCAATGGATGAATTTATTGTCAGATTATAAGCTTTTATTTACATAACATGGATAAGCGACATAACTTTTGTCAGGGACTGTAGAAGAACAATTGTGAGGTCAGGCACTGATATTGGAGTAGAAAGCCAGACTTGTAATCTACTCGACTCTACTCTAATCACTCAAATAGCATTTTATGAAGTTAATGTCTGGGCTCTGTGTGGTCAGACAAAGATCTTCCACGTCAATATCATTCAACTAAGTCCTTGTGGCCCATTACATAAAGCAAAACCCATAGACATCCTGGAACAAACAAGGGGCTTCTCTAAATGATTCCCATAAATTTGGAAGAATACACTTTTATAAAATGTCTTGTATGCTGAATTAGTTATATTTATCTTTGCTGAAACTAAGAGGCCTTTGCCAACCCCTGAAAGACAGCCCCTTATTATTAACCCTCCTTCACCTCACTTTACAGTTGGCACAATGATCTGAGGCAGGTAACATTCTCCTGGCATTTAGCAGACACAGACTCTGTAATACACAACCAGATAGAGAAGTGTGATTTGGCACTCCACAGAACAAACTGCCTTTGCTATGGAACCCAGTGACACGTGCTTTACATTCTCCAACATTTAGTGTGTTTGGTGGTATAAGGCATCTTTTTGGCCACAGAAACTCATATGCCATGATGCCACTGGCAAATTGTTTTTATGCTAATGATAATACCAAAGGATCTCTTTATTTACTGAGTCAGCAGAGAATTGTTGACTTATGCACTATACATCTCAACACCTAGAGGCCCCACTTTAACTTTACATGGTCTGCTACTTCGCGGCTGAGTTGCTTTAGTTCCTACACGAGTTGATCTTGGAATATGTAAGAAGGGAGGAAGCCATGAACTGGCAATGGTGGCATATTATTACAGCACCACACTAAAATTTATTGAGCTCTTTAGAACAAGCCCTTCTTTTTCAAATGATATTATTGGCAAACTAGATGGCTAGGGGCTGGATTTTACACATTTGTGGCCAAGAGTTGGAAGGAACACCTAAATTCAATGATAAAGAGGTGTGTCCCAAATCTACTCTCCATATAGTGTATGTGCGTACATTCCCCATACACCTCCCTATCTTGTAAACATGTATATCATTTATTTACAGGTTATTTAACGCAATTTTGCTGTAAATTATTCAAAGAACAAAATTTCAACTAATAATGTCAAAATTTAATGATCTTATTCCTCAAATTAGAAAGTTCAGTACTTAACTCAACTAAACTAGCTTTAATAGGGTCTAAGAGACTTGGATTTAGGTCACTTTGCCACAAATCTGGGAGGTCATTGACAACGTCTCCTTCTTCATAGGCAAGTGGCTGGTAAGAGCATAGAGAACAGTTCTGGTCTTCTTGTGTAGGAGCAGAAGGCGGCAGTGTTCGTAAGAGCAGAGTGTCTGACAACTCTTGGGACTCTTTTTGTACAGAATTACTTCTAATATCTTCATGTAGTTCTCCCTCCAGATTTTCTCTATAGAGTCGATGGCTGGATGTTCTAGGGCTTATATTCTCAGGTCTGGCCTCATAAGTTTGTCTACATATGTTACAGTTACAAGACTCTGTTTGCCTTTTCATATATAGCTGAAGCATCAGCTGTTGCGTTAGCCTTTTCTCTCTTTCTATTCTCACTGTATATTGTAGCTTTACCACCTCCATGTCTTCTGTCCTCCACATGACTATCAGGTCTGACCATGTTCTCCCTATTGTGTAGTTCGGACCTGCTCGGCTTATACTTTAAGGAAACAGAAGGTCGCTCATCAAATCTTGTTGGGTGGACATTTTCTCGTGTATGGATGTCAATAAGACAATTCTCATTAATTTTAGAAGTTTCTGCGGCTAATGATCCTTCTTCTGTTCTGGTTTGAAATCCACCTACACACAGCTGACATTCTTTTAAGGCTTCTCTGGTACATGAACAGCCCTTTACACCTGGCCTTTTTATCTATGTCAAAGAAGTATTAAAAACGATACACATATTACACTATATTAAGGAATATGACTCAAGAATCAAGCTAGCAGAAATTCTACAGATAATTTCAAATAGATTTTTGGTAAAAATGGCTCAATCTTTACTACAAAAATGTACTAAAGGATTCTATAAAATACCATCTATAATAAAAAAAAAATGGGAAATTCCCTGATTCTTCAAAGTGTTTATGCCAAAAAACAGATGTAAGACCCCTTTCACATCAGTGTTTTTTTTAAATTTGCTGCAGATCAGGCAGATTTACTGCATCTGCCACGTAACAGCTGCAGTTGCGGCACACTTGCAACAGCACAGCACACTTCTACAACCCAGGTGGAGTCAGGAACAGATATATTTGTTTATTACATTTTAGGGTATGTGACCACACGTAAGGTTTTGCTGTGTTTCTGGGGTCAGGTTTTGCCATGGTTTTATGTAAATGTATGCTAATCTAATCCTGCATTTTTTGGTTTCCAACAAAACCTATGTGATTAAGTTAAAGCTGTGCAACCACATTGGTTTCTTTTCTCTGCAGAAAGTGTCAACACACCAGGTTTTGCTGCGTTTTTGATTCCCAGGAAAACCTATGTGATTCAGGGATTAGCTGTGCACTGGTTTTATTTTTCTGCAGAAAGTGGAAACACCACAGATTTTGCTGCGTTTTCAAAGAATGAGCATGTCAATTCTTTTCTGTGTTTTGGCTATAACTTCTGTGGCAAATCTGCAGCAAAAACAAAGCAAAACCTGTGGTGTTGACACTTGCTGCAGAGAAATAAGACCAATGTGTGTGCGCAGCTTTTCCCTGAATCACATAGGTTTTGCTGGAAACCAAAAACACAGAATTAGATTACCATAAAACCAGGGCAAAACCTGACTCCAAAAACTCAGTAAAACCTTACCTGTGGAACATAACCTTACTAGAAACCTGCTGCAGCAAAACCTTACGTGTGGGCACATAGCTCCAGAAGTGAGCATAGCAAAATGACAGTGTCCCATGCCTCTTACCTTCCCTCTAATTTCTTCTGCCATGGAACCTTTCTCATTTGATACCAATTCTGCGAGAGTGTTGTGATTTAGGTCATCCGTTATCAATCCTGGAACCCAAACATAATGCCGTCAGGTAAAAACTAAAACAAATAAAGAGCAGTTATTTCAGATCTCTATATGTCTTCTATAGACTAAACCTCATCAATTCTGTGATAAAGGACCACAGTGGATAACACATACAGATTAGACTATAGTCAGGGCTAGAAGATGGCTGTGGTTACTAATGATTAAGGCTGTGTCCTCAAGGTCCAGTGTCACTATGCCCTGGACGCAGTGTCTCCTCTCATGTGAGGAAGCCAGTGATCTCTGCAGGTGAAAGCAGCCGGCCGTGCCCACAGCCAAGTGTTTGGGATGCGGCTCCTTTTCCCTACATTCACCTGCCGAGATCGCCTCCGACCCCGTAGAAATGACTTGACATGGCTGGGATGCCGCCCCACATGTCAGTTTACTCTGCGGGTAAATCAAGCACATTGGACACACAATTTCTTTCTAAATCCCATCCACAGTTCTTGTACTGTACAAGATGATACGTCCAAAACGTGCAAACACTAATCATGGGAACATGCCCTTAGATGACGGGAGTAGGGAGGAGCTAGAGCCATAACTGCCATCTCCTATCTCAGTAATGGGAAGTCTTAACTGAATACAGATTTTACCTCAGAATATTAAATTTTGATAATGACTGATCAATTCTGGGGTAAACTCTGTATTCAGTGAAGACTTTCCCATTAACGAGAGAGGACATGGCTGCTGTTACTGAGGAGATTCTATGATGATGTCGGGGGGTGCTAGAGGCAGAGGGAGGGGCTAGAGACAGAGGGAGGAGTTAGAGGAAAGCTCCACCCTCTATCTACATAGAATGTCATTAGTAACAAATGCCATCTCCTATCTCAGTAATTGGAAAGTCTTTACTGAATAGAGTTTACCTTAGAGTTAGAGAATTTTGGTAATAACTGATCAATTCTGGCAGAGACAGAAGCAAATTTCTCTGATAAGAAATATTGCAGAGTTGCTTATTTTCATGGGTACTATTGATTTCTGATCTGTAACAACTGGTACACTTTAAGTAGTGAGTCGAATATTAAAATACAGGGTGGGCTATTTATATGGATGCACCTAAATAAGATGGGAATGGTTGGTGATATCAACTTCCTGTTTGTGGCACATTAGTATATGAGAGGGGGAAAACTTTTCCAGATGGGTGGTGACCATGGCGGCCATTTTGAAGTCAGCCATTTTGGATCCAACTTTATTTTTTTCAATGGGAAAAGGGTCATGTGACACATCAAACTGAAATAAGACTTTCATAAAAAGAACAATGGTGTGCTTGGTTTTAATGTAACCTTATTCTTTCACTCTTTATCAATGAAAATCTCAATGCCACTGGATATCTGAAATTGCTACATGATTCAGACATACAGTGGCATTGAGGTTTCCATTGAGGAAGAATGGCCCCACTATCTTTGTACCCCACATACCACACCCTACCATCAATGTTTGTGTTCCAATAGTCTTGGAGGGATCTATCTAACTGTGGGTTATTGTCAGACCAATAGTGGTGGTTTTGCATGTTAACTTCACCAGTCACAAAAAAGTTGCCTATGCTGTGAAGATACGAGATGTGCAGCATCTGAAACAACGGATACTGGAAGCCTGTGCTAGCATTTCTTCTGGGGTGTTGCTATCAGTGTGTCAAGAGTGGGAGAAGAGGGTTGCATTGACAATCCAACACAATGGGCAGCTCTTTGAACACACTTTATAAGTGGTCATAAACTTGTAAATAACTCATGAAAGAATAAAGTTACGTTATAGCACACCATTGTTTTTCTTATGAAATTCTCAATATGTTTGATGTATCATATGACCCTCCTCCCATTGAAAAAAATAAACTTGGATCCAAAATGGCCGACTTCAAAATGGCTGCCAGGGTCACCACCCATCTGGAAAAATTTTCCCCCTCCCATATACTAATGTGCCACAAACAGAAAGTTGATATCTCCAACCATTCCCATTTTTTTTAGGTGCATCCATATAAATGGCCCACCCTGTATATTAGAATATTAATATTTTTTTAGCCTGTATAGTTGGCTAGGTTTTCCAATAAAAATAATAAACTATGCAACATGAGTATGAACAGCATAATAGTAGTAGTGGGTTCTGCATATATGCTGGAATAGCACAGTTTAAGCCTGTATAACATTTCCGATACCATGAAGTCACTGCTGACCACCAATCACATACTACAATACATATAACCAACTCATACTAAGGTAAAATATAAGTAATAGAAGAAAAACTATGAAGTGTTTGATAAGAGTGTCTCTTACCAAGAGTTGCGGACTTCTTTCCTTTTTCTTGAGCCATCTTGCGGACTTGTTTTTTAAGTTCAATTCTTTCCTCTTCCAGTTGCTCAATCTATTTAGTTAAAACATAATCTTTATTATCATGTTCAGAAATTGGCAGCAGCTTTGACCAGAGCTACCCATAAGACGACCTAATCTGTGAACCTTGCCCATCAGAATAAAGATAATCATATTCATTGCTGAAGTATACAGATAAGACTCCATATGGGATACTCCGTGTGGGCCTCTCTCTGCAGACATCTTGTTAGTGACCTTGGAATTAAACAATGAAACAGCACAAATTTGTCACCACAATGTAATGTCACTGCTGGTATGAGGATTGTATTGAGACAGAGTGCTTTTCAGCTCCTTTACTGCATTGCTAACCATTGTACGCAATCAAATCATTTAGCAAGATATTGTTTTTACACTGCCTCAAGGTGCCAAAAATGGTGTCCATACAATCAAACACAATGAAAGAACATACAACGCTTCCAGAGAGATTGAATTAAAACAAGCAAAATAAAAACCGACGTGAATATACTCGCACACCCTCGCAGAAACCTCACACACGTAGACACTCGCATAATCTCTGACACTATTCTACCACTATCCTCCATGTCCTCATTCCAAGAAACAGATAATGCCCCAGCTTTCTACAACTCTACACTCACAGCAGCGATTGATGCAGTTGCTCCTCTCGTTCATGGCAGATGACAACAAATCAATCAACCCTGGCACACAGACATCACTAAAATGATGCGGAGAGAGTCTAGGGTTGCTGAGCTGCGCTGGAAGAAAACACATTCGCAAGATGACTACACAGCTTTCAAACAATCACTTCTCAAATTCAAGTCAGCACTCACCACCACTAAACAGAATTACTTCCTTACCCTCATATCCTCTTTATCCCACAACCCCAGGCAGTTATTTAACACATTTAACCCTCTCCTTCGCCCCTCACTGCCCCGCCCCCCAACTTCTCGTATCTCAGCAGATGACTTTGCATTACACTTCACCAACAAGATTGATCAGATCAGACAAGTCTTTGCTACCCAACCACCACAATCCCCAAGTATACCAGAACACTCACCCTCCCCCACTAACCCTCCTCACCTCCATCACTGAAGGAGAACTTGTACACCTCCTCTCCAAATCGCACCTCACCACTTGTGCATTAGACCCCATCCCATCCCACTTACTCCCCAACCTCACCACCACACTCATCCCAGCTCTAACCCACCTCTTCAACCTATAACCTTCAACTCTAACCTCCGGTACCTTTCCTTCTGCTTTCAAACATGCAACAATTACACCTGGCTTGAAGAAGCCATCTCTTGACCCAACCTCCACATCCAGCTACCGCCCCATATCGCTGCTCCTGTTCTCCTCCAAACTTATTGAAAAGCATGTCCACACTGTACTGTCATCCCACATCTCATCCAACTCTCTCTTTGACAACCTTCAATCAGGCTTCTGTCCCCACCACTCCACTGAAACCGTCTTAACCAAAATTACTAACGACCTACTTACTGCCAAAGCTAATAGACACTTCTCCATCCTCCTCCTTCTTGACCTGTCCTCTGCATTCAACACAGTCGACCACTGCCTCCTATTACAGATCCCCTCTTCCATTGGTATAACTGACCTTGCCCTCTCCTGGATCTCTTCCTACTTTTCCAACCGCACATTTAGTGTTTTCCACTCCAACACTACCTCCTCACTACATCCCCTCTCTGTTGGGGTCCCTCATGACTCTGTCCTGGGACCCCTTCTTTTCTCCATCTATACCCTTGGCCTAGGACAACTCAAGTCCCATGGAGTCCAGTACCACCTGTATGCTAATGACTCTCAGATCTACCTCTCTGGCTCAGACGTCACCTCTCTGCTATCCAGAATCCCAGAGTTTCTATCAGCCATATCCTCCTCCTTCTCCTCTCACTTCCTTAAACTAAATGTAGACAAAACTGAACTCATCATCTTTCACCCATCTCGCACACCTCCCTTACCTGATCTATCACAATAAATGATATCACACTTTGCCCAGTACCTGAAGTCTGCTGCCTCGGAGTGATGCTTGACTCTGCCTTATCTTTCAGATCACATATTCAAGCTCTCACCACCTCCTGCCGGATCCAACTCAAACATATTTCCAGAATCCGTCCCTTCCTCAATCCTCTATCTACTAAACTACTAGCGCATGCCCTCATCTCCCACCTCGACTACTGCAACCTCCTCCTCTGTGGCCTTCGCTGCTAACACTCTTGCACCTCTCCAATCTGTCCTTAACTCTGCTGCCCGACTAATCCACCTCTCTCCTTCCTGCTCCTCCACTTCTACCCTCTGCAAATCCCTCCACTGGATCCCAATTCCCCAGCGTATCCAATTCAAACTACTAACATTGACTTACAAAGCTGTCCACATTGTCCCCCTCATATATCTCTGAACTAATCTCCTTATATCATCCAACTCGTAATCTTCGATCCTCCCAAGACCTCCTCCTTTCCTCCACACTTGTACTCATCTAACCGCCTGCAAAACTTCACCCGAGCATCCCCCATACTCTGGAATTCTGCACCTCAAAACATCTGACTGTCCCCTACACTCAAAACCTTCAAGCGGAACCTGAAAACTCATCTCTTCAGAACAGCCTACAGCCTGCAATGACCACAGTGCCACCTCACCACCACTACACCAGGCGCTCCACCACCACTAGACTAGGCGCTCCACCACCACTGGACCTGGCGCTCCACCACCACCCGAGCAGGCCCAAATTACTGTTCCCCTTCCCATTGCCCTGTAGAATGTAAACCTGCAAGGGCAGGGTCCTCTCTCCCCTCTTTACCTGTCTGTCACTGTTAGTGTGTTCAATGTATTTTTAACTTGTTTGTATGTAACCCCTTTTCATGTGCAGCAGCATGGGGATTCAGTGGTATAAATAAATAAATTATTAATAATAATAATAATAATAATATAATATATAACTAATGCTGAAGCATACAATCTGCTCTTACCTCCTTTAAAAGCACCTGGTTCTCGGCTCTGTACTGCTGCTGCTTGAGATTCTTCACATTTTTAAATTCAGTCAGATCAATCACAGTTTTGGGATCTAGTCCTGTCATACAAGACGTAGAATAGTTATCTTAAAAGATCACCGGTTCAACACAATTTGAATAAATCAATATTACAGGGGCATATAAGAAACTTTATTAGAGAAGAAACTTGCTACTTTCTCCACTTAGGAGACCCGTCCCCTCACCTATCATCTGAACTCATCAAGTACTCTCAAAAACAGCTCTACTTCATCCTGGTCAAACCAATGAACTGTCGACATTGAGAAAAACAGAATAGATAGTGGACACCATATTACATTTGGAGATCCTGATATGCCAAAACAGCTGAAAACCCACAAGTGACCCCATTTTGGAAACTACACCCATCAAGGAAATTATCTAGAGGTGTGGTGGGCACCTTGAACCCCCAGGTACTTCACAGAATTAAATTTTGTTAAGCCGTGAAACTTAAAAAATACATTTCTCCCCACATACATCCTCCTTTTGCCCCAATTTTTTAATTTTCACAAGGGTAACAGGAGAAATTGGACCATACAATTTGTTGTGCAATTTCTCCACAGTGAGCCAATATGTAATTGGAAACTACTTTTCAGGCACAGTGGAAGGCTCAGAAGGGCAGGAGGACCATAATGGAGTGCAGGTTGCCATGTCACACTGGAGGTGTCAAAACAGCATACATTCCCATAAGTGACCCTATTCTATAAACAACACCCCTCAATGAATTCATCTAGGTGTATAGTGAGCATGTTGACACCACGGGTGTGGCAGTATTTTATACCATTGGGCGGTGAAGAAAAAATATGTACATTTTTACTACAAAAATTTAGTTTTAGCCTCAAATTTTACATTTTCACATGGAGTAATGGGTGTACATGGTACCAATATATGTCACACAAATTCTGCTGAAGGCAGCAATACCCCATATGTGGCTGTATAGTACTGCTTAGCCACAAAGCAAGACTCAGGAAGGAGCACAGATTTTTCTAGAATAGTTTACATACTTCATGTACAGATACTAAGTGCCAGTAGAGGATAAGTCCCCCCAAGTGACCTCATTTTGGAAATTACACCCGTCTGGACATTTATTTACGGGTGTAGTGATGATTTTGACTCCATGGGCGTTTTCCAGAAACAAGCAGCAATGGATATTGCGGAGTGAAAAATGTAAATTTGCCATTGTAGTGCCTGTACATTGTAGTGCCTATACATTGTAGTGCCTATACATTGTAGTGCCTGTACATTGTAGTGCCCAGCTTCTCCATCTGGACACATGCACTTTGAAAATTAAGTGGGCTCTCCTCAACAACAGAAACGCCCAACATGTGGACACCAATACGCACACTATTTTCAAAAGGGAAGGGGGCATTTTGATTTGGAAGCACACATTTTCCTGGATTTCTTAGGGGGAACCATAGGGCTTTTCCAGAGCCTTTTAGACAGAATTTGTTTACAGACTTCTAAACTTTTTGGCAAAATTTGGCCTGGTATGACTTTACATTTTTTATCATATCTCAGGCTAGAAATAAGATAAAGAGGTGAGAGAGGCATCATTTTTCAAAAACTGGTCACAGTGTCAGGTAAACATCCTGTATTTCTGTTAACAGATGATGGACCTGCGCGGGGACTTGTTTTCTTTTGTGACTAGATTTTAAGCTTTTATTGAAATAATGTTACATATAATTTTGGATAAAATTTATTCTGTGCTCTACACTGAGCATTTACATCAGGGGTTTCAATCTAATCTCCGAATGAAGTGAACCAGATGACACCCCCAAGGGATCCATTCACTATAGTGAGGAAGAGAATTTAATCTGAACTCAGTCTGGCCACTGTTCAACAGTGTCTGTCATTTCAGAAATGCACAAAACTGGGGTTGACCACCCTTTTAAGCACACATAAAAAGACATATATTGCTGGATCAAAGGACAGGGAGAGAGAAGAAAATGACTTCATCTGTCTCATTACTGGGCCTTTACAATGACATATCACCTCTTAAACCATGCTCCAAGTATGGTCTAACAGGCAACTGCAGCCATTATTTGACCTCGGGTTGACATTGCATCGATTGCGTGGTTCCTGATCGGGTGGGAGAGTTAGTGCACTCCCTCTCCAAGTCTCTTAAATATTGTAATCGTTATTGAGAGAGGCATTTAGGGGATTAAAAAAATCAGTGGTGACAAGGACATTGTCCCTGGCTGTGACAGCCGAAGCTCGTCTATCGCTTAAACTGATCTTGTGCACTCCGCATGATCACCATGACGTAGCGACATGTCCTTTTGTGGGAAGTCGACGCAAAATATGATGTTCTGGTATGTCAAATGTTGGGAAGGGGTTAATATACCCAATTGAATCATGACATCATACTTAAGTGCTCTTTTTTAGCTTTTTTCTTGGCTCCACATACTGTAAATATGCACAGTATATTTACACGGTCATGTCTATGCACAGAGAGCAGGCAGCCGCACTCCTTGGCTCCACTGACAGCGGCCACAAGGGACTAGCTGAACACACACACCATAATACAAGATCACCGGGTGAGCGCACACACCATAATACAAGGCCACAGGTTGAGTGCACACACCATAATATAGGGCCACAGGGTGAGCGCACACACCATATTGCATACAACAGTCCCCTCGTCCACTGACAGTGTGCAGAATCCCCTTTACAGCTGCGGATTAGGCACATTGAGTCAGTGAAGGAGGGGACCACTGTGTGCAATGGGGGTGGGTGGTCACATTAGGGGTTGGGGCGGGCCTATAGCAGTCTGGGGGTGGCTGGGCATACTGTAGACAGGGGTAGGGGCGTGTTTGGAGGAATCTGGGCGTAACGTCCAGTTCTGCATTTACATGCAGGCTCCAACACTAACACGCTCCCTGGTCGTTCTCTGGCAGACGCAAATAGGTGATATCTGGGTGACACTGCAAAATGTTGACAGGGTATACATTACAAACTGTCAACATTTTGCAGCCAGTAATCAGATCTTTAGTGCCTGTGTTCCATTTCGAAATCCCACTTGATGTCTTATAATGGAGATCGACAAACCTAATTTCTAGTGTATGGTGTAATGGAGTGTTCCAGACAGTAGTACACGTCTTTTTCCCACCAATACCATGGAGAGTCTGAGTGGCATAACTCCAGTCAGTACAGCTGCCTTCTTGTACCAAAGACCCCTAGCCAAGAGAACTCCACTGCCGCTGATCAGTATAACCACTGATTCTTCATGAATAAAACCACCATTTTTCAAAATCCATTTTTTATTTTTTGGTTGATGAAGGAAGGCATAGGGTACCGTCACACCTGGCCATATCGGCGGCAATTCCATAGGCGGCGCTGGGGCGTGGCCTACCGCCGCCGACATCGCCGATGCGTCGCCTAATGTAAAGAGGCAACGTCGGCGCTAACAATCGCCTTAGAGTGGTCGCCTGGTTTCTCAGTAGAGCTCTGAAACCAGGAGAGCACTCTTGGGCGATGTGTACACATCGTCCCATGTAACACGGCGATTACCGATGTTACAGGCGATGGGAGCCATAGGCTCCCATGTTACTGGATCGCCACTGGGGTTTGTGGACACCCCAGAGGCGATGGCGCCTGTAACATCGCCAGTGTGTCGCCCGAATTATCGCCACGTGTGAACGCGGTGACAAAAACTTGCGCGCCCCTGTGCGTCGCCGGCGATATTTCCGCCAATATGGCCAGGTGTGACGGTACCTATACTGCCTGAAGTAACTTTACTCAGACCATCCGTAGCATTGGAGGAAGAGAGAGGAGTGCAATATTTGCCGGATCACTCACCCCATGCACCTGAAATTTGATTGGTTTTCCTTCACTATTGTCAGGCAGCATGAGAGCTTTTGAGGAGAAACATGAACACCAATAAAGACAGAATCCGACACACAGGTATTGCTGCCCTCTTCTATTATCTCTCAGGGAACCACATAGTATATACAGCTTTACCATTTGCCTATATTTTGTACTGATCCCTAATGCATGGCTGTATTATTACACAATTTACTTTACACCTTTGATTTTATTTGGTAAATTGCTCCTATTTATTGCATTGCAGCCTTCTATTATCAGATCAGTCTTTTTGAAGTGAGCAATAAGCATTTCTTCATTATATCCCCATGGTCATTGCCTAGTGTGTGACCAGTATGAGTGCCTTTTCTGCTGTTCCCCATTGTTGACTTTCTTTCTAGTGATTGTGGCGCTTATGAATGACATTTGTCTTTGATAATTAAAAACGTACCTAGACGTTCCCGAAGATCTTCATTTTCATCGAGAATATCATTTATTTTCAGCTCCAGTTTGTTAATGTCTCTTGTAAGTGTCTCAATCTCATGATCCCTTATCTTTAGATGGCTCTTTAGTTCTTTAATGTCAGCAACTGCTTCCTCAAGACCATATATTCCCTTCAAAAACACAAGGTAAATTAGCTATACATATAATATAATATACACATATGCTTTCTGACAGCCCCTATTAATTTTATTATTATTATTTAATGGCCTTCAGGTGAATCTCTATCCATGTCGACTTGATGGATGAATGCTCTGTAGGAAGATCGATCTTGCACAAGCCTAGACAGGTTCACCAGGGCCTTCTCCGCTGTTATCTTGACAGAATCAAGCCATTGGGTTGCTGGTCTTTCTCTATGCTTGTTCCCGCTATTCTTCAAGTCATTATGTCCTTCTTTAGTCATTTTTCTCTTCGTATGATGTGTCCAAAGTAGGCAAGTCGTAGCTTAGTGATCCTTGCTTCAAGTGACATGTCTGGGTTGATTTATTCCAAAATTGATTGATTGTTATTCTTCCAGCCATGGTATAATTTATATCCTTCCCCAGCACCACATTTTGAAGGCGCTGATCTAAGGCTGCCTTCACATTTGCGTTCCCCTCCGCAGCGTTGCTGCGGAGGGGAGCCGCATTGTGACCGCAGCACCGCAAGCCCCTATCTTTATAATGGGAGCGCACGGTGCTGCGCTTGACTGCGCATGACCGTGCGCACCCATTCACTGCCATATATGATCTGTACGCAGGCGCATGCCTGCGCACAAATCACACTCTCTCGTCCGCACCAGAAATGCAACATGTCGCGTCCCTGGTGTGGACGAGACTGGGTGATTCGTGCGCAGGCATCCGCCTGCATACAGATCACATATGGCAGTGAATGGGTGCGCACGGTCATGCGCAGTCAAGCGCAGCACTGTGCGCTCCCATTATAAAGATAGGGGCTTGCGGTGCTGCAGTCACATTGCGTTGCTGTGGAGGGGAACGCAAATGTGAAGCCAGCCTAAATGTACAATTCTGCTTGTTGGTATAGAAAACAGTTGCCAAATCTTCAATAGCTGAGCTGATATACACTGTGTGCAGAATTATTAGGCAAGTTGTATTTTAGAGGATTATTTTTATTATTGATCAACAACTATGTTCTCAATCAATCCAAAAGACTCATAAATACCAAAGCTTAATATTTTTAGAAGTTGGAGTGTTTTTTTTTTTAAGATTTGGCTATCTTAGGAGGATAAGAAGAATTTTGTGTACTCACCGAAAATTCCTTTTCTTAGCCTCTAATTGGGGGACACAGGACGATGGGTTATGCTATACTGCCACTAGGAGGAGACACTAAGCAAATGAAAAAGAAGCACAGTGGTTCCTCCCAGCAGTATATAACCCCCTGACTGGCACAGTTCAGCCAGTTTTGTGCTAAAGCAGTAGGAGGAAAATAATACGTAAGCCGATCAGGCGAAAAAAAAAAAAAACAAGAAAACACCAACACAACAAGGCCAACCGGCCACAGGGAGGGTGCTGTGTCCCCCAATTAGAGGCTAAGAGAAAAGGAATTTACGGTGAGTACACAAAATTCTTCTTTTCTCTTTCGCCTCATTGGGGGACACAGGACGATGGGACGTCCTAAAGCAGCCCCTGGGTGGGAATAAACATCCACAACTGAAAAATGCAGTCTACAGGCTAGCAGCTGCTGCCTGCAGGATGCGCCTACCCAGACTCGCATCTGCCGAGGCCTGAGTATGAACACGATAGTGTTTCGCAAAAGTGTGTAGGCTAGACCAGGTAGCAGCTTTGCACACCTGCTCAGCCAAAGCCTGGTGCCGAATGTCCCAGGAGGCACCCACCGCTCGAGTGGAGTGAGCCCGCAACCCCGATCAAATGGGCAAATTGCGGAAAGAATAAGCTTCCTGAATAGTATGATTACTCCACCGGACAAGAGTGGCCTTGGAAGCGGCCATCCCTTTCTGGTGACCCTCTGGAAGGATGAACAGAGAATCCGTCTTCCTGAAAGCCGCTGTTGTAGACACAAAGTTGCAGCGCCGGACCAGATCAAGGGTGTGCAGCGCCTCTTCAATGTGGTCCACCGGAGCTGGACAGAAAGATGGCAGGACAATGTCCTCATTCAAATGGAAAGAGGACACCACCTTGGGAAGAAAAGATGGCACCGGCCGCAGCACCACCTTATCCTGATGAAATGTAAGGAAAGGTGTCTTACAGGAAAGTGCCGCCAATTCAGAAACCCTCCGAATGGAGGTGACTGCTACAAGAAAAACCACCTTCTGAGAGAGAAGACACAACAAGACTTCCCGGAGAGGCTCGAATGGCGGCTTCTGAAGCACATCCAGGACCAGATTCAAGTCCCAGGCTTCCAAAGGCCTCCTATACAGTGGAACGATACGTGAAACACCTTGCAAAAAGTACGAACCTGGGGCTTCGTGGCCAATCTGCATTGAAAAAGCACAGACAGGGCCGAAACCTGACCCTTAAGAGAACCAAGGGAAAGCCCCTTGTCCAGCCCAACCTGAAGGAAACCTAGAGCAAAAAAGTATAATGAGTCTCAATCGCCTTACGATTACCAAACAGTTTATCTGGCTGAGCCCAATGCTTCTGCAGAACTTCCTGAATCGCAGAATGATCAGAGAAACCTTCTGAGGCCTCTTGAAAGATATCACGTGGTCCGATGAGGCAACTGGAGCCGGGTCAGACACTGACAAGGCTTGATTAACGGCCGAAACCAGGTCGTCCACCATTGCAAAGGTATCAGAGGAAGCGGATTGGAGCGAATCACCCAGACCCACCTCTACATCCGAATCACGGAGCTCGCCAGACAAACGTGATTCACGGGACCTACTCCGCACAGGAGAAACCTGAGACAGGGCCGTGGGTGACCCCCTGCAGAGTCTCTTCCTACCAGAAGTATGGAAGGAAGGAGGAGTACGAGAGTGTGTCTCCTCCTGATCGGAACAGTCGTCCGGAGAACCCGGCTGGTCCGACATGTAGACGAAGGACGGGCCTGCACAACCCAGATCAACATCTCAGAGAGCTGCTGTATGGATTGGTTTACAAACTGCGACAATGCAACCGCCCATTTCGGTGGAGCAGGGACGCTAGCGGGCACTACCTCACCAGCGGGTGCCTGCTCAGAGACAGGGGCACAGGGCTGAGAGGAATCAGAGGCACAGGCCTGGCAGAGCGGAGTAGAATAACCGCAGGGCAGCACAGCCTTACATGCAGTGCAAAAGGCATAATACACATTAAAGGCCTTTGGTGCTCTCTTGCCCTTTTTGACCGACATCCTCCCTGCTATACACAGAGGAATATACTGCTGAGCGCCAGCAGAGAGACAAAGCTGCAGCAGAATGACACTAATCACTGCTAAGCTATAATACACAGCCTAGGGCTACAGCAGGATATAAATCACTGCTGAGCCCTGTCACCTGGAAGCACAGCGCTACCCCGAATCCTGTGTCCCCCCGCGGAGCTCCGGCCGAGCTGCAGTGAAGTCCCATGCTGAATATGGCTCCAGAGAATGCCTGGAAGCGGGAAACGTGAGGCCACGCCCCCCCAGTGATGCCTAGAGCAGACCCGCGCGATTGGTTGATGGGCCGGCCAGGGGCGTTCCCAGCCGCGCCGCATCATCAGTATGTGCGGGGACAAACCTAAAGGCCCGAAGCCGGGCCTAAATTAATATACCAGGCCGCCGGACGAAAAGGGGATGGCGCGGAGCACAGCGCCGGAGACGGAGCACGGAGAGGAGCACCCAGGGGAACACAGGAGAACAGCGCAGCTTCTACCTGATGACGGCTCTCCACCCTGTAGCCCACAAAAGACAGGGACACAGACCTCCATCCCAGTGCAGCTCCATCTTCTGTGCTGCTGCGGCCAGAGGGCCAGGGGACACCTCCTGCAATCCAGAGCCCCAACTGTGGGGACTGAGGAGGGACGGTGCAGCGGTCTGAAGGAACTCAGAAATGAGAAAATATCAAAGTGTCTTGCCTCCTAAGACACTAAGCAAAAAACTGGCTGAACTGTGCCAGTCAGGGGGTTATTTACTGCTGGGAGGAGCCACTGTGCTTCTTTTTTATTTGCCTAGTATCGCCTCCTAGTGGCAGAATAGCATAACCCATCGTCCTGTGTCCCCCAATGAGGCGAAAGAGAAATCTGTTTTTGCAGGTAATTATTACTGTGCAGAATTATTAGGCAACTTAATAAAAAACAAATATATTCCCATCTCACTTGTTTATTTTCACCAGGTAAACTAATATAACTGCACAAAATTTAGAAAAAAACATTTTTGACATGAAAAAACAAAACCCCAAAAAATTAGTGACCAATATTTCTGTGACCTTTATTTATTGGTGACCAATATTTCTGTGACCTTTCTTTATGATGACACTCAACAGCCTTCCATCCATAGATTCTGTCAGTTGCTTGATCTGTTTACGATCAACATTGCGTGCAGCAGCCACTACAGCCTCCCAGACACTGTTCCGAGAGGTGTACTGTTTTCCCTCACTGTAGATCTCACATTTTAGAAGGGACCACAGGTTCTGTATGGAGTTCAGATCAAGTGAACCAGGGGGCCATGTCATTATTTTTTCTTCTTTTAGACCTTTACTGGCCAGCCACACTGTGGAGTAGTTGGATGCATGTGATGGAGCATTGTCCTGCATTAAAATCATGTTTTTCTTGAAAAATACAGACTTCCTCCTGTACCACTGCTTGAAGAAGTTGTCTTCCAGAAACTGGCAGTAGGTTCGGGAGTTGAGCTTCACGCCATCCTCAACCTGAAAAGGTCCCACAAGTTCATCTTTGATGATGCCAGCCCATACCAGTACCTCACCTCCACCTTCCTGACGTCTCAGTCGGAGTGGAGCTCTCTGCCCTTTACTGATCCAGCCTCTGGCCCATCCATCTGGCCCATCAAGAGTCACTCTCATTTCATCAGTCTATAAAACCTTTAAAAAATCAGTCTTAAGATATTTCTTGGCCCAGTCTTGAAGTTTTATCTCATGTTTCTTGTTCAAAAGTGGTCGTTTTTCAGCCTTTCTTACCTTGGCCATGTCCCTGAGTATAGCACACCTTGTGCTTTTTGATACTCCAGTAACATTGCAGATCTGAAATATGGCAAAACTGGTGGCAAATGGCATCTTGGCAGCTTCAAGCTTGACTTTCCTCAATTCATGAGTAGTTATTTTGCACCTTTTTTGCCCAACACACTTCTTGCGACCCTGATGGCTATTTGCCATGAAACGCTTGATTGTTCAGTGATCACGCTTCAAAAGTTTGGCAATTTCAAGACTGCTGCATCCCTCTGCAAGACATCTCACAATTTTGCACTTTGCAGAGCCCGTCAAATTTCTCTTCTGACCCATTTTGCCTAAGGAAAGGCATTTGCCTAATAATTAAGCACACCTTATATAGGGTGTTGATGTCATTATACCACACCCCTCCTCATTACAGAGATGCACATCACCTGATTTACTTAATTGGTAGTTGGCTCTCAAGCCTATACAGCAGGGGTGGGGAACCTTTTCTCTGCAAAGGGCCATTTGGAAATTTTGAATATCATTCGCGGGCCGTATAAATTCGCGCACCGGTACAAGGTGGCCAGAGGCGCACGGGTACATGGGGGCCAGAGGCGCACGACACACGGGGCCCTGAGGCACACGACACACGTGTACACGGGGGGGCCAGCCTCCCTGTCTCCCCCACAGCCTCCCTGTCTCCCCCACAGCCTTCCTGTCTCCCCCACAGCCTTCCTGTCTCCCCCACAGCCTCCCTGTCTCCCCCACAGCCTCCCTGTCTCCCCCACAGCCTCCCTGTCTCCCCCACAGCCTTCCTGTCTCCCCCACAGCCTCCCTGTCTCCCCCACAGCCTTCCTGTCTCCCCCACAGCCTCCCTGTCTCCCCCACAGCCTCCAGCATAACTTACCATTGGGGGGAGCTGTGGATGTGGAGCAGGGGTGCCGGAACCCGGAGGGCACATCTGCAGGACGCTGCCTGCAAGGAGTAGCTGCGGGCCTGCGGCAGCTAGCAGTGGGCGCCGCCATGTTCTTTGTGGCCGGCGCCCACTAACAGTACAGCCGGTCGGTGGAAGCTGAGACTTCAACAAAATGGCCGCGGCTAATTGGAGACCGCGGCCATTGTGTAGAGGTCTCAACCTCTATTGACCAGCTGTACAGTTAGTGGGCGCCAGCCACAAAGAACATGGCGGCGCCCACCGTTCCCTGCCGCAGCTTCTCCCCGCAACTCCAGGGCCGGGCGGCGGTCGATCGCCTAGCTGTCGTCCCGGCCCTGGCGGGCCGGATCAGATGACATGGCGGGCCGGATCCGGCCCGGGGGCCGGACGTTCCCCACCACTGCTATACAGCTTGGAGTAGGACAACATGTATAAAAAGTATCATGTGATCAAAATACTCATTTGCTTAATAATTCTGCACACAGTGTATAGCATTGGGAAATTAGTTTTCTTTTGCTAAAATGCTTGGTGCTATTACAATAAAGCTTAAAAAACCCAGCTTTGAAGTTTACAGGATTCTGAATCCAGCTCTAGATTATATAGGTAGAAGTTCAGTAGTAGTTCCAAATCTGTAATCCAAGGTCCGCTGCTTACCATCTCATACTCCTTCATTCTCCTGGTAGCGTCAATCAGGTCCTCATCCTTTTGCCGTGCATCATTCTCAGCCAGTTCTGCGATCCGTTCTGCTTCCCTAAGTCTTTGCTCTGTGAGCTGCACCACCGCTTCAAGTCTCTCAGCCCGATTCTGCCGGGCATAACTGGAATCTCCTACAGGTTAAAAATGAAACATGTAGACATTATACCCTCACAGTTCCTGCGACAAAACAATGCAACAAACGATGGTAAAATGACCTTCCTAGTACAGCAAGGTTGTTAACCCTTTCATGACCTTGTAGTTTTCCAGTTTTTTCCTTTTCCTTCCAAGAGATATAACTTTATTTTTATGTTGTCAACATAGACATATGAGGGCTTGTATTTTTGCATGATGAGTTGTACTTTTGAATGAAATCATTAATTTTATTACATACTGTACTGGAAAACGGGAAAAAAATCCAGGTGTGGTAAAATTGTGAAAAAAAAGCAATTCCACACTGGTTTTTGTGTATGGTATTATGTATGTGTTTTTGTTTAAAAAAAAACAAAAAAGGAGATTTTTGTGTACTCACCGTAAAATCCTTTTCTCTTAGCCTCTAATTGGGGGACACAGACCGTGGGTGTTATGCTGCTGTCCACTAGGAGGCGACACTAGGCAGAATCTGAAAAAGATTAACCGTGGCTCCTCCTCTGCAGCATACACCCCTGGACAGGCACTGTCCTGACCAGTTTGTGCTAAAGCAGTAGGAGGATTTACGTACCAGTGATAACATCCAAAAAACCATGCCTGCAAGAAGGCAACTATGCACGAGTTCAAACAACAAGAAAACTCAAAAACGGGCCGCAACGGCCAACAGGGAGGGAGCTGTGTCCCCCAATTAGAGGCTAAGAGAAAAGGATTTTACGGTGAGTACACAAAAATCTCCTTTTCTCCTTCGCCTCATTGGGGGACACAGACCGTGGGACGTCCCAAAGCAGTCCCTGGGTGGGAAAAGCAATGGAACGAGTGTTATATAAAGACAGTATCCTACAGGTGGGCAACTGCCGCCTGCAGGACGCGTCTACCCAGGCTCGCATCCGCAGAAGACTGGGTATGGACCATGTAATGTTTGGTGAATGTGTGCAAGCTAGTCCAGGTGGCTGCTTTACACACTTGTTGGGCAGAAGCCTGATGCCGAATAGCCCAGGATGCCCCCACCGCACGGGTAGAATGCGCTCTGATACCGGCCGGAAGAGGCGAGTTTTTTAGCCTGTAGGCATCCTGAATTGTGGCTCTGATCCATCTGGCAAGCGTGGCCTCTGAGGCTGAGAAGCCCTTGCGGCTGCCTTCAGGAAGAAGGAAAAGAGAGTCCGACTTCCTAAAGGGGGCTGTTCTAGAGATATAAATACGCAAAGCCCTTACAAGGTCCAGCGTATGCAGAGCCTTCTCAAATCTATGAACCGGAGCAGGACAAAGGGACGGTAAAGATAGTTCCTCATTGATGTGGAAAGAGGAAACCACCTTCGGAAGAAAGGAAGGAACCGTACGGAGAACTACCTTATCCTGGTGAAAGGCTAGGAATGGAGGCCTGCATGAGTGCGCTGTGAGCTCGGACACCCTCCGAAGGGAAGTGATAGCCACTAGAAACACCACCTTCTGGGATAGAAGGCGGAGAGGAATCTGTTTGAGAGGCTCAAAAGGCGGTTCTTGCAATGCCGTCAGCACCAAGTTTAGATCCCACGCATCCAGCGGTCGTCTGTAGGGGGAACCAAACGGGAAACCCCTTGAAGAAAAGTTTTGATTTGAGGTTTTAGGGCCAGTCTCCGCTGGAAAAGAACGGAGAGGGCCGAGACCTGGCTCTTAAGAGAGCCCAGGGACAGTCTGGCCTCCAGACCTGATTGTAGGAAGCCAAGAATTCTAGGCAGCGAGTAGGGAAACGGACTCTGATCACGAGATGCACACCAGGCAAAAAAGGCTTTCCAGGTGCGGTAGTAAATTCTGGCAGAGGCAGGTTTCCTCGCACTGATCATAGTGCGAATTACATCCTGTGAGAGCCCTGCTTGAGTTAGAATCCAGGTTTCAAGGGCCACGCCGTCAAATTCAAGGCCTGTGAATTCTGGTGGCAGAATGGACCCTGAGATAGGAGGTCTGGCCGATGTGGGAGGCGCCAGGGGGCGTCTGCCGTGAGTTGGACGACGTCGGCATACCACGCGCGTCTGGGCCAGTCTGGGGCGATAAGGATGACCGGAATTCCTTCCTGTTTGATTTTTCGCACTACTCTGGGGATTAGAGGCAGAGGTGGGAAGATGTACAGGAGTTGAAATTGAGTCCAGTCCTGAACTAGGGCATCCGCTCCGAGAGACCGGGGGTCGTGTGATCTGGCCATGAAGTTGGGAACCTTGGCATTGAGATGTGATGCCATCAGATCCACGTCCGGAGTCCCCCAGCGATGACAAATTTGCCGAAAGACCTCGGGATGCAGGGACCACTCTCCTGAGTCTATGCCTTGGCGACTGAGAAAGTCTGCTTCCCAGTTGTCTACTCCTGGGATGTGTACGGCGGACAGGGTCGATCCCGTGGATTCCGCCCATTGCAGGATGTGCGATACCTCCCGCATCGCTTGGACACTGCGGGTTCCGCCCTGGTGATTTACATAAGCCACGGCCGTGGCATTGTCGGATTGTATCCGGACGTGAGAGTTCACTAGGAGACGTTGGAAAGCCCGCAGTGCCAGGAAGATGGCTCGAATCTCCAGGACGTTGATGGGCATGGTGGCTTCCAATGGAGACCACTTCCCCTGCGCTCTGTGGTGTCGGTACACCGCGCCCCATCCTGTGAGACTGGCATCGGTTGTCAGAATCTTCCAGTGGCCTGGGATGAACGATCTCCCCTTGGAGAGAGATACTGGACGGAGCCACCAGTGTAGGGATTGCCTGACTGTCGAGGATATGCGGAACATCCTGTCCAGGGAAAAAGGACTCTTGTCCCAGGACTTGAGTATGGCCAATTGGAGAGGCCGGAGGTGAAGCTGGGCGAAGGGGACTGCTTCTATCGCGGCAACCATCCTGCCCAGAACTCGCATGGCAAAACGAAGGGATCGAGGTGCTGGGTGAAGAAGGGCGTGAACTCCCATCTGGATAGCATGTGCCTTCTCCTTGGGGAGGAGCACCAGCCCCCTGGAAGTGTGAAATTCCATGCCCAGAAAAATGAGGGACTGGCTTGGGATTGGGGACGACTTTTTTAGGTTGACCAACCAGCCCAGGCGACTTAGTGAGTCTACCGTGATGGCGACACTGAGTTCGCAGTCCTTGAAGGTGGGAGCCTTGATAAGTAGATCGTCCAAGTATGGGATGACGACTACGCCTCTGGAGTGTAATATAGTCATGGCAGCCGCCATGACTTTGATAAAGACTCTGGGAGCCGTGGCGAGTCCAAATGGGAGAGCCACAAATTGATAATGAGCCTGACCGATTGCGAATCTGAGGAACCTTTGGTGGGCAGGGGCGATAGGAATATGCAGGTAAGCATCCTGAATATCTATGGAGGCGAGAAATTCTCCTTCTTCCATGGATGATATGATGGATCGGAGAGACTCCATGCGAAATTGTCGTACCCTCACGTACTTGTTTAGCTGTTTGAGATCTAGAATAGGTCTTACACTGCCCCCTTTTTTGGGGACCACGAACAGGTTGGAATAGAACCCCTGAAAACGTTCGGTCCGTGGGACCGGAACAATCACTCCGGCTTGGATAAGTGACCTGACCGCCTTGGAGAAGGCGCGAGCCTTGGACGGTAGCCTTGGAGGTACGGAAAGAAAGAATCGATTTGGTGGGATGGAGATGAACTCTATCTTGTAACCTGACGACACCAGTTCCCTGATCCACCTGTCTTTTATAATAGGTAGCCAAACTTGATGAAAGTGGGAAAGTCGTCCGCCCACTGGCGGGGCGTCGTCCGGAAATAAGGAGTCATGAAGATGAGAATTTGTGGGATTTGGGTCCTTTGGACTTGCTTTGGCCAGATCTAGACTGCCAGGGTTTGTTCGTCCTTTGCGAAGTCCTCGGACCTTCCCTGCGCGGCGAACGACTACGGGTCTGCGCTGGGCGGGAAACGGACCAGCCAGACGAGTTCCGAAAGGAACGGAACCGTGTCTGGTTACGGCGGTTATAGGTGCGTTTCGGTTTTTGTTGAGGTAGGGAAGTACTCTTCCCTCCTGTGGCATTGGATATTAATTTATCAAGCTCTTCACCAAAGAGACGTCCGCTGAAAAATGGAAGGTGGGTAAGCGACTTCTTTGAGACTGCATCCGCCTTCCATTCCCGCAACCAGAGAGCACGCCTGATGATGATGGCGTTTGACGCAGCCACTGCCGCACAATTTGCGGAATCGAGAGCTGCGTGTAAAATATAGTCAGCCACGACTGACGCTTGAACCGCCTGGTCAGCGAGCTCGGAGTTAACTGAACGGAGACCAGCATGTAAGTTGGTTGTCCAGGCCATGATAGCCTTTGCTGCCAACACAATAGCAAATGTCGGGGCCAGGGAGGACCCTGTGGCCTCGAAAATTGATCGGGCCATGTGTTCCACCTGACGGTCCGTCGCATCCTTTATGGAGGAGCTATCAGGCAGGGAAAGAAGCGTCTGTGTTGCGAGTCTGGACACCGGAGGGTCCACTACAGGCGTATCTGCCCAGGTCTGTGTTACCTCTTGCAAGAAGGGGTAACGCCTCTCCAGTGCCTTACGGTTGCCGAATCTCTTCTCCGGGTGTGAGCGATGGTTTTTGAGAATCGCCCTGAACTCGGGGTGATCGGAGAAATATTTAGGGGGCCTCTTAGTCCTCTGGAAAGCGATCTCGTGCTCTGGGGCATCTGGAGGAGGTTCAGATATCTTCAGCACCTGGTTGATGGAGGTGATTACGTCCTCAACCAATACATCAGTGTCTGGCTGGGTTAGGTCCAGTGACCCATCTGGATCCAGATCTGAGCTGGAGTCGCAGAGTCCTTCGGACTCCTGCGTATCGCTGCGGTCTTCTCTAGGAGGGGGTGACCTGGACCTTCTGTGACCCTCCCTATCAGGGGACGGTTCTGGCGACCTGGAGGCACGGCGACTCTCCCTTGGAGATGACCGTGAAGTATGAGTAGGCCCTGGAGACCGTGCAGGTCCCGGAGAGCCTGACCTATGTGGTCGTTTCCGTCCTGCCCTAGAGGTGGATCTTAGTTCAGTGCGGCCGCGTTCCGAGTGTCCGCTTTGTTGAGCAGCGGTCTGGGATGAAGTGTGACTCTGCATAGCTGAAAGCAATGTAGAGGACAGCCTGTCCATGGATTGTGCCATGGATTGTGAGATGGATTGGGACAGAAAAGTGGCCCATTCCGGCATGGCAGATGACGCATCCGTAACGGCTGGGGACACCGGCACCGTAGTCTGGGCGCAGTCCCGGCAGTGCGGGGACGTATGTCTACTGGGTAGAGGCTTCTGACATGCTGTGCATAAGGAATAGTAGGCTGTGTGGGCCCTAGTCCTCTTGTTCCTTGAGCCCGGCATAGTGGTATATACAGGAGCCTGTGCAGGGGTGCCCTGGAGAGAATAGTGCTGTGCAGGGGTGCCCTGGAGAGAATAGTGCTGTGCAGGGGTGCCCTGGAGAGAATAGTGCTGTGCAGGGGTGCCCTGGAGAGAAGAGTTCCAGCAGAGGAGATAGAAGACCTCTGCTGGCAACTTACCACCACCTGTGTGCCACCAGTGTCCAGCGTCTGTCTGTCTGTGCCCCCCGGAGACTGTGCAGCTGCTGTGCTGCTGCTGGTGCCGCTCTGCCTCCACCATGAGGCATGTAATGGCGTCCGGGATGTGGAGAGAGGAGGAAGGAGGGGGCCGGAGCGCTGCAAAACCGCGCGATTCTGCACAGAGGGCGCGCTCTGGAGACGCGGTCCGCCCCCTGCTATGACGCTGGCCGCGTCATCCTCGTCATCCGGGGGGCGGGCCGGGGGGCGTGCCGAAGGCGGCGGCCTCGGCGTAGGCCGAAGCCGCGGCCTAAATTAGCTCTGTGCGGCCGGAAAGAGGCTCCAGAGCGGCGCGGAAGTCCGGGAGGGGGTCCGGAACTGGTCTGGACCCCACCGGACCCCCGGGGCAGGCAGCGGTGGGTTAGTGTGGGCCCCTGCAGAGGACCCAGAGTGCTGGGTCCTCTGCTCCACCATAAATGCAGCCCTTAGTGCTGGCTGCTGCAGGGACACAGGCAAGCTGTGTCCCTTCCAGTGCTGGCTGCCCCCAGTGCTGGTCCCCCGACCCCTCAGGAGTACACAGCAAGCTGTGTACCCTGGATTGCTGCGGCAGTCACGCCGCAGCCGAAAGTGAAAAGGAGTTTGTCAGCAGGGCTGATGACTCCAGGGTGCTTGTAGCAGATCCAAGCTGCTGCACCAGAGGCTCTACCTGGGGTGTCTCGACCTAAATGGACCCCAAAGGGGCATTTAGGGAGGGATGCTGCTCCACCGTCAGGTGCCTTGTCCTTCGCCTCACTCTCAACCCATGAACCCCAACGTTGGGGAAATGGGGAGGGAGGATCGTCGTCTCAACCTCAACCCGGCGTCCCCAACAGTGGGGGGCCGAGGAGGGAGCGGCATGTTAAGGGAAATAGTCGACCTCAACCAGGCGCCCCCAACAGTGGGGGGCCGAGGAGGGACCATGCCGGGAGTCTCATCAGAGACCCACTTTTCTTCTTCTTGAGTAAAAGATCTTCAAAAAGAAAAATTTTTTAGGAGCACTAAAAAATCTGTGTGTGCCTCCTAGACACTAAGCAAAAACTGGTCAGGACAGTGCCTGTCCAGGGGTGTAAGCTGCAGAGGAGGAGCCACGGTTAATCTTTTTCAGATTCTGCCTAGTGTCGCCTCCTAGTGGACAGCAGCATAACACCCACGGTCTGTGTCCCCCAATGAGGCGAAGGAGAAAAAACATACATAATACCATTTTTATTTTTCAAGATCTGGGGCTAAGTGATGGCTTATGTTTTGCACCCTGAGCTGACAATATTAATGACGCCATTTCTGGTTTAGATAGAATGTTCTGATCGTCTGTCATTGCAAAGTTGCAGGGTGCAAAAAGACATATCTGTGGTGTTTTAAAAAAAAAAAAAATTTGTTACACAGTTTACCGATCGGATTGATTTATTTGATATTTTGATATATTTCTGAACACAGCAATACTAAATATGTACCGTATATACTCAAGTATAAGCCGAGTTTTTCAGCACAAAAATTGCGCTGAAAAATGCCCCCTCGGCTTATACTCGAGTCAGTGGTATATAGGCCGGCTGCCCGCCCCCCCCCCATCGGTATACAGGGCCACCCCCCCCCCACAGTGGTATACAGGCCGCCCGACCCCCATCAGTGGTATACAGGGCCCCCACTTGCTGCCGCACACCTGTAAAGTAATACATCATTATACTTATCCCTGTCGCCGCTCTGACACCGCGCTCCTCCGGGTCTTCATGCTCCCTCCTCCGGCGCACAGGCAATGACGTCATTGCCTGCGCCCGCAGGTCACAAGCAGGAGGAAGCATGAAGACCCGGAGGAGCGCGGTGTCAGAGCGGCGATAGCGACAGAGATAAGTATAATGATGTATTACTTTACAGGTGTGCGGCAGCAAGGGGGGCCCTGTATACCACTGATGGGGGGGCGGGCGGCCTGTATACCACTGTGGGGGGGGGGGGGGGGCGGTGGCCCTGTATACCGATGTGGGGGGGCGGCCGGCTGGCCTATATACCACTGCGGGGGTTGGGCGGGGGGCCTGTATACCACTGATGGGGTGGGCCTGTATATACCACTGATGGGGGGCTTTATATACCACTGATGGGGGGCTGTACCCACTGAGGGTGGGCCTGTATATACCACTGATGGTGGGGCCTGTATATACCACTGATGTGGGGCTGTAACCTCTGATGGGAGGCCTGTATATACCACTGATGTGGGGCCTGTATATACCACTGATATGGGGCTGTATATACCACTAATGTGGGGCTGTATATACCACTGATGGAGGGCTGTAACCTCTGATGGGGGGCCTGTATATATCACTGATGTGGGGCCTGTATATACCACTGATCTGGGGCTGTATATACCACTGATCTGGGGCTGTATATACCACTGATGGGGGGGCTGTAACCTCTGATGGGGGGCCTGTATATATCACTGATGGGGAGCCCGTATATACCACTGAGGGGGGGCCTGTATATACCACTGATGGGGGGGCTGTAACCTCTGATGGGGGGCCTGTATATATCACTGATGGGGAGCCCGTATATACCACTGAGGGGGGCCTGTATATACCACTGATGGGGGGTTGTAACCTCTGATCGGGGAGGGGGGAACTGTATACCAGTGATGGAGGTCCTATGTACCAGTGATGGGGGATTATATACCAGTAAAGGGGGTCCATTTATCATGATGAGAGGGGCTGTATACCGTGATGAGAGTCTGCTTCATTTTCCCCTAGGCTTATACTCGAGTCAATAAGTTTCCCTAGTTTTGGAGGGTAAAATTAGGGGCCTCGGCTTATACTCGGGTCGGCTTATACTCGAGTATATATGGTATACCTTATTATATTGTTATTATTGCTTTATTTTCAATGGGGCATAAGGGGGGTGATTTGAACTAAAGTTTGTTTCTATTTTTCTTCACACTTAAAAAAAAATGTATTTTTTAAATATAGTTACTGCTCCCCTTATGGAGTCTTGAAGCTTTGTTAATCTGATCGCTTGTGCAGGGAAAGATGCAGATTTGACGTATCTCATCCTAAGTCGTGAACGGGTTAATGTACCTTTTTCTGCCTGTAATTGCCTCTTTAGATCTTCAATGTGAAGTGAATATGACTCCATCTCTTTTGTGTGCTGTTCTAATTGTTCAGTTAGTATCTTGATTTGGTTATCCCTCTCTTGCAAACCCTGAAATACAAGGGGAAAAAAGTAAGAAAAAGAAATAGTCAACAAAGTAAAGTGCACGAGTTCCGTATTCGGGAGCCTTACCTGTTGGAGAGCTAACACACTTCTCTTATCTGCATCTAACTCTGCAACCTTTAATTTTTCTCTCAAGTTGTGAATCATTTGTTGGTACTCCAATATGTCTTCATCCTTGGATGCCAAAATCCCCTACAAGACAAGGAGTCAATATACAAACTGCAAGAAGATGTGGGAAGCTATTCCTAATACCAACATCTGTCCGTACCTTCCATTCCTCCACTTTCAGGTTTACGGCTACCATGACAGGATCATCTTCTTCATTTTTTGCTTTTAATTGTTCTGTCAGCTCTGTAACCTGGATAATAGATGGAACAATACTCTGTGTGATATAAACAGTGTGTGGTCTCACTTTTGTCACCCATGCAACCTTTCTGCTGCTGAAAGAGACTTTTTTTTCATAAATGTAAAAAGCTTGAAAAGTCTCATGGCTGAATGCAAAAAAAAAATAAAAAATTGCATGGGTGGCAAAGGAAAGCTACAATTAAGATGTTTTTGTTACTGATTCATTACAGCATGTGGACAGTGCTCTGTCAGGAAAGATTCTCCGACTTGGCTGGCGAGAGCAGGCAGTCACATGACCACAAGTTCGTGATTTGCATACATCCGGTCACATGCCAACTAAACATGCTCAGCATCACTCAATACAAGTTGAAATGAGCAAGATCAAATGTGTCTAGTCAGAATGTGGCTGGAAGTCTGCAAATCACATACTTGTGGTCACATGACCACTTACCCCGCTGGAGAATCCTGACAGTGTATAGCGCATGCACTGTAAGGATTCAGTAATTTTCAGGATCAAAGTGACTGCAGACTTTCACCACAAAACTGTCCACCTTTTGGAACATTATTTTCTTTATTTAAGTGATAAAATTGGGGCTAGAAATTCAATAATGCAGATGGTTTTTGTTAAAATAAATTGCACCCTTTGCCTTCTATATCCTTTATGTTGCAGTCTATTGTTGGATGCAGAAGGCGCTCACTGAGAATCAATCATTGAGCTTATTCTGATGGTCAGAAAGAGAGTTTGTGTCTCTTATTGAGCTTCTTTCAGCTGATGTATGACCACATCAAAGTGGAATGAGCAGGGAAACAAACCCCGTAAAAAGCCAAACAGTGCAAAAATTGTAAAAAGGCAATGAGGCCTATTTCAAACCTTTTTTTTTTTCTTTTTTTTTTTGGGGGGGGGGGGGGTCATGCATTTGTGTTGAGAGAGAAAAAAAAAGGTTCACAAGGGTGGGCAATTCCTTTGTTTATGATACACATCCTGTAATAATTTTGCATAGTTATCTATAAATCTGATTTGCGGCAGCCAGGGAACATCCAGGGAGTGTGTTTGTGCTAGAGCTGCAAGTAAATGAAGAACTGGTCTTTACTAAACCAGTCTCCTACACACATCCCCTCCCCCAGTCTACAATATGACCAGGCACCCCCATACTGCAACAGCCTGCCCCAGTCCCAAGTATGACCACCTACCCCCTCTGCACACAGTGGGTTACTTCCTCCTCTGACACAATGTACCGAATCTGCAGCTCTGTGCCCCGCTCTGTGAGCTGCAGATTCGGCATATTGTGTCAGTGTAGGAGCTGATGGCTGTGTGCAATCCTGTGTGCCCTGGGAGCCCTGTGTTTGCCTGTGAATGCTCTGTGCAGGAGCCGATGCTCCTCCTCTCTCCCCAGCTGCTGACTCTGTACTCCGCTGTGTGCAGGAGATACAGAGGAGGACCGGCTTGCCTGCACACTGCACAGAGCGGCCGCACGGGAGAATGAGCTGAGGGCACACAGCCCTAAGTTCCTACACTGACCCAATGTGCCGAATCTGCAGCTCACAGAGCGGTGAACAGAGCTGCTGATTTGGTACATTGTGCCAGAGGAGGAGGTAACCCACTGTGTGCAGAGGGGGTGGGTGGTCATGCTTGGAACTGAGGTGGGCTGTAGCAGTCTGGGGGTGGCTGGCCATACTGTAGACTGGGGGAGGAGGCATGTGTTGGAATCTGGGAGTAAACAACCAGTTCTTCATTTACATGCAGCTCCAGCACAAACACATTCTCTGGACGTTCCCTGGCTGCCGCAAATCAGTGATATATAGATAACTATGCAAAATGTTTACAGGATGTATATTACAAACTGTCAATATTTTTGCAGCCTAGATACACATATAAATTATAGAAAAAGCCCGGACAACCCCTTTAAAAAGGAGTTTTTACATCATCAAATTCTGTCACCCCATCAGTTGACCTACCGTAGACATTTTACATCAGCTGTATCCACATTTCCTCTGCTCCAGCACCTGCTTCCAAAGCTGCTCCTGGTATTTGTGTACAGGCTGCAGTACTGATGATGTCACATCAATAGTACTTGTGACCACTGCAGCCAAACCCTGGGCTCAGTGGCTTCTGCTGTCCACACTGGCATCAAAACTGAGTGTACTGATTGACTGAAGAGCAATCACGTGTGCTAATCATGATGTCACAGCAGTGGAGAGCAGAGAAAGGGGAACGCAGACAAATTTGTTATATTTCCATGGGGGCAATGCATTGGGGTCAAAAAACTTGAAGAAACCTCCCTTTTATTGTGTTGCTTCCTGCTCTGTGTTCTATCGTTTTCCTTTTTGAGCCCTTTCAAAGGCATTCAGTTCTCATATCATTTACATGCAACCAAACAACAATTTATGCATTATTTCTGATCACATAAACTAAACTTGATTTGCAGATTATCAAATGTAAAACTTGTGTATGTAAATGTTTCTGAATGTTCTCAGAGCTGGAGGAGTTTCCATTTGCTCAATTATGGAATATGCTCTGAGAGCAACCTAGAGGGGTAGAGATGAGCAAACCAAATTTGTTAGGAACTTCTCTTAAAATTTCAGACATAATTTGCCCAAATTCAGCAAACATGACTGGCCTCCATTTTACTGTCTTTTTTCAGAAATCACCTCTAATGCCCTGTCCTCCACACTGATCTTCTGATTGATCAGCCTGATGTAGTGTCAAGGGGGCTATTTAGGTCATTGGTATCAAGTGAATGGTGACGCATGTCATTGGCGTCAAGTGAGGGGTTACGCGTGCCATTGGCGTCAAGTGAGGGGTGGCGCACGTCATTGGCATCAAGTGAGGGGTGACGCACGTCATTGGTATCAAGTGAGGGGTGACGCATGTCATTGGTATCAAGTGACTGGTGACGCATGTCATTGGCGTCAAGTGAGGGGTTACGCGTTTCATTGGCGTCAAGTGAGGGGTGACACACGTCATTGGCATCAAGTGAGGGGTGACGCACGTCATTGGTATCAAGTGAGGGGTGACGCATGTTATTGGCATCAAGTGAGGGGTGACGCACATCATTAGCTTAAAGTGAGGGGTAACACATGTCATTGGTGTTGAGTGAGGGGGCAACACATGTCATTGGCATCAAGTGAGGGGTGACATGTTATTGACATCAATGATGTGCATCTCCCCGCCTTTATGTAACCACGTGAGACCAATGACTGATCTCAGCGCTGGAAGGGAGCAGCAGAATGAAATACCAGTGTGGAGGTATTATAAGGACACATGGTAGCATGTGCCTAGAATATCCCAGTATTTTCTGATCAAAGGGAGTCTGTCACCCACTGATCAGTAATATTTTTCCATTTGTAAAGTGTTACAATCGCCTATGTGCATTGTACTTGAACTGACATGGATAGTGTGAGAGATGTGAATAGCGCACCTGAAGTCTGTAGTGATCCTTCTCCTTCCTTAGCTGGTCCATTACGCTGTCACTCTGCTGCACCATCAGCTTCATTTTGCTGTACTCATCAGTCATTTTCTCCATCTCCTGAACAGATTCTTCCAAATTTTTTGTCATCTCCCGATTCTGGGCTTCCAATCTCTCATTAGCTTCACCTAAACTCTGCATTAGAAAAACATATATCTGTCATGTAGCTCTGTGTATCACATATACTGAGGGCTTCTAAAGCTATCGGACTGGACTGGAATTAAAGTGAAATGTAAGTGGAGGTTTCAACATTTCCTACTGGTCAGATGGTAAATGTCTTCTTGATGTGGGCCGCATCGATCACTATTGTCACCGGCCCAATCCTTCCTCCATGCACATGGCAGGGCTCTCCATTCTATTCATGGTGCTCTCAGACAATCTTATAAATGAGTCCAAAGTGCTCCTGACCTGAGTGGGACAGCTTCATATATCTCTATGAATGCGGGAGACGTACATTGTCGTCCAATCTCGGTCCGATTTATACGGACTTCTGAATGCACCTATCAAGTCTACGGAATGATACAAACTAAACATGAACCCAATGTCTTTATGATGACATATTGTGTATGGTCTCAGTCATAGTCTCAACGCGTTTCATTACTTTGATAACAACAGCAACTCATCAGGAGATACAGTGATATACAGAGACACAAAAACTAAAAACAATAAACTCTTAGTGGATTCCAATAATAAACTCTTAGTGGATTCCAATACCCTTATTGACATGTCTTATGCATACGACATCAGAGTCAGTGAATGACATGATTTGCTGAAGTTAGATGCTTCACCTGTGTAAACCAACCTTATATGGTACAAGGCAAACTTTTAAGTATAAAATATAGGGCCGTGCTGTACTTGTTCTGCAGTCTGAATAAAATTCCACAATTACAACACGGCCCTATACTTTATAATTAAATGTTTGCCTTCTGCGCCAAAACTATTAAATATGTCATCATAGAGACTCTGGGTACAGATTCTCTTTCCTACAATTCCTGGAACCACATCAGGATATAGTAATTAGGTGCACGTTATATTTGTGGATATTTAGTGTTCAGTGTTCTATTCCTATAAAGGTTAAGTTTCCTACCCTATTCAGTTATTTGACAATATTGGGGATTTAGGAAGTTGTCTGTAATCTCTCTTACGGGTCATTCCATGTCAAGTGAACCAATGATTATTACCTCTATATTTTTAATTCTTTTGAGATTTTGTTATTTGATAATAGCATGTCAGACAATGCAAAATGTGAAGAGAAAATTTTTTTAAAAAATTTTTTTTTTTTAAATGATTTTCAAAGTTCGGAAAAAGTGCGAATTTCGCTGTTGCCTGCCTTTACGTTTCTCCTCATAACTAAGGCTAGGAATAAGATAGAGAGACAAAATAAACACCATTCTACTCAGAACTATACAGGCTTTCACCAGATATGTCACAAGAGGATCTTTGTTAATATTTTACCCATGTGATCGCAAGCGCAAAACTTTAAAACACATTTCCGAAAAATCGGCGCGCTTTAAATATTTCAAAAACTGCCCATGTGTCTGCTTTGCTCTTAGCCACATCTGTACCAAATTTCAAGTTGAGATCGCGATGGGATCATATTTTAAAATATTTTAATATTAATAGCGTCAATGGGTCATTCCATATCAAGTGATCTAAATATTAATATTTTTTTTTACCTGACGTCTTTAGATTTTTTTTTATTTTTTTTCCTTTATGAAGTACTACTTTAGTTAATTACAAATTAAAAGTTTAGAATTTTTTTCTTCATCAGTTAATTTTTTACAGATTTTTAAAGTTTAAAAAAAGTGTGAATTTTGGCCTGGTATGACTTTACATTTTTTTTATCTTGGGCTAGAAATAAGATTGAGAAACAAAATAAACACCATTCTACTCAGAACTGTCCAGGCTTTCACCAGATATGTCACAAGAGTATATTTGTTAATTTTAATTTTCTACCCATGCGAACGCAAACGCAACATTTTGAAACGCATTTCCAAAAAAAGTTTTAATAAAAATTTTCCAAAACTGCCCATGTGTCTTTTATGCTCTTAGCCACATCTGTACCAAATTTCAAGTTGGGATCGTGATGGGATCATATTTTAAAATATTTAACTATTATAGTGTCAATTCAAAAATCTTGAATTCAGATCTGTTCAACCTGTGGTCTAAAAGCGTGGGGTCTATATTTATCAAATCCATTATTTTTAGACATTACTGTATTATTTTGATATGTTACAGCTTAGAAGCAGGAGAGGACATATAGGAAAAAGCTTTGTTAGGGCTCAACCTGAGAAAGCACAGGGATAGACAGTTAATGCAGAGCAGATGATAGGCCAGCAGCTCTGTCAATCATGTTAAGTGTCTACCCACTGCATTCAGGAAGTAAGACAGCTCGTTCAGACCTTTCATGTCCTGACATGTCTGGACATCTTCACTCCTGAACAAACAATAGTCTGTACAAAGCCATCAAGGCTGTGTACTAAAATATGGGTGAGTAAATATATTAATAGTTTAATGCTTTTATTATTAAGGGCCAATACACACAGTGCTATTCTTAGGGATCATCATTCAGAAAAACAGCCCCATTGATTTCTATGGGGTTCACCACATGCAGTGTTTTTAAAAACACTCAAGAGTGAGTAAATCACTGCTTGAACTACTTTTTAATCGCTGCAATAAACGCAGCATTTATCATTTATATAAAATAAGCTGCCATTTTTTTCACTAGCGATTAAAAAAACTAACGCATATGTGGTAAAAACTTGGTAGAAAAACAAGCTGCCAAAACTGCAGCGTGTATCTGCAGACAGAAAAAACTGTGCGCGCTAGCCCTAAAACTCACTTTATAGTAATACAGTTCTATCTCAAGTGTACTGTAAATCTTTATTACCTATCTTCCTTACTTAATATTAACTGTATTTTTCCCACACAGCAATGGCTGCTACTTCTCAAGAAACAGCATTTTATCATAGACACTGTTGCAATCCTTTTGAAAAAATATGAATATGATTGGCGCTGGTGGCTAGCTACTGTACTCTCCAAAGATTGTGAAAATGAAGAAGTAGAATTGACTTTATTGCATCCTTCTGGTCCAGCGCCATCCTTTGTGTATCCAAGAAAGCCAGACATTGTAAAAGTGCACAAAAATCAGATATTAACTCAGGCGGAGCCGAACACCGTGACAGGCCGGACATACTCTTTGACACACAAGGAAATGGCGATTGCTAGTAAGCGTTTATGAACAAGATTACATTTCACCCACTAGAAGGGACAAATTGATAAAATGCCACTTTAAAAACATACTATTAATTGTTTGATTAGTTCATAATTTATAGAACGATGATTTAACTACTGTACTATTCTTATTAAACACTTCATAAATCACATGTTTAGTGATAGAATAGAAAACAAATTTATATGTATAAATAGGGGTTAACATTTTTGGTTCTTTTAATCTTGTTTAATCAAACTTGAGGATATGATCACCTTTCTTCTTTTGGTTTGTTCAATACATTCAAGTTGAAAATGCTGAGCGTTGTGTTCTGATGATTAAGATGTATTTATCCTGGCACTTAAGGGATTTGTTTTTTGTGTTTCTTTTTTTTGCATATAAATGTTTTATTCAATAAGTTGTGATAACTCATACAACCATAAAATAAAAAATATATAAATTTGACAGGTCCCAAGTTGAATCTCTGCACAAATATAACCAAGAACACAATCAGTCATTTTTTCACAATTGCCCGTCAATAGTTTGAATTTGATATAAAGAAACATAGTCTTGTAACATATCAAATGAAAGCTGTTACCGTTCTGAGTAAAATGATGCCTCTCCCGCTTCATTATCTTATTTCTAGCCCGAGATAAACAAATGTATAGTCATACCAGGCCAAAATTCACCCTTTTTTTAAACTTTAAAAGTCTGTAAAAAATTAACTGATAAAGAAAAAAATTCTAAACTTTTAATTTGTAATTAACTAAAGTAGTACTTCATAAAGGAAAAAAAAATAAAAAAAATCTAAAGACGTCAGGTAAAAAAAAAATATTCATATTTAGATCACTTGATATAGAATGACCCATTGACGCTATTAATACTAAAATATTTTAAAATATGATCCCATCGCGATCCCAACTTGAAATTTGGTACAGATGTGGCTAAGAGCATAGCAGACACATGGGGAGTTTTTGAAATATTTAAAGCGCGCCGATTTTTCGGAAATGCGTTTTAAAGTTTTGCGCTTGCGATCACATGGGTAAAATATTAACAAAGATCCTCTTGTGACATATCTGGTGAAAGCCTGCACAGTTCTGAGTAGAACGATGTTTATTTTGTTTCTCTATCTTATTTCTAGCCCGAGATATGATAGAAAATGTAAAGCCATACCAGGACAAAATTCGCACTTTTTTAAAACTTTAAAAATCTGTAAAAAATTAACTGATAAAGAAAAAAATTCAAAACTTTTTTTTTGTAATTAACTAAAGTTGTTCTTCATATAGAAAAAAAATTAAAAAAATTTGAGGACGTCAGGGAAAAAAAATATTCATTTTTGGATCACTTGACATGGAATGACCCTTACGGTCTCTGGGACAGCTAAGTACAGCAGTGACCCTTTAAAGCAAAGGTCCCAAACTCCAGTCCTCAAGGCCCACCAAACAGTCCTGGTCTTCAGGATTTCCTTAGCATTTGACAGTTGGTAATTTAATCTCCTGCCTAGGTGACGATTCCAACTGTAAAATGCTAAGAAAATCCTGAAAATATGCACAGTTGATGGGACTGGAGTTGGGGACCTCTGCAATGGGAATCTGTCAGCAGATTTTTTACACCTAATCGGAGGGGTCACTTACTATTGCTGCTGTAATTTTGAGAAAAATCACTTATCAGCAGGAGATTATCACTAGAGGACTAGTAAATCTGCTGAAACAGCTAGTCCTTCAGATTCATGAGCTCTTTATAACCACGCCCCCACATCAGATTGGGAGCTTTCTGCCTATGCACAGTGTACACAGAAAAGCTGTCAATCAGTGGTGTGGTCGGGGACATAAAGATCCCAGAATGTAGAGAACTTGTACATCTGTAGCTGATAAGACATGAATTTTCTCAAAATAACATGAATCAGCCTAGTAAGTGACAGATCGCAGGGATCAGGGACTCTGTCCCTACATTGTTCTGCTCTCAGATAACATAGCACAAAACTGGTGAAAGATTCCCTTTAAGTTAAAGTTTATATCAGTTTTCCCTGGGACAACCATTGAGTTAAGTATTTTTAATGTAAGGAAATAACTCTGGAAAACTAGTAAATGGTGTCAAAGACGCAACGTGCGTTGAAGGAGAGCCGTGGAACACTTCCTTAAAGTAAAACAAACACTTTCCTTATTGCATCAAAAATTAAAAACTGGTGCACTAAGCCAGATGAGTGAGGGGGGAGAGGAAAGGACAAAGCAAGCAGTATAAGGACTACAGCTATTTCGCTCAAATGAGCTTCCACAGGTCCAAACAAAGACTTAACATGCATCCTGAAATTAAGATGTTAATGCAAAATGAAATATGGACAAAGTACTTAAAGCTCATAAAAATTATAAAGTGCTGCCGCAAGCTATGAATCGATTTCTGTGATAAAAACAGGAGCTCCAGATTCTCGTACAGGAATAACTGTACATAGTGATGATTAAATGTATCATCCATCATGGTGTCCAGGAGCAGCACATTCTGGTACTTGTAGTACCACATTGTACTGCTGAGAGGCAGCACTGGACAACCAATCATACAAGCCCTTAGGTAATACAGCTGTTTACTAGCGTCCGTTGGTGAATGCGCGGTAGATCTGGACTGCTCGTGACTTTTTTCTGTATGTGGGAAGCAATTTCGACTTACACTGGACCTAGAAAGACCATTATATGTGGAGGACAGTAACTTTTGAGCACGCTGTACTTTATTCTTTGCTCTACAGGTAAATTATTTCTTTCTTGCACTTTCCGCTGGCCTTAACGATGCTAATAATCCTTCTGGGGATGAGAAGGGTTGTTTTACCTGGATTTCATCAAGATATTGCACAAGCTCCATGTTCTTCTTTGATATTACAGTCTTGTAGTCCTGCCCTTCTCCGCGTGACATTAGCGTTTCTCTTTGGGAGTCAATCTGCCTCTGGTAGTCAATCACATCTTGTCGCAACTGTTCATTCTGTGTAATCCAAAGAGACGTGATATTAGTTTACAAAGACTACAACAATTTCTAATCTACTGTATTAACACCACCGGTAATACTTGGTCTAATAGCTGTAACACACCTCACCTTTTTCTTAAGTGTTTTTTTCTCCAAAATTAAGAAATGATTAAAAGGAAAAGCAACATAGAATATTAGCCAAAAAATGATAGAACATGATAAAGAGAAGGAAAGAGAGAAATAGAGTAATGAAAAATAATGAAAATAAAATTCTACAATGCATACTGTGGTATAAAATAATATAATCACGTGCATTGCCAATGGAAACGCTGCAGATTGTGTCTCTTTAGCATGGAATAGGCGCCTAAATCTCAGCAGAATACAATACATATGAATAGGACTTTACAGAACAACCAGGGTAATAAAAAGATGAGTAAATTACACATTGCAATGTTAGGGGTGAAGACCTACCTCTCGACGCAGCTTGCTGTTTTCATTATCAGTCTCTTCATTTCGGAGTGCAAGCTTAAAAAGATAATTAATGACAAATTAATATTTTTATTGTTATTAAAATTAAATGGAGCCTGAAAGGAGATTCATGCTGTCTGAATCACGTTTCAGCCATAGCTTTTACTCTAAACCAAGGCAGTGTCTCAGGAAGAACATACTTTAGGTCAGCTAGTAGGGGATTATGCATCTCTGATGAACAGTCCAAGTGTCTTCTCCCTGCTAAGTTCCTCTTATCTGTCAGAGGAAGAAGAGAAAGAGGAAGAAGGAGGAAAAAGGAAGAGGAGGAAGAGGAAAAAGAGATAAAAGAATAAGAGGAGAAGGAGAAGAAGGGGGAAGGGGGAAGAAGTAGAAGGTGCAGGAAGAAGGGGGAAAGAGAGTAAGAAGAGAAAGAAGGGAAGAGGAGGAAAGAAGGAAGAGAGAGGAGGAGGAAGGAAGAATGAGGGAAAAGGAAAGAGGAAGGAGGGAAAAGGAAAGAGGAAAGAAAAAAGAAGGAGGAAAGAAGAAGGAGGAGGAAGAAGGAGGAGGAGGAAGAAGGAGGAGAAGAAGGAGGAAGAAGAAGGAGGAAGAAGAAGGAGGAGAAAGAAAGAGGAGGAAGGAGGAGGAGGAAGAAGAAGGAGGAGGAAGGAGGAGGAAGGAGAAGGAAGGAGAAGGAAGGAGAAGGAGGGAGAAGGAAGGAGAAGGAAGGAGAAGGAGGAAAAAGAGAGGGGGAAGGAAGAGGTGGAAAAAGGAGGAGGAAAAGAAGGAGGAAGAAGGAGGATGAAGGAGGAAGAAGGAGGGGGAGGAAGGAGTAGGAAGCAGGAGGTGGAAGGAAGAGGAAGGAGGAGGAATCAAAGGGCACCTACTTTGGACTAGTTACCTGAAATGCATATGACCACCAGGTTCCCTTTAAACATTATATAATTGTAGTAATAGAAAACCAATATCTAGATCAGTATGCAACATGTGGAGCGAGAAAAAAGAAGAAAAACATATCTGTCTTTTGCAATAAACCAATAAAATAGACTGCTAGAACCACTTGTAAAACTTGCAAAATTCCCAGTCTGTGAATACTTTCCATACCATTGTAAAATGGAACACCAAAGTCACTGCTCAAATATGAGGGAATCATCATAAAGCTAGAAGTCTCCTCTTCCATCCAGGGGATCACTTGGGTCTGCACAGAAACAGACTCCTAATGGGGGATTCTTGCAGTATATTAATCTGAGCATCTGTTTACATGAAGGAGCACACTGAGGGCTGAAACTACATTTCTTCATCTAGAACCATGTACAGCTCTGTTCACATCAGAAGAACAGCCAAGAGCTTCCATTGCACATTCTGTGATAGTTAAAGGGTTCCAGATGGTCCACGCATGAGTGAAGAGATCACAACCCATGCACAGCCTCTCTACTCATTACTGCGGGAGCAAATGTGACGTAATGAATGGACAGAGCTGATGTATGCGCCATCACATCTCCACTCACTTGTGGTCACATTCCAGGTGCAACAAAAAATTGGAGACCCCCATTCTAGTGACAGGTGAGTATCTCATAGGTGGGACTTGTGACTATCAGACACTTCTGCCATATTTTAGAGATCTGCTATAAATGTCTCTTGTGAATCAACCTCTAACACATGCAGCACCATTCATCCTGTCAAAATGATGGAAACCACAAAGGCACCCAATGTCTTATAATGGGGTCAGCCACACACTACTGGCGTCGGTGGTGAAGTGAGCCTGGCACTTTGAAAATTTGCCTTTTGTTTCTGTTGAAATAGAACAGAAGAACAAAATTGACAATGCAGATGTGAACCAGGCCGGAGAAAGCTTTTGCTTTTTATAACCTCATTAAACTAGCAAAGCAATGTGGAAACTAGACTTCCCTTTGTAAATCAGCAAGGAAAACAAAGAATTACCTAACACTGACTGCGGCTCGAAATCCTGCTTTATTAATATATGGTCATTTTATGTCCTGCTGGTAGTTCTCCTTAAATACTCTTAGGACACTAATAAAAATATCAGGATTTCAGCAGATCTGTATCCTGTATAGCCATAATGTAATAACCCTTGTGAAAGTGATAACAGGACATGAGGCCATACTGGACATCACCATTACAATATTAAAGAAAACCAGAGCAGACATTACAGAACTGGTTGGCTCATTAGCCAGTAATCATCACCTTAAAGGGGTTTTCCCACAAATACGGTAAATTCATTTTAATCAATAGATCTTGGAAAAATAATAATTTCCACATTTGCATGTGTTTAAAAAAAACAAACAAAAAAAAAACTGTTCCTGTGCTAAGATAATTTTCTATATGTGTCTCTGCTATGTACTGTGTAATGGATGCGTCTGACCGTACAGGGACATGGGCTGATCATACTACATCTCCTGTGCTGAGATAATCTTATGCATGTGTCTCTGCTATGTACTGTGTAATGGATGTGTCTGACTGTACAGGGACATGGTCTGATCATACCTCATCTCCTGTGCTGAGATAATCTTATATATGTGTCTCTGCTATGTACTGTGTAATGGATGTGTCTGACTGTACAGAGACATGGTCTGATCATACCACAGCTCCTGTGCTGAGATAATCTTATATATGTGTCCCTGCTATGTACTGTGTAATGGATGTGTCTGACTGTACAGGGACATGGTCTGATCATACCACATCTCCTGTGCTGAGATAATCTTATACATGTGTCTCTGCTATGTACTGTGTAATGGATGTGTCTGACTGTACAGGGACATGGTCTGATCATACCTCATCTCCTGTGCTGAGATAATCTTATATATGTGTCCCTGCTATGTACTGTGTAATGGATGTATCTGACCATACAGAGACATGGTCTGATCATACCACAGCTCCTGTGCTGAGATAATCTTATATATATGTCCCTGCTATATACTGTGTAATGGCCGTGTATGATTGTACAGGGGCATGGTCTGTTCATACCACAGCTCCTGGCCAGGGGAAGGAACAAAACAGTACACAAACATTACAGCACAGGATCACAAAATATTCTTTCTTTGAGGTAAAACATTTAAAAATAGGAAAATATTTTACCTCACAAAAAAGAATTAGCTGTATACACTCTTTTACTTTGTCCCCGGCCCAGGAGATGTGTTATGATCAGACCATGTCCCTGTATGATCAGACACGGCCATTACACAGCACATATAAAAAGAACAAGGGTTTGCGCCAAACTGCTATATTTGCAAATGGGATCGGTGATAAGATCCCCGTGCTCACCTTATTTAGTTGTGCCGACTGCACAACTAGTTTGTAGGCTGAGTTGTGACCAAGTAGGATCTCCACAACATCCGAAGCCCTGGAGAGGCAGGTTCGTGTGTTCCTCTGATGCACAGACTACCAAATGATCCTCTGAGGGTGTAGTGATTCAAATACGGCAAGTTCTGGAGGTCAAGCTGCTGGATATCACGCTTCCCAGCGGGAGGTTGAGTATGCGATTTAAACAATGTGATATTGCATTAGCGCTACAGACTCAGCCAGAACAAAGCTCTGTGAATAATTACCTTGCGGTTTTATTGTTCCAATATCAAGTACCCGGTCTCCACAACGCGTTTCGGCGCTAATTGCGCCTTTCTCAAGTGAATCACTTGAGAAAGGCGCAATTAGCGCCGAAACGCGTTGTGGAGACCGGGTACTTGATATTGGAACAATAAAACCGCAAGGTAATTATTCACAGAGCTTTGTTCTGGCTGAGTCTGTAGCGCTAATGCAATATCACATTGTTTAAATCGCATTACACAGCACATAGCAGGGACACATATATAAGATTATCTCAGCACAGGAGATGTGGTATGATCAGACCGTGTCCCTGTATGTTCAGACACATCCATTACACAGTACATAGTGGGGACACATATATAAGATTATCTCAGCACAGGAGATGTGGTGTTATCTGATCATGTCTCTGTATGGTTAGACACGGCCATTACACAGTACATAGCAAGGGGTTAACAGAGATTGTGACAGATCTTTCTGGCAGAAACTAGTTTGACCTGATCATGAACTCGGACATTGCTTAGCAACTGTGCTGTGAACTCAGCCTAATCTCATATATTGTTACATGGCTGTGTTCACTGAAGACAGATTTGAGTGATAATAAACATGTGTCTGCTTCACACACGGCGCAGTGGGGACTCTTTGTAGAAGGATTATGAATGGTAACCAAACAGAATTTTCTAATGAAGTGCATTAGAAAGTTTATTATAATCACTTTCTCTACATTATTATTAAATAAAAATGTAAACGGCGGTTGCACTTTAAAGTTAAGTTTGTTCATGGGAAAACACCTTTAACATAAATTAGCATACATATTTGTCTTTGGAAGGGGATGAGATGTAGTGCTGCAGGGGGAAAAGCAAATGAAGAAAATCAAATGTGCCAAATCCATTTTCCTACCATGAGAAAAAAATGCTGATGTGATCTCCCCGCCCCCAAATATATTATATAGTTAGGTGATTCATGGGAAATTCATCAGTTCTGCCAATGGCCAACATGGCACCAGACATAACACTTACACGTTCGTTCACTTGCTTCTCCTTTTCCAGCTCCTTTCTTGTGTCTTTCAGTTCACGCTCTTTCTGACCCAGCTGTTCTTCTAGTTGACGAATTTCTTCCCGTAAAAAACGTGAATCTCTGGTACCCGTGGACATCTGTGCCATCTGCATTCAATATATAGCCATGGGAGGCAGAAAGTTAACAGAAGGGAAATGTGCAATCCAGAAGTAGAGATGTGCAGGAAAAAAGATCAACATTATATGTGGAAAAAGAATTAACATTAATCTGGATACATTTTATAGCACATTATTTTATTGTACAAAGGAATCACATTACAGTGAAGTTGTGGCAGCATAAAAGAATATTGGCATCTTCTCAAAATACGTAAGGAATGGATTCTGCATCTGCCCACACACATACCCACTGCCAATGTGAGCACTGACAGGAGACTTAGATAAAGGAGCTTAAAGGGGGTCTTGTACTTTTAGCTTTCTGACCACTAATTGACCAGTATGGAGTAAAATAATAAAATCTGATGTTACTCATTGTCCCCGGATTCAGTGCTGCCACAGCTCAATTTACTGTCTGCAGCGGTGCAGGCATCCCCACTGCTGCCAATCACTGATCACAGTGGCTATACTGATGTAGATTGCTCAAGTAGCTGAGCTCAGTGATTAGCTGCAGCCATGATGTGTGCCGCATAGTGTAACCCCTAATTATTTTAACCCATCACTGGCCATTAAAACTGATACATCTACTGTAAGGAGACGAAAAGCCTGACATTTGTATATGCAGAAATGGCAATTACATTTCTCAGGCCAAAGTGTTCTTTGATCAAAGCAGAATCCTAGACACTTAGGCACTGGGGCTCAGTTATTCAGTTGTGAATATTGGGGTTTGTTTAGAATATAATATAATATTTGTTCATTTATACAGTGCTATTAATTCCACTAGATGGGTGCCCGATGCACAATGCATCGGGATTCTAGCAGAGCGAGTCTCTGACTCGCAATGGCCGCTGCGCGGCCAATGCTTCGTTCGTATCCACATGACCACGCTGACTCGCAGCGAGAGCGGTCTCAAAAGGGGCAAAAATCCCATTCGTGATTATATAATAGATAGCACTTTACATACATCAGTCATGCTGTCCCTATTGAGGCTCACAATCTATACATCCTATCAGTATGTCTTTGCAATGTGGGAGGAAACCGGAGTGCCCAGAGGAAACCCACGCAGACACAGGGAGAACATACAAACTCCTTGCAGATGTTGTCCTTATGTCCTTCATGGGAAATGAACCCAGGACCTCGGGACTTCAGTGCTGCAAAGGCTGCAATGCTAACCACTTGAGCCACCTTGCTGCTGTTTAGATCCTACTAAATCCTTTTAAATTGTGCGGCCTCAGCAGCAATCCAAAATTAATATCGACTAAATGGAAGATGCTATACAGTGATATGAAAAAGTCTTTGCCCCTGATTGCTTATTCTTTTGCATGTTTGTCATACTTAGGCTGGAAACACACTATCCTATATACATGCGAGTCTCTTGGACGAGACTCGGATCAGTCACCTTGAACGGCCTCTCCCTCTCTGGACGGGAGTGTGATGCTGCACAAAAACACAAGCAGTTGACACTCCCGTCCAGAGAGGGAGAGGCCATTCAGGGTCACTGATCCGAGTCTCGTCCAAGAGACTCGCATGTATATAGGATAGTGTGTTTCTACCCTTAAAGGTTTCAAATCATCAAATAAATTTAAATATTAGACACGGCCACTCCAATGTTGTTTTCCTTAAGCAATTCAGAGTTGGACTTGCTGGTGTGTTTTGGATCATTGTGATGCTTCATAACCCAAGTGCACTTCAGTTTAAGCTCATGAACAGATGGCTTGACATTCTCCTTCAGGATTTTTTGGTAGATAGCAGAATCCAGAATTCAGTTTACCACAGCATGTCTTCCAGGTCCTGAAGTAGCAAAACAGCCCCAGACCATCACACTACCACCACCATATTTTACTGTTGGTATGATGTTCCTTTTCTGAAATGCTTGTGTTACTTCTACACCAGATGTCATGGGACATACATATCCAAAATTTTCAACCTTTGTCTCATCAGTCCACAGAGCATTGTCCCAAACATTTTGGGGATAAAAACATTTCTGGAAAAGCTGAGATGATCCTTTATGTTATTTTTGCTCTGCAATGGTTTTCATCTTGGAACTCTACCAGCCCTGTTGAGTCACCAGAGGGGAGATATACATTGGTGGAAATTGTGTTAATAAGAGCAAAAGCCAAATTACTATATTGTTGAAATGTGGGGGCCTGTTGGAGTCTGTGCCATATTTTATTCTCTTCCCCCACCCAAGGAAACAAAAAACTATTTTAGATTGGAAACGTCTGTTTTTTCTGCCTTTGTATTTTATAATTGTTTTGCACGTTTCTGTGTCATCTTTATCTTGCTTTTTTATTGTAATCACTGTATTTTTATATTAAAGCTTAAAACCTTACAAAAGTTGATCTTCATATACTCTAAAGAATGCTTAGCCTTATAGAGAGTGTGTATCACCCTGTTGATTGTCAGACAGTAGTATATTTCGGGGACTCACCACCCCGTGTGGTTGATAAGTGGTGACAGCATGTTGAGTAGTTGGGGTGTGTGGACTTTGTCAAGGTGTCATTTGTGCTCACTTTATAGCTTATAGCAAAGGTAGAGTGTCGGAATGAGTGAGTAGAGATAAATCAACCCTTGAAAGCGCAAGTATGTACGTGAGCCCCTTTAACGAAAACAGACACAACTCGGCTACATGGACGCCAAACGGTGATCACTGAATAATATATATAATATTTATTCCATAGCGCTTTAGATACATTTGCAACACTGTCCCCCTTTGGGCTCACAATCTAAATATCCTATCAGTAGGTCTTTGGAGACTGAATAGGCGGTTCACACATTAACACAATAGTTCTGTACACATATAATACCATTGTTCTTGGAAACAATGGCCCTAGCTACACAGGATGATGTGCTGCCATGAACAATGATTTTTAAATAAGAGTTTTATGAAATCAAACTGCAGATGATTGGCAGAACTATTTAGAAAGGCAGATTAATAGGAAAATGGGCCAATCATGATAATGAGCCAGTGTAAATGTATCCTAAATCTTGCGAAACAATAACTGTGAAATGAAAAAGAAAAAAGAACCCACAACAGTACAAACATCAATAGGTAACATTGTTGAGTAAATCAGGAACCTCACCTCCATTTCATTTTCCAGTTGTTTCATTTTATTTCTCAGTTGGTTTTCTAGTAAAAGAAAAGAATCTATCAGGGTGAAGTAAACATTTGGTACTCTGCAGAATACACTTTATTTAAGACCAGAGTCTCACTTGCATGAGACTCGTGCAATTCTCACACTACATCACCCAGCATGACCGCCCGCTCTCCAGACACGAGTTTGTCAGCTGCATGTAATAGGACATTACCAGTATGAGACAGGTATGTTCGCACAGACGGAGATCTGATGTGATGTGGAACTAAATAGTTCTGCCAGGAATCTTACTTTATTTTAAGGACTTGTTTCATAGGACTGGTTTAATAGGCTGTTCAGAAGTGATGGGAGGAACTGCACATCCACATACCTCCCATAGGAGGGTGTCATGGATACAATGAAACTACTGATGGATCACATGTTGTGTGATGTACGGAAGGTCCTGTACGTCCTCCTTGGTTCAGATGGCAAACATGCAAGACAGAGTGGAGCTGACCTCAGGGTGTTGGAAAGACACAGTCAGGAGACTGGATCTCGGTGCTTGGGAAGCAGTTATCCCTGGAAGCCGCAAGGACTGGAGACCACGTCTAGAGAACCTTAATAGTACAGCTCTGTTGGCGCAGAGCTGATAGAAGCGGCTAGACCCCACAAAGTTAAAAGACTATGTTTGATATGGACATTGATGTTACTACCTTGCTGAGGGATGTATCCGAAGCCAGACGGGCATAGCTGCAATTGAAAGGTTCTAGACTGAGGGTGTACTATTGTTGACGAGGCATTGAGGTTGACTATACTATAGTTGGCTTTATGGTGTTTTTAATAATCCGGCTGGACCTGTTTGGATAGAAAACGTTGCTACATGCTTTCATTGTGCAGCTGAGTGTTCCCTAGCATGCTTAGTAAGCACTACCTCACAACATACATACATATTATATTTTATATATTCATACATACACACATATATATATACACACGCGTATATATTTATCTTCCATCCCATGGGGAGATATCTTACTGCTCAAGAAGGGTTATAGCCCCTGAGACACCCAGCTATCTAGGAGCAAGGCTCTGATTGTTGCTCAGGCAACGAATGAAGCGGAATTTGATTGTGTGCACCTTTGCTCCATTTAAGATTGGCTTCCGTTGAGCCCGATTATTGGGACCCAGAGCCCCATTATGGCGGGTGGGGGAGGGAGGGTCTCAGTGGTTGGCTGATTATAGGTATGTAATCTACTATCCTATATCAATTTTTTAAAGAAATATGCACTACCAATCTTTCTAGAACATCTAGTTGCTAGGATTTGCTGAGCTCTGGATATGTTGCAGGAGCTAGGAGATCAAGTCTCTTAGAACCCCTGCCCAGCAGGAGAAACTTTACTAATTTCTTTTTCTAAATTAAACTAAAACAAACTAATTATTTGTTGAAGAGCAGGATAACACTAAATTCAAAAAGCAAATAAATACTGTAACCAGCGCATGCATTGGAGCAGTGAACCTAGGGCTGGGTATTCATGTGTTTGAAGATCTGCCCATACATTGTGACTTATGGAAGAATAATTAAACAATTCCTCACTTTTAGAGTGCACTCACACTGGCATATAGCCACCGTATAACTCACATAAGGATCGCACTGTCATGCACACACTGGCCGCGGCTCCCCTGACCGAAGCGTGACAGCTTCATATATTTCTATGAAGGTGTCATGCTCAGATTAAGATAGCCGCCGTCCAGTTTGCGCATTACAATATGATCCTCGCGCAAGTTATACTCCTGTAAAAGTGCGCCCTTACCCACAAAAACATTAGCCACCATGTGTGGGTGGTGTTTCGAGAGTCACAGATTGCTTCAGTCCTAAAGGAGTATTCTGGTTGAAAAGAGTCATTTACAATTTTCTCTATTACACTGAATATGTGATAATTGGCAGATGGTTTAGCCCATTTCTAGCTACCTCACTCCTACTTAAGAATGAAGATGTGGTTAGGCTTGTGCTCTAACACTTCATTTACTCCAGAGAACTCCCATTTTATTGTCAGAACTATGAAAAAAACATAAAATCAATGGCTATTTACCAGTCTTGACTTGCTCCTCTGCTGCTTTTCCAGCTTCTTCTAATACAAATTCAACCTCCTGAGATTTTATCTATAAAAAAGATTAAAAATTCTGACACAGTAAAGACACAAATTTGCAAATATTAGATTTAGAAAAATTAATTAAAAAGAGGACCTGTCACCAACCATACATGGTGATCTAATTACAGCACTGAATGCAGCATGTCTGCACAAGTCACACAAAATATTAAATATGACTCTAATGGCACCACTACTTCATTCACCAATGTTATGCAACATATATTTGTATTTTAAGTTAATTATTTGTTTGAATATTACATTACTTTCTGTGGGCGACAAAACTTTTGTCTTGCCAAAATCTGACCATTCTGTGTTCATTAAATGATCAATATTTCAGCATTGATGCCAATTTATTTTCTTAACCTAAACAACATTTTGGAGGGTTTCAGCTTTCAAAAGAATAATTTATACAGCCAATGGATGAATTTAACGTCAGGTTATAAGCTTTTATTTACATAACAGATAAGCGACATAACTTTTGTCAGGGAGTGTAAGGCCACGTGTACATATTGAATACTTGGCTAGTTTTTAACCTCAATATTTGTATCCAAAACCAGGAGTAAAACAATCAGAGGAAATGTATAATAGAAACATGTCACCACTTCTGGATTTCTTAAAAACTCCTGGGTTTTGGCTTACAAGTACTGAGGTAAAAAAACTCACCAAATACTCAGTGTGCGCACGTGGCCTTACAAATACTGAGGTAAAAAACTCACCAAATACTCAGCACGTGGCCTTACAAATACTGAGGTAACAAACCCACCAAATACTCAATGTATGCACGTGGCCTTACAAATACTGAGGTAAAAAACTCACCAAATACTCAATATGTGCACGTGGCCTTACAAATACTGAGGTAACAAACCCATCAAATACTCAATGTATGCACGTGGCCTTACAAATACTGAGGTAAAAAACTCACCAAATACTCAGCACGTGGCCTTACAAATACTGAGGTAACAAACCCACCAAATACTCAATATGTGCACGTGGCCTTACAAATACTGAGGTAAAAAACTCACCAAATACTCAGTGTGTGTAAGTGGCCTTACAAATACTGAGGTAAAATACTCACCAAATACTCAATGTGTGTAAGTGGCCTATATGCCTTTAAGGCACGAAGTCCATTTAACAGCTTGTTTCTCAGGGAAAATGATAGTTTAGCCATTTTTCTGAGTTGATACATGTCTCAGGACACAAATGTAAGAAAAGAGCTACCTAATACCGGTATCCAACCGCACCATGGAAATAACTTGGATCTGAACAAGTGTAGGAGTGTGTGTGGGGTGGGGTTTGGAGCGCTTCATTTTTACAGTATTCTAAAATATTTGTGAGCAATCACTGAAATAATAAAGAGAAGCCACAGTGAAAGCTTCAACTAACAATGTGAAGTCAAGAGCGCAACCTTTAAAAATTTCCAACATTGCATTGAAAATGCCCCCACTTTGAGTGACTGGTGACCGTTACTGGTGATTGTTATGTCCATACCCCTCTACCTGCACCTCCTGATCCTAAAATTCAGAGAAAATAGCTATTATTCCAAATACATTATTGAAAAAAAAAAAAAAAATCTCACTGTCATAACGAAGACACTGTCTACCAGAGTAAACAATCAAGTCTATGGATTGTAACCCACTGCCTTTGAGGTAGTAAGGCTGGTTTCACATAACGATTTTGTGCCTGTCAGTGGGATCCGACTTTGAAGGGGGATCCCACGGACAGGCACGGATCCATACGGATCCCTGCAATCGGATGGCAAATAGCCATCCGATCTGCAGGATCCGTGTGGATCCTGCGGTCCCCTGCCTTTCCCTACTCCTGCCTCCTCCATCTTCTTCCCTCTCCTACTCTATATGATGTGCCCCCGCTATTCTATCTGTGTCCCCTCTTCTCTATCCTCCTCTATCCCTATCCTGTCCCCTGTCCTCTCCCTGGGTGTAAAAAAATTAAAAAAACTCCTCCGGGAGTATACATTACCTGTCACCGCTCCCACGCTGCCGCACGATCAGGGCTAAAGGACCTGTGATGATGTCAGAGTCACATGACCCGGTCAGCTGACCGGGTCATGTGACCGGGCTCTTACATCATCACAGGTCCTTTAGCCCTGATCGTGCGGCAGCGTGGGAGCGGTGACAGGTAATGTATACTCCCGGAGGAGTTTTTTTTATTTTTTTACACCCAGGGAGAGGACAGGGGACAGGATAGGGATAGATGAGGATAGAAGAGCGGGGGACACAGATAGAATAGCGGGGGCACATCATATAGAGTAGGAGAGGGAAGAAGATGGAGGCAGGAGTAGGGAAAGGCAGGGAGATACGGAGCCGACATCGGATCCGAGGTGAACTCAGATCCGATGTCCATAGGCTCCTATGCTGTGGGCACATCGGACAGCCTCGGATCAGCAGTGATCCGAGGCTGTCCGATGTGAGTCACGGACACAAAATCGTAGCAGGCTACGATTTTGTGCCCGTGATTACATCGGATGGGATCGGATGGTGCCAAAATCGGATGCCAATAGTGGCACATCCGATCCCATCCGATTCCCATAGGGGAACATGGGGTCCGATTTCGGATCCGATTGTATCCGTTTTGAAACGGATACAATCGGATGACCGAAAATCGTTATGTGAAAGCAGCCTAAGGGTTCAACTCTTGCCTATAAAACGATAATAAGCCATTCTGTTATCACCCATCATCTGAAGGTCTAATAAAAAGTTGTATAACTTTTAATTTATACGGTGGTTAATCTTTATTAAAGTGGTTGTCCACTACTAAGACAAACCCTTCTAATTCCATTTGTTCCCCTTCCCCCAGGTAAAATTAAAGAACCTATACTCACCTCTCATGCTAGCACCATTCCAGCTGTGTCCGTAATTGCGGTTTTGGGCTTAAGTGACATTCTGACATCACATGAGCCCTGTGTCCAAACACGCCTTCAGACCAAATGAGCAATCAACAGGAAGTGACGCTGAGCTACTGCTCACTTCCTGTTGATTGCTCATTTAGTCCGAAGGCGTGTTAAGAGTAGTCGACAGTGATTGGACTCAACACTCACGTGATGTCACAATATCACGAGCCCAAAACTGTGATTATGGACAGCGCTGGAATGGCGCCAGCACGAGAGGTGAGTTTAGATTTTTTTATTTTACCTGGGGGAATATATGAAATCAGAAGGGTTTGTCCTAGTAGTGGACAATCCCTTCAACCTAAAATCAGAAACCTGTTTATAGATGTAATCCAAAAGTGGTAGTAACATTGTGCACTTGTGTAATATAATCACTGCCGTGGACACACAAGAGGCACAAACTTCTTAATGCTTAAAAAGTGTACAGAATGTGTGGCAGAAACCAATGAAGCAAGCTGATTTTTCTAGAATCTACACTATCTACTTCTGTATTTGACCTTAACATACTTAGGCCCCTTTCACATCAGCGTTTTCTTAGATTTGCGGCAGATTTACTGCATCTACTGCATCTGCCATGTAACGGCTGCACTTGCAGCACACTTGCAGCAATCCCCATTCATTCTCTATGGGGCTTGCCATCAGGTGCGGCAAGTGCAGTTTGCCGGATCCGGCACTTGCGTCGCGTGAAAAAAAAAATGCAGCTAGCTGCAGTTTTTTGACCTGCCGCGAGTGCTAGATCGTGGAAAAAAACTGCATTTGTTGCACCTGCCTTAAGTCTCAGAGAATGAACGGGACTTGCTGCAAGTGTGCGTCAAGTGCAGCCGTTACGCAGCAGATGCAGTAAATCTGCCAGATCTGCCGCAAATCAGCAAAAACACTAATGTGAAAGGGGCCTTAGATAGATGAGAACAACACCCTGATAGCACATCTACAAGCAATTAGAGTTATTAGCGGTCTGACATGAAATAGTTTCTTCAAACCTTCACTAAGGATTGTGTGATCCGGAAAAGCTGGATCAAATTCTCATTGGTTTCTTCTTTTAAATTGCTGCTGTTCACCTGTAATTATACAAGGAAAATGGAATAAGCAATACTTAGGGGGTTATCAGGGACATTTCTTTAGTTTTGTTCTAATGGGGCTAAGAACTTACTAACAACTTGTCTTTTCTGCCCTGGGAGGATTACTCCCAGCTCATGGTGGTCACGCACGGTTCCTGTTGGCGATTTTCCTGCTTCTTGTGATGCTGTAAGGCAGTGAGGAGCCGACTATCAATCAGATGTCAGCAGTAACACCCCACAGTCAGAGCAGAAAACAAGAGAAGGAGCTGCTCTGTCAACATGATGTCACAGGAAAAAAGGTAACATCATCCGAGATCAGCAATGGATAGAACAGACAGGTAGTTAGTAACTACCTGCCACTAAGTTCTTAGCCCCACAGGAGAAAAACAAAGTCCCCGATAACCCCTTTAAAAATTATATTCTTAACATATCTCTAAGATAGAAAATAACTTGCATATTAGTGGGGGTCTGACCTCTGGAACTACTGGTGATCCTGAGGACGAGGCTCTGAAGTGTGTGGTAAGAATCGAGTACTGGGTGCATTTAATAGCTATGTGAACCAGAGATAACCAAGCATTATATTCATCTATCCATCTCCAGCCACCGTTCCATTCCAACAAAGAATTTCAGATCTCCATTATGATCTATGGAGGTCCGTCTACTATTCTTTGCTGACAACTTTAAGTGTTGAGAATAATCATTTATTACAGAATCGGTGTCCAGGCTTGTCATGTAATCTCTGGCTCAAAATTCCTTTAGTTTTATCATGGATACCAAACATGTATTGAATATTTCGGGGAAATTCCGTTGGTTTCAAACATACTCCTGGTAATGTTCAGTATTTATACTTCTCGATTCATTATAGTTTGGCACTTATTGCACTTTGTGTTCACATGCATAAATATTCTAATTATTCTGCAAATCTTCAGCCGTTTGTTCTATGGACATAACAGTAATTTCTCCTCAAAAATAAAATATATCAAGAAAGGAAAAAGTTATCTCCAATGCCTTGGTTGCTCAATGGGGCTTAAGTTTTCCCCCTCGTTAGAAAATATTTTGTTAATTAATTATACATCTACAATGATCTAAATCCATTTGTTACATTTATATTTGAGATATATAGATGATATTTTTTTATGGATTACAGTAACAACAATCCATGTAATTTACCATTTTTTTTCTTCCAACATACGAATTAAATTTTGTTTTTGGCTTTGTCTCTTTTTGGCAATGTGCCCAATAATGCTGTAGACTGCTGTATTTACGTCAAGTCTATAGCCGATAATTCTTACCTGTTTGGACGAATTGCCCCCATAAACATGTTATACAGTCATATGAAAAAGTTTGGGCACCCCTCTTAATCTTACTCTTTTTTTTTGTTTAAAATAGTTTTTTTGCAACAGCTATTTCAGTGTGATATATGTAATAACTGATAGACACAGTAATATTTCAGGATTGAAATGAGGTTTATTGTACTAACCGAAAATGTGAAATATGCATTATTTCAAAAATTGACAAGTGCAAAAGTATGGGCACCTCAACAGAAAAGTGACATTAATATTTAGTAGATCCACCTTTTGCAAAAATAATAGCCTCTTGTCATTTCCTGTAGCTGTTAATGAGTTCCTGGATCCGGGATGAAGGTATTTTTGACCATTCCTCTTTACAAAACAATTCCAGTTCAGTTAAGTTTGATGGTCGCCGAGCATGGATAGCCCGCTTCAAAACATCCCACAGATGTTAAATGATATTCAGGTCTGGGGACTGGGATGGCCATTCCAGAACATTGTAATTGTTCCTCTGCATGAATGTCTGAGTAGATTTGGAGCGGTGTTTTGGATCATTGTTTTGCTGAAAGATCCATCTCCGGCGTAACTTCAACTTTGACACTGATTCTTGAACATTATTCTCAAGAATCTGCTGATACTGAGTGGAATCCATGCGACCCTCAACTTTAACAAGATTCCCGGTGCCGTCATTGGCCACACAGCCACAAAGCATGATGGACCCTCCCCCAAATTTGACAGTGGGTAGCAAGTGTTTTTCTTGGACTGCTGTGTTTTTGTGGCGCCATGGATAACGCCTTGTTGTATGACCAAACAACTCACTTTGTTTCATCAGTCCACAGGACCTTCTTCCAAAATGAAAAGTGGCTTGTCCAAATGTGCTTTTGCATACCTCAGGCGACTGTTTGTGGCGTGCATGCAGAAATGGCTTCTTTCGCATCACTCTCCCATACAGCTTCTCCTTGTGCAGTGTGCGCTGTATTGTTGACCGATGCACAGTGACACCATCTGCAGCAAGATGATGCTGCAGGTCTTTGGAGGTGGTCTGTGGATTGTTCTTGATTGTTCTCACCATTCTTCTCTGCCTTTCTGATATTTTTGTTGGCCTGCCACTTCTGGCCTTTACAAGAACTGTCCCTGTGGTCTTCCATTTCCTTACTATGTTCCTCACAGTAGAAACTGACAGGTTAAATCTCTGAGACAACTTTTTGTATCCTTCCCCTGAGCAACTATGTTGAACAATCTTTTTTTTCAGATCATTTGAGAGCTGTTTTGAGGAGCCCATGATGCCACTCCTCAGAGAAGATGCAAATAGGAGGACAACTTGCAAGTGGACACCTGAAATAGCTTTTCTCATGATTGGATACACCGAGCTATGAAGTACAAAGCTCAATGAGGTTACCAAACCAATTTAGTGCTTCAGTAAGTCAGTAAAAAGTAGTTAGGAGTATTCAGATCATGAAAATCAGAAGGGTGGCCATACTTTGGCATCTGTCACATTTTGAAATAATGCATATTTCACATTTTTGGTTAGCACAATAAACCTCATTTCAAACCTGAAATATTACTATGTCCATCAGTTATTACATATATCACACTGAAATAGCTGTTGCAAAAAAACTATTTTAAACAAAAAAAAAAACAAGAAAGAGCAAGATTAAGAGGGGTGCCCAAACTTTTTCATATGACTGTACATAATTTTCCACTAGAGAATTTGTGATGGCGAGGAGATGTTGCACCACTGATAATTTATACTGTGCAGAATGTGCAATAATTAGTAAACAATTTTGCAGTAGGAGTTATTCAGAATCTATTCTATCCCATACTAGAGCCAATGATGAAAAAAAATCTAGCAGGAGATTTATGTTATCAGAGTTTGGGAACACTGAAGCAGCAAACTATTTAGAAAGGAGTTTGAAGGTTACAAACCTCTTTATTAAAATTATACACACCACGACGCGTTTCCACAGTGAACAGCCATCTTCATTAGGTGATTTACATTATGTATTTTAGGAGGACACATTAAATACATTTCACATCCAATCAGTATTTAACAATTTAGTGACCTCATTTAACCCTGAACCTACAGAACAATTGTAAACAACCAATCAAGCTGAGGTAGCGTTTAACCCTAAAGGTGCCTTCTAATATATTATTGGGAAATGTTCCGTGGTTAAAATGTAAAAAATCTAAAACATAAAACAACCTGAGTGATGGTAAATGTACAAAATAGTCTCTAAAGACATATCAATAATATAAAATATAAAAAATAATTTAACATATGCCTCATAATTCTTGAACTATCCTCAGGGAGTGATATTCAAGAGTTGTGTAGTGAGCTGCTGGCTGCCGCGCACTGTATGAGGGCTGAAGGACCTGTCGTGACGTGGGTCCTCTGACGCGCAAGTCACACACCGGCCGGCGTCCCATGTGACAGAGAGACAGCAGAGGAGCCACCGGAGCCCGGACAGGGCAATCCAACACAGCGGTGCTGCAGACCAAGGTTGTGCAAGGATGCTCAGCCTCATAAGGTGAGAGGCGCCCCCCATACCTCTAAACTTGACCCCCACCAGACCACCAGATGCTTCTCAAAAGGCGCTTCTTCAAATTTTGTCTCCCAGAAAAGAAATCTAGGGCTCAGGATGTCTCCCAAAAAGGTAAAAAAGAAATCTGATTTATTTATTGGTAGTACTAATCTTGTTTTTTGTACATTTTAGTGCACAATATTACCTAATAGTAGATATTGTGAAAACTACCTGTCCATTTTTGACACAGATTAAATTCTGCAGAGCATTATTACGAAAGATGAGGTCAGATTTGTTTGCAAAAGAGGCACAACAGTGGGGAACTTGATTTCTCCAAGTAACCATTTTAACAAAGGGTTAAATAAATCTAAGTCTCATGGTCAATGGCTTTCCACTGTGGGTTCGTTCAAGTGTGGCCAAAGCAACTGTGGCTTATGAAGCTACATGGGCAATCACTACACTTTTTCTTCTGTGAATCGAAAACTTTTTTAATGGATTCTTTTATTGTTTATAATATTTTGTTCTAAACGTAATTTACAGTTCACCCCCTCAGAAGAATTTCTGAGCACATTTATGACAATAAAACCACATAGAGTCTGTCTGAAGCCTCGCAACACTTTCTCCATGTAGTGGTGCATCTCAATGAATGAAAATATCATCAAAAAGCTAATTATTTCAGTAATACAATAAATAAAGTGAAATGTACGGTATATATTATATAGAGTCACTACAGAGTGATCCATTTCAAGTGTTTATTTCTGTAAATGTTGATGATTATGGCTTACAGCCAATGAAATCCCAAAGTTCATTATCTCAGAATATTAAAGTAGAGAGGATGAAGGGCCTGAGAGATAAAATATTACCTACATAGGTATCAGAGGCTTCACCTTGTGTGGTTGTGAGAGTCACAACCACTATAAAAGCATATCACGGCTGCTGCAGTCAACAGCATGGTGCATATAGAGTAGGGAGGATGAAGGGTCTGAGAGATAAAATATTACCTAAATAGGTATCAGAGGCTTCACATTGTGTGGTTGTGAGAGTCACAACTACTATAAAAGGATATCACGGCTGCTGCAGTCCCCAGCGTTCTGCATATAGAGTAGGGTGGATGAAGAGTTAAAAACTGTGCTGCCGTATTCCACAAGACATCAAAGGGTGAATATAATATTGATTCACTAGTTAGTGCATTTCAGGGCGTCCTGGCCCCTTCCTCAGAGCAAATCAATACCATATTGCTATGTTTCAGGCCTCCCTGGTTCCTTCCTCAGAACAAATCATTATCATATTGCCATGTTTCAGGGAGCCCTGAAACGCGTTCACTAATAAATCAATATTATATTCACCCTTTGATGTCTCATGTAATACAGCAGTGCGGTTTTTAATCATTCATCCTCCCTACTTTAATTTTCTAATATAATGACTTTTGGCTTTTCATTGGCTGTAAGACATAATCATCAACATTTACAGAAATAAACACTTGAAATCGATCACTCTGTTTGTAATGACTCTATATAATATATGGGTTTCACTTTATGTATTGAATTACTGAAACAAATTAACGTTTTGATGATGTTCTAATTCATTGAGAAGCACTTGTACATAAGGTGATATCTGATTTATGAGTAACAGCCACAGAGAAAAGCGGACATGTCTAAAAGTGGACACGACACACTTTTAGGTTCAGAGAAGCCAAACGGGTTTTCGACTTGGATTCCAGGTCACTTTCTGATATGCTTTATATGTATTAGATTATTTTGATCTTATCTATAGCTTCTTTGTAACATATTGTAACATTTTTGTAAGTGGCTCAGGTTATTCTGTGTATTTCATTGTCAAATTTGCTTACTGGGGTTTTTTTTCTCTTCTCTACCTGTCAATGGCTTTTCTTATCCCCATTCATAAGTCCTCACCAGAAGGTGTTTCTAATTTGCTTGTCATGTCGGCTCTATATAATCTTTGTAGTAACATAGTGGTATGTACTAGGATTGCGATCAGTCTCTGATCGAAACGCGTAAAGACGCCCCTGTGATCTTTTAACACTTTCTTAGCCACTGTCATGCTCTGTTTTTCTATGATGGGTCAATAAAAATGTTTTGAATTTTTCTCCATGTGGACTACTGTTCTACCTTATCCCTGGATGCTGAATCCTCAGTCACGAGCACACCACTTTGGAGCCTTGTTTCACTAGAATGTTTGAGTGAACTGGAAACAACTTCTTTTGCTTCTCTAATCTGAGAGAATCATGATGTAGAAATAGAGACACTGATTCTAAAGATATGTCACTTACTGGGCTGCATGCTGTTTTGATAATCTCCTACTGATAAAAGTGAATGTTATCACTGGAGGACTAGTTGGCTTGTGCAATATAGTCATCTTGCTCTGTATAACCAATAACCAGGGCTGTGCAGTTGGTAAACCAAACCTCCAATCCCAACGTCAACACCAACTCCGACTCCACCAAAATGGACACAGACTCCGACTCCACAGGTCTGTGTATAATCCTGTCTCCACTACTGATTAGCACTTTCTGCCTATGCACAGTGTATACAGAAAGCAGTGAAATCAGTGGTTACACAGAGTTCAGCATTCAGAGAATTGGTAGAACAGTAGAGAAAACAGTGATTAAAAAACAAATACAGGGAGCAGCCCTATAAGTGACATAGCTGGGAATCAGGGTGTCTCTCCCAACATCATGCTGCTCTCTTAGGGTAGTAGAAACCTGGTGAAAGATTCTATTTATTGGTAATCATACAGAAATACATATAGGACCATCAGTGAAGTAGTATAACAGGGAAGAAGAATAACTAAACATTCCCCATGTGTCAGAGGACTGGAAAGGAGGCACTTACCTTAACCAACATCTTCCGCATTTTCTCTGCCAATCGTTCTTCATTAGGAAGAGCGTCAGGGTCGACCTTCATTAGCTTTCCCCAATCTAATGTAGGAGCCATCGTGATTAGTTTAAGTCTGTGGCAAATAAACATAATTGCATATTTTATAACCCTCATATGAATAAAAAAGGGCGCAAAGGGTTAACAAGGCAACTTTGATTAAAGTCAGAAGGTGAAATCTGTACAGGTTCTGAAATAATGCACCTTTATGATACTAAGAGCACTGGGGAGGCAGATGGACGTCGGCTAGAACCAATGACTTCACTGCGACCAGCCAAACATCAAACAGATTGTCAGGGGAAAGAAGTATTGGACATGCTGAATTTCAATATGACTGATCCTTAGGTCTTCTGAGAGATATACTGCTGCCAGAAACAGCTCTCCATTAGGAACACATGCAATCCTGAGTGAATGTGCATGGGGCAGTTAAAAAGAAGAATGATCATTTTAGGACAGCAAGATAAGGTGTATGGCCACATGAAAACGCATGTAGCCCAAATTTATATTATAGTCATACTTGGGAAAGGCCATTAAATAACTCTCCTACAAGTAGCACTGTAATGGGGCCGTCACACGCGTCAATATATCGCACATGCGACCATAATTTTCCATCGCGCACACAACACTCCACCCACATCGCAGCGTGTGACAGTGCGTTCCGACCAGCGATGAGTCGCGTGATCGCAAGTTGCATAGTTTAGATCCTGAGCTAAAACCTAGCGACGATCGTTCATTATCTTTTCCCCATCGATGCATGTGACATCTGTATAATGACCGGTTTGATGATCAAGTGCACTGCAGCTAATGTTGTCAGACTGCCAGAATTGGTGGCAGCATCGCACTTGCGATCATTCCAGCGTCTTTATCGGACAATCGCTTGGAAGAAAGTCTTCCCGTGTGACTGTTGTGTAGCGATCATTGAACATCGCTCGGACGATTCAAAAAAATTACATCGCAAGTACGATTGCACGATAGATTGATGCGTGTGACGGCCCCATTAGGCTAGGTTCAGACATATACAGCACTGTATGCCCAGCACTATGTCGTAATTCCTGAAAAACTATATTCTGATGGAAACCCCAACAGAACGCAAACATCCATTCACTTGAAGAGAGCCAACGGAGTCACTGTGGACCTAACCAAGGCTGTGAAGTCATTAAGCTAAACCACACACTCCGACTCCTCAATTTCTCCGACTCCAACACCACGACTCTGACTCCCTTATACATGGCTCATGCTTAAGTGATAAATTTCTTGTAGTACAATGTGATAATCAGGCTTTTAATCATTATTATGATATAATGTTCAAGATATTTAGATAGAACATAATACTGTGCCCAATTTATTATATATTTTATAGGAGTCGGTCCATTTTATATCGACTCTGACTCCACCAAAATGAGCTCCAACTCTGACTCCACACCCACGCTCCTAGCAGTGTTCAACTTTTTCCAATGCAAGAAAAATGTAACCACAATTTTTATGCATTTCTAAAGCAGACGAATATTGCCAGGACAGAGGCTGTACTGTATTCACACTGACCATCAACTCCATTCAAGTGAATGGCAAATTTCTCTCTGTTGGAGACCCCATCAGAATACAGTTTTTCAAGAATCATAACAAAAACCTTGGCATAGAGCACTGTATAAGTGTGAACCTACCTAAGATGGCTTTACACTACTGGTTTTCGGTATCCGTGTGAATCCAGCTGACACTGGATGCACCCACATCCGTTTTTGGTCCCACTGACTTTCAATGGGGCCAAATGCACTTGCGCGTGCATCCAGTTCTTTAGGATTTACCGCTTATCCTCTTATCCCACCCACTTCCACAGAACAGAGCGGAAAAGCCGCCTCTGCTCTGTGTTTACCCCGCCATGTTGTCCCCAGCAGGAGCAGTCCGTTTACTGCTCTGTGCCGGGGTGAACAGAGTGGACTGGTGCCGGCAACACAAGGCAGGGAGGTGCCAGCTACCTGCCGGTTAGGGTTTGGGCATAGAATTGGATTACCTCCTATTGAAGTTTTATTTCAAAGTCAGGCCTCTTTCACACATCTTTACCTCTGGTATGTGTGCAGTCTGTGCCGACATGTGCTGGAGGCTCATGGTGGGTTTACACGCTAGGCTATCCTGAACATCACAGATATGTGATCGCTCCAAAGATATTGTTTGTGCGTCCTTGCATGTAAATGAACGTTATAGGATGAAAAGATCGTTGGAATGTTCATCCAAGATTTTAGATCCAGACCTCAAATCTATCGTTCGTCGTCCAATTAACATTGATTCAAGAAGCAACATCGTTCAGTGTGACAGCTTTATGAACGAAGTTGTTCAAAAATCCCCTATTCCTGCCGCTGTCATTTAAGAAAGTTTATTGAAAACATTTTCCGTGTGCGATTTTACATGTAAAGCCGCTCTGCAGCTCTGTGCTACATGTCCGGAGCTGGAGGAGCTGAGGAGGGCACCCGCCGATCCGCCCCTCCAGATCTTATTGGAGAGCTCCAATCAGATCTGGAGGGGTGAATGGCTCTGATTTGCTCTTATCGGCAGTTTCACTTTTAACTGCCAATCAGAGCGATTTTAGCCACGGGGGGGACGACCACCCTCCTTGGGCTAAAGCATAGGTCCTTGTGATCCTGCAACTCCAACTTGTCACCGACACGGTCACCAGAGCAGCAGGAGAGCATACAAGCCATGACGTTATAGAGACGTCATGAAGGGGTTAAAAATGACACACCCCCAAGGGGACATGTCATTTACACGTGAATCCAGCTAAATAAGGTACTCAACCTGATGCAACAGGATTGTCACGCACTAGTATTTTCACCGATACATTAGATGGATCAGTTATAATACCGAAGCAGGTGCATCCAGTTGCATCATGATACACAATTGCGGGGAATTCTAGGGGGATGCAGGTTTTACCCGCATTCGCCCAGTTTCCAAAACCTGGTAGTGTGAACCCCACCAAAGATAGTCACACACAGGCAGATGTCTTCTTAAATGGTTATTCCCATAGCCAAGATGGAAATACCTCTTTCAGATCACAGGGGCATGGAAATAAATATGGCTGAGGACAACTGTACTACTGTTTGGCTAACTCACATATAAATTACTGGAAGCTATGAATACAGCATAGTTGTTTCTACAACTGAGGAGTTACACTTATTGCATAGCTTGTTTTGCCATGTTGTTTACGTAATTCTTATTAATTTCAATGAAAACTTCACAAAAATCATAGCACAACTGCTAGAACTGCTTGTTCTTCTTTACCTGAAGGTAGCTTGTATACAGGGGTGGGTGTCCCCTTTCTGTTAAATTTTGTCCCTGATCTCAGTTAATATAAAAAACCCTAGTCATCACTACACCAAACTTCCCTGGTCCACCAGCACATCTCCACCCTGCTCCTGGTGTCTGGCACTGGTGGCATGGACGTCACGTCAACAATGAGCACAGACTATGCCAGTGCACAGTTGTACCCTAAAGTTTTAAGACTGACAGATTTTGATTTTCACAAAGTTCAGTATTTTAGGGATGCTTTATTCACTCATCAGTATGTGTATGCCAAACCCAGACCATCTCCAGAACACAAAACAGGTGTCCATCTTTCTATTATACTTTTTCTTTGTTCCGCGTCTTGTTTTGGCTTACAAATACTGAAGCAAAAATCTGACGTGTGAACAAGCCCTTAGAGCATTTTATCATTACTGAACTACATTTATACTTTTTTTTTTTATTCTTTTACTGACAAATACATTAAGTTTATGCGAAGGTTTATTTAGTGTTGACCTTTATTTGTCATTACTTCTGCAATTCTCCATGTGCTTCAGAGAAAATAACTTTAGAGCAGGTACAGGGACTGGACTGTAGAAGACTCGGGTAAGGTACATGTATAGGTATGGTATGATGAAGCCCCTCAGATTATTTGGGATAGCTAGAACAACGAATGTACGGAGAAGAAAATCTGTGCGCTACCTTGCGTCCTGAGTCATTGGTATCTAAATATCCTTCAAGAGCAACTTGTTCCAACCATCCAGGAGAAATCTGGTATAAACAATCTTTGTTCAGCATGATGGAAACCATGAAACAAGACAAACGTGATCACTAAGAGCTTGGTGACGAAAACATTGAGATTTTGGATCCATCGGCCATAAACTCCTTAGATTTCAATTCCATTCAGAACCTGTGGTCAATTGTGAAAAAGCGGATGGACAAACAAAAACACAATATGTGATCACCCCAAGCACAGATTAGACAATAAGGCTACGTTCACACGTAGTGTAATTCCCGTGCATTTATGCAGTGACGCTTTTTTGCATTCGTACGGCGCAAACAAGCATGACTGCATTCACACACTGCGCTTTTTTGCGGCGTGCTTTTCCCAAGCCCATAGTGTATGTGAATTTTAAAGACCTGAGCCAACTCTGCCTTTTTTTCCACAGCGGAAATGCAGCATTTTTAAGTGCAATAAAATCAGCATTCTCTCTTTCCCTCCCTCTCTCCATATTCCACTCTCTCTCTCCCTACCCCTCTCTCCATCCCTCCTACACTCTCCATTTTTCCATATTATAACCTTATTGATTTTTATTACATAATACCTTCTTAATATAGTTGATCTTTCACGTCATACATTGACCATTATTTTATCACAATGCTTTCGTGGTTTTCTTAAATATTTTGAGTGACTTTACCAACAAGAATCTATTAAATTGTTACCCTTGGGTGGTTTGATTTTTACTTTTAGGTCTCGGTCTTATTTTGATATCTCATGAGAACCTCTCGATGTCATATAGGTTACGCTACTACCGTTGACCTTGAGCTTCACATGTGATGTGGTCCACCTCTTCATATTAGATAAGGTAATACTTCCACCGCATGGTGTAACCTTTATCAATTGGCTGTGTACTGTGTTTCCTCACCTGTATATTCTTCCATTGATATTCCTTCACTTCTACTTGGTCCTGCTCATTTTCCTCCAGCCCCTATCACCGATCTTCCTTCCCTTTGAACGATGGGTTTATCATTTTCAAAAGATTTGTCCGGCTGTCACCATTCATTATAGAGGATATCATCTACTTGTGAATTGATAAATATTGTCTTTGCTTGATACTCATACTTTGTATTGTATATCTTATGTTCTTTAATATCAGAATCGTGAAGAAGGCCTTAATAGGCTGAAACGTTGATCTGACATCTAATGTCAATTGTGTGACAATAAAAGGACTCTTTGTTTTTCATCACAAATTTGGCATTGTCCGTTTCTTATTAATAACTATAGTATTAGGTTTTGCCTAGATATTCCTAAAAAAAATGTATACTGATTTTCTTTTAGAGCACCCGCACATAAGGTGAGCTATACGTAAATACTGATATTTATATAAATTTGATTGATTTAAAAAACATGTAAAATGCTCATAACAGTTTTTCCATAACCATAGAAGCATCTGAATAACTTTGTGAAAACCAAAATTTGTGTCAGTCTCAATATTATTGGCCACAACTGTAGATGGAACGCCACATGGAGAGCCGCGGAGCTCACCGATTGGCAGCAGAGCCGCGTGATGTCAGAGCCACAGCCTATGTCAGGTATTGAGAGCAGTGGTAGAGACTCGCCAGTGAACCCAAAGGAGAGTGCAGGGCGTTCTTAGTACCGTATTTATTCCTTACCTAAAATGTGCTCACAGCTGAAATTGAATTGAAAGAATACAACACTCTGAAATGATAATGGATTTATGTTTGGCTCCAAATTTATCCTGCAGCAGGACAACAACCCCAATCAGACATTTCCCTGATTACATGAATCTGCCTTGATTTATCACCATTGAGGTCACCATTAATCTGGACCAAATCCCCAACTCTGTTTCCTGTAATGGAGCCTCACACCTCCCAATACTTACCACTTATTAGAGGGTTACTCCCCAGCCATTAGTACAGCCAAATATTTCCCATATTGACCACTCCATCTAGAGCCCTGCTGTCACTCTGCCCCCTAGTTACATCGTTTCTCTGCATAGTGGAGTCTCTTGACTCTGCTTCATTGTAGGTTTTCGGCCTCAATAAACACAATAATCACTGGGGCAGTGGGAATAACATCAGAGCTAGAACTGGCCACTATTGAGCTGCTGAAGGGTCCTATGTAAAAGGGTTTTCCAGCTCCATGTATGCTTTACAAACTGCTTATTATGATATACTATAACATATAATGGGGGATGAATGCCACCGTCAGTCCCATGTTGCCACTTCATCATGCCCCACCGGTTTCCACACACCTGACTAGTGAGGATATGCCAGGTACGGGTACTGAGCAATCCACCCGTGGGGCTCACATCTATTGCCAGTCGCAGGCAGTGAAGGGACCAGGCCGCAGAACAGGGGCACCGGGACCCCAAGACTAGTGGAAAAGACCAGGCTCAGCTAGCAACCTGGAGGCTGCGGTATTTCTAAGGTGCCGCAGCTAATACCGCGCACATCCGCTACAAAGGTGGCCATATAGGGTCGGGACAGACTTCAAGTAACCCCAGGAGGGACCCACAGTCACTGGCTCAGGGCTCTATGTGAGCGAGGCGCAAGGCAGGAGGGTGAAGCAAGCACAGTGTGAGACGACCGAGAAAGGACAGAGAGAAGGGGTACCGGTGGAGTGTCATCCCACTGCCTGGGAGTAGGTGGATCCCTGCCTCCGAGAACCCGCACTCAGCGGGCTGTTGCACAGTGACTGAGTAAACTTCTAAAGACTGCAATCCGCTGTGTCTGTGACCTTTCTTGACACGTCGTAAGCCCTGTGCAGGAACACAGCTACCAACTCACTCAGTACCATCTGCTGCCCTTGGGGTCAGCCCTACCTGTAGAGGTCTTTACAACACTGCTGCATCATTACCGTCAGCCCCAAAGGAACTGTCGTGCAGCGGCGGCCATGTATAGCTGCAACCTGCGGGTGGCGTCACGTAAAAGGTTATACCCAGGTCTGGTCATCCTCTCCTCGAAGAAACTCCCTGTCCTCATGATCTTCTCTAAAGAAGAGAGCCACCCTCCCAGAACTTTTAATGACACTGCCAGGGTCACGGAGCCGGGTCTCGACCCCCGTGACTCCCATGAAGCCTCAAAGCCCGGTTCCGAATATCCTAGGTCCTGGAGGGGCGTGTCACCAGGACATCTGCACTGGTGCAGGGGACATAGTCAATACCATTAATTTTTCCAATATTCCAGATGGAGAACTGCAGTTTGTTTGTTTTTGTACAATTGCAACTGAAAAAGCCCTGCCATCTGCTCATCTGGATGCCACCTGTGCCTCTTCCAGCATGGCACCTAGGGAGACGTGCCTTACACATGATATAGGGGCACACCACATGTAGTGCAGTCCTGCCATGTGCATGATGACTGAGAGGTGAGGAGCAGCTTGTCCCCCTGATAGAGGGCAGGGTGAGGGATATAGCAATGGCAGGAGACCAGTCCCAGAGTGATCTGTATACACTTGTATTATCCAGGGACTCACCCAGCCCGAGGAGAAGTGGTGTCCCGGTCTCGTCAGCCCTCCATGGTCATTGGGGGCCCTTCGGCCTGTGGGGGGACATGATGGGGCTCAGGTAGGAGATTGCCTTATAGACCAGCCCCGGCGCGTCACCGCGGAGGAAGCCGGGAAACTAGAAGCCTGGGAAGTGTTGCTAAGAAACGGATTAACAGCGGACTCCACACAGAAGCCCCGCCCCTAGGTGCTAACGGCAGCGGCCGCGTGTCACGCCTCGTTATAGCTCACGGCCACGCCTCCTTGGTGTCTGCTTTCTTGTGAATAGCAGTCATTTTCCTACGGCCTCGGTGCTGCCACCCTCACTGCTGGTCTGTGAGGAGAGGGTCAGAGCCTCAGGGCGATATTAACACATGCTTCGCTGCAGCCGCCAGCTCCATGACGTCATTTCCGGGTGTGTGAAGCCTGGGGGAGGAGCTGCCGGCCTTCACTGTCATGGCGGCTCACACAGCTCGGAGAGAAGCCGATTGATACTCCCGTGTATGACAGGAGTGAACGGTGCACCGCTCAGTTAATGAAGGTGGTGAGGACACGGCGGCCATAGCACAGTGAGGAGCGAGTAAGTGACGGGTGCATGGTCTCACCAGGGGCAGAAGGGGCCACTGGGCTCATGATCTCACCGGTGGCTGAGGGGGGAGGGCACTAAGCTCCTGATGTCACCGAGGGCAGAAGGGGCCACTGGGCTCATGATCTCACGTGCTGGGGGAGGGCACTAAGCTCCTGATGTCACCGAGGCAGAAGGGGCCACTGGCTCATGATCTCACGGTGGCTGAGGGGGAGGGCACTAAGCTCCTGATTCACCGAGGCAGAAGGGCCACTGGGCTCATGATCTCACCGTGGCTGAGGGGGGAGGGCACTAAGCTCCTGATGTCACCGAGGGCAAAGGGGCCACTGGGCTCATGATCTCACTGTGGCTGAGGGGGGGAGGGCACTAAGCTCCTGAGTCACGAGGGCAGAAGGGCCACTGGGCTCATGATCTCACGGTGGCTGAGGGGGAGGCACTAGCTCCTGATGTCACCGAGGCAGAAGGGCCACTGGGCTCAGATCTCACGGTGGCTGGGGAGGGCACTAAGCTCCTGATGTCACCGGGCAGAAGGGCCACTGGGCTCATGATCTCACGTGCTGAGGGGGAGGCACTAAGCTCCTGATGTCACCGAGGGCAGAAGGGCCACTGGGCTCATGATCTCACGGTGGCTAGGGGGAGGGCACTAAGCCTGATGTCACCGAGGCAGAAGGGCACTGGGCTCATGATCTCACTGGTGCTAGGGGAGGGCACTAAGCTCCTGATGTCACCGAGGGCAGAAGGGGCCACTGGGCTCATGATCTCACTGGTGGCTGAGGGGAGGGCACTAAGCTCCTGATGTCACCGAGGGCAGAAGGGGCCACTGGGCTCATGATCTCACCGGTGGCTGAGGGGGGAGGCACTAAGCTCCTGATGTCACCGAGGGCAGAAGGGGCCACTGGGCTCATGATCTCACGGTGGCTGAGGGGGAGGGCACTAAGTCCTGATGTCACCGAGGGCAGAAGGGGCCACTGGGCTCATGATCTCACGGTGGCTGAGGGGGAGGGCACTAAGCTCCTGATGTCACGAGGCAGAAGGGGCCACTGGGCTCATGATCTCACGGGGCTGAGGGGGGAGGGCACTAAGCTCCTGATGTCACCGAGGGCAGAAGGGCCACTGGCTCAGATCTCACGGTGGCTGAGGGGGGAGGGCACTAAGCTCCTGATGCACCGAGGGCAGAAGGGGCCACTGGCTCATGATCTCACCGGTGGCTGAGGGGGGAGGGCACTAAGCTCCTGATGTCACCGAGGCAGAAGGGGCCACTGGGCTCATGATCTCACTGGTGGCTGAGGGGGAGGGCACTAAGCTCCTGATGTCACCGAGGGCAGAAGGGGCCACTGGCTCATGATCTCACCGGTGGCTGAGGGGGAGGGCACTAAGCTCCTGATGTCACCGAGGGCAGAAGGGCCACTGGCTCATGATCTCACGGTGGCTGAGGGGGAGGGCAAAGCTCCTGATGCACCGAGGGCAAAGGGGCCACTGGGCTCATGATTCACGGTGGCTGAGGGGAGGGCACTAAGCTCCTGATGTCACCGGGCAGAAGGGGCCATGGCTCATGATCTCACGGTGGCTGAGGGGGAGGGCACTAAGCTCTGATGTCACCGAGGGCAGAAGGGCCACTGGGCTCATGATCTCACTGTGGCTGAGGGGGAGGCACTAAGCTCTGATGTCACCGAGGGCAGAAGGGCCACTGGCTCATGATCTCACTGGTGTGAGGGGGAGGGCACTAAGCTCTGATGTCACCGAGGGCAGAAGGGGCCACTGGGCTCATGACTCACGGTGGCTGAGGGGGGGAGGGCACTAAGCTCCTGATTCACCGAGGCAGAAGGGCCACTGGGCTCATGATCTCACCGGTGGCTGAGGGGGGAGGCACTAAGCTCCTGATGTCACCGAGGGCAGAAGGGCCACTGGCTCATGATCTCACGGTGGTGAGGGGGGGAGGGCACTAAGCTCCTGATGTCACCGAGGGCAGAAGGGGCCATGGGCTCATGATCTCACGGTGGCTGAGGGGGGAGGGCACTAAGCTCCTGATGTCACCGAGGGCAGAAGGGGCCACTGGGCTCATGATCTCACTGGTGGCTGAGGGGGGAGGGCACTAAGCTCCTGATGTCACCGAGGGCAGAAGGGGCCACTGGGCTCATGATCTCACTGGTGGCTGAGGGGGGAGGGCACTAAGCTCCTGATGTCACCGAGGGCAGAAGGGGCCACTGGGCTCATGATCTCACCGGTGGCTGAGGGGGGAGGGCACTAAGCTCCTGATGTCACCGAGGGCAGAAGGGGCCACTGGGCTCATGATCTCACTGGTGGCTGAGGGGGGAGGGCACTAAGCTCCTGATGTCACCGAGGGCAGAAGGGGCCACTGGGCTCATGATCTCACTGGTGGCTGAGGGGGGAGGGCACTAAGCTCCTGATGTCACCGAGGGCAGAAGGGGCCACTGGGCTCATGATCTCACCTGGTGGCTGAGGGGGGAGGGCACTAAGCTCCTGATGTCACCGAGGGCAGAAGGGGCCACTGGGCTCATGATCTCACGTGGCTGAGGGGGGAGGGCACTAAGCTCCTGTGTCCCGAGGGCAGAAAGGGGCCACTGGGCTGATCAGCGTGCTGAGGGGGAGGGCAAAGCCCTGATGTCACCGAGGGCAGAGGGGCCACTGGGCTCTGATCTCACGGGGCTAGGGGGGGGGCATAAGCTCCTGATGTCAGGAGGGCAGAGGGGCCACTGGGTCATGATCCACTGGTGTAGGGGGAGGGCACTAGCTCCTGATGTCACCGAGGGCAGAAGGGCCACTGGGCTCATGATCTCACTGGTGGCTGAGGGGGGAGGGCACTAAGCTCCTGATGTCACCGAGGGCAGAAGGGGCCACTGGGCTCATGATCTCACTAGTGGCGAGGGGAGGGCACTAAGCTCCTGATGTCACCGGAGGGCAGAAGGGGCCACTGGCTCATGATTCACCGGTGGCTGAGGGGAGGCACTAAGTCCTGAGGTCACCGAGGCAGAAGGGGCCATGGGCTCATGTCTCACCGGTGGCTGAGGGGGGAGGGCACTAAGCTCCTGATGTCACCGAGGGCAGAAGGGGCCACTGGGCTCATGATCTCACGGTGGCTGAGGGGGGAGGGCACTAAGCTCCTGAGCAGAGGGCAAGGGGCCACTGGGCTATGATCTACTGGTGGCTGAGGGGGAGGGCACTAGCTCCTGATGTCACCGGGGCAGAAGGGGCACTGGCTCATGATCTCACGTGCTGAGGGGGAGGGCACTAAGCCTGATTCGGCGAGGGAGAAGGGCCATGGGCTCATGACTCACCGGTGCTAGGGGGGAGGGCATAAGCTCCTGATGCCCGAGGCAGAAGGGCACGGGCATGCATCTCACTGGTGGCTGAGGGGGAGGGCACTAAGTGAGCCGGGGCAGGCATGTCATGATCTACGGTGCTGAGGGGAGGGCACACTCATGTCACGGGCAGAAGGCACTGCCAGATCTCAGGTGGCTAGGGAGGGCACATCTGATGTCACGAGCAGAAGGGGCAGTCATGATCTCACGTGTGAGGGAGGACAAGTTGTCACGAGGCAGAGGCCACTGCTCGATCTCGTGGAGGGGAGGGACTAGCTCGATGCACGGCGAGGCAGTCATGTCAGTGTGGGAGGGCACTAACCTGAGCACGAGGCAAAGGCACTGGGCTATCAGTGGCTGAGGGAGGGCACTAAGCCTGATGTCACCGAGCAGAAGGCCTGCATGTTCACGTGCGAGGGGGGGCACTAGCTCAGTCCAGAAGGGCATGCTATGTCGGGGGGGGGGGGAAGTCTGTCACGGCAGGGGCCGCTCATGTCACGGGGGGGGGGACACTCTGTCACGGCAGAGGGGCAGGTCATGCACGGGGCGAGGGGGGCATAGCTCTGTTCACCGGGGCAGAGGGCACTGGCTCATGATCTCAGGTGGCGAGGGGGGGCACTAGCTCCTGATGTCACCGAGGCAGAGGGCCATGCTCATGATCTCACGGCGAGGGGGAGGCATAACTCTGTGTCACAGGCAAAGGGCACTGGCCTGATCACGGTGAGGGGAGGCACTAACTCCTGATGTCACCGAGGGCAGAAGGGCACTGGCTCATGATCCCGGGCTGAGGGGGAGGGCACTAGCTCCTGATTCACCGAGGCAGAGGGCCACGGCTCATGTCCACGTGGCTGGGGGAGGGCACTAGCTCTGATTCACCGAGGCAGAAGGGGCCACTGGGCTCATGATCTCACGGTGGCGAGGGGGAGGGCATAACTCCTATGTCACCGAGGGCAGAAGGGCCACTGGGCTCATGACTCACGGTGGCTGAGGGGGAGGGCACTACCCGATGTCACGGGCAAAGGCCACTGGCCATGATTCACGTGGAGGGGAGGGCACTAACTCCTGATGCACCGAGGGCAGAAGGGGCCACTGGTCATGTCTCACGGTGTGAGGGGGAGGGCACTAGCTCCTGTGTCACCGGGCAGAAGGGCACTGGGTCATGATCTCACCGGTGGCTGAGGGAGGCACTAAGCTCCTGATGTCACCGAGGGCAGAAGGGGCCACTGGGCTCATGATCTCACCGGTGGCTGAGGGGGGAGGGCACTAAGCTCCTGATGTCACCGAGGGCAGAAGGGGCCACTGGGCTCATGATCTCACGGTGGCTGAGGGGGAGGGCACTAAGCTCCTGATGTCACCGAGGGCAGAAGGGGCCACTGGGCTCATGATCTCACCGGTGGCTGAGGGGGAGGGCACTAAGCTCCTGATGTCACCGAGGGCAGAAGGGGCCACTGGGCTCATGATCTCACCGGTGGCTGAGGGGGAGGGCACTAAGCTCCTGATGTCACCGAGGCAGAAGGGGCCACTGGGCTCATGATCTCACTGGTGGCTGAGGGGGGAGGGCACTAAGCTCCTGATGTCACCGAGGGCAGAAGGGGCCACTGGCTCATGATCTCACCGGTGGCTGAGGGGGAGGGCACTAAGCTCCTGATGTCACCGAGGGCAGAAGGGGCCACTGGGCTCATGATCTCACTGTGGCTGAGGGGGGAGGGCACTAAGCTCCTGATGTCACCGAGGGCAGAAGGGGCCACTGGGCTCATGATCTCACTGGTGGCTGAGGGGGGAGGGCACTAAGCTCCTGATGTCACCGAGGGCAGAAGGGGCCACTGGGCTCATGATCTCACTGGTGCTGAGGGGAGGGCACTAAGCTCTGATGTCACCGGGGCAGAAGGGGCACACTGGGCTCATGGTCTCACCGGTGGCAGAGATGGGGGGTGGGCACTGGGCTCATGGTCTCACCGGTGGCAGAGATGGGGGGTGGGCACTGGGCTCATGGTCTCACCGGTGGCAGAGATGGGGGGGGTGGGCACTGGGCTCATGGTCTCACCGGTGGCAGAGATGGGGGGGGGGGGGGGCACTGGGCTCATGGTCTCACCGGTGGCAGAGAGGGGGGGCTGGCTCATGGTCTCACCGGTGGCAGAGATGGGGGGGGGGGGTGGGCACTGGGCTCATGGTCTCACCGGTGGCAGAGATGGGGGGGGGCACTGGGCTCATGGTCTCACCGGGGACAGAGAGGGGGGCGCTGGGCTCATGGTCTCACCGGGGACAGAGAGGGGGGCACTGGGCTCATGGTCTCACCGGGGGCAGAGGGGGCCACTGAGTCTCACAGGGGGCAGAGGGGGGTGGGCGCTGGGCTCATGGTCTCACCGAGGGTAAAGATGGGGGGGCACTGGGCTCACGGTCTCATCGGGGGTAAAGGGAGGTGGGCACTGGGCTCACGGTCTCACTGGGGCAGACGGGAGGTGGCACTGGGCTCACGGTCTCACCGAGGCAGAGCGGGTGGGCACTGGGCTCATGGTCTCACCGGGGCAGAGGGGGTGGGCACTGGGCTCATGGTCTCACCGGGGGGGAGAGGGGCACTGGGCTCATGGTCTTGCCGGGGGCAGAGAGGGGGGATGGGGGCACTGGGCTCATGGTCTCCGCCGAGGGCAGAGAGGGGCCACTGAGTCTCACAGGGGGCAGAGAGGGGTGGCCACTGGGCTCATGGTCTGACCAGGGGCAGAGGGGGGTGGGCACTGGGCTCATGGTCTCACCGGGGGGGGGAGGGGATGGGGGGGTTCACATTGGGCCCATGGTCTCACCCTGCACTGAGGGTGGTGGGTGCCACTGGGCTCATGTTCTCACCATGGGGGGCAGTGGGTTACCACTGGGCTCATGATCTCATCCTGGATAGGGGGTGGCACTAGGATCATGTTTTCAAAGGGGCAGTGGGAGTGACACTGTGCTCGTGGTATCATCACCAGAACAGTTCAATTGGGCGGGGGGTGGTATTGGGCTCATGTTCTCACTGCTGGACCAGGAATAAGGGCTAACATTATCACTGTCACACTGGGCATGGGGATAACTGGGGTGGTACTAGCTGCATGTACTGACCACTGGACATGAGAATAGATCTATACACTGCAGTTCTGTGCATAGATCTACTTTCTTACTAGGAAAACACTCCAGCACTAGCACCTCGGAGAAATAAAGTGAGTGTGCTCCATTTTCTTCTAATCCTTAACCTGGTATGTGGGAGTGCCAGAACTCAGGGTTACGTTATCCCCGCAGACCAGGCATGTGGGTCTCAGTGGTGACTCTGATCTCGTCTTATCCCCTCTGGTCCAGGCACGTGGTCTCTGCAGGGATCTTACTGGACCATAGATATGCAGTGGAGTCTGGTGCATTTCTATTTGAGCTCATGTTGTCAGACCAGTTCATATGGGCAGCAGGCTGGGTGGGTGGCACTGGGCTTGTCACTGATTGCTGTACTGAGGCATATGAGCAGTTGGGCCAGGCAGGGAAGTACTAGGTTGATGCCAGCTATAGAGGGACAGCATGCCCATAACTTTACTGAGGAGAATCGTGGCCACTATCTGCCCATTTTTACTTTAGTTTCTTTTTCTTTACTTTCTTAGTTTGCTCAGGGATTGATGCCTTCAGGAGAAGCACGTTATAGGGGTCAGAAACTACCAGAACAACTGGCACAAATAGGGGCATCAAAGTTTGAAACCAAGTATGATTTCTCCCATCGCCTTCCACGACAGCATTGGAGGATGTCGTCCACGCCCTATTGGGGGACAGGAACACAGAGAGGTTAAAAGCCCCTCCCCTTCCTCCGCACTCCAGTGTCTTCCTGTCCCCCTTGGGGCATGGAGAGGTTCCAGTGCTGTCAGGCCGGCAGAGGCAGCATTGGGGTGTACTTACAGCCGGGCCAGGGATGGACGTCGGGGGCGGCCTCCTTCTCGGGGCTCCCGTGGTGGGACCATCCGGCCTTCCTGCGTCCTACGGGGCAAAGCAGGCCGTGTATTGCAACGCCGGAGGCCTGTTCAGCTCTCCGGCGTCTCCCTCCTCCAGCTGCGGTCCCTGGGGCATGCATCAGAGGTGCCGCGGAGGCACTTCCGGTTTCGGGGATGGCACTTCCGGTTCCGGGATGGCACTTCCGGCTTCGGGCGGCGGCTCCTGTAAGGGCTGTGGCAGGCTGGGCGCGGCTCCAGGGAACCCAGCAGGACTTTCACGCGCTACTGCCCGCGGCCGGTGACCAGGAGGAGGGAGGGAACAGGTGTTCCTCGTTGGGGGCACGGTACTTCTGGATAAGTACCCGCCGGAAGCTACACCCAGGTAAGGCTGATCCCTAAAACATGGAAGGTGATAGGCTTCCACCTCTGCTTCGGCAGAGCCCAGCGTTCCCCCAGCTCATGTAAGTGTTTCTGGGGGTGGTCACAAGGGGTAGAGTTATTTAAGCCCTGCACTCACACTGGGACCCCCTTCTCTTCCCTTTTTGTCTATAGGGAGACGAGGGCCGTCTGTGAAAGGGAGCAATAATGTGGCTGCGGCACAAAATGTCCCTCTTCCTACAACAAGGTGTCGGCCATGACTGACAGGGTTGTCAGGATGGACTCCCCATCCTTGCTTGAGGAGCTCCAATCCATTAGGGAAGAGGTGCAGGCTTCTATCTCGGCACTGCGGGGTTTTGCTGCAGCTTCCGGGCCTTCCCCTCCGTAAGAGAGGAAGCGCCAGGATTGTGACTCTGTGGATCTCATGGAGACTGGCCAGAGCTCAGCGTTAGAGGACGGCAGGGATATTGCCGCTGTTGCCTCTGTCCAGACACGAGAATCTGGACACTACTATTTTTCCACAGAGTCCATGGGTGCATTGGTGGACACTGTCCATTGTACCATGGGAGTAGAGGTGGTGGAATCCCCTTCTTCTGTGCAGGACTAAATGTTCAGAGGCCTGAAGGCTAAGCGGCTCACCCCATCCGAGTGGATTGGAGGGTGATGACTTTGTCTGGGAGGTCCCGAAGGTGGACATCCAGGTGGTCAGGGTAGCAATCAGCTGCTATTGTAAACCCATTGTGCATGCCCTTGACACACTGTTGAGGCTAAGCAGCAGGAGCCTCAGTCACGGGCTGGATGGGAGACCTCATGAGAGACCCAATGGGAATCTCTATGGAAGTCTCTATAAAGTCAATGGGACTTCTAACATGAAGGTCTATGGCAGTATTCCATTTGGGAAGCTTAGCATATAAGACCACGTTGCCTTTTGAAGATTCCTCCCGGTTGAAGGACCCCCTCGTTCGTAAAATGGAGAGTTTCCTCAAAAGATCCTGGGAGGCGGCAGCTATGTCTTTAACGGTGTACATTTCTTCTACATGTGAGCAGGTCTCTCTTTAAGTGGCTCACCCAGCTGGGAGAATTCATCCTGCAGGGTACTCCCAGGAAGGAGCTTTGGACTCCATTCCACTTCTGAGACGTGCTATGGGCTTCCTGGCCGATGCCTCTGCTGAGTCGTTCCGTGTTGGCGCCAGGTGCGCAGTGTTGGCTAACACAGCTCGCAGGGCAGTGTGGCTTACAAGGTGGAATGAGGAGTTCACGTCTAAGCTCCAGCTGTGTGGCCTCCCCTTGCAAAGGGCATTGGATGACATCCTGGAAAAGGTGTCTCCCGGAACAGGAGCCCTTTCGGAGGCAGTCCTTTTGGCCTGAGCGCAGCCAACCCTCCCAGTCTAAAGGGAAGGGTAAGTCTGGTCGCTGGGCATTCCAGTATGGGAACAAGACCCGTAATATCTTGCTCCCCCAGCAGCGGCATCACCAGCCGCTCCTAAACAAGGTCGCCTTCCCCATTGCGGGGCGGCTCCTGCGGTTTCTGCCACAGTGGCAAGCAATCTCCTTGTGCCCTTGGATCCTCTCGACCATTTGGGAGGGTCTACGCTTGGAATTCGAGAGCCAGCCCCTCCGTGTCTTCGAGTCCTCTCCCTTCCTCAGGGAGACTCTCGCACGGTTTTTCTTGTCGGGTCTGCGACACATGTTGGATTCGGGTGTGGGGTCCCCGGTTCCTCCTGGAGAGGAGGGCCAGGGGCGCTACTCCAGGTTGTTGTGGACCTCCAGAACACCCGTCCCTCCAGTCCCCATTCACCCGTCCCACAAGCGCTTTCTGCGATTCACGATCTCCGGGGCAGGCGGGACGGTCCATTCTCGGCTTAATGTGCTGCCCTTTGGGATTTCGTCGGCCCCAGAGGTTACCAAACTCATGGGGGAAGCGATCACATTCATCCAGACCCAGGGGATATATGTATGCTTCCCTATTTAGACGACATGTTGGTGGTGGCTCCTTCGGCAGCGCTTCTGCGCACAAAGGTCTCCAACACATTGGAGATTCTTCAGTCCCTGGGATGGGTACCCAATCTTTGGGAATCGGAACGGGTGCCTGCAACCCGACGTCAATTTTTGGGAGTCTTGCTGGCCTCCTCCAGACAGACCTCGTTCCTTCCTTCGGAATATCAGCTTTTGCGCCGCGTGAATCTGACCCGCCTCCGGGCAGGGGGGTCGCCCTCCTTGCGGGAAGCAATGTCCCTGTTAGGGGCCATGATGGCCTGCATTCAGTCAGTAACATGGGCTCAGGCTCCTTCCCGACTGCTCCAGGAACACATACTGAGTTCCTGGGACAGACGTCAGGATTCCTTAGACTCGCGGGTCCGGACCCCGGGGCGGGTGGTAATCTCGCTTTCCTGGGGATGAATCCCAGACACCTTCCTGTGACCTCCATTCCCACTGATGCCAGCGGTTCCGGTTGGGGCACGATGGTAGTTCGCACACCGTTCCAGGGGATTTGGAGTTGCTCGGTCAGTCGCCAGTCTTCAAACTTCTGGCAGTGGAGGAAGCGCTTCTTGCTGCAGCTCACGTTCTCCGGGGTCATCATGTCAAGGTCCTGTCAGACAATGTGACTACGGTTGCTTTCTTGCGGTACCAAGGCGGTACTCGTGGCTTACACTTGCAGGGGCTGGCAAGACTGTTCTTTTTATGGGCAGTACGCCATCTTCTCTCCTCCTCGGCAGTACTTCTGAAGGGAATGGCCAATGTACAGGCAGATTTCTTGAGCCGCACGGAGGTCCACCCTGGCGAATGGAGCCTCCATCCGGACGTGTTTCGCTCTCTCACGGACAGGTGGGGAGTCCCTTCAATCGACCTGTTTGCATCGGGAGCCAATGCCAAGGTGCCGACGTATTTTTCCCTGAGTCGGTCGGACCATCCTCTGGGGCTGGATGCCTTCGCCCATCGCTGGGACTTCCGGTTGGTGTATGCGTTTCCTCCGATCCCGCTGCTCCCCAAGACGTTGCAGAAGATTCGGGCGGAGGGGGTGACGGCTATCCTGGTGGCTCCCCTGTGGCCCAAAAGGGCATGGTACAGCGCTATCCACGACCTATGCCTGGAGGGTCCGATTCGGTTGCCCCACAACCTCGACCTGCTATCCCAGGGTCCTCTGTTTCACCCGGACCCGCAGTGGCTCAATCTGGCGGCTTGGCTGTTGAGGCCGAGATCCTGACGGCCAAGGGCCTCTCCCAAGCTGTAATCCGCACGCTTCAGCAGAGCAGGAAGCCCGTGACGAACGCCATTTACGGGAAGGTTTGGACACGCTTTCTGTCCTGGTGTGCTCCTTCCATTCCGGATATCCATCATCCTAATGTGGCTCTCAATTTGGATTTTTTGCAGCGAGGCTTGGATTTGGGCCTTCAGCCGAGCACCCTTAAGGTCCAGGTTTCAGCTCTCGGTGCCGTGTTTGATCAGGATCTTGCTGGCCATCGATGGATCAAACGATTTTTTACCTCTGCTTGTAGACTGCGTCCCAGGCTTCGGCCTTCCGTCCCTACTTGGGATTTGAATATTGTTCTTCATGGGCTTTCTCGGGATCCCTTTGAGCCCTTGTCTGCTGCTTCCCTTCCATCTCTCTCACAAGACGGCGTTTTTGGTAGCCATTACTTCGGCCAGGCGAGTTGGGGAACTGCAGGCGCTCTCGATCCAGGCGCCTTACCTCGTGGTTTCCGATGATCGCATTACGCTTCGGTTGGATCTGTCCTTCCTTCCTAAAGTTGTGTCGGATTTTCATCGGTCCCAGGAAGTGGTGCTCCCGTCCTTTTGTCATTCTCCTGCTAATGCAGCTGAGGCCGTGTTTCACACCTTGGATGTCCGTCGGTCCATCCTCCACTATCTCCAAGTGACCGCTTCCTGGAGATTAGATCAGAACCTGTTTGTTCAGCATTTTGGGAAAAACAAAGGGAAGAAGGCTTCCAAGGCTACCATCGCTTCCTGGATCAAGAAGGCGATCTGTTCGACCTACGTCGCTCAAGACCTTGCTCCTCCGGTGGGGTTGAAGGCTCATTCCTCTCGGGCTGCTGCTACATCCTGGGCAGAGCGGGCTGGAGCTTCATCTGAGCAGATAGGCAGAGCGGCTACGTGGTCGTCCCTCCACACCTTTTCTCGCCACTATAGGTTAGATCTGTCCTCTAGTCGGGATCTGTCCTTTGGTAGGAAAGTCCTACAGGCAGTTGTCCCACCCTGAGGAGTATCGGTGGTATTCCTCCAATGCTGTCGTGGAAGGCGATGGGAGAAAACTGAATTAGTCCTTACCGGTAATTCCTTTTCTTGGAGCCTTCCACGACAGCATCAGTTCCCCCCCTTATTGTCGATTTTTGGATTCAGGTGTATCAGGTAATCCATGTCTTCAGGTGATCTTGATAATACACTGGAGTGCGGAGGAAGGGGAGGGGCTTTTAACCTCTCTGTGTTCCTGTCCCCCAATAGGGCGTGGACGACATCCTCCAATGCTGTCGTGGAAGGCTCCAAGAAAAGGAATTACCGGTAAGGACTAATTCAGTTTTTAGAGTTGTTGGGACAAAAGCCTGCATACACTCTGTGGCTGCCGTATGGTGTTGTCATATTGTGCGCACACTGCTACGGTTCCCTGGTATTCTCTCGACTTGTCAGCAGCCATGTGCCATGTGGACGATTTCTGCATCTATTAATAGTAGTGAATTAAGAGAAGCCGTATGCAAATATCAACGTGACCACCTGATTGCATCTTTAAGGGAACCTGTCAGGTGTTTTATGCTCCCCCAGCTATCACTATCTGTACCTGTAGCTTCATAGTACTATTCTAATCATCCCTATCTGAGCTCATAGTGTAATGTTATAGGTGAAAAAAAGCATTTATACACTTACATTTCAGTCTACACTTCGGAGGAGGGAGACTGTCTGGCAGGATAATAGTTAAAGAGGAACCGTGACTCCCCCCCCCCCCCCCCCCCCCCTCCCCCCCCCCTGTACACGTTGATCTAATTGCAGTACTGAATGCAGCATGTTATCCTCTCCACCGCCTCCCCTCTCCTGCGTCTGCAGCATGAGCAGCTGTACGCCTGCCCCGCCTCTTGCGGTGACGTCACCGCCTTTCCCCGCCCTTCTCTGTGGATAACATGGACCAGGACGGGGATAAGCAGTGACGTCACTGCAGGAGGCAGGGCGGCCAGCCTGCTGCGCTGACGTCAGCTCCTTTACCCGCCCTGCTACATGTTATCCACGGAGCAGGGCGGCGAAAGGAGCTGACATCACCACAGGAGGCGGGGCAGGCGTACAGCTGCTCACGCTGCAGGCGCAGGAGAGGGGACCATGAGTAACAGGAGGGAGGCGGCGGAGGGACGATAATACATACAAGGGGCGTGAAATTGCTCTGTGAAGAAAAGTGGCTCCAGCCACTAAACCCCACCTCTGGCTCCACATTGTGAGTTTTTAAATTCAATTATCTCGGGGTACAGGGGGGCTAGAGACATGAGGGACACTTTGCCATTGACTGCAGCAAGAACGCACGAAAAACACGATAAAAATGCAGGACCTGAATGCAGCAAATCTCCTGGCAAGGACTCTGGGATCCTGATTTCAATCAGGACAGGTTTTGCTGCGTTCAGGACTGCTTAAAAAGCGTCCTGTGGGCATATACCATCATTGTATTGAAACAATGTACACACAGACTTCACAGGGACCTATTTTTGTCAAGAGCCAAGGGTGGGCACTACAAGTTCATAATAATTAATATGGTCATGCAGAGAATCCTTATTGATTGTGCTGAATTTAAATTGCTCCTGGCTAGAAAAGAAAAATAGCAATTAAGTACAACAGTGGGAATCTGAAGAGTTTAAGGTTCTCTCGGGTAGCATTCAGGGTTATGGAGTCAGTAAGCCAAACATCTGACTCATCAATTTCCCTGAACCTGACTCCACTGCCCCTCTGTTTAATATTCCTGATGGTCATCACATGACTGATGTTATGCGATATCCATTATTGTGTTCATGTGCCAACAATTTTCCTCTACGCCTGATCTCAAGTCAGCAAATCACTTATTTCTGGGTGTTAGCAACTGCCAGGAAGAGATTACAGCACCTAAGAGATAAATGAAGCATTAAGCAACGATCTTAAAGGATTTGGCTTTTTGTTGTTTTGTCAACGCTCTTCTTTAAAAAAATGCAATTCAACTATTGTTCAAAATTCATCAGGAGAAAATTGCTAACAAGATAAAATGGTTCACCAGTGCATCCCAAAGGCCAATAAATTTGCATTTTCCAAAGATTTTCAGCACTCTCTGCCAGGAACCTGAACTTTCTATATATGGAATAGTATTGACCAAACTTGTAATAAGATGTCACTGCATATTATTCAGCCGGGTCCTATTAATAAAGTATGAGGAGGTGGTTGCTTACTTTCCAATTGGAGGACATATCTGCTTGTGAAGGGTTGATTAACGACATATGGAATCTGCTGCCTTCAATGGGTTAATGTCAGTCTTGCTACACTTAAAGGGAACCAACCACCTCAGATCACCCTAATACACAGTTAGTACATGTCCCTGCACCCTAAGGATACGTTTCCAGCACTGTTTTTGTGTAAAATCTTGCATTAGTATAACTGATATAAAGAGTTTATAAACTTACTAGCCTGGAGACATCTGGGCGTATCCCTCCTTCTGTTATACTTCAGGGCTGTGCATTCATTGCATGGCTGTGCTCCCCCTCCCTCTGTGCAGAGGAGATAACGATCACGCCCATCAGGGCAGGGCAGCAGGCACAGAGGGAGGGGGAGCGCAGCCATGCAATGTACAGCCCTGAAGTATAACAGAATGAGGGATACGCCCAGATGTCTCCAGGCTAGTAAATCAGTTATACTAATGCAAGAGTTTACACAAAAACAGTGCTGGAAAGGTATCCTTAGGGTGCAGGGACATGTACTAACTG